>CM042693.1:96089398-96710869 GCA_023614405.1 Avena insularis | reverse complement strand
CAATGGCAAGAACACAAGGTGTTTCAAATCTTTCTCCCAAATTCCACCAAAGCTACAAAGTCAGGGGGAATAAGAGAGGAAGAACAAAGGAGAAATCCAAAAGATTCCAAGATCTAGATCCCAAGATGTTCCCCCACTTAGAGGAGAGATGGATTGGTAGGGATTGTAGATTCAGATCTCCTCTTCAAATACCTAAAATATATGCAAGAATCAAGGAGGGATCAATAGTAGCAGCTTCAAAAGGTCAACAATGGGGAAATGCAAAGAGAGCTAGAACCATTAAAGAAGGGCCCCTAAATAGGTCCTTAGAACTAAACTGCGAATGCAGAATCGCCTGGTCCCGGAAGCCCTGACTGGGGACCTGAGCCTCCAAGGTACCCAGACAAACGGGGACAACTGAGGACGTGATCGACGCATCGACGTCCGGAGATTTCAGACTGAGATTAGTCCCGGAGTCTCCTGGTCTTACAAAAACCGCGTAAATACCAATACAAAAACATCCATAACTTTTGCATCCGGACCGATTTGATGACTCACTTGCCTGTTTTAAAGAGGACAATAAGCTCTACAAGATCATACAAGAAAAACATAATAGTCCATCAAGGTAGTAAGAACCAAATGACGAAAGGTTTAACCTCTCTCAAAAGACAAACCAAGAAACCTCCAACATCGAAAACGAGTAGAGAATGCATATGAAATCCGTTACGAACTAGAGCTTTCATGGAGATTAAAACAAGCTCTAAATCCTCACGTGAGTAAGAATTAAATAATGGAAGTTTTACCTATCTCTAAAAGACAAACCGGTAAAACCTCCAAGATCAAAAAACGAATAAGATATAAAGGGAAATCCGTTGATGAACTAGGGCTTATTATGAATATTACCACAAGCTTCCAGAACCTCACATGGATAAGATCCAAATAACAACCAAGAAAGGATGATGCTATGTATGCAAAGGTTTGAGCTCTCTCTGAATCGATATGATCGAAAGTTACTTCACTTGGAGCCCTCTTGATAGTACGTTTGTTCATCCTATAAACCGTCTCCCCAACCAACACCACGAGATTCCAGAAGAAAGAAACTTATCAAGATCATAGGCCTTTGCCTTGCATATTCCACTTGATTATGATTTAGACGGTCTTGTCCTTCCCAAGATGGAACACCTTTCCTCGATTGCTGTTGTACGCACTTGCTTGATGAAGACTTGCAAGTTACTCCCCATACAACATGGTGAAACCTTTACTTGACCTTGTCTTCATCGATCCATGATCACCGAGGATGGCAAAGCTTTAAGCATGATATCTTCATAGGTTTAACTCTCACATGACCAATCTCAGGATCATCTTTGAACACCTTGGTCACCACTTGATCCTCTCTTCACTTTTCTTCTCCAAACCTTGAAGCCAACATATGGTTCATATTGCCTATGGACAATTCCTACAAGTACAACTTGGGCAAGTATTAGTCCATAGAGATTATTACATTACCAAAACCACACATGGGGGCCACATGTTATTTCAATTGAGAAAGAACCTTTCTGTGGACTGAAAATGAGAGGTTGTGGCTCATATGAATGAGATTTCTACTATGAGTGCTTTGTTTTCTGATGATTTTAAGATGCAAGTAATTTGTTACTAAGATCTTCCTTTTCACTAAAAGGAGAAGCTAGGGCTTGGTTTAATAGATTACCACCTGGTTCCATTGATAGCCCTGATTGCTTGATTGCTTCTTTCTTCTAGAAGGCTAATATAGTGATAAATCTCAAACGGTGTGCATTCACACATATCCAATGATGAATACTTGGTAGAAAGTAGAACTATATCGAGGACCCAAAGATTTCCAAAATAAATAAAATAAAAGAAGAATCAACAAATGTCAGAAGCAATCACAAGATCCGACAAACCAATTGAAAGCAAATAAAAGAGCAAAATAATGTTTTTAAATAATAAATGGAGAAGCTCCCAAGATTTGTGCACAATTTAAAAAATAAATGCATTAGAATACATAATGCACAAATATGGAATCCTTGCTCCCCATAAACATTTAAGGCACAACGAATGAGAAAGAAGACAAATGAGCATTATTAAATGAATTACATGAGATCCCCAAAGATAATGCACCAATTATGATAATTGCATTTGGGGAAAAAGTATAATCATGGAATCCTCACCATCCAACTCCATTTTAACAATACAAGGCATGTGAGAACAACATGATAAGCACAAAGTGATGCTATAAATAAAATTAGAAGATCCCCAAGGTATGTAAGTAACATTAGGTTTTGTATGTGAATACAATGTGCACAACATGGAATCCTCACTTCCTCTATTTTACTTATAAAACAGCTTGTGCAAATGAGCAAATACTAAGGCATAAAATTTGCAAGCAACAAATGGTTGAGCAATAAGTAAGAGACAACATATTAGCAGGCTCAACCACAAGGATGTGTGAGATGCATGACAAATCATATTATAAGACTAGTACAAGGATGATCATGCATCCACATAGTATTCAATGAATGATATTAGTATGACCATACAACACACACGAAAAACAAGGAAGATATCAAGAAAAATTGAGTAACCTCTTTCATGTGTATAAGTTTCTAAGTAGACAATCTTGCAAAGATATTGATCCAATGTACACACAAAGTAGATACTTAAAATCAATAGAGAAAGATATCCAAATGAAGTCATGACAATACCAATAAGATTTTCTTGAAAGCATGGCTTAAAGGCTCAAATATCTTATTGTACATCGATGAGCTTCAACAACTAACACACCCCATACATTACAACTATCACCAAGGGAAAAGGAGAAAGTTGAATATATGGAGAAAGGCAACAAGTATCACAAGGAGAAATCAACTAGCAAAATTTCACTATTGCACATGAGAGAAGTTGAGGAAAAGATAGGCAATAAAATTGCTAGTTTGATATATTTGGGATTGGTGGATCATATGCATGATTTTGTATAGTCCCAATTATATGCACTCATCTCAACTTATGCACATTTACAATAGAGAGTTCTTTAATACCATGGCTAGAAATACAAAAATAAATACAATAACAAGAATTCATGCCAAGATGCAACCTACAAAAGGTTGAAGTAAGATAAATATGCATGAGCAAGAGATACTTGTTACCTAGATATAATTGGTAGGATGTAGAGGATAGGAATTGCTGATCATCCCACAGCTTTCAAATTTTCTTGTAAGCACTACTTCTTCAAAATCGAGAGACAAGCATCCAATATATCTCTAATGTACCTAAAACACAATTATACAAAATGGTCCCCAAACTTATTGGGTCCAATGTAGTTAGTAACTACAATACATAGAGAGACTCCACATAAATATGTGCATATTGATATGAAATTGAATTTCATGCACAACTTAGACGATGGTATTTGGTGGAGTTTTCCTATATATTGGATCAAAGAAAGCAAACATGCCATAATATAAACATGTAGTAAATATGCATGCACGAGGCTTTCAAGAAACAAAAAGGAGATACAATTTGAACAAAAGCACTAAGTAAACCGAGATGTCATGCACAAGAGTGAGACATGACAAATGGTGTCCAAATTGTATCAAAGAACCAATTCAACACATGAAAGATTCACAAGTTCAACAAATAAACTAGGCAAAATCCAAAGAGCAAAAGATATATAAGAACACAAATGCTCAAGGTTTATCTCATTCTAAATATAGTCAAAACATGAAACAAGGAATGAGACAAAACCAACTCCCAAAAAGAGCAAGGTTCCAACAAGAAACCAAACTCCCCAAACTTTTCATGATGGCACAAAATACCAAAACGAAAAGATTGAGCTTCCAAGCATATAAAACATGATATGGAACAAAACAAGAAGCATAAAAGTATTGTTCTAGATAATATAGGAGAGCTCACCCATAAGTAGTACATTATATACAATTTTCTTTTGAATGCAAAATGTACACAAATGAGATCATCACCACTACCTATATTAAATAAAACACAAGAGGATACCAATAAAAATAAAATAAAAGGATCCAAAAGTAGCAAGGAATACATGGAGCACACAATACATTTACTTGGCCATAGATAGGACAAGATTAAGCAAGGGCCAAAGTGAATATGATCAATAAATTCTACCATAAATTGGGTACTTATTGTCCAAGGACAAGAAATATTGGGAATAATTTTCCCAAGGTAGCTTGCATGGATATCCAAGATCATAGTCACAACAAGAAGCATATGAAAAAATATAAGAATTAAGCATGATACTTCGAACAAGATTCTTGGTAGCTTCCAGTAGTCACACAATCATAGTGATTAGAGTAACTTGAAGCAAATGGTTTCCATGAGGATATAGATATCTAAATATGAGGAAACACATACCAAGAAACACTCTCACATACAAGATCCACAATATGAGCAATAAAGGCATTCAAGCAAATTGGAACTTGTATGAGCACATGTGTCACATAGGAGCTAATAATTATCAATGTCAATTCTAAGTGACACAACCTCGAATATTCACATTTTCTAGGATTTGTAATATGCACTAAGCATATGACTTCTATAATGTGATATTACCATAAATCCAACACGAGGCAAAAGGATACAACTAGAGATAATTAATGGACATTATAAAACATAAATTTCTCATGAGAATTATACCACATAGAGACTAGACAATAATCCAATATAAATACTAAGTGGTATTCCTCACGTACACACAATTTTAGGATTGTGGAATGCCCAAGCATAACACTCCCCCAAAATGGGATAATCCATTAATCTCTCACAAGAGCCAAATAAGATATAAAATATAATCAATTAAGGCTCCAATACAAGAAACACACATACATGGTGTGCCACTTAATCCTATACAAATATACTTGATATCTTAAGATAATTAAGTGGAAAGCACAACATGTACAAAAGCATGGAAGATACAAAACCAACACAAGCACAAGGGGCGAGTAACTTCCAATGTAATGAGTTGAGCATATGTTACCGCAAGGAGGAACGTTGGAAATATAATATAATCATGATAATACAAATGGCTTGTCTTGATAATAATAATTGATGAAGATCCCTCAATTCTTCATAATGTAGCCAAGACTCCAATGCCCTCCAAAACACACCTATTGATCAAGTTTTGGCTTGTTGGTCCCCAACTAAGTTGGATCCTAAGAAGTTAGTCACAATAGGCTTGGCAACCCAAATGGATATTTTCTTGACACCACATTGGGCACCAACAAATTTGGCAAACACATTGCCAACCTCATCCTTACAAAGATAATAAGCATCATCAATAATGATAGGGTTGGATGAGGAGATACCGATAGTGCATGAGGAAGAAATATGCCCCTTCTCACGACATATGTAGCAAGTTCTACTCTTGCCATCTTTCTTCTTAGGTGAAGCCACAACTCAAGGAAGAGCTCGAGTAGTCCTCTTAGGAAGAGGCCCATTAATGACTTGAGGTGGAGCTTGAGGCCGCTTCCCTTGTTGCTTCACACTAAGAGGCTTTTTCTTCAATGGGCAAGATCTAACATGGTGCCCTTCTTCCTTGCACTTTAAGCAAACAATGTTGGCCGGATTCTTGACTTGATCTTGGAAATTCTTCTTGTTGTCCTTATGCTTCAACTTGATAATGGACTTGTTCTTGACATTGGAGTTAAATCCAAGGCCACTCTTGTCATTGGGGGATTTTTGCACACTCAAGATTTTGTTGAGTGTGACCTTCCCTTGATGACCCTTTTTCAAGTCATTCTTCAAAGAAGTGACTTGAGCCTTGAGCCTTTTGATTTCCTCTACATGGTTAGTTTCAACAAAAACACTAGAGGAAGTAGATGCTACATTGTTAGAGCAACAAGGCACGCAATGTAATTCATCACGAGATATATCATGGTTGTGAGAGGATGAACTACAAGGACTAGCACATGGCAATTTAACATTTGGAGTAGTTATAGTGCTAATCTCCACATGAGGCCCACTAGATGTTACTTTGACATGATGGCCTCATGAGCCAACTTTAGCCTACCATGGGAGACTAGGAGATCTCATGCAGCTTGAGAGCTTAACATGGCTTTCTTATAATTTCCCATAGTTGCAACTTAGCAAAGAAAGTCGAGCCTTTAGCTCAACGCTCTCCTTTAAAATATATGCTTCAAAAGAAATAGAGTTAGTAGCACAAGCATCATCATTATTAGCAAGAGGTGAGTGAAACTTGTCAAGCTCTTTTGAATATGAGGCTTTAAGTTGCTCATGTGACTCGGTGAGTTTGATGATCTCACCCTTTATGAAACTAGAGCCATTTTTGAGTTGCTCAAAATCCTCAAGGAGTTTAGCATAAGCAACTTGAGTCTCATCATTTTACTTTTGAGATCACTTGCCACCTCAATTTGTGATTCTAACTTATCAATATGTTCTTTGCTCTTAATAGCAAAGTCCAAGACTTAAACAAAGTTAGAGCAAGAAATATCATCTTTAACAAGGGCACGATAAACAATCTCACCCTTTCATATAAATCATCAATATCAAGCTCTTCTTCCACATTATCCACATCCTCCTCATCACAAGAGGTAATGGGTTCCAAAGTAGGAGTTACCTTTAAATCCCTAGACATAAGGCATAGGTGAGTACCGAAGAAGGTGAAGATGAGATTGCATTTGTGGTTTCATTCAAAACCATGTCTTGGCCCATAGAATCTTCGTTTCCTCTACATGGTTAGCAACACAAGCACTAGAGGAAATGCAAGCATTTTTTATGATGGCAACAAGACAACACAAACATATCATCATGAGATTTATTCAAGTCATTTCTACATGATATGCAAGGACTATTAACACAAGAATGTAAGGAGTTTTGAGTGCTAGAAGTGTTAAGGTCCAAAGATAGATCATTGCAACTTGATAAAGGTGAAGGATCACACATAGTAAGCACACTATCCAAATTGCAATTTCTATCACCACTCAGCATATCATTACCTTGTGAAAAATCACATGTTGGTGAAGTGGTAGAGGATGAGAACTCATCTCGACCGGAAGTGGAAGCAACACAATCATCCTCAATAATGTTGGACATAACATATTTATCTTGAAGTTTTGTCCATAACTCATGAGCGCCAAAAGGAATGATTGAAGATGTAACTACATATCTCAAAGCATTAACAAGCACATTAGAAGCTTGAGCATCTACATATAAGTTTTTCTCATCCTCACAAGATAGATTTTTAAAATCCATAGGAGGAGAAAAACCTATATCTACAATACGCTCCAAATTTGGGTCCATGTCCCGAAAATGAATAAGCATATGAGTTTTCCAAATATCATAATTTGTGCCATTGAATATGAACATGTCATTGTGCACTAATCCCCTAGCCGACATCTTTACTCTCAAGACGGTGAAGCCTAAAATGAGAGACTGGGCTCTGATACCAATTGAAAGGATACGGATGTCGCCTACAGGGGGGTGAATAGGCGATTAAAACTTTTCCTAGAGTGACTCAACAAAGGCGGAATAAAACTAGTGTTTACTTTGTAAAGCACAACCTAGAACAACTAAGGTTCACCTATGTGCACCAACAACTTATGCTAAGCAATACAAGCAACAAAGTGATAGCAAGATATATATTACTTCAAGCACGGAGGCTATCACAATGTAAAGTGCATAAGTCAAGAGCTCGGGTATAGAGATAACCGAGGCACGCGGGGACAACGATATTTTACCGAGTTCCTCCCAACATGGAGTACGTCTCGTTTGGAGAGGGGGTGGTATAAAACCACCAACGCCACAAAAGGCCTCCTTATTCTCCGTGAATCTCACCCCAATGGGATCGATCCACACTTCCACTATCTGCACTTGTCGGTGGCAAACCGAACCTCTCACAAGGTTGGGGCACTTCTCCACAACTTAATTGGAGGATCCCAACAAACGCCACCAAGGCCACAACCTGCAACACCAACAAACCATCTAGGGTTCCAAGAACCCAAGAGTAAAAAGCTTCTCAACTTTCACTCACCAAATCCTCCGAGGAGAACTCAAACCGATGCACCAAATGCAATGGCAAGAACACAAGTAGTGCTCAAATCCTTCTCTCCCAAATTCCACCAAAGCTACAAAAGCTTGTGGGGGAATAAGAGAGGAAGAACAAATGAGGAAATCCACAAAAGACTCCAAGATCTAGATCCCAAGATGTTCCCCTCACTTAGAGGAGAGATGGATCAGGATTGTAGATCTAGATCTCCTCTTTAAAATCCCTAAAGTATATGCAAGAATCAAGGGGGATTGAAGGTATCAAGCTTCAAAAGGTCAACAATGGTGGGGGAAACTTGCAAGAGAGCTAGGAACCATTGGGCAAGAAGGGCCCTTAAATAGGTCCCTAGAAATCCAACCGTTAGGCCAGAATCGCCCGGTCCGAGTCCCGGACTGGGACCGAGTCTCCAGGTACCCAGGCCAAACAAGGACAATCTGAATACGATTGGACGCGTCCGAGATTAGACCGAGATTAGTCCGAGTCTCCGGTCTTACAAAAACGCGTAAAGACCAATACGAAAACATCCATAACTTTTGCATCCGGATTCGATTTTGATGATCTTGGGCTCATTTTAATGAGGACAATAAGCTCTACAAGATCATACAGAAAACATAATATTCCATCAAGGTAGTATAGAACCAAATGACGAAAGGTTTAACCTCTCTTAAAAAGACAAACCAAGAAACCTCCAACATCGAAAACGTAGTAGAGAATGCATATGAAATCCGTTGATGAACTAGAGCTTGTCATGGAGATTAAAACAAGCTCTAAATCCTCACATGAGTAAGAACTAAATAATGGAAGGTTTTACCTATCTCTAAAAGACAAACCGTAAAACCTCCAAGATCAAAAACACAATAAGATAAAAAGGGGAAATCCGATTTTGATGAACTAGGGCTTGTTATGAATATTACCACAAGCTCTATAAACTCACATGGATAACATTCAAGTAAAAACCAAGAAAGCATGATGCTAAGTATGCAAAGGTTTGAGCTCTCTCGAATGATATGATCGAAGTTACTCACTTGGGAGCCCTCTTGATAGTACGGTTGTTCATCCTATAAACCGGTCTCCCCAACTAACACCACGAGACCGTAAGAAAGAAACCCTATCAAGATCATACCTTGCCTTGTGCATATTCCACTTTATTATGATTTAGACGGTCTTGTCCTTCTCAAGATGGAACACCTTTCTTGATTGCTCTGTAATGACTTGCTTGATGAAGACTTGCAAGTTACTCCCCCATACAACATGGGGAAACCTTTACTTTGACCTTGTCTTCCTCGATCCATGATCACCGAGGATGGAAAAGCTTTAAGCATGAGATCTTCATAGGATTAACTCTCACATGACCAATCTGGATCACTCGAACACCTTGGTCACCACTTGATCCTCTTCACTTTCTTCTTCTCCAAACCTTGAAGCCAACATATGGTTCAAGCATTGCCTATGGAAAATTCCTATAAGTACAACTTGATACAAGCATTAGTCCATAGAGATTGTCATTAATTACCAAAACCACACATGGGGGCCCACTTGTTCTTTCAGTTGAGAAAGAACCTTTCTGTGGGACTGAAATGAGAGTGTTGTGGCTCATATGAATGAGATTCTACTATGAGTGCTTTGTTCTCTGATGATTTTAAGATGCGCTAGTAATTTGTTACTAAGATCTTCCCTTTTCACTAAAAGGAGAAGCTAGGGCTTGGTTTAATAGATTAGCACCTGGTTCCATTGATAGCCCTGATTTCTTGATTGTTTCTTTCTTCCAGAAATATTTTCCTCCCAAAGGCTGTATATGCCGCTTGTAGAGACTTTTTGATTTTAAACAGGGAGAAGAAGAGAAATTGCCTGAGTCATGGACAAGGTTTTGTGCCTTGATTCATGCACATCATGGATGTCCATTACCTAAGAATGAACTTCTTGATATTTATTATAGTGGACTAACTGATGATTTCAGGACATACCTAGATAGCTTTGTTGATTGTGTTTTCAGGAAAAGAACTCCTACAGATGCTAAAGAATTAATGGCTAAGTTAAGCAAGAATTATGATGATTGGACTTCAACTAAGCTGAATGCACCTGAGCCTATTACTCCTGAACTAGTTACAACACCAACCACAAAGAAGAGAGGAGTTATTGCATTAAATGATGAAGTGATGAAGGAAGCTAAGAAGTGTCTAAAGGAGAAAGGTATTAGAGTCAAGATGAAGAATCTACCTCCTATAGAAGAATTATGTAAGCCAATTCCCCACTCATCTACTATTGAGGTATACTCTCCAACACTTTGATGAAGGTTATATTCCTTATGGTAAGCCTCCTGATCAATGTTTAGAGGAACTTGACACATTTATTGTTAAACAAGGGTATTTTATTAAACAAGTTCAGAATCATTTGTTGGAAAACTCTAGAGCTATTCATGAGTTGAAAGATATTGTGGAAAAACTTCTAATGATATTAAAATGCTTTGTAAGCACTTTCAAATGGTTCAAACTCAACTTGATCAACTTGCTAAGGTACAAAAGGATATGCTAGTTAATGCTTTAGGAGATAAACATGCTTATGGAATTAGAACTAGGAGTTGTATAGCTACTCAAGATCCTTTATATCCTGAAGGACACCCTAAAAGAATTGAGCAGGATTCTCAACAAGGTGAAGATAGTGGTAGTCCTCGTAAGAGAAATAAAAAGAAACATAAGATAGTTGAGGAACCACTTGAACCTGCTGTAGATCCTAATAGTATATCTATCTCTGATGCTAAAACTGAGAGTGGTAATGATAAAAATGAGTCTCCTGATAATGAGGAAGGTGAGGAAGAACCTGAGAAGCACACTAAGAACACTAGGTACACAAAGGAAGATTTTATTGCTAATAAACATGGTAAAGAGAGAGAACCTTGGGTGTAGAAACCTATGCCTTTTCCAGGTAAGAAACATAAGTCAAAGGAGGAAGAACACTACAACAAGTTTTGTGAGTGGATGAAGCCTTTATTCTTGCAAATTACTTTGAATGATGCTATTAAATTGCCTCCTTATTCAAAGTATATGAAGGATATTGTCTCTAATAAAAGGAAGATTCCTAGGGAGGAGATTTCTACTCTGCTTGCTAATTATTCCTTCAATGCTAAGGTTCCAAAGAAACTTGGTGATCCAGGTATACCAACTATTCCTTGCTCTATTAAGAATAATAATGTTAGAACTGCTTTATGTGATTTGGGAGCTGGAGTTAGTGTTATGTCTTTCTCTCTCTATAAGAGACTCCAGCTAGAAAAGTTGATACCAACTGATATATCTTTGCAAATGGCTGATAAGTCAACTACTATTCCTGTTGGTATATGTGAGGATGTTCCTGTTCAAGTTGCTCATAATTGCATGGTTTTAACTAATTTTGTTGTGCTTGAAATGCCTGAAGATGATAATATGTCTATTATTATTGGGAGACCTTTTCTTAATACTGCAGGTGCTGTCATCAATTGCAATCAAGTAAAAAGTAACTTTTAATATTAATGACAAAGAGCACACTGTCTATTTACCCAAGAAGGTTGTTAAAAGCTATTGCCTGAATTCCATTGAAAATATTGAGAGCATCAAGGTTGGAGAAATATATTGTCCCGTTCCACAAGAAAATTTTGGAACTATTATGATTGGTACCATTGCTATCAAGTATGAGGTAACATAATCACCTAGTGGAATGCAAAGTTTTGTTTCATATAAGATTGTTTTGGTAACAAGACTTGATCAACCTTGTTAACAAAAGGATTTTAATTAACAAAATAATGCTTTCACTATGCTTATTCTTGCTCACTTTTACTTTTCTCCTTTCTAATCTCTGCTCTTCGTCGTGCCTAACTTAAAGGCGTTAAAGAAAAGTACTTTTTGGGAGATAACCCAATAGTTTTCTTGAGTCTTAGAAGTTATTACTTCTGTAATAACCTCTCCTTATCCTTTTTGTTTGCTTTTTGTGCCAAGAATGACCTCTAATGAGAGGGAAGTAAGATTTGGGGAGTTAATGTACCAAAACAGATTTCTGTCCTCCACCATAAAAATTCGTGAGGAGTCTCTATAAGTGGATTGGGCTGACAATTTATGAATAAATCCCAGTATGTTAGCTAACTTTCGTTATTTCAACACTTTTTCTTTGAGCAACATAAGGTCTTCTAAAAATCAGTTTCTACATGCTGGTCTGTTTTGACAGATTTCTGCCATTATTTGCATTTTCTTCTTATTGTTTCCTTTTCGGTTCTTTTTGGTAAATTGAGCTTTTGAGGGAATTGATACAGTATCTTGTGTCTTTAGTGAAAGTTTCAGTTTTAAAACTAAACCCCAAAGGTCTATTATCTTTTGAATACACTAATGTTGCTAATGAAGATTGTGTGAAGTTTTGTATGAAGGAAAAAAAATTCAAGTGTAGAGAGAGGATGATGTAATGAGATGAAGAATGGAAAAAGCTTGCTTGGGGGAGCCACCCTGTCACCCCGAGAAATATTCAAGAGGTATGTTGCCAAAGCTTGGGGTGCCTAAGGTATCCTTGTTCATCAATAAAAATTTCAGGTCTTTCTAGACACTTCGTTTTTATTGTTTCATGCACAGTTGTGTTGTTCTTGGAGCGTCTTAGTTTTTGTTTTTGGTTTTATTTTGATTTGTTTGGTTTGTTTTTGCTTTGCTATTTTTGCTTTGTTGATTTGTTTGAAAATCAAAACAGCAAAAATATTTGTTCTTCTTCTTTGGTTTTGTGAGTTCTTTTGCAGGGTTCAACCGTCCTCAGTGGATTTTGGTCTCTTGTTAATTATTCAAGTCACACAAGTGAAGGGCAATAATGAAGATTAAGACAAGTCGAGGTGTGGTAAGAGGCTGGTAACGAACTCTATTTGTTTTCATTTTTGTACATATACTCATCATTGTGAGCATGCTTAGTCTGCTTATTGTAAGGAGTGTGTTATCGATGGATGCTTAGTATTTCTTGCTTGTCTATGATTATCTCCAGCTTGCTAATAGTTTGTAGCATGTCATATGAATGTTTGCTTGCATTGTTTTATTCATATTTTGGTATGATATTGTGGTATCCTCCTCTGACTGTTCATGTGAATCGACTTGGCACATGCTCAGGCATGCATATGACTAATCAATAGTCAAGAAGCCCTCGATGATTTATTTTGCCTCGTAGATCTTGTATCACTTTCGTGCCATAATTAGTCCTGCTTTGTTGCAAGCATGATTATGACAGCTATTGCTCTCTCATCCGTCGCCTCCCTCTCTATTGCTAGACTTCACTTGCACCGAGTATGTGCTTCACCCGTGTTTCCAACTCCCCAAAACCAATACCGCCAATGTGTCCACCATATCTACCTATTAGCATCTTTGATACTTCAACGCATATTCTATATGCCATGTTTGATTCCAAAATAAAATGTTTGTCTGTTTTGAGAAAGTTAGTTAGTAAAGCTCTCACTTAACTTGATGGCACACTTTATTCCTTGCACTTAATAATTCGAACCATTGTGACCGTCCATGAAAGTTATATGCTTGCAAATTATATGTCGAGTTAGCAGAACTGCTTGTCACGGGAATGCTTTCAACACTTTTTGGATATCCCATCCAGCTTGATACTTTGCTATTTTGTTTACGGATGTCATGATGTGAAATAAAAGGGAGGTTGTGAGTTCATGGAGTTTATACATTGTGTTAGAGAAACGCCTGGCCACTAGCCTAAGCCATGCCTAACCATGGTGGAAACTTGCATCATCACCATAATGAGCATCTATGAAGCATCCTCAATAAAAAGCTATGCATATGGTAAATAAAAAAGATAGCTGAGATGCTTATTGTCTGCTTGCCTTGTCATTTTGGTTATGGGAAAGCTCTGTACCATGTGCAAGGGTACCCTGCTGGTTCTCTATGATATGCATGTATTTACAATGACAAGAACTTTCAGTGACCAAAGTTGAGTAGCATGCAGAGCGGCCTCAGAATCAAGGGACTTGGGATTTCTAGTTTATGGTCTGTCACATATGATTCAGTGGACCTCACTTTCACCTTAACCATATGAAGATGCCTATGATAGGGGCAATGAGAGCTCAAAGCTAATGAGTACCTTCCTTTCAGCATTTGGAAGATTTTCAAACTTTCCAAAACCATTTTCACAACTTGTTGAGTCACCACTTATTCTATGAGCACCTTCTTGAGAGCATAGTTGTCATTCTTGTGTTTGTTCCAAAACTTGGTTAATTATGACATGACTTTGATGCTTGTATCTCTGATATCTTTATCTATAGTCTTAGCTTGAACTTCAGAGGTGCCTTGGCATTTATATTGTGCTCTTCAAATAAAAGAAAGCTTAGATACCACTCTATCATACCTTACTATGAGCATATCAATGTTGCTTATGTTTATGATTCATGCTACTTATTATTATTGAGTTGGTTTCTCTTCATAGCTTGCAATGACCATTGAGTAGACTTACTTGCATACTCTTTATTATGAATTGTCTAAGCATCTACTCCGTGTTGAGAATATTTACATCATATGAAGCAAAGTGTTCGTGAAAGTTCTTTATCGCACTCGCTTTCAACCGAATTGCTTGAGGACAAGCAACAAGCTAAGCTTGGGGGATTTGATTCCCCAAAACGATCTACTTTCTTGAACACTTTGCTATTGTTTCTTCTCTAAACTTGTGTGATTTGGATACGCTAACACGGATCGACGCAGTTTTGTAGAATTATCTTGCTGTCTTATTTTGTGCAGAAAATAAACTATCGTGAAAATCCCGAAAATATGCCAAAATTATATTTCACCGTAAGATCCATGGAGCCGTAAAACGAGATGAGAGGAGTGGGGGCCCACACCCATGCCAGCGCTGGCTCACCATTGGTCGCACCTAGGAGGGTGCAGCACCCAGAACCCCTCGCCTCCCTCTCGCCTATAAGTTGCCTTCGACCTAAAAACCGAGGGGGTTCATAGTTTTCCGTAAAGAGTTCTGCTTGCCACCGCCACCGTAAACCAAGATTCGCACCTAGAAACTTTGTTCGGCACTCACGGACGGGAATTTGGAGAGTATCATCGCCATCACATCACCAATGCATCTCCATCAACCACCGATGTTTCCTCATCCATGAGTGAGTAATCCTCACGTAGGCTTGGGGATGGTAGGGATTGTATGAGTTCTATCATGTAATCGAATAAGATCTATTAGGGCATAGTGCCTAGTATCTATATTAGTGTTATTTGACTTGTTGCAACTTGTTGTGCTTAATGCTTGTCACTAGGGCTCGAGTGCCATGATCTCAAATCTGAACTTATTATTGAATCATTATGATAGTATTGTGTGTGATCTTATCTGCAAGTTGTGTACACATATCATTGTCCAGATCCAAAGGCCCCAAAGTGACAATAATTGGGACAACCGAAGGGGATGGCTGTGGTGTGAGGATCACATGTGTTCATGGAGTGTTAATGCTTGCTCGGTGCTCTATTAAAAGGAGCACCTTAATTGCTGTAGTTCCTTAGAGGCGCATTACGCCACGGGCTGGCTGGATGTAAGATGTTGTGCAAGTTCTCATTAGCACGTATGACTATATTTGGAGCACATGCCTAGGATTGTTTAGTACTTGGATGCTTGTTATTATTTATCTGCAATGCCCTAGATCTTGAAGTTACATGTTTAGACTCGCCCATAAAACGCTCATTCATCCATCCCTTATGCCTACCGTGACTTAATCCCATCACTATCACATTATTACTATTGCTCCTGCTTTGTCATTGTCATTGTTGTTGCTTTTTACCGCTTCTACTACAAACTGTTACATCGATAAACTTCTGTGAGCAAGAACTATTTCCAGGTGCAGCTGAATTGACAACTAGTTATTAAGGCTTGCAAGTATTCTTTGGCTCCCCTTGTGTCGAATCAATAAATTGGGTAATACTACCCATGAAGACTATTATATCCCCATACTTGAGGGTCATCAATGATCACTTTGCATTGAGCAATAACTCGGGACTGCCCCATGATTTTTACTATTATAATCGTATTTAATGATAACCTCGCAATTCGAGAGATAACTTGGGAGATACTCCATTTATCTTATCTTACTATTCGATAACTCGGAAGGATTGAAAGTCTATCCGACTGACTGACATATGGACATAGGAGTCAAACTTATGAAACTAGAATTTTGATTCGAACTTATAGAAGTTTGATCCAAACTCATGAAGGATGTAAGATGGACCAAAAAGCGAACACATGGAAGTTTGATTCAAACTTACGAAACAAAAACTTTGCAAACAAGGATGTAAGATCCGCCCTTTGTAAAGGAAAAGGATCCTGTGATTGCAATGCTAGTCCTCGGATCATTGCTAGCATCCACGCTTTAAGATGAAGTACACATACAAAGGTCATTTATTACATCCATTCCAGAGATAAAACATAGTCTTTACAACTCAAGGCCACAGGCCTAATACAAGAGTTTTGGAATAAGTAAATAAACATAAGTATTCATCTTCATGTGCCACATGCAAGCATGTTGAGTGTAGACTCATGACACCTAATCATCATCGGAGTAACCTGCAACATCACAAGTTACAGCCACAAGGGGTCAATACTTTGAATAGTATTGGCAAGTGATACCTTAGTAAATTTTAAGTGGACTATATTACTATATGCATTTTGGCTAAGTGTAGCTTGGCTTGCTTTGCTCAAAATAGGTTTTTCCTATTAGTTGAAATCACTAAGTTTTTCTTTGTCAAAACTTTCCCAAGAAACCACCAATAGACATTGGGGTCCTTCACCCTTGTTCACCCACAAGTTTTACTTAGAAGTTGGAGTGATGAGATTCTTGATAGCTTCCATGTCTTGATGCTCAAGTTGTCCATTACCATGGACTTGGCTAAGTACCTAGATTTTCCATCCGCAGAGGTTGTGCACTTTCCCCACCGTAGTTGGTTTCCCAAGACAGACCTTTCGTAAGCCTTCCTTAGTCAAATGGACGCTGCTCCAACCTATCATTCCCACTACCACCAACTGTCCAAATGACCAAGTTCTAGCAACCTATGTGATCAAGGCAGAGTCCATATTGCCAAGTGGCTGCACTATAAGCTTCTCAACACTTGGCCTATAAAATCCCTTTGTGCCTGGGTGGCATACCACAAGTGAGATACACAAGGTAAACCATGTCCATGGGCCTTGTGTAATCACTCAACCAAAACCACCATTCAAGTCCCATTCCACCTGTGAGATTCATCGACTTAGTTGTTTTATTAAGAAAACATAAGTCCAAAGACTTAGAATTAATGTCATCATAGCATGGATATACTTTACCAACCCTTGTTTGCTACTAGCTAGGCTAAGCATGGCATAGTGACTTAACTTAGGAAAATTCCTAGCAATGCTACAACTACTTAGGATTTCCCAACATAGCATTTGGCAAAATAGTAACATGCAAGACTTAGCAAAATTTCTAATGCTTGTACAAAATATAGGGATGGAAATATTTATGAAGTACCACTTGCCTTGGTAATGGGGAGAGTAGCACTCTTCACAATCACAAATACTAGCAAAGTCTACACAAAATGGTAGCACAAAATTACACACAATTCATATACAATCATAAACATATATGCATGCAATGCAAAATGCTAAGTGATGATTTTAAAACTCCACCAAGCAAGTGCATGGTACTGAAACATAACCAAGTCAAAACTTGCTAATTAAACTTATTTAGCACTAAAACAATTTACTAAACAAATTCTATACTCAAAAATAGTCCTAAACAAGTTTCTGCATAAAAAGTCATTTTAACAGAAACTTTTCACTAAACACATTGCATAAACAGAAAGGACTTGTCTCCCTGATTCCAACAATATAAAATTTGTAAAAATCTAACGTGGAAATCAAAAGTTATAGCCATTTCAATTTTGGATCTAAATCTGATTTGAAATCTGTTTTTGAATCAAACCCTAGCCACGTGTCTTAACCCCATCGGGCGCTACCGTTCGGACGGATCGAGCTCATGGGTCAGAGGATCTAAGTCAGATCTGGTGGCTCAGATGAGCGCTTACCTCTTCGCTTAAGTTCTAATTTCAGCCGCAGGATCTGCATCTAACGATCCTAATTGCTTTGACCAACACGAAGCGCTTAGCGGCGGGCGATCGGCGGCGTCTGCTGGCCGGGCTGCGCTGGCATTCTAGGTTGCCCGGGAATAAAGGGTGTGTTACCAGAATCGCAGGGCTGCTGATGCTCAAGGTGGCGATGGCTTGGGAAGGCGCACGGTACTACGGGCTCGCTGGAGTTGCGGCGGCGCCTGTTTTGCAACGAGGTTGTTGCCGAGGTTTACGCCGCCCTAGCACGAACCAGAGGGGTCAGGAGATGCACAAGACGAAGGCGAACATTCTTGTATGAAAGAGGGGGCAAGGGGCGCTCGGGACTTACCGCTATTGCTCGCCGGAGTCGAGCGGCGGCGCTGATGGTTACGGGCGTGGACAGAAATGACGACCTGGGTCACAAGCAAGCAAACTAGAGGCGTCAGCAGATGCACCAGATCATGCTGGACAAGATAGCTTGAACCAGAGAGAGGGGGGCGGTCGAGGCTCACCGGAATTAGTCGCCGGAGTCGTCGGTACTGCGGAGTTTCGAAGTCAAATGCGCGCAGCCTGGTGGCGGAGTGAGCGAGGAGAGTGGGGGAAAATGATCATGTGCAGAGAGGGATTATGTAGGAGAGAGGGAGCGCGATTGCCGGAGTCAAGGCAATTAAACGAAGAATCAATCGCAGTGATGGGCGAGGAAACGGCCGACGGGTCGGGCGCGATTTGGGGAAGACGAGGTGAGCTGGCAAGGTCCACCACCAATGAGTGAGACGGAGCGGGGGTGGGGTCCGAAAAGCGCCTTTGAGGGTGTGTATGCGCAAGGAGCGAGAGAGTGGCTGGTGGGCTAGCTGGGCCGTTCTCATTGGGCTAGATTAGGAGCGCCTGGCCCTTTTCTTTTGTTTACTCCTTTTCTTTTCTGCTTTGATTTTCAGGAATGGTTTTTAAATGAATTCAAACTCCTTTTGAATTCAAATCTTTCTGGGGTTTTTGTAGTGTGCAATAGTCTCAAATCTAGGCATAAAACCATATGGTTGCTTTGTAAAGGCTTGGTCAATTTTGGGGAAACAAAATAATGTGGACTTTAGACTTTGATTTTCAAATGTTTGAAAATGGTTTTTGAACTATTTCCATTTTGTAAAGCTTGGTTCAAATTCCACACTCAAACCATTCAACAAAGGAGACAATCAATCTAGGTTTAAAACATTCAAACTCTCAAATGGGAATGGCCATTTGATTTAAGTTTGCTCACATAAAATGACAAAGACTATGTGCTTCTTTTTCAAATGAGTTTGAAATTGATCTAAATTCTATATGCATGCTTGAATGATATGCAATCTTTGAAATCATGATTTTAGGGATGTTACAAATCTAACTCCTTAAGGTGAATCTCGCCTAGATTCGGATTGGCTAGCAACAAGTGAGGGTGGTCTTTCCAAGATCATCTTCTCTTTCCCATGTTGCTTCCTCTTTGGAATGATGATTCCACGCACTTTGCAAAACTTGATAGTCTTTGTCCTCGTGACTCTTTCTGCAGTCTCAAGAATTTTGATAGGTTTCTCTTCATAAGTGAGATCACTTTCTAGTTGAACCTCCTCCAAAGGTATAGTATCCTTCAAAGAAGTTTCTTCCATTTCGGGTGACATTTCTTAAGTCGACTCACATGAAACACATTATGGATCACGACAAAGATTCTCGGCGCTCAATTTCATAAGCAACTTCTCCTTTGCGACTCGTAATCTTGAATGGCCCAACATATCTTGGTGCCAACTTTCCTTTGACTAATCTTTTCACTCCACGAAGTGGTGATACTCTAAGATAGGCTCTATCACCAACTTCAGAGGTGACTTTCTACGCTTAGGATCTGCGTAGCTTTTCTCCGGGATCGTGCTAACTTTAACCTGTCCCAACTAATTTGACCTTCTCTTCGCTTCTTTGATAAGATCTGGCCCAATAAACTTCTTTCTCGCACACCATTCCATAACAATGGGGTGGTACACTTTCTTTCGTAGAGAAACTCAAATGGTGCCATCTCAATGCTGGCTTGATAGCTGTTGTTATAAGAAAATTCTGCGTAAGGCAGACTTTCATCCCAACTTGCTCCATAGTCTAGGGCACATGCCCTCAACATGTCTTCCGTAATTTGATTAGTCCTTTCTGCTTGTCCATCGGTTTGAGGATGAAAAGGTGCTGAATTCCAACCTCGCTCCCAATGACTCATGTAGTTGTTCCAAAATGGGAAGTGAATTGAGTTCCCCTATCGATACAATACTCTTGGGCACCCATGTAGACATACAATTCTACTCATGTAGATTTTAGCTAACTTAGCACTTGTATAAGTTGTCTTCACGGGTATGAAATGAGCCACTTTAGTTAGGCGATCCACTACTACCCATATGGAATCATATCCTGATCTGGTCCTTGGTAATCCGTAATGAAATCCATACCAATCTTGTCCCACTTCCAATCAGGAATAGGTAGTGGTTGAAGCAAACCTGCTGGTTTCGATGTTCGCTTACTCTACTACATACATCACACAAAGCAATATGTTCGCAATGTCCTCTTGAGATTGTTCCACCAAAATCTTTCTTTCATGTCTATGTACATTTTGGTGTTACCTGGTGGATAGAATACGAGAGTTGTGTGCTTCCTGCAAAATCAGTTTCCAGAACTCCGGATCTTGTGGAACATAGATGCTTCCCATGCCATAAAGTACCCTGCTCGCCTTCATGGAAATTTTTAGCTTTCCTTGGCCAATCTTTTCCTTAAACTCTTCAATTTCCTTATCGCCTTCCTGGCTTCCTGGATCTTGTCCAACAAAGTGGGTTGAACATCCAAAGACATGAGATGTCCTTCAGCACAATCTCCAATCTGAGTTCTCTGAATTGGGTACACAAATCATCCGCAATTCTCCTTTGGTAAGGCCATTTACAAATACCTTACGACTTAGAGCATCCGCTACAACATTTGCTTTCTGGGTGGTATTGCAAACATAAGTCATAATCCTTGATAAGCTCTAACCATCTTCTTTGTCTCATATTGATTTCCTTTTGGGTGAAAATATACTTCAAACTTTTCTGATCCGTGAACACTTCACAACGCTTTCCCAAAAGGTAATGTCTCCATGTTTTGAGCGCATGGACATGAGGCTAACTCCAAATCATGAGTAGGATAGTTCACCTCATGAGTTTTGAGTTGTCTCGAGGCATAGGCCACAACTTTACCGCCTTGCATAAGTACGCACCCAAACCTTGATGAGATGCATCACAATACACTTGGAAATCCTTTTCCAAATCAGGCGTATATAGAACTGCGTGTCACAAGTCTCTTCTTCAACTCCTGAAAGTCGACTTCACATCCTTCGCACTAAACAAACTTCTTGTCTTTCTTTAATAATTCAGTCATTGGCTTAGCAACCTTTGAGAAATTTTCAATGAACCTTCAGAGTAACCGCTAAGCCAAGGAAACTACGTAACCTCTTTCACGGACTTGGGAGATTCCCATTCAACACAAATGAAACTTTAGCAGATCAATCGCTACACCATCCTTTGTCATAACATGACCAATAAAACCAACTTCCTCTAACCGTAACTCACACTTGCTGAATTTGGCATAAAGTTTATGCTCTCTTAACTTCTCAAGTATCAAGCGAAATGTCCTTCATGTTCTTCTTTGCTCTTGGAGTAGACTAAGATGTCATCGATGAAAACGACAACAAACTTGTCAAGGAATTCCATGAACACTTTGTTCATCATATTCATGAAGTATGTGGAGCATTGGTCGCCAAAAGGCATTACAGATACTCATACAATCCATACCTCGTAGTGAATTCAGTTTTGGGTATGTCTTGCTCTCTTATCTTAAGTTGGAAATAGCCTGACCGGATATCAATCTTTGAGAACACACATGCTCCTTCTAGCTGATCAAACAAGTCATTGATTCTAGGCAAAGGATATTTGTTCTTGATAGTTACCTCGCTGAGTGAACGGTAATTCATGCATAACCTTTGGCTTCTATCCTTCTTCTCCATTTAACAAAACTGGGCTCCCAAGATGAAGAACTTGGTTGAATAAATCCTTTCGCAACTGCTCTCCTAGTTGCTTCTTGAGCTCTTTCAGTTCATCAACGACATTTTATATGGTCTCTTTGCTATTGGTCCGCACTGTACCAAATCTATCAAACTCCACATCTCTATCCGTGGCATTCTGGCAATTCTTCCGGAAATACATCCGATACTCACATACAATTGGCACACCGTCCATGCTAACCCCTTAAGAGAATTAAGCATACCCTTTTTGCTTCGTAATTGGTCTTGAATCTGATCCTTTTATTTTCCGGAGTTGTGAGGAGACAAGATGGTTGGTACAATCTATCAATCCTTTATACTTAGTCATCCACCATTCCTGTAATGACATCCAATCCTTGGGAGTTTAGTATTATCAAGTTAACGGAAACTTATACTTCCCAAATTCTATGACTAGGTCATGGCATCCTGAATTCACTATCATTTCTCCACCAGAGAACTTACTTTATAGGACACCCAATAGTTTCTACCGTAGTTCATTTCTTTCAACAAATGCTCTTGATATGAATGAATGAGATGCACCAAGATCAAAGAGTACAAATGCTGGAATAGAGTTGAGTCTGAACTTACCAAAGAACAACATCGTTCCTCATAGACCTCCTCCACATCGATGTGGTTCACCGCCCTTTCCGGAAAGGATTGGGCTTGATAGGTCCTTCAACTTTCTTTTCGGGCACTCATTTGCATAGTGTCCCATCTTCTGCATTTGAAGCATTCAACTGACCGATGTCTCTCTTAGCAGTCGACTTCCATTCCCACTACCATTTCCACTATGGTGGCTCTTATGTCCACTCTTGTGGTTCTTAGAGTTTGTCATTGTCATGATCTGCGATGATGCTTGTTGTCATGACGGTTGTGGTTGTGGTGCTTGTTGAATTTCCCATGCTTGTGGGATCCTGAGCTTCCACTATCATCATAGTGAGATCGTTTGTGAGACGATCCCGAGCTGTGCTTGTCTGAGTGCTTCCTCTTTCTACTCGATTTGCTTCATTTTGTTCTCCAATATAGCAGCCTTGTCACAGAGCTTAATCGATAAGTGGGAACATATGCCACAGCCAGCTGCAGATTCAGCTCATCATTCAAGCCTTCCAGAATTTTTTCCTTTCTTTTGGCATCTGTGTCAACCTCATCCGGTGAATAACGCGCCAGATTGTTGAACTCTTCAATGTATTCAGCCACGCTGCGGTGGCGCTGCTTCAGATTGTGGAACTCTTTCTTTTTTAGGCTCATTATTCCCACGAGATATGAGCAAGGCATGGAAGCCATCCTCAAAGATAGCCCAAGTCACCTCAACTATAGGAGTGGTGATTTGAAGTTGTCCCACCAAGTGGCGGCTGGCCCTTCCAAAGATGTGCCGCAAATCTGACCTTTTCAGCATCCGTGGCAAAACCACGGTCACTAAGTCCTTGTTTACGAATGTAGCCAATCGGCCACCATGGGATCACCGTCCCGAGAACTTAGCTGGTCTCAATCTCAGAAATCTGCAAGCATATCAAAGCCCCGGAGGGTTGTTGTTGTTATTGGGGTTGTTGTTGTTGTTATTATTCGGTTCCGATGAATGTTGTCATCATCGCATAAGTCGTGTTTGAGCAGTCATCATTTGCTGCATTTCGAGTGATGTTGTTGTTGTTGGGGTTGGGGTTTGCGCGACGGGAGGCATCCGTGGTTTGTTCAAATAGAGATAAGAATGAGATACCCATAGATGATTTTATGCACATTACATCACAAGCAAACACGAGCATGCAACAGAAGATAAAAGTTCAACAACAAGTTCACAAAGTAAAACACACATGTAGCAAGCCATCCACATGTCGGATGGTCCAATAACAAGTTCACAAATAACAAGTATGATAATAAAAGATAAACGAGTAGTGAAGTCTACTCATCAGCATCAATCTCCTCCTCGACAAAGGTAAGACCTGCGCTCTTCATCGCGTCTTGTTCTCCTCAATGGTAGTGTTCATGGACTCAATCTTGGCCTTGAGAGCCCTCTTCCGGGAGCCGGCCTCTATCACCGTCTGCTGCTGCTCTAGCTCGAATTCCTTGGACTGTAGTTCTTCACCATATCCCGGATCTTCTTGTTCCTATCCCGACACGCTTTTCGACTCTTGAACTTCCTGTCCGGATCTCGAACTTCGCTTCCATTTCCTTGACTATCTCGGCCCCATCACAAGAGCTTGTCCTTCTCGTAGCTGCACTGGAGCTCACACATCGAGCATGACATTGGTCCGTCTGCAGGTCCACGTGCCTAATGAGAGACTCTAAGTCCGGAGGTACAGACGTATCGTCGCTCAAGGCCCCTCGAGTCGCCCTCAAGTCGATGGACTCTCCTTCCTCATCACGTCTTTCGAAGACGTGGAAGTGGGTGCCTCTAACCTGTCGGGAGTGCCGTCCTAGCAGACGTCCTATCAGGTCCTGCATAACTACCTCCATGCCTCTCTCCCTGTCATTATGCATAAGCTTGAAGACGATGGCCTCCGTAGTAGGCTCTGTCTGGCGTCCGGGCTGGTTCACCTTGAATCCCCAGAGGTCCTTCCTCTCGAACTTGGTGAGTGGATGCACCATGATGGTGGGAAGAGGGAGATTGAGCAAAGTGGTAAGCTCAACGATACGAGGAACAAAGCGGGTCACCTGGAACTCCTCAACAGTGATAGTAATAGTCATCTATTTATAAGATAGAAAAGTTAGAACAACACAATTCAAGATAAAGAAAAGTCATATCACACATACATATCCTTGGAAAGCAAATTCACACAAGTCATGCATACATGAATCCATTACATCAACCAAGGTCCAAACTTATTTTAAGGTAACAATTTGGAAAATAAGGTGATAGGTGGTGGTCCAACTAACGAAGTACATTTACAATCCTATCTCAGATCTCACATAACACAATGTTCCTAGAAGCAATCAACCTATCTTGCTCACATGATTCCATCACTAAGTCTATAATATCTCCTCTTAAGGTTTGGTTGGTAGCTTCCAACTCTTGGGTATGTTCCTTCTCTTTCTAAGTCTTTTGGAGGTTGAGCATTCTGCATTTGACTCTAGCACTAAGTTCTTTGATAGTCCTCCAAGTCGCTTCTCTTGTCGACTCAAAGAATGTGGTGTGCACCATGTTGTTGGTATACATGCGTAATCCTTTTCTTTGTGGTTGTCTTCCTTGTTTTGTACAAGTGAAGTTGCACCCACCAAGATTCAACTCCTTCATCCATCACTGGAAAGCCTTTGTACAGCTGCACCATGTATTTCCATAGCCACCATGAGGTCCTTGAGAATTTTGGGAAACTCACCTCACACTCCAAGGTCATGGTCATGAGTGGTCCTTTCTTTACGGCTTCATTGATGGAGTTCATCTACAAATAGAGATAAGAAGAGTAGATTAGAAAAGTTTAGAAGAATAGACAAGTGTAGAAGTAGTTGAAAATTTTCCTTAGTGGTTTCCAACTTAGGTCATAATCCTACAGGCAACACAAAGGCTCGATACCATCCGTAAGATCCCTCCTTTGTAAAGGAAAAGGATCCTGTGATTGCAATGCTAGTCCTCGGATCATTGCTAGCATCCACAGCTTAAGATGAAGTACACAGATACAAAGGTCATTTATTACATCCATTCCGTAGATAAAACATAGTCTTTATAACTCAAGGCCACAGGCCTAATACAAGAGTTTTGAATAGTAAATAAACATAAGTCTTCATCTTCATGTGCCACAAAAGCATGTTGAGTGTAGACTCATGACACCTAATCATCATCGAGTAACTCGCAACATCACAAGTTACAGCCAATGGGTCAATACTTTGGAATAGTATTGGCAAGTGATACCTTAGTAAATTTTAAGTGGACTATATTACTATATGCATTTTGGCTAAGTGTAGCTTGGCTTGCTTTGCTCAAAATAGGTTTTTCCTATTAGTTGAAATCACTAAGTTTTTCTTTGTCAAAACTTTCCCAAGAAACCACCAATAGACATTGGGGTCCTTCACCCTTGTTCACCCACAAGTTTTACTTAGAAGTTGGAGTGATGAGATTCTTGATAGCTTCCATGTCTTGATGCTCAAGTTGTCCATTACCATGGACTTGGCTAAGTACTTAGATTTTCCATCTGCAGAGGTTGTGCACTTTCCCCACCAGAGTTGGTTTCCCAAGACAGACCTTTCAGAAGCCTTCCCTTAGTCAAATGGACGCGTTCCAACCTATCATTCCCACTACCACCAACTGTCCAAATGACCAAGTTCTAGCAACCTATGTGATCAAGGCAGAGCCCATATTGCCAAGTGGCTGCACTATAAGCTTCTCAACACTTGGCCTCTAAAATCCCTTTGTGCCTGGGTGGCATACCACAAGTGAGATACACAAGGTAAACCATGTCCATGGGCCTTGTGTAATCACTCAACCAAAAACCACCATTCAAGTCCCATTCCACCCAGGAGATTCATTGACTTAGTTGTTTTATTAAGAAAACATAAGTCCAAAGACTTAGAATTAATTTCATCATAGCATGTATATACTTTACCAACCCTTGTTTGCTACTAGCTAGGCTAAGCATGGCATAGTGACTTAACTTAGGAAAATTCCTAGCAATGCTACAACTACTTAGGATTTCCCAACATAGCATTTGGCAAAATAGTAACATGCAAGACTTAGCAAAATTTCTAATGCTTGTACAAAATATAGGGATGGAAATATTTATGAAGTACCACTTGCCTTGGTAATGGGGAGAGTAGCACTCTTCACAATCACAAATACTAGCAAAGTCTACACAAAAATGGTAGCACAAAATTACACACAATTCATATACAATCATAAACATATATGCATGCAATGCAAAAATGCTAAGTGATGATTTTTAAAACTCCACCAAGCAAGTGCATGGTACTGAAACATAACCAAGTCAAAACTTGCTAATTAAACTTATTTAGCACTAAAACAATTTACTAAACAAATTTATACTCAAAATAGTCCTAAACAAGTTTCTGCATAAAAGTCATTTTAACAGAAACTTTTCACTAAACACATTGCATAAACAGAAAGGACTTGTCTCCTGATTCCAATGATATAAAATTTGTAAAAATCTAACGTGGAAATCAAAAGTTATAGCCATTTCAATTTTGGATCTAAATCTGATTTGAAATCTGTTTTTGAATCAAACCCTAGCCACGTGTCTTAACCCATCGGGCGCTGCATCGTTCGGACGGATCGAGCTCATGGCCAGAGGATCTAAGTCAGATCTGGTGGCTCAGATGAGCGCTTACCTCTTCGCTTAAGTTCTAATTTCAGCCGCAGGATCTGCATCTAACGATCCTAATTGCTTTGACCAACACGAGCGCTTAGCGGCGGCGCGGCGGCGCAAGCGGCTGTCAATGGCGGCGCCGGGCGTTTCTAGGTTGCCCGGGAATAAAGGGTGTGCTTAAGAACCGCAGGGGCTGCTGATGCTCAAGGTGGCGATGGCTTGGGAAGGGGCGACGGTACGGGTCAGCCGGGCCGGAGTTAAGGCGGCGTCTGCTTGTTTGCAATGAGGTTGTTGCCGAGGTTTGGCATCGCCCTAGCACGAACCAGAGGGGTCGGAGATGCACAAGACAAAGGCTAACATTCTTGTATGAAAGAGGGGCAAGGCGCTGACTTCCCGCTATTGCTCCGGAGTCGAAAGGCGCTGATGGTTACGGGCGTGGACGGAAATGACGACTGGTCACGAGCAAGAAACTAGAGGCGCCAAGCAGATGCACCAGATCATGCTGGACAAGATAGCTTGAACTAGAGAGGAGGGGACAATGAGGCTCACCAATTAGTCGCCGAGTCGCTATCTGCTGGGTTTCGAGGTCAAATGCGCGCCTGGTGCCGGAGTGAGCGAGGAGAGTTGGGGAAATGATCAAGTGCAGGGGATTATGTAGGAGAGAGGGGAGTGGCGATTAAGCATGGAGTCAAGGCAATTAAATGAAGAATCAATTGCGGCAGTGATGGGCGGAGGAAACGGCCGGCGAACGGGTCGGGCGCGATTTGGGGAAGACGAGGGTGAGCTGGCAAGGTCCACCAGTCAGCGAGTGAGACTGAGCGGGGGTGGGGTCCGAGTGTCAGCGTCTGTGTGGGTGTGTATGCGCAAGGAGCGAGCGAGAGTGGCGGGTGGGCTAGGGGCGGTTCTCATTGGGCTAGATTAGGAGCGCCTGGCCCTTTTCTTTTGTTTACTCCTTTTCTTTTTCTGTTTTGATTTTCAGGAATGGTTTTTAAATGAATTCAAACTCCTTTTGAATTCAAATCTTTCTAGGGTTTTGTAGTGTGCAATAGTCTCAAATCTAGGCATAAAACCATATGGTTGCTTTGTAAAGGCTTGGTCAATTTTGGGAAACAAAATAACAGGGACTTTGCACTTTGATTTTCAAATGTTTGAAAATGGTTTTGAACTATTTCCATTTTGTAAAGCTTGGTTCAAATTCCACACTCAAACCATTCAACAAAGGAGACAATCAATCTAGGTTTAAAATATTCAAACTCTCAAATGGGAATGGCCATTTGATTTAAGTTTGCTCACATAAAATGACAAAGACTATGTGCTTCGTTTTTCTCAAATGAGTTTGAAATTGATCTAAATTTATATGCATGCTTGAATGATATGCAATCTTTGAAATCATGATTTTAGGATGTTACAAATCTAACCCTTAAGGTGAATCTCGCCTCGAGATTCGGATTGGCTAGCAAATAAGTGAGGGTGGTCTTTCCAAGATCATCTTCTCTTTCCCATGTTGCTTCCTCTTTGGAATGATGATTCCACGCACTTTGCAAAACTTGATAGTCTTTGTCCTCGTGACTCTTTCTCGCAGCCTCAAGAATTTTGATAGGTTTCTCTTCATAAGTGAGATCACTTTCTAGTTGAACCTCCTCCAAAGGTATAGTATCCTTCAAAGAAGTTTCTTCCATTTCGGGTGACATTTCTGTCGACTCACATGAAACACATTATGGATCGACAAAGATTCTCGGCTCAATTTCATAAGCAACTTCTCCTTTGCACTCAGAATCTTGAATGGCCCAACATATCTTGGTGCCAACTTTCCTTTGACTAATCTTTTCACTCCACAAGTGGTGATACTCTAAGATAGGCTCTATCACCAACTTCGTAGGTGACTTCTCACGCTTAGGATCTGCGTAGCTTTTCCGTCGGGACTGTGCTAACTTTAACCTGTCCTTAACTAATTTGACCTTCTTCGCTTCTTTGATAAGATCTGGCCCAATAAACTTCTTTCTCGCACACCATTCCATAACAATGGGGTGGTACACTTTCTTCAGAGAGAAACTCAAATGGTGCCATCTCAATGCTGGCTTGATAGCTGTTGTTATAAGAAAATTCTCATGAAGGCGACTTTCATCCCAACTTGCTCCATAGTCTAGGGCACATGCCTCAACATGTCTTCTAGAATTTGATTAGTCCTTTCGCTTGTCCATCGGTTTGAGGATGAAAAGCAAGTGCTGAATTCCAACCTCGCTCCCAATGACTCATGTAGTTGTCTCCAAAATGGGAAGTGAATTGAGTTCCCCATCGATACAATACTCTTGGGCACTCCATGTAGACATACAATTCTACTCATGTAGATTTTAGCTAACTTAGCACTTGTATAAGTTGTCTTCACGGTATGAAATGAGCCACTTTAGTTAGGCTTATCCACTACTACCCATATGGAATCATATCCTGATGGTCCTTGGTAATCCGTAATGAAATCCATACCAATCTTGTCCCACTTCCAATCAGGAATAGGTAGTGGTTGAAGCAAACCCGCTGGTTTCGATGTTCGCTTACTCTACTACATACATCACACAAAGCAATATGTTCGCAATGTCCTCTTGAGATTGTTCCACCAAAATCTTTCTTTCATGTCTATGTACATTTTGGTGTTACCCGGTGGATAGAATACGGAGAGTTGTGTGCTTCCTGCAAAATCAGTTCCGTAACTCCGGATCTTGTGGAACATAGATGCTTCCCATGCCATAAAGTACCCTGCTCGCCTTCATGGAAATTTTTAGCTTTCCCTTGGCCAATCTTTTCCTTAAACTCTTCAATTTCCTTATCAGTCTTCTGGGCTTCCCGGATCTTGTCCAACAAAGTGGGTTGAACATCCAAAGACATGAGATGTCCTTCAGGCACAATCTCCAATCTGAGTTCTCTGAATTGGGTACACAAATCATCCGCAATTCTCCTTTGGTAAGGCCATTTACAAATACCTTACGACTTAGAGCATCTGCTACAACATTTGCTTTACCGGGGTGGTATTGCAAACTTAAGTCATAATCCTTGATAAGCTCTAACCATCTTCTTTGTCTCATATTGATTTCCTTTTGGTTGAAAATATACTTCAAACTTTTGTGATCCGTGAACACTTCACAACGCTTTCCCAAAAGGTAATGTTCCATGTTTTGAGCGCATGGACTACGTGAGGCTAACTCCAAATCATGAGTAGGATAGTTCACCTCATGAGTTTTGAGTTGTCTCGAGGCATAGGCCACAACTTTACCGCCTTGCATAAGTACGGCACCCAAACCTTGATGAGATGCATCACAATACACTTGGAAATCCTTTTCCAAATCAGGCGTATATAGAACTGGTGTCACACAAGTCTCTTCTTCAACCTCAAAAGTCGACTTCACATCCTTCGCATCAAACAAACTTCTTGTCTTTCTTTAATAATTCAGTCATTGGCTTAGCAACCTTTGAGAAATTTTCAATGAACCTTCAGAGTAACCTGCTAAGCCAAGGAAACTACTTAACCTCTTTCACGGACTTGGGAGATTCCCATTCAACACAAATTGAAACTTTAGCAGATCAACTGCTACACCATCCTTTGTCATAACATGACCAATAAAACCAACTTCCTCTAACCAGAACTCACACTTGCTGAATTTGGCATAAAGTTTATGCTCTTAACTTCTCAAGTATCAACCGAAAATGTCCTTCATGTTCTTCTTTGCTCTTGGAGTAGACTAAGATGTCATCGATGAAAACGACAACAAACTTGTCAAGGAATTCCATGAACACTTTGTTCATCATATTCATGAAGTATGATGGAGCATTGGTCAAGCCAAAAGGCATTACGGTATACTCATAAAATCAATACCTCGAGTGAATGCTGTTTTGGGTATGTCTTGCTCTCTTATCTTAAGTTGGAAATAGCCTGACCGGAGATCAATCTTTGAGAACACACATGCTCCTTCTAGCTGATCAAACAAGTCATTGATTCTAGGCAAAGGATATTTGTTCTTGATAGTTACCTCGTTGAGTGACTGGTAATCTATGCATAAACTTTGGCTTCTATCCTTCTTCTCCACTTAACAAAACTGGGGCTCCCAAGATGAAGAACTTGGTTGAATAAATCCTTTCTCGCAACTGTTCTCCTAGTTGCTTCTTGAGCTCTTTCAGCTCATCAACTGACATTTTATATGGTCTCTTTGCTATTGGTCCGCACTGGTACCAAATCTATCGTAAACTCCACATCTCTAGCTGGTGGCATTCTCGCAATTCTTCCGAAATACATCCGGATACTCACATACAATTGGCACCGTCCATGCTAACCCCTTAAGAGAATTAAGCATACTCCTTTTTGCTTTAGAATTGGTCTTGAATCGATCCTTTATTTTCCGGAGTTGTGAGGAGACAAGATGGTTGGCACAATCTATCACTCCTTTATACTTAGTCATCTAGTCCATTCCCAGAATGACATCCAATCCTTGGGAGTTTAGTATTATCAAGTTAACGGGAAACTTATACTTCCCAAATTCTATGACTAGGTCATGGCATCCTGAATTCACTATCATTTCTCCACCAGGAGAACTTACTTTTATAGGACACCCAATAGTTTCTACCGGTAGTTCATTTCTTTCAACAAATGCTCTTGATATGAATGAATGAGATGCACCAGTATCAAAGAGTACAAATGCTGGAATAGAGTTGAGTCTGAACTTACCAAAGCAAAGATCGTGCTCCTCATAGACCTCCTCCACACTGATGTGGTTCACCTGTCCTTTCTGGAAAGGATTGGGCTTGATAGGTCCTTCAACTTTCTTTTCGGGGCACTCATTTGCATAGTGTCCCATCTTCTTGCATTTGAAGCATTCAACCTGACTGATGTCTCTCTTAGCAGGCTGACTTCCATTCCCACTACCATTTCCACTATGGTGGCTCTTATGTCCACTCTTGTGGTTCTTGTATTTGTCATTGTCATGACTGCGATGATGCTTGTTGTCATGACGGTTGTGGTTGTGGTGCTTGTTGAATTTCCCATGCTTGTGGGATCCTGAGCTTCCACTGTCATCATAGTGAGATCGTTTGTGAGACGATCCCGAGCTGTGCTTGTCTGAGTGCTTCCTCTTTCTACTCTCGACTTGCTTCATTTTGTTCTCCAATATAGCAGCCTTGTCACAGAGCTTAATCGATAAGTGGGAACATATGCCACAACCAGCTGCAGATTCAGCTCATCATTCAAGCCTTCCAGAAATTTTTCCTTTCTTTTGGCATCTGTGTCAACCTCATCTGGTGAATAACGCGCCAGATTGTTGAACTCTTCAATGTATTCAGCCACGCTGCGGTGGCGCTGCTTCAGATTGTGGAACTCTTTCTTTTTCAGGCTCATTATTCCTGACGAGATATGAGCAGTGCGAAAGCCATCCTCAAAGATAGCCCAAGTCACCTCAACTATAGGAGTGGTGATTTGGAAGTTGTCCCACCAAGTGGCGGCTGGCCCTTCCAGCAGATGTGCTGCAAATCTGACCTTTTCAAAGATCCGCAAATTTCCCACGGTCACTAAGTCCTTGTTTACGTAACGAGCCAATCGCTGGCCACCATGGGATCACCGTCCCCGAGAACTTAGCTGGTCTCAATCTCGTAAATCTGTAAGCATATCAAAGCCGGAGGGTTGTTGTTGTTGTTATTGGGGTTGTTGTTGTTATTATTCGGTTCGATGAATGTTGTCATCATCCAGATAAGTGTGTTTGAGCAACATCATTTGCTGCATTTCTGGAGTGATGTTGTTGTTGTTGTTGGGGTTGGGGTTTGCGCGACGGGGAGGCATCTGTGGTTTGTTCAAATAGAGATAAGAATGAGATACCCATAGATGATTTTATGCACATTACATCACAAGCAAACACGATCATGCAATGTAAGATAAAAGTTCAACAACAAGTTCACAAAGTAAAACACACATGTAGCAAGCCATCCACATGTCGGATGGTCCAATAACAAGTTCACAAATAACAAGTATGATAATAAAAGATAAACGAGTAGTCAAGTCTACTCATCAGCATCAATCTCCTCCTCGACAAAGGTAAGACCTGCGTTCTTCATCGCGGTCTTGTTCTCCTCAATGGTAGTGTTCATGGACTCAATCTTGGCCTTGAGAGCCCTCTTCTGGGAGCGAAGCCTCTCTATCACCGTCCTGCCGCTTCTAGCTCAATTCCTTGGACTGTAGTTCTTCACCATATCCCGGATCTTCTTGTTCCTATCCCGACACGCTTTTCCGACTCTTGAACTTCCTGCCCGGATCTCGAATCTCGCCCATTTCCTTGACTATCTCGCCTGTCGGCCAAGAGCTTGTCCTTCTCGCAGAAGCTGCACTGGAGCTCACTATTACCGAGCATGACATTGGTCCTGTCCATGTCCACGCGCCTAATGAGAGACTCTAAGTCCTGGAGGTACAGACGATCGGCTCGCTGGCCCCTCGAGTCGTCCTCGAAGTCGATGGACTCTCCGTACTCATCACGTCTTCCGAAGACATGGAAGTGGGTGCCTCTAACCTGTCGGGAGTGCCGTCCTAGCAGACGTCCTATCAGGTCCTGCATAACTACCTCCATGCCTCTCTCCCTGTCATTATGCATAAGCTTGAAGACGATGGCCTCCGTAGTAGGCTCTCCTGGGGCGTCCGGCTGGTTCACCTTGAAGCCCTGCAGGTCCTTCCTCTCGAACTTGGTGAGTGGATGCACCATGATGGTGGGAAGAGTTAGATTGAGCTAAGTGGTAAGCTCAACGATACGAGGAACAAAGCGGGTAACCTGGAACTCCTCAACAGTGCTGATAGTAATAGGCATCTATTTATAAGATAGAAAAGTTAGAACAACACAATTCAAGATAAAGAAAAGTCATATCACACATACATATCCTTGGAAAGCAAATTCACACAAGTCATGCATACATGAATCCATTACATCAACCAAGGTCCAAACTTATTTTAAGGTAACAATTTGGAAAATAAGGTGATAGGTGGTGGTCCAACTAACGGCACGCTTACAATCCTATCTCGTGATCTCACATAACACAATGTTCCTAGAAGCAATCAACCTATCTTGCTCACATGATTCCATCACTAAGTCTATAATATCTCCTCTTAAGGTTTGGTTGGTAGCTTCCAACTCTTGGGTATGTTCCTTCTCTTTCTAAGTCTTTTGAGGTTGAGCATTCTGCATTTGACTTAGCACTAAGTTCTTTGATAGTCCTCCAAGCTGCTTCTCTTGTCGACTCAAAGAATGTGGTGTGCACCATGTTGTTGGTATACATGCGTAATCCTTTTTCTTTGTGGTTGTCTTCCTTGTTTTTGTACAAGTGAAGTTGCACCCACCAAGACTCAACTCCTTCATCCATCACTGGAAAGCCTTTGTACACAGCACCATGTATTTCCATAGCCACCATGAGGTCCTTGAGAATTTTGGGAAACTCAGCCTCACACTCCAAGGTCATGGTCATGAGTGGTCCTTTCTTTACGGCTTCATTGATGGAGTTCATCTACAAATAGAGATAAGAAGAGTAGATTAGAAAAGTTTACGAGAAGAATAGACAAGTGTAGAAGTAGTTGAAAATTTTCCTTAGTGGTTTCCAATCCTAGGTCATAATCCCACAGGCAACACAAAGGTTGCTCGATACCATCTGTAAGATCCCTCCTTTGTAAAGGAAAAGGATCCCTGTGATTGCAATGCTAGTCCCTGGATCATTGCTAGCATCCACAGTTTAAGATGAAGTACACAGATACAAAGGTCATTTATTACATCCATTCCAGAGATAAAACATAGTCTTTATAAACTCAAGGCCACAGGCCTAATACAAGAGTTTTGAATAAGTAAATAAACATAAGTCTTCATCTTCATGTGCCACAGGCAAGCATGTTGAGTGTAGACTCATGACACCTAATCATCATCTGAGTAACTCGCAACATCACAAGTTACAGCCACAAGGGTCAATACTTTGGAATAGTATTGGCAAGTGATACCTTAGTAAATTTTAAGTGGACTATATTACTATATGCATTTTGGCTAAGTGTAGCTTGGCTTGCTTTGCTCAAAATAGGTTTTTCCTATTAGTTGAAATCACTAAGTTTTTCTTTGTCAAAACTTTCCCAAGAAACCACCAATAGACATTGGGGTCCTTCACCCTTTTTCACCCACAAGTTTTACTTAGAAGTTGGAGTGATGAGATTCTTGATAGCTTCCATGTCTTGATGCTCAAGTTGTCCATTACCATGGACTTGGCTAAGTACTTAGATTTTCCATCTGCAGAGGTTGTGCACTTTCCCCACCAGAGTTGGTTTCCCAAGACAGGACCTTTCAGAAGCCTTCCCTTAGTCAAATGGACGCGTTCCAACCTATCATTCCCACTACCACCAACTATCCAAATGACCAAGTTCTAGCAACCTATGTGATCAAGGCAGAGCCCATATTGCCAAGTGGCTGCACTATAAGCTTCTCAACACTTGGCCTCTAAAATCCCTTTGTGCCTGGGTGGCATACCACAAGTGAGATACACAAGGTAAACCATGTCCATGGGCCTTGTGTAATCACTCAACCAAAACCACCATTCAAGTCCCATTCCACCTGTGAGATTCATTGACTTAGTTGTTTTATTAAGAAAACATAAGTCCAAAGACTTAGAATTAATTTCATCATAGCATGTATATATTTTACCAACCCTTGTTTGCTACTAGCTAGGCTAAGCATGGCATAGTGACTTAACTTAGGAAAATTCCTAGCAATGCTACAACTACTTAGGATTTCCCAACATAGCATTTGGCAAAATAGTAACATGCAAGACTTAGCAAAATTTCTAATGCTTGTACAAAATATAGGGATGGAAATATTTATGAAGTACCACTTGCCTTGGTAATGGGGAGAGTAGCACTCTTCACAATCACAGTCACTAGCAAAGTCTACACAAAAATGGTAGCACAAAATTACACACAATTCATATACAATCATAAACATATATGCATGCAATGCAAAATGCTAAGTGATGATTTTAAAACTCCACCAAGCAAGTGCATGGTACTGAAACATAACCAAGTCAAAACTTGCTAATTAAACTTATTTAGCACTAAAACAATTTACTAAACAAATTCTATACTCAAAAATAGTCCTAAACAAGTTTCTGCATAAAAAGTCATTTTAACAGAAACTTTTCACTAAACACATTGCATAAACAGAAAGGGCTTCTCTCCCTGATTCCAACGATATAAAATTTGTAAAAGCTAACGTGGAAATCAAAAGTTATAGCCATTTCAATTTTGGATCTAAATCTGATTTGAAATCTGTTTTTGAATCAAACCCTAGCCACGTGTCTTAACCCTCGGCGCTGCATCGTTCGGACGGATCGAGCTCATGGGCCGTAGGATCTAAGTCAGATCTGGTGGCTCAGATGCGCGCTTACCTCTTCGCTTAAGTTCTAATTTCAGCTGCAGGATCTGCATCTAACGATCCTAATCGCTTTGACCAAATACGAGCGGCGCTAGTGGCGGCGACTGGTGGCGGCGCTGTTCGTCACGGCAACCGGCGCTTCTAGGTTGCCCGGGAATAAAGGGTGTGCTTACTGTAACCGCAGGGGCTGCTGATGCTCAAGGTGGCGATGGCTTGGGAAGGCGACGGTACGGGTCGCCGGGCTCGCATAGCTTGGGTGGCGCCCGTTGTTTGCAACGAGGTTGTTGCCGAGGTTTGGCATCGCCCTAGCACGAACCAGAGGGGTCAGGAGATGCACAATACAAAGGCGAACATTCTTGTATGAAAGAGGGGGCAAGGGGCGCTCGGGACTTACCGCTATTGCTCGCCGGAGTCGAGCGGCGGCGCTGATGGTTACGGGCGTGGACGGAAATGACAACCTGGGTCACGAGCAAGCAAACTAGAGGCGTCAGCAGGTGCACCAGATCATGCTGGACAAGATAGCTTGAACCAGAGAGGAGGGGGCGGTCGAGGCTCACCGGAATTAGTCACGAGTCGCCGGTATCAAGGGGTTTCGAGGTCAAATGCGCGCAGCCTGGTGGCGGAGTGAGCGAGGAGAGTGGGGGGAAATGACCGCGGTGCAGAGGGGATTATGTAGGCGAGAGGGGAGCGGCGATTAAGCGCGGAGTCAAGGCAATTAAACGAAGAATCAATCGCGGCAGTGATGGGCGGAGGAAACGGCCGGCGACGGGTCGGCGCGATTTGGGAAGACGAGGTGAGCTGGCAAGGTCCACTACCAGCGAGTGAGACGGAGCGGGTGGGGTCCGAGTGTCGCTGGCTCAGGTGGGTGTGTTCAAGGCGAAGCGAGCGAGAGAGTGGCCGGGTGGGCTAGCTGGGCCGGTTCTGCTGCTGGGCTAGATTAGGAGCGCCTGGCCCTTTTCTTTTGTTTACTCCTTTTCTTTTTCTGTTTTGATTTTCAGGAATGGTTTTTAAATGAATTCAAACTCCTTTTGAATTCAAATCTTTCTAGGGTTTTTGTAGTGTGCAATAGTCTCAAATCTAGGCATAAAACCATATGGTTGCTTTGTAAAGGCTTGGTCAATTTTGGGGAAACAAAATAACAGGGACTTTGCACTTTGATTTGCAAATGTTTGAAAAATGGTTTTTGAACTATTTCCATTTTGTAAATCTTGGTTCAAATTCCACACTCAAACCATTCAACAAAGGAGACAATCAATCTAGGTTTAAAACATTCAAACTCTCAAATGGGAATGGCCATTTGATTTAAGTTTGCTCACATAAAATGACAGCACTATGTGCTTTTGTTTTTCTGAAATGAGTTTGAAATTGATCTAAATTCTATATGCATGCTTGAATGATATGCAATCTTTGAAATCATGATTTTAGGGATGTTACAAAGGATATGCATCACATAAACTTAACCAGAACAATAATAACATAGCGATTACTATAGCATATGATTCCAAAGTTATACGGATCACATGGTACCAAAAGAAGCAGATTGTCTTAGGACGGCATATACCCGGCATATCGGGGACTTAAACAAAATAAAAGTTTTTGCAGCTCAGGCATGGGTAGTTGCCGAGTCATCCGCAGTAGGAACAGTAGCAGCGGCAGAAGCTTCTGACGTTGGTATCTCGGATACAACCGAAGGTGCCTCAGCCTCGGTAGGAGGAACAACTTTAGGAGCAGGGGTCGCAGAAGTTGCCTGAGCCTCTGCAGAAGTTACTTCGGTGTCGACCGAGGTATCCAGGACATCTTGGGAAGGGGTTGTTTGCCGTGAGACTCCACCTTGGGCTTGAGAAGCTTCAGTTTCCTTGGAGGAGGATCGAGCCTCGACATTCCCTCCTGAACTGTCACTGGACTTGTTAGAGCTTCCAGAGTCTTCATCCGACTCACCCTCGTCACCAGAGTCTCCGTCGAACTCATCATCATCACCTGCAGCCTCAACGTTATCTTCGGCATCGTCGGGGAGGAAACTCAGCCCCTCATTCCACTGATGCACATTTGCGTATTCGATGAGGTGATAGGCACGAGCCTGGAAGCGAGCAACATACTCCGGATCTTCAACCCAAGGGGAGCCAGTGCGCAGGTTCATCAAATTACCGAGGGAGATATCCTCGTACCAATACAAAACAACAGTAAGCGCCATGTCGGCCCCGGCTCGCCCGGCGGATTCTCTCCAAAGATTCAGCTGAGTTTGGGAATCCATCAGCTTCGCCACAAGCACTTCCACCTTGTTGATCTTCGTTTCATTCGACCAGAGTACATTGAAAGCCCGAATTGCTGCTTTCACTAAATCTTTTCCCATAATTTTCATTGGCTCAATGGCAGCAGCAACAGCAACCAAGAGATCCTCAATGGAATATTCTTGATCGGGGAAATTGGGAACACCTCAGAGGCCACGGGCGGCGATCACAGCTTTGGTACTCACCGGCTCGGCCTCGGGAAAGTGGTCTGAAAAGCAAGACCTTACATAAGTCAAGAGAAACAACGAGCGTAAATTTACTCGGCGAGAAATCAAGATGAAAAAACACGGCAAAACAGCTTACGATGGATATATTGTAACATCTTCTGAAGGTCCACGGACCAGCCACCCCTTCTCTTCTCGAATTGAGCGATCTCATCGGCCATCGTCCAATTTTTTTGTTCGGCCGCATCAAGCAGCTCCTTGTCTTTCTGCAGCTGAAGACTTAACCGATTATTTTCTTCGGAGAATTCTTGGTCAACTTTTTATAGCTCGGATTTCTATGAAGATTTCAAGGACTCTATCTCGGCACGAAGCCGAGTTATCTCATCATCCTTCTCCTTCAGCTGAGCCGAATGAGTTCCTGCTTGCTCTAAAAAATGCAGCATCATGTCAGGCATGGGTATGCACTCTTGATGTGACGCTGCAAACATTTGTAACTCGGCTGGACCAAAGATGGAGTACTATAAGAAACTCGAAATTCGGCTAGAAGATAAGTGCACAAATAAGAAGAGGAGAGGCAACTAACCTTCAAGGCGACTAACCTTCTTCGTTAGCCGGGTATTTTGATTGTTAATGTTAGATGAATAAGGATGCATCGTAAGTTGATTGGGAAGCAAAGATTGATACAATAAATTTGAATATAAAATGGACAAATGGTTTAAAAGTTTTTTTGCAGAATAGGGACCATCTTATCAAACTTATCTTGAAGTTTCTTGTGTGAAAAGAGAAGTCTTTGAACTCGCAAGACGCCGTTATGAGCAACCCGGAATAACGAAAAATTATACAAGGAATCAAATAAGATCCGAATCAAGTAAAAATTAACTCGGATCTAAAAGGGCTAGGTTCTCAAGTACGTTACCTAGAAAAGGTCTAAATCAAATAAACCTTGACTCGGATCTAAGTTAACAGATGCATTCTACTTCGAAGCATGCACAATCAAAATTGTATATGGCACAAAATAGATAGCTATACCCTAAGCAAAGCTTCCGCATTTAATAACAAATTATTCGCCCAAGCTCGGGGACTAATGGGCATATAGTATACTATGCATAAAAGATAAAGTATAAAATAAAGCGATACCTCATTCATCTTATCACTCTGGCACAACCTTAGCAACCAAATGCAAATGGTCTGATGTCAAAAATCTGGAAAGGTTGATTACCGATTGCCTCAAGCTGGTCAAGAGAATTCCAGTTGTTCGCATACTCCACCAATGATCCAAGGCTACCACCGCTCTCCGTATGCGTAAAAACTTTGCCTTTAGCTTCACGCACCTGTTTTGTAGCTGTCTTGGCAGCCGGACTTTTGTGAGGCACGAGACGGGTATCGGCGGCAGAAATACCATAGACTTGGCAGTGTCGTCCTTCTTGCTCTTGACAGAGACTTCGGCAATGGGAATAGATTTGGAGAAGGGCACAGTACTTGGAGCAATAAATGATGTGGCAGAGGGAGCATGTGCTTCGACAGCAGCCGAGGTAGCGCCAACTTCAGTAGCAGCTAGAGTAACAGGAACTTCAGCAGCAGCCAAGGTAGTGGGAACTTCAGCGGCAGCCGAAGTAGCAGGAACTTCGGTAGAAAGAGTATCAACAGGGGAAACTTCGGAGACTTTAGAGAAAGCCGCCGGATCATTTGAATGATCCGGCATATTTACATCGGCGCCGGCACCAGGAGGAACTTCACTCCCGTCCTGCCGAGGCGGGGTGTTAGTCGGCAGGGGAGGAGAATTGTCACGGGGAGGACTAATGTAGAGGGAGTGTCCCAACCTTTATTGACATAAGTTGGTGTCCCCTGTGTTTACAATGCTAGTCCCTGGATCAATAGCTAGCATCCACAGTTTAGATGTAATATCAAGAAACAAAGGTCATAATATAACTTTATAACCAGGAATAACATAATTTTATTACATCTTTACATAGCTCATTTGGCTATTACATTACATTGCAGCGGAATAACTATAAGCATGGGGTCCTTCATCTTCAAAGTGACACAGTGCATATGTTGGTTGTAGACTTTGTAATCCTAATCAATCAATCTTCTCTAAAACAATCAAACCTGCAACATAACAAGTTACATCCACAAGGATCAATACATTTGAATTGTATTGGCAAGTGATACTATGGTAGTATAGTGGAGTCTATCATCTATATGCATTTGGCTAAGTGGAGTTGAGGCTTGCATTGCTCAAAATAGATTTTTCCTTAACATTTGAAAACACTAAGTTTTTGCTTGACAAAAATCATTTTTCTCAATCAAAGATTGAAGATCCTTTAACCCTTGTTCAAACCACAAGTTTTTAACTTAGAAATTTGAATGATGAGATCCTTGATTGCTTCCATGTCTTGATGCTCAAATTGTCCTTTACTGTGGACATGGCTAAGTACTTAGATTTTACACTGCAGAGGTTGTGCACTTTCCCACAAGACTTGGTTTCCCAAGACAAGATCTTTCGAAGCCTTCCTTAGACCAAAATGGACGCTGCTCCAACCTATCAAACTCTACCACCCACTGTCCATATGGCTAAGTTCTTGCAACCTATATGATCCAGGCAGAGCCCATAATGCCAAGTGGCTGCACTTGAAGCTTCTCAACATTTGACATCTCAAATCTCTTTGTTCCTGGGTGGCCATCCACAAGTGAGATACACAAGGTCAACCATAGACATGGGCCTTGTGAACCACTCAACCAAAAACCACCAAGCAATTACCATTCCACCCAGGTGATTCATTAACTTAGTTGTTTTATTAAACAAAAACACAAGCCCTCAGACTTAGAAATTTTTCCATAGTATGAATGTATATTCCACCCTTGTTTTCTATTAGCTAAGCTAAGCATGATAGTAATAGGAATCTTAACTTAGGAAAATTTCTACTAAGGCTTCATCTACTAGGTTTTCCTATAGCAAGGTTTATACTTAGCAAAATTCCATGCAAGTTTTACTTAGAGAAAATCACTAATGCATAGTGAAAGTAATGGGACAAAAAGTATGAGAATCACTTGCCTTTTTGGTAGAGTATGGGTTCACTCCTTGTCCTTGCAACAATCACACTCTTCAAGTCACTACAATTCAATCAAGCAAGGCACAATCTCAATCTACCAATCAAGCAAAACATCACATAAAATGACAAAGTCAAAGTAATGCATGCAAACATGCCAAGCTTTGTTTTATTTGAAAAAGTGGTTCCTAATGGGTCATAAACATCTGAAAACACCTATTGGTCATTTTTGTAAAGTGGCAAAGTCATTTGCAAAAGTTTTCACTTTATAAACCATTTTCAAAAACAAGGTATCATTTTATGTGGTGTAGAAATATTTTTACTAAGGCATTAATCTATAGGGTTCACCAAATATGTTTTCAAACTATAAAACTTGGTGTTTAGGGTCAGAGAGTTTAAAACAAAACATTTCCCAAAAGTTTTCTTCCAAAACCATTTTTAATAAATAAACTATATTTTTATTTGACTAGAAATGGTTTTAAATCAAAGAATCATTCTTTTGTTTCACCAAATACATTTTTGAAACCACAAAGTGTTTCCTATGGTCAGTAGGTTCAAATCAATCCAATTGCCAAAGATTTTATCCCCAAAATCATTTTTAAACAATTTTTACAATCTAAACAAGCATACAAATGTTTCTGCAAAAATAAACCTTTTAACAGAAACTTTTTACAAAACAAATGCATGGTTGGTTAGGTCTTGTTCCACTGATTCCATTGATATAAAGTTTGCAATTTTTGGACGTGTGGATCAAAAGTTGTGCAATTTACAAAATGGACATCTAATAGACACATTTCTGTTTTTAAAACAAAGCACTGGACACGTGGGCTGTTCTGATTCGTCGAAAACGGTTCGTGCGGATCAAGCGTTGTGAGCCGTTGGATTAAAATGAGATCGTGCGGCACAGATCAGTTCTTACCCCTTCGTTTAAGTCGCTTGTCCTACGCGTCCGATCTAAAACGAATGGCCCTGATCTATTTGACCACAAAGTGGCGGCGCTGGCGGCGGTGGTTGGCGGTGGCGCGCTCAGACGTTGTGGTCGCCGGTGATTTAGGAGGCAAGGGGAACAGAGGGGTAGCTCACCAGAATCGCCGAAGCCTGCTGATGCTCAACGCCAGGCAGCTCGCCGAGGGTGCGCTGGTTCGCCTTTAATTGCTCACCGGAGTTGATCCGGGCCTCGGTGCGGCCGACGCCGACGGGCGAGGCTATGGGTCCCGCGACTAGTTGGCGAGTACCGGATGATCACAAGGCACAAAGTGACAAAATGGTGTGAGGCTCGTCAAGGCGCACGGTTCAAAGCGATGTGGCTTACCGGAGTTGTCCGCAGACGGCAAAGGTTGCCGCTGAGGTCGCTGTCGGCGTGAGGCACGCGAAGCAAGCCGGGATGCAGAGATGCGCCAGGCTTGGGGAGTATGTGAGCTTCACGAGGAGGCAGGCGGCGGTGCTGCCGAATTGGCCGAGAACCTCGCCGGAGACGGCGTGCAGAAGAAATTTGAGACACCGGTGGCTCTCGAGGCGTGGTGTTTGGGGGAATGGAAGAGGAGTAAGAGGGGTTTATCACGCTGATCACCGCGAGGTTTAATCGCGGCATTAAGCTAATTGACGCGCCAAATCAGTGGTAGACGGGAGAAGAACTGGTCGCGGGTTGAAGACGGTGAGCTGGAGGGTGGGTCTGGCAGCGTGAGAGAGAGAGAAAGGAACGAGGGTCCACCACCACCGCTTAGCGGGTCGTCTGGTGAGTGAGAGAAGGATGCTTCGGGGGACAGAGGGAAATGGGCTGCTGGGCCTAGTGGGCTTCTGGGTTGGGTCGACCAGACTCAAAAAAAAATTCCAGTTCTGAATCTTTTTCTTTTTCTCTTTTGATTTTTCTGTTTTGAATTTCAATCAACAATTCAAACATTCAAACAATTCAAAACATTCACCATACTTTGTGTTGAATTTGGTTCTGTTTATCAACATAAACCAATTCCCAAAACAAAATAATTTTTTTATTATTTTTAGGATCTATTTAATAATTAAATAAAATAGACCTTAATTATTAATTCAAATAGGTTTTGATTTATTTAATAAAATCTCCATTTGAAAACTAAATATTTTCAAAACCAAATCAGTAGGTTTTATTTGAAAATAAAATATACTTCGAAAACTTGTTTAAAATAAAATAACGTTTTATTTTAGGGTCCATTAATAATTAAATAAAATGGACCTTAGTTATTAAATCAAATAGGATTTGTTTTATTTAAAATTCTTTATTTGAAATCTAAATAAAACCAAAACACTTCAGTAGGTTTTATTTGAGAATATAAAATACTTGGAAAACTTATTTAAAATAATTTAATAAGTTTTAGTGTTTATTTAAAATGGGAAAAGCCTTTATTTTAAATAAAACTGGATATTAAATCCTTATTATTTTATTTAAATAAACCTTTACTATTTTTATCAAAACAAAACATTTTATTTCAAAAACTTGGCCAAGGTTTAATTTGGCTCTATAAAATAATCTTTATTTATAAATCCACCTTTTCTTTTGAAAACAAAATCTTTTATTGAAAGATCCAAAATAGTAATTTTAAATATTTTGAAGTTTATTATTTATTTAACTTTTTAAATCCCTTTAGGATTTTGTTTGATCCAAATAGGTTTTGAAAGTTTCCAAATGGACTCAAAAAGTTTCTTCTCACCCTGAAAATCAACAAAGTTTTATTTTATTCATTTATTTTTCACATTACAAGATTTAGAAAATATTGGGATGTGACAACTAAGAACACGAACATCATCTGAACACAATGGCGAAAGTGGCCGAGTCACGTGAGACGTCATACTGCACTAATCGGGTTTGATGTAAAGTGGGGCACTACCAAAGAGAAAATAGAAACTAATTCAGAAAAAGAAAGAAAGAAACCATAAATACGAGTTAAAACATGCAGGGAAACTTACCCAGAAATTCCTGGCATGTTTCTGCGCTTGGGAATATGCTGGGAGGATTTCTTAGTTCGCTTTTTAGGAGCTACATCAGAAGGATCGTTCGAGGCAGCAAGCTTCTTCGACGGAGCGGGAGCCTCGAAAGCAAAGGGTACGGCTTCATGGACCTGGCCAGCTGGATTAGCTAGGAAAGAAGGAGATGGAAATGTGTAAGAGATAGGAACCACAGCAACTACCTCGAGAATTTGGACGTCATCCGAATCACCTTCACAAGACAGTCGAGGTTCTACCTCGGTGCGAAGGAGCAGCCTCGGGCTTAGGAATAAATTCCTCTGGGTCAGGTTACCCATTGTCTGGGGTACTGTGATCAGCAACCCAAGGGAGAGCCAGCACCTCGGCATCTTCCGTGGTTTGCTCGGCAAATCTCTATAGTAAGGTCAAACAAAAGTTAGCAGGATACTCAATGGAAAATAACCCAGATAAAACAATTCACATCCAAATTACCTGAGGAGCAGGGTTGTCACGAGAAAAGGGTCTCATTCCCTGCACTCCATTCCCCGCATCTCAATTTTAAAGATAGCCCGGACGCGCTTCTGGATTTGGACATCGTCAAGCTCAACTGTGGAAACTCGGTTGGGATCCAAATGACCGCTCATATAGCAAAGCTTGTAGGAGCGAAGTTGGAAGGGGCAGATTCGGATACTAATAAACACGGCCATCAGATCTTTGCCGCGAAGCCCAGCACGAGTTAACTCCTTTAGCCGAAGCTCGAATGCTTTGGCAAGAGCGTGGGTATTCTTCGGATTATAGAGCCAGTTCTTTTTGAAGGAGGAACGATGGAGAAGGCAGGAAGTCAATCTTGTCCTCCGCTTCCAAGTTGTTTTAACGTAGAAAAATGACTTGTGCCATTTTTTACAAGACTCTAGACCCGTAACTCAGGGGAACATGGAATTTTTCCGGGGTGTGATATAAGTTGCCCCACATTGAGTTAAAGACTTCTCGGAAGGATGAAGAGACTTATCCGGCACTACATTATCTTGGATTTGAAAGAACTTCGATCAAATATCTACTGAAGGCCAAAGGCCGAAGTATCCCTCGAAAGCCGAGATAAAGGCCGAGAGAGAGGCTATGACGTTAGCCGGCAGATGATGCAGCTGAAGGCCAAAGTAATCAAGGAAATTCCTAGAAAAGTCGCTAAGAGGGAGACCAAACCCTCTGGCAAAGTGTGACATAAAAACTACGTATTCTCCATCCTGAAGGACGAGGGAAGATTCCTTGTCTGCAGCGACATCAGACTCGGCGGGAACCCGGCGTGTCTTGCGTAACCACTCGATTTCCCGATGAGTGACCGTTGATCCCTGCCACGAACCGCACTCCGGGCCAACCATGAGTTCTTCTTCCCCGATGACGACGTCTCTGAGCGAGCTCGACATGGGCTCGTCGGAGGAGCCAACTGAGGAGGGGTCGCTGGTGGCAGGGAGTGTCCTCGAGACCCAAGGCCCCGTCACAATGATGACAAAGGCGATGGCGGAGCGAAAAGAAAAACGCCGCCGGAGATTAAAAGAGAGGTGGAGCGCCTAGGGCGAGGACCAAGAAGCGGCGGCGCGTCCCTCGAGGGAGAAGCGCAACAGCAGGGACACGAGAAGGGAAGCGCAGCGGTGCGCTCGTGAGAGCAGAAGAACAGCGGCGTGGTCGTCGAGGCGGAGGTGCAGCAGCGTGGACGCTAGAGCGCAACAACGACTGCGACGGCGTAAGGAGGAAGACGAAGGAAGTGGGGAAGGGGAAAGTGAATCAACCCATCCCCACTCCCAAACTTATAACCACGTATGGTGAACGCTAGTGGGATCGTGGATGTGCCACGGTAACCGCAGGAACGCGTGTATCGCACATCCACAAACGATGACTGGAGCCACAGCTAGGGTCACACGGCGCAAGAGGAGATCATGCTGCCATGACCATTGTGGCGATTGAAGCGTCACTGCGTCAACGGGACGGGCACAATAATTACTATCGCGTGTCAGCATACCCTGTAGAAATACAGAAAATGAGACAAAAAGTAATGATTGGTACACGCAGGATGAGGCTTACTGAGGAAGCTAAAGGGATACCCCGGACAACAGAGAATGACTTGGAGAACGGGTCGCATCTCAGTGGAAGAGGATGAGACAAAGTGAGATAAATTAAGAGGAACATCGGCTAAGAAATATGTCGGACAAAGAGATAGGGAGAGTGAGTATTTGGAAACTGATGTGGCCTGACCGAGCTATACGGCAGGACCGCACCAGCTTTGGGGACTAATGTTGGGTGGGATGACCCTAGGTAGGGTCAAGATAGCTGAGAAAGGGAAAGGAACCCTTCATATCCAGGGCCGGATCATGGCGTGATTCGGTCGAGTTATGCAAGGATCGGCCGAATAAGTCATGACCTTTCCTGAATCACGCAGTTGAAACATGACTCGGCCGACGTATGGGTCATGTCGTCCAGGCGCTATTGATTAACTTAGATGCAGGTGAAGGTCGAGCCGAGTTACGCGAGGCAGGGCCGAGTTATGTGAGGCTTGCGGAAGAAGGAAGTTCCCAAAGTCAAACCCTAGCAGCTATTGGTGAGGAATCTGCACAGTGCCAAGCGCTAGAGACAAGAAGCGGAGCAGCAGAGCGTCACAGAGGTGACAGTCCTTAGGCCCGAGGCTCACATGTGATGGACTCTGGGCTTTTGCCGTGGATAGAGGGGGACACACGAAAGAGGTCCGCCGAGTTACCACTTTGGGACAAGCATATTCCAAGAATATGCTTGCCACGTCAGCCCTAGGAAGAACCAAGGGACTCCTTTATAAGGAGAGGCAGAGCATCCTAGAGAGGGGGTCGATTCATTTTGGCTCTAGAGGGCTCACATTGTAACCTTTTCTTCCTCCCTCTGATACATCTCGAGGAGCACTTGTAGCTCATTTGAGGTGGAGTAAAGATTAGTGTTCTAGCTTACTGTGTGTAGAAATCACTGTATCTTTCCTCCCTAGATCCCACTAGCATCCATTGGCCCCCAACTTAAGCCTACCCATGGCATCTGCCGTGCCACCACCACGACAAATAGTCCTACTAAATGATTTTGGAAATAATTTTAAATACTAAAGCCTAAATTTTAATTATTTTCATCTCTTAGCACCATACCAGTTCCTCCTCTTCCTTGAGCTTCTACTCAAGACTCATCTATGTTGAGTTTCATCCATGTTGGATGGCTGTTTGATGCATCCTATTTTCGGTTTTTCTTGTTTATTAGTTTTATCTTTTATTTTTCATTTCTACTTTTCTATTTTATTTATTATTATTCATTTTCTCTTTTATCTTATGTTTCTTCTCTTTCTCATTTTATTTTTATGTTTCTATTCATATTAAAAAATTGTTTACATAGTTTATTCACGAGCATTAAAAAACCGTTCATGATTTTTACAATTTGGTTCATGATTTACAAAAATAAAATAATGAATTTATTTTTTGGATTTTCTAAAATGTTTATGATTTTTGAAAATGTTTAGCTTTTAAAAAGTGTTCATGACTTTTAAAATTGGGTTCATAATTTTTGAATTTGTTTCATTATTTTTGAAAAATTGTTCATGATTTTGAAATTTTCTTCATAATTTTTATAAAATTGTTCATGATAAATGTTTACATTTTTCAAAAAGTGTTTGTGATTTTTAAAAATTGGTTCATGTGCTTTCAAATTGTTTCATGATTTTTTGAAAAAATGTTCATGATCTTCAAAATTTGTGTCGATTTAGAAAAAATTAAGATTTTTTGAAAAAGTTTAATTGTTCATGACTTTATAAATTTTGTTCATAATTTTTGAAATTGGTTCATTATTTTTGAAAATGTTCATTATTTTGAAATTTTGTTCAGTTTTTCCTAAAATATTTATGGTTTTTTGAAAAAAATCTTACCTTCTTTAAAAAGTGTTCATGACTTTTGAAAATTGGTTCATTATTTTCTGAAAAATTGTTTATGATTTTGAAAATTTGTGAGAACTTTGAAACTGTGTAATATTTTTATTCAAGCGGTTTTTTCTTAAGCATTACCCGTGACAAATCAGTAGATGGATCTCCGAAGAAACAGACGGTAAAATGAACGAACGAACAGTAGTTTGGTTGATTTGTCGTGCTCCATATCGACCGACCTATAGCCAGTAATGATGACACGCGGCAACCTATAGTTGGAACCAACCTTTATTCTTTCAACATACTATATCACTTGACGTGGGCTGGTTTAGCTAGCTGTTTTAGGGCATCTCCACGGGTAAAAACTAAACGGACAACCTAACGGTTCGTTTTGGTCCGTTGGGTTGTGTGGTCCGGCATGTCCAATCAGTCACGCACAACAGCACGATTTAAACAGACAAAACGGACCAACCCAAAGAAGAAAAGCCTATTGTGAAACTCTATTTGGGTCAGTCTGTATCCGCATCTGTCCGGACAGACACATCCGTGACCCAGATTTAATGTCTGGATGGGTCGATCCAAGATGCGTTGGTCCGGATAGGTGGTACAGTTAGAACACCTTGCATGTCCCACGTGTCCACGAGTTCGGATTAGACCCGGTAGATATGCCCTTAGTCTTGTGCGTGCATGAAAAAAAAAACGAACCAGAAACAGACCTCCAAATAACCAACGAAGCAGTCAAAATAATATGGACCAAGCCCACGATCACGCGGCGTGTGCGGTGCCGCTTAGGTACGCCGCTCAAAGCTGTGTATAGCACCAGTGCACCACCCGTATAGGTTTGCCCATACGCGACTGCGACTGCGACCGCTCTCTTTGTGGCCCTGGCCGACACACCCTGATGTGTGCTATCCTAGCTCGGCCTACGTAGTGCCTTTGCGATATGGCCCACCAACAGCTGGCGCTGCTCCGATCGTTCCGATCGTTTCAGATGGAAAAGTAGAACCCTAGAATCTTGACCTCTAAATAGGGAAAAGTAGAAATGTCGAACTCTGACCTCTGAAAAGGAAAAAGAAAAGTTCAGCGGGAAAAGTAAATGTAGAGGAAAAGTATTCTGTGTAAATAAAACGGAAACTAAATACTATTAACTATATATATATAGAAACACTATTCATCGCCCACGGTGGAAAACAACTATTTTACATGCAACATATTTTTATGTTGTTATGTAAAAACTTATGTTTTCTATACAAATAATTATGTCTATAAATATTCACCCACAACCAAAAGAATGACATAAAAATGCCGTGTATGAGTCATTACAGTGTAAAAAAATATAAATATGTATTTGACGTCGTATTATTATACACCATGTAAACCAAAAATTTACGTCCTCTCTAATTTTTCTTATGTTCTCTTCAACTTTTGAGGTAAGAAAAAATTTACGTAAAAATTATGTACTGTTGTAAAGATAAAGAGTAGTTGTGGAATAACTATTATGCACCCTAAGGGTCAAATAAGCAAAAGTGTTTCTCTTTTGGGCTGTTTTCGTCTGACTCTTTTTTGTTTCCCACCAAAACACTTAATATCGTGCAGCACCACCATATCGGTTCGTTCTTTTATTTTCTTCGATCCCTCGACCGAACGAAAGAGGTTGTTGGTCGGCGCAGACGTCCCTGTCACGTCGGCGAGGAGGAGCAAAGGCTAGGGGCGATGGGCTCCTGGAGGTGCAAAATCTAGAGGAAGGAGCTCGAGGTCGCTCCTCTGCGGAAGGCGCACATAAGAGGGGGAGGGGCAGCTCGTGTGCTTGCGGAACCTCGCCAGGATCAGTCGACATCAGAGCAAGGGCGCACAAGGCTGCCTGCACAACGGATGGTATGCTTGGCGGCCGAAGGGCATCAAAGTCGGCCGAGCAACATGTGTTGTGGCGCTGAGGGCCGTGAGGAAGCGACACAGACCATGTGCGACGTCGATCATGTGGGAGGGTAGTAGGTGCCGAGGTGGCGGGGTGCTGCTGGTGGTGCTTGAGGCGACCAGTGTTAGACATAGAGTAGCAGAGAGAGGGGCATCACTGGAGTTCGACTGACGGGAGGCGTTGAGGATGGAGGTGGAGATCGACGAGACAAAGTATTAAGATAGAGTAGGGTACTCGATCACGTTTTGGATATGGCAGTGGTAGGGTAGTGCAAATTTGCCAGGGTTGCCCCCCCCCCTCTCTCTCTCTCTCTCTCCTATGGTTCTGGCGGGGGAGCCATGTTGGCCGGATTGGCCGACTTGGGCTGTGGGTGAGCTTGCGATGGGCTGCCGAATGTGCAAAAGCCAGGCTTGCCTCCTAAAAAACTCTTTTTTATTATTTTCTTTTTTCTTTTAATACTATTTTTAAATAGTTTTTAGACAAGTAAAATATACATAAAATAGAGTTTTAACTTCAGATTGAAGAAGGGAATAATTTTAGCAAAAAAATAGGTTTTAAAAAGGAAAAAAGGATAGGATCAAGCGGGTATGAAAATTTTAGGTCATGCAAACATTTTTTATTCATAAAATTGTTTTTTCCGCAGGAAAAGTAAATGGGGCAAAAAAAATAATTTGAGGGAAATAAAAGGGAAACGGAATGTTCTAACGAAAACGACAAAGAACATGCGGCGAGCTTGTTCTTTCGCAAACGGAAATGAGTACGTCCTTCTTAGGGGTCTTCGCCGCGTTAAACGAGTCCTACTTTTGGTTAGAAAGAACAATAACCGCGTCTCTATGGCCGCCAAGGATTTTTCCTATAAATTCAGCTTCCATGTACTAGAACTGTAGATTTATCATTGCATAACTTTTGGCATAACCTAGTTTCATTCCCCCCAAAACCCCACTTTCATCAGTATGAATGAAGGCGCACCTTCCGGCTCCTTAAATTCCTTCATCGCCATCGTCGCCGGTGCGGTTCCATTCCACCACTAGTGCGATAGATTATTGCCATTTAATCTTATCAAGAACAAGAACTAGAGATGATTTATTTGTATTGCTCCAATATGTATGTACTCTGACTCTCTTGATCACTGATGCAGTTGTGTCGGTTCTGAGCATCTTGGGATCCGTCGCCATAGCCTACTTTGTTTACAGATGCGTCAAGCAGAACGGCCTCCCCGCGATCAACATCAACACGACGAGCGCCGCGCCGGCTGCGGCAGCGAGTACGGCGCTGTACGCCGTGGTTGCCGACTCCCAGATAAGAGACGCCACCGTCGAGATGTTCCTCAAGGAGATCGCCGGCGAGAAGCCCATCCGGTTCACCCGGCAGCAGCTCTCCGGCTTCACCAACAACTACTCGGCTCGCCTCGGAGCCGGTGGGTTCGGTGCCGTCTACAAGGGCATGCTCCCCAACGGCCTCATGGTCGCCGTGAAGCGCCTCCATGCCGACCAGGACGACAGGACCTCGCAGGAGCAGTTCATGGCGGAGGTGGGAACCATCGGGAGGACGCACCACATCAACCTCGTCAGGCTCTTCGGCTTCTGCTACGAGGCCGACGTGCGCGCGCTGGTGTACGAGTACATGGAGCACGGCGCGCTCGACTCGTACCTCTTAGACCGGAGCCGCCGCGACGTCGTGGGCTTCACGACGCTGCAAGCCATCGCCGTCGGCGTCGCGAGGGGACTCCGGTACCTCCACGAGGAGTGCCAGCAGAAGATCGTGCACTACGACATCAAGCCAGGCAACGTGCTCCTCGACGGCGGTCTCACCCCGAAGGTGGCCGACTTCGGCCTCGCGCGGCTGCTGAACCGGGCGGACACGCACAGGACCATATCCGGGATGCGCGGCACGCCCGGGTACGCGGCGCCGGAGATGTGGATGCAGGCCGGCGCTACCGAGAAGTGTGACGTCTACAGCTTCGGCATCCTCCTGTTCGAGATCCTCGGCCGGAGGAGGAATTTCGACGAGGCCGCGCCGGAGAGTCAGCAGTGGTTCCCCAAGGTGGCGTGGACAAAGTACGAGAACGGCGTGCTTACTGAGGTCGTGGAGGGCTGTGACGGCGTGGACGATCAAGAAAAATTAGAAAGGATGTGCAAGGTGGCCTTCTGGTGCGTGCAGCAACAGCCGGAGGCGAGGCCGCCGATGGGCCTGGTGGTGAAGATGCTCGAAGGAGAGATGGACATTGCTCCGCCGGCAAACCCGTTCCTGCATCTCATGGCAGCGCCGGTGGCGGCAAACCTGTGGACTTCCGGGACGAGCAGCGCAAACACGGTCTCAACGTCCGCAAATGGTGTTTCTCAAGGTAGCATAGATATCGTATAGCTTTGACGCTTGACAACTGGCTCATACTATATATGAGCTCGCATGTACAATGAACTAGCTTTCAAAAATAGATACTCTTTCCGATCTAAATTAATTATCGCACATTTAAATGAAATAGTCCCAAAATCTGTTAATTTTTTTTTCTATACGACACCATCGAGCCTGGTTCCATTACCATCCGATAACATAACAAATGTCTTAAAACCAAAATTATCCTATTAACTACCAAATCCAACAGCATCCAGATATAAACATGATAGTAGTCTTAAGGCGATCAACCGAACACCTAAAAAAATGAAAGAACTGAAAGCAAACAGCAATATGCTAACAGCAGCACGCGCGGAAAGTCATCGTTTTACGCAAGCCCAGAAACTATTCAAACGTCAAAGGAGCTACTGTCATCTTCCGCACGATCCCCATCAATCCTCCGAGACGAGACACGCCTGGCCATCTCATGAACCTGAGTCGTCATCTTCTGTAGAGGATCCGCCCCCTCAGTCAACACTTTCTTGTCATGTTCTCCTTAAAGGCCTGTCCAATATCGAAGGAAATTACACATGTAATGTATCAATCCCAAAGGGGAAGAAACCAGTTTTCCTTCAAAGCAAGCATTGTTCCTAGATTTCCATAAGGCCCAACATAAAGCAGCAACACAAACAATGTGAATATTGAACCCAGATGGAAGGAACTGCCCAATCCACCAAAAATATTGGGTAAAACAAGATAGACGAGAAGTAGCATCCAAACAAGAGGCAATAGTACTCCACATATAGATTGCAGATGAGCAACTAAAGAAAAGATGATTGATCGTTTCCTCTCCAGGACAAAACTGGCAAATATAACTTCCTACCCAGTTTTTTTTCATATTATCTTTAGTGGCAATTGCATTATGCCAGATCAATCAAAGCCAGATTTTAATTTTTAGTGGTAGATGTGCTTTCCACAAATGCCTAAACGATCTATCCGGTCCAACATCCGCAAGTTTATTATACAGGGATTTAATAGAGAACACCCCATTTTGGTGTACTTCCACCTAGGCTTATCTTTTTCATCCTTATGTCACGAAGTTAGTAGATTTCAACTCCTCCACTGTGATGTCAACAAAGGTGACATCCACCTCCTAAAAGCAAACAAACAACCCAGATCCGACATTTCCTTGACAGTACCCATTTTGATTACAAATTTCAAATAGATCTAGGAACCTCTCACAAAGGGGAAGGTTCCCAAGCCATTGGTCATGCCAAAAATCAGTTGCCCTACCATTCCCAACCTCCATTTTCCTCCTAGACAAGTAAACATTTTTGAGTCTAATCAAGTCCTTACAGGCTGCAGAATCTCCCTGTTTCACAACCAACCTCCAGATTCCATGAGTTATTTTGTACTTTGATGTAACAATTTTCTGCCAAAAACCATCTTCAGATTCCAACCTCCACCACCATTTGCACAACAAACAGATAATGAATCATTTCATTGTTTGAATGAGTTCATCTTTGTAAAATGGTTATGGAATAAAGATAAGGAATAAAAATTCATTTCTTATTTAAATTATATTAATTTCCTATGATAATTCTTTATTATAACTTTATCATAACAAATAATGTTTGGGGGATGACCCCAGGTAGGGTCAAGATAGCTGAGAAAGGGAAAGGAACCCTTCATATCTAGGGCCGGATCATGGCATGATTCGGCCGAGTTATGCAAGGATCGGCCGAATAAGGCATGACCTATCCTGAATCACGCAGTTGAAACATGACTCGGCCGACGTATGGGTCATGGCGACCAGGCGTTGTTGATTAACTTAGATGCAGGTGAACGTCGAGCCGAGTTACGTGAGGCAGGGACGAGTTACGCGCGGCTTGCGGAAGAAGGAAGTTCCCAAAGTCAAACCCTATCAGTTGTCGGTGAGGAATCTGCACAGTGCCAAGCGCTAGAGACAAGAAGCAGAGCAGGAGAGGAGCAGAGGAGCGTCAAGGAGGTGACAGTCCTCAGGCCTGAGGCTCACATGTGATGGGCTCTGGGCTTTTGCCGTGGATAGAGGGGGGACACGGAAAGAGGTCCCCCGAGTTACCACTTTGGGACAAGCATATTCCAAGAATATGCTTGCCACGTCAGCCCTAGGAAGAACCAAGGGACTCCTTTATAAGGAGAGGCAGAGCATCCTGGAGAGGGGGTCGATTCATTTTGGCTCTAGAGGGCTCACATTGTAAACTTTACTTCCTCCCTCTGATACGGCTCGAGGAGCACTTGTAGCTCATTTGAGGTGGAGTAAATATTAGTGTTTTAGCTTACTGTGTGTAGAAATCACTGCATCTTCCCTCCCTAGATCCCACTAGCATCCATTGGCCCCCAACTTAAGCCTACCCATGGCATTTGTCGTGCCACTACCACGACAGTTGGCGCCCACCGTGGGGCCAGCAGCGGTGATAGCTGGAGTCAAGATCCGGACGGGAAACTTCAACGGCACGGGCGAGCGCGTCGTCTCCAGCTTAGTCCAGATATTCGACATCTGGGACTACGTCAGCGACAACACAAGCAGCTTCGGGGAGAAGCCGCCCCCGCGCAACGGCGTCTTCATCAACCTGGGCAATCACAAGATCTGCGTCGGCGTCGACACTTCCCGCGCCTATCCGCACCGAGTCTTCCTCGCGGGAGATCCTCCCCTCAGTGCTGCCAGCGGTCAGCGTGGCACCCGCCCCGCAGGCAGTGTTGAGGTGATGATGACGGCTCCGGCACCAGTGGCAGGAGCAGGAGCAGGGCCGAGCAAGAACCCGGCGGCAGCCGGCAGCTAAAGCCACAAAGCCAGCAGCAGCAGATCCGCCAACAGCTGGAGCATTCGAGGTGCAAGAGGTAACTCCAAAGGCACCAAGGGTAAAGTGGCCACCTCTAGAGAGGCCAGAGAATATCCTGCAAGCAGCCATAGATAACTTAACAACACCTGTAGCACCGATAGTTAACCCGGCAAACGCACAGGCGGAATTAGAAGAGACTAGGCTGAAAATGTTAGAAGAGGCAAAGAAAGTGTCGGCACTACAGGAGTCCTTTAACAGGACTCTGTGAGAATATGCCAAGTCAAACAAGCTAGATATGGCCCCTGGCCGAGTGGATGATCTGAGATTGAGAGGAAAGAACCTCATGGATGACATCAAAAAAGAACATGAAGCTCAGCAGGGCGATTCGGCTGACCCAGGCTTGCCGAGGTACATCACCCCGACAAAGAACCTCAGGGCAGCGAATGCGGCAGCCTTAGAATTGGAAGAAATGACCGAGGAAGCCCAATAGAGACAACAAGAAAGAGTAAATGAGCTGGTACGCATCGCGAACCAGCAAAATGAGGAGATACTCAGGGCTAACCCGGCAAAGCCAGGAGCTTCGCGCATGGTTCATTCGGTAGGGGCTGCTCCAGCATTATCTGCGGCGGCGGCATCCTCACCTGGAAACGGTGCACGGAAAGATAAAGCAGTAACTTCGGAAAAAGAAACAAGCAATTGTCCCGTATGACCCGGCAGTGGCTGGAAAAGTCAATGAAAATAGGGGAAATGGAAGCCAAGGTAATAGTGGTGACAGAAACCCTGGCCGCGGCAACAGAGAGCATGGGAATCTCGAAAGGGGAAACCCAGAGAACAATAACCCGGCAGAAGGAAGGAGATACCTTCCGCAAGATCATCAGTCGAGACATGAACCTCGGCAAGACCGAGACACAAGACAAGTTCTGCATAACCAAGCAAATGACAGATATAACAATGGTTATTCAGAAATGGAAAATGCAGAGCATGGTGGGCAAAATCGTTATGGAATGTAGGAAAGAATCATCTATAGAAACTTGCCGTCAACTGACGCAAGCTTGAAGCTGGATAGGCTATATCGGCCCGAGTTATTGGAAGAGCAGAGTCCGCCTGGCCCGGCATGTTTTGGACCTCGGATTATGGGCGAACCACCCGTCCCGAACTTCCAGTTAGCAAGAGGCACAAAAACATACAATGGAAGTACAAAACCACAAGATTTGCTAATTGATTATGCCACGGCAGTAAAAATAGCAGGAGGAAATTTGAGATGGGTTGTGAGATACGTGCCCCAGATGTTGGAAGGGCAGGCCAGGGTTTGGCTGAATAATTTGCCAATGTAGTATCAACTGCTGGTTGGATTTTGAGGAAATGTTTGTTAGTAACTTCACTAGTACATATAAGAGGCCAAACAGGCCACAACAGCTCGCAATGTGCAAGTAGAAACCGAATAAGACTGATAGAGAGTTCTTAACGCAGTGGTGTAACCTCAGAAATTCATGTGAAGGAGTTATAGAATCTCAAGCAATTGCCTGGTTCGCTCAAGGATGCAGATATGGAAGTGTGTTGTGGCAGAGGCTACAAAGAGATATGCCCACCATATTGGCGGAGACTATCAGAGTAGCAGATTCATATGCCCTGGGTGATCCGACTCAACCCGATCTTATGTTGGCTGAGCATCATGAGCAACAGGACCATTACGCCCGAGATGGTGCGGGTTCATCTCGGCGCAATGAATACCGAGGTAGAAGAAGGGATGAGAGGCCGAATTACATATATAGTTCAAATCAAGTTGCAGCAGTCATGCAGGATCAGCCGAGTCTTGAAAGCAGCCAGCGTCAGAAGAATGGTCCTCAGCAGTGGACACCGAGAAACAACGGGAAGAAATAGTGGACACCTGAGTAGAAAAAACAATGACAAGAGAGGCCGAAGTACACGTTTAAGTCGATGCTAGATCAGCCGTGTAAATTTCACACGCCTAACCCGGCCAAGCCAGCCAACCACACTACTCGCCAATGCGCCTCGATGAAGAGCGCAATGGGAAACCCAGCAGTAATGCAAGCGCCACAACACCAAGCGCATCACCAACAGCAGCCACAGCTCACGGGAGGAAATGCGCACCAGCTGATGCTTCCTCCACCACCTCCGAGGTACGAGAGTCAGGATCGGAGGGATGTAGTTCACCAAGTGGTAAATCAGAACCAAGATGGTAGAGGAAACCCCGGAAATAATGGACGCAATGACTACAAGGAACATCACCAATCATACTGTGTGTTCACCACAGAATAACAAGATAGGTAGAGCGTACAACGCCGACATATGGAAGTGAATACAGTTATGCCGGCAGTTCCGAGGTATATGCCATGGTCAGATTAGGAGATTACCTGGAGCATAAGGGATCACCCGAAGATCATGCCAAACCTAGGGTCGTATGCTTTAGTGCTGGATCCGAAATTTGTTGGGCTAGTATTAATGTGAAGTTCTCAAAAGTGCTGATAGATAATGGAAGCAGCATCAATATTATGTACAAAGACACAATGCATATGCTCGAAATAACTCCGAATATGCTGCAATCGACTAGGACAACGTTCCATGGGATAGTGTCGGGACTGTCCTGCGAACCCATTGGGAAGGTCCGAGTAGATGTATTATTCGGCACGAGAGAGAATTGCAGAGATGAAAATCTGGAATTTGAGGTGGTGGATCTGGAAAGCTGTTATCATGCCTTACTCAGACGGCCGGCATTGGCCAAGTTTATGAGCAGCTGTCATATTAGTTACTTAAAAATGAAGAAGTTGGGACCACAGGGTGTAATAACAATAGCAGGAGACTACAGGAAATCAATGGAATGTGCTTCAGCCGGATCAAACCTGGCCGAATCTTTAGTAATTGCAAGGGGGAAAAGGAGAATTCAAGAGGTCGCGGCTTTAGCTTAGTCATCATAGCTTAGCAAGCCGGCACTTGCCAATCCACATGGAAGTGTATCCTTCCAGCCGACTAAGGAGACAAAGAAGATCCAGATTGACGTCAATTCCCAGAGGGCACCATCACCATTGGTGCAGGCCTAAATGACAAATAGGAAAGCGAGCTCACCAACTTCCTCTGTGAGAATCGGGACATCTTTGCATGGTCCACACAAGATCTGCAAGGAGTATCGAGGGAGTTGGCTGAACAATCTTTGCATGTTAAGCCAGGAGCAAGGTTGGTGAAGCAACCTCTCCGCCGCTTTGCCGAAGACAGGAGAAAAATCATCAGGGATGAGATAGCTCGGCTCCTTGCGGTCGGGTTTATCATGGAAGTACTTCATTCGGACTGGTTATCTAACCCGATGTTGGTAGAAAAGAAAAAGGATGATCCAAACGTAGCTGTCGTTTGGGGAATGTGTATCGATTACACGAACCTTAACAAGGCGTGTCCCAGAGATCCTTTTACTTTACCTAGGATAGATCAGGTCATTGTTTCAACCGTAGGTTGTGAGCTGTTATCATTTGTAGACGCTGCATTTAGTTTTCACCAGATACCGTTAAATCCGGCTGATCAAATAAAGACCGCATTTATTACCCCGTATGGGGCTTATTGTTATCGCACCATGCCATTCGGCCTGCGCAATGCAGGAGCCACATACCAAAGATGTATGCAAAAATGTCTACATGATCAGATTGGAAAAAATGTTCAATTATATGTTGATGATGTGGTTATAAAAACCAAAGAGAGCCATACGCATACGCTCCTGGAAGATATCTGGCAGACATTCGCGAATCTGAGAAGATTCCGGATGAAGCTTAACCCGAAAAAATGTACCTTTGGTGTGTCGGCCGGAAAATTACTCGGCTTCCTCGTATCCAGCCAAGGTATAGAGGAGAATCCGACTAAGATCCGTGTGGTTGAAAGAATGGAACTGCCGAGATGCCTAAACGATGTTCAAAAATTTACAGGATGCCTTGCATCCTTAAGTCGGTTCGTGAGTCGGCTAGGTGAAAAAGCATTGCCTTTATATCAATTAATGAAGAAATCCGATAAGTTCACCTGGACACCCCAGGCGAACAGTGCTTTTTAAGAATTGAAAAAGATGATGTCTACAACGTCCATCTTAGCCTCATCATTGTCAAAAGAACCTATGTTGCTCTACGTGGCAGCAACAAATAGAGTTGTAAGTGTAGTAATAGTCGTGGAACGCGATGAGGGAGGTAAGTCGGTCCAAAGACCGGTGTATTACCTAAGTGAAGTGTTATCCGCTTCAAAGCATAACTATCCACACTACCAAAAAATGGCTTATGGAGTGTATATATCGACAAAGAAGCTTAAACATTATTTCGAGGAACATCCCATAAAGGTGATCTCTGAAGAACCTATAGCCAAGATATTAGGCAACGAATATGCGAGTGGCTGAATACCAAAATGGGCAATTGAGTTATCCCCTTATGCCCCACATTTTGATAGAAGAGATGCAATCAAATCTCAGGCAATCGCCGATTTTTTAGTCGATTGGGCCGAGATACATTATGAACCACCACTACCCTATCTGAACTATTGGACGATGCATTTTTATGGATCCAAGCTAAGATATGGGTTAGGAGCAGGAATAGTGTTAACTTCTCCGAAGAAGGATCAAGTGAAATATGTGTTGCAGATACATTTTGCTACATCAAATAATGTAGCTGAATATGAGGCACTTGTTCATGGTTTAAAGATGGCAAAGGAAATTGGCATATGCCGAATTCTATGCTTCAAAGACTCGGACCTGGTAGTCCAGCAAGTGTCAGGGAATTGGGACGCGTTGGATGCAAACATGGCCTTATATCGGTTTCATGTATAGAAAATTAGTGGCTATTTTGATGGATGTGAATTTCATCACATACCTCGGGCAGAGAATGACGTTGCGGATACGCTGTCAAAACTCGGATCAACCAGACAGTCAATTCTGCCTGGCATCACCCTAGAACACCTGAGAAAGCCATCAATCATACCTTCACCAGAATCCGAGTCAATTCGCCTCTCGTCGGATCAGAAATCCGAGTGCGTCCCAATGGAAATTGACAAAGTGCATGAGCCAAATTACTCGGAGACTGATTCGCTTAACCCCAAAATGGATGGGTATAAGCTGGCGGATGTTATGTTGGCAGAAGTAATGGAAATTGACAAAACAATTTTCCCGGACAAAGTCATACAGGAATGGGCACAGCCCATATTCTCGTTTCTCAAAAATAAGGTCCTGTCAGATAATGAGGTCCTTGCTAGGCAAACAATAAGAAGAGCGAAAGCTTATACAATCATAATTAATGAGCTTTATAAGAGAAGCATGACAAATGTGCTGCAACGATGCGTTGACTCGGCAGAGGGACGAGAGATCCTCTTGGATATACATCAAGGAGAATGTGGGTACCATGCCTCCTCTAGAGCCCTTGTGGCCAAAGCATTTAGGCATGGGTTTTATTGGCCAAGTGCATTGAAAGAAGCAAAAGAATTGGTAACGAAGTGTAATGGCTGCCAGAGGTACGCCAGCAAAATACATATGCCTTCATCCGAGTTAAAAAGAATACCAATCACTTGGCCATTATCAGTATGGTGTTTAGATGTGGTAGGTCCATTTAAGTCGGATCGTGGCGGCATGACTCACATTTTGGTCATGGTGGACAAATTCACAAAGTGGATAGAATTAAAACCGATAAAAAAAATGTGACGGGCCCACAATGGTAAAGTTCCTCAAGGATATCATTCAGAGATATGGATACCCACACATTATTATCACTGATAATGGCACAAACTTTGCTGAAGGAGCCTTTGCTCGATTCTGCCAAGAAAAGCACATAAGACTCGATGTTGCTTCAGTGGCTCACCCGGCATCAAATGGGCAAGTAGAAAGATCAAATGGACTAGTACTGTCCGGAATAAAACCTTGGATGATAGAACCACTTCAGAGGTCAGCAGGATGTTGGATTGAGGAACTCCCATCGGTACTTTGGAGCCCGAGGACTACCCCGAATAGATCAACGGGATACACCCTGTTCTTTCTCGTCTATGGGGCAGAAGCTATACTTCTAGCCGACATAATGCATGACTCGCCAAGATTCACCCAATACACGAGCGCCGAAGTAAATGAAGTATCTTGGCAAGATGATGTGGATCTACTAGAAAAAGCAAGAAAACTGGCGCTATCAAGATCAGCTATTTATCAACAAGACCTCAGACGGTATCATAGAAAGAAGGTGAATCCTAGAATTTTCAAGGAAGGGGATCTGGTTCTTCGGCTGGTGCAACGCACGGCCGGTATGCATAAACTCTCCCCCCATGGGAAGGGCCATTCATCATGAGAAAAGCATTGCACAATGATGCGTACTACCTAATTGATGCTCAAGCGCCAGAAAAGAATAAAGCGGATAAATCCGGTGACGAATCAAAAAGACCGTGGAACATAGCGTTACTTCGCCCATTTTACACTTAGAGGAAGTGTATCGTACCCAGTAATATTATGTATCAGCTTATTGTATTAGACACGAGTTAATGAAACATCGGTAGCTTGAGCGATGGCTCGGGGACTACCCTGTATCGTTTGTCACTATGATTATCTATGAAACCTCGGTAACTCGAGCAGTGACTCGGGGACTACCCCGTATTATTTGTCATTTTGTTTATGCATGAAACCTCGATAGCTCGAGCAGTGACTCGGGGACTGCCCCTATTGTCTGTCACTGATTATATGTGGTAATATGAATGATTGATACGTCCAAAACGTATCTACTTTCTCGAACACTTTGCTATTATTTCTTCTCTAAACTTGTGTGATTTGGATACAACTAACATGGACTGACGCTGTTTTCAGCAGAATTACATTGGTGCCTTGTTTTTGTGCAGAAATTAAACTATTAGGAAAAATCTCGGAAAATATGTCAAAAATTATATTTCACCAGAAGATCCATGGAGCCAGAAGGACGAGACGAAGAGGAGGCCTGGGGGGCCCACACCCATGCCAGGCGTGGGCCCACCACTGCCGCTAGAGGGCGCAGCCATCCTGTGCACCCTCCCTCTGCGCCTATAAGTTGCCTTTCGACCTAAAAAACGAGGGGGGTTTGATAGTTTTCCAGAAAGAGTTCCACTCCGCTGCCGTCACCAGAAACCAAGATTCGGATCCAGAAACTCCATTCGAGCACCCTGCCGGGACAGGGAATTTGGAGAGGATCATCACCATCGTCATCACCAATGCATCTCCATCAACCACCGATGTTTCCCTCATCCATGAGTGAGTAATCCCCCGCTGTAGGCTTGGGGATGGAAGGGATTGGATGAGTTCTATCATGTAATCGAATAAGATCTGTTAGGGCATACTGCCTAGTATCTCTATTAGTGATATTTGACTTTGTTGCAACTTGTTGTGCTTAATGCTTGTCACTAGGGCCTGAGTGCCATGATCTCAGATCTGAACTTATTATTGAATCATTATGATAGTATTGTTTGTGATCTTAAGTTGTGTACACATATCATTGTCCGGATCCAAAGGCCCCAAAGTGATAATAATTGGGACAACCGGAGGGGATGGCTGTGGTGTGAGGATCACATGTGTTCACAGAGTGTTAATGCTTTGCTCCGGTGCTCTATTAAAAGGAGAACCTTAATTGCCAGTAGTTCCCTAGAGGCCCCGCTGCCACGGGCTGGCTGGACAGAAGATGTTGTGCAAGTTCTCATTGCGAGCACGTATGACTATATTTTTAGCACATGCCTAGGATTGTTTAGTACTTGGATGCTTGTTATTATTTATTTGCAATGCCCTAGATCTTGAAGTTACATGTTTAGACTCGTCCATGCAACGCCCGTCCATCCATCCCTATGCCTACCGCACTCAAATCCTACTGTTACCGTTACTATTACTATTGCTCCTACTTTGTTGTTGCTGTTGATTTGCTGTTGCTACTGATAAACTTCTGTGAGCAAGAACTATTTCTAGGTGCAGCTGAATTGACAACTCAGTTGTTAAGGATTGCAAGTATTTTTTGGCTCCCCTTGTGTCGAATCAATAAATTGTGTAATACTACCCGCAAAGACTATTGCGATCCCCTATACTTTTGGGCCATCAAGACTATTTTCTGGCACCGTTGCCGGGGAGCATAGCTTTATTTGTAAGTTCACTTGGATCTATTATTGTTCACTGCTACTCCTATCATCATGGGGAAGTCTCGTGATGGAAAGTTTGCTATCTTACCATCCACTACAAGAAGAGGTACAGTCCTAAACACCTCTGCTGCTCTTGATTCACCATCTGTTATAAGTAAGCTTGTCACACCACCACCACATACACATGCTACACACACTGCTACTACTGCTGAGTCTAAAACTGATTTTTGATACTCATGATTTTACTTCTATTGTGCTTGATGTGAGTGGTTCATTAGGTCCTTTTATAGATGCTACTATGGCTAGTCTAGGAAATACCAAAACTCCTAGTGAAGACACTGTTACACCTGTTAGCTCACCTGAGGCTAGTGAGAGTTATGATATTAATGATGGTTACATTGAGTTCACTGATGATTTTGTTGAAGAGCGCCGAAACACACATGGTACTAGTGCTATTAAGAGTCTCCTTGCTAGACGTACTATTATGCCTAAGATGTCCTCTGATACTAAGTTTGCCACTTCTCCCATAGATATTAAAGATAAAGATTATGATTTCTCTCTTGATTTATCTTATTTAGATATTGTTGATGAAAGGATACGGATGTCGCCTAGAGGGGGGTGAATAAGCGATTAAAACTTTTCCTAGAGTGGCTCAACAAAGGCGGAATAAAACTAGTGTTTACTTTGTAAAGCACAACCTATAACAACTAAGGTTCACCTATGTGCACCAACAACTTATGCTAAGCAATACAAGCAACAAAGTGATAGCAAGATATATATTACTTCAAGCACAGAGGCTATCACAATGTAAAGTGCATAAGTCAAGAGCTCGGGTATAGAGATAACCGAGGCACACGGGGACAACGATATTTTACCGAGTTCCTCCCAACATGGAGTACGTCTCGTTTGGACAGGGGATGGTATAAAACCACCAACACCACAAAAGGCCTCCCTTATTCTCCGGTGAATCTCACCCCAATGGGATCGATCCACACTTCCACTATCAGTGCACTTGTCGGTGGCAAACCGGAACCTCTCACAAGGTTGGGGCACTTCTCCACAACTTAATTGGAGGCCCCCAACAAACGCCACCAAGGCCACAACCTGCAACACCAACAAACCGTCTAGGGTTCCAAGAACCCAAGAGTAAAAAGCTTCTCAACTTTCACTCACCAAATCCTCCGGGGAGAACTCAAACCGATGCACCAAATGCAATGGCAAGAACACAAGTAGTGCTCAAATCCTTCTCTCCCAAATTCCACCAAAGCTACAAAAGCTTGTGGGGGAATAAGAGAGGAAGAACAAAGGAGGAAATCCACAAAAGACTCCAAGATCTAGATCCCAAGATGTTCCCCTCACTTAGAGGAGAGATGGATTGGTAGGATTGTAGATCTAGATCTCCTCTTTCAAATACCTAAAATATATGCAAGAATCAAGGGAGGGATTGAAGGGGGGTAGCAAGCTTCAAAAGGTCAACAATGGTGGGGGAAAACTTGCAAGAGAGCTAGGGAACCATTGGGGAAGAAGGGCCCCTTAAATAGGTCCCTAGAAATCCAACCGTTAGGCCCAGGAATCGCCCGGTCCGGAGTCTCCGGACTGGGACCGGAGCCTCCGGTGTACCCAGGACAAACGGGGACAATCTGGAGGACGTACTGGACGCGGTCCGGAGATTAGACCGGAGATTAGTCCGGAGTCTCCGGTCTTACAAAAACTGGCAGAAATACCAATACAAAAACATCCATAACTTTTGCATCCGGACTCCGATTTTGATGACCTTGGGCTCGTTTTAAAGAGGACAATAAGCTCTACAAGATCATACAGAAAAACATAATAGTCCATCAAGGTAGTAAAGAACCAAATGACGAAAGGTTTAACCTCTCTCAAAAAGACAAACCAGTAAAACCTCCAACATCGAAAACGTAGTAGAGAATGCATATGAAATCCGTTTTCGATGAACTAGAGCTTTTCATGGAGATTAAAACAAGCTCTAAATCCTCACGTGAGTAAGAACCAAATAATGGAAGTTTTTACCTATCTCTAAAAGACAAACCGGTAAAACCTCCAAGATCAAAAACGCAATAAGATATAAAGGGGAAATCCGTTTTTGATGAACTAGGGCTTATTATGAATATTACCACAAGCTCTAGAACCTCACATGGATAAGATCCAAATAACAACCAAGAAAGGATGATGCTATGTATGCAAAGGTTTGAGCTCTCTCTGAACGATATGATCGAGTTACTCACTTGGAGCCCCTCTTGATAGTACGGTTGTCTATCCTATAAACCGGTCTCCCCAACCAACACCACGAGACCGGTAAGAAAGAAACCCTATCAAGATCATACCTTTGCCTTGTGCATATTCCACTTGATTATGATTTAGACGGTCTTGTCCTTCTCAAGATGGAACACCTTTCCTGATTGCTGTTGTACGCACTTGCTTGATGAAGACTTGCAAGTTACTCCCCCATACAACATGGTGAAACCTTTACTTTGACCTTGTCTTCATCGATCCATGATCACCGAGGATGGCAAAGCTTTAAGCATGATATCTTCATAGGTTTAACTCTCACATGACCAATCTGTGGATCACTCTTTGAACACCTTGGTCACCACTTGATCCTCTTCACTTTCTTCTTCTCCAAACCTTGAAGCCAACATATGGTTCAAGCATTGCCTATGGACAATTCCTACAAGTACAACTTGGTACAAGCATTAGTCCATAGAGATTGTCATTAATTACCAAAACCACACATGGGGGGCCACATGTTATTTCAATTGAGAAAGAACCTTTCTGTGGGACTGAAAATGAGAGTGTTGTGGCTCATATGAATGAGATTTCTACTATGAGTGCTTTGTTCTCTGATGATTTTAAGATGCGCAAGTAATTTGTTACTAAGATCTTCCCTTTTCACTAAAAGGAGAAGCTAGGGCTTGGTTTAATAGATTACCACCTGGTTCCATTGATAGCCCTGATTGCTTGATTGCTTCTTTCTTCTAGAAGGCTAATATAGTGATAAATCCCCAAACGGTGTGCATTCACACATATCCAATGATGAATACTTGGTAGAAAGTAGAACTATATCGAGGACCCAAAGATTTCCAAAATAAATAAAATAAAAGAAGAATCAACAAATGCTGTAAGCAATCACAAGATCCGACAAACCAATTGAAAGCAACAAAAGAGCAAAATAATGTTTTTAAATAATAAATGGAGAAGCTCCCCAAGATTTGTGCACAATTTAAAAATAAATGCATTAGAATACATAATGCACAAATATGGAATCCTTGCTCCCCCATAAACATTTAAGGCACAACGAATGAGAAAGAAGACAAATGAGCATTATTAAATGAATTACATGAGATCCCCAAAGATAATGCACCAATTATGATAATTGCATTTGGGGAAAAAGTGCATAATCATGGAATCCTCACTCATCCAACTCCATTTTAACAATACAAGGCATGTGAGAACAAATATGATAAGCACAAAGTGATGCTATAAATAAAATTAGGAAGATCCCCAAGGTATGTGCAACATTAGGTTTTTTGTATGTGAATACAATGTGCACAACATGGAATCCTCACTTCCTCTATTTTACTTATAAAACAGCTTTGTGCAAATGAGCAAATACCAAGGCATAAAATTTGCAAGCAACAAATGGTTGAGCAATAAGTAAGAGACAACATATTAGCAGGCTCAACCACAAGGATGTGTGAGATGCATGACAAATCATATTATAAGACTAGTACAAGGATGATCATTGCGTATCCACATAGTATTCAATGAATGATATTGCTTAGTATGACCATACAACACACACGAAACAAGGAAGATATCAAGAAAAAATTGAGTAACCTCTTTCATGTGTATAAGTTTCTAAGTAGACAATCTTGCAAAGATATTGATCCAATGTACACACAAAGTAGATACTTAAAATCAATAGAGAAAGATATCCAAAATGAAGTCATGACAATACCAATAAGATTTTTCTTGAAAGCATGGCCGAAAGGCTCAAATATCTTATTGTACATCGATGAGCTTCAACAACCAACACACCCCATACATTACAACTATCACCAAGGGAAAAGGAGAAAGTTGGAATATATGGAGAAAGGCAACAAGTATCACAAGGAGAAATCAACTAGCAAAATTTCACTATTGCACATGAGAGAAGTTGAGGAAAAGATAGGCAATAAAATTGCTAGTTTGACATATTTGGGATTGGTGGATCATATGCATGATTTTGTATAGTCCCAATTATATGCACTCATCTCAACTTATGCACATTTACAATAGAGAGTTCTTTTAATACCATGGCTAGAAATACAAAAATAAATACAATAACAAGAATTCATGCCAAGATGCAACCTACAAAAGGTTGGAAGTAAGATAAATATGCATGAGCAAGAGATACTTGTTACCGAGATATAATTGGTAGGATGTAGAGGATAGGAATTCGTTGATCATCCTACAGCTTGCCTCAAATTTTCTTGTAAGCACTACTTCTTCAAAATCGAGAGACAAGCATCCAATATATCTCTAATGTACCTAAAACACAATTAAGTACAAAATGGTCCCCAAACTTATTGGGTCCAATGTAGTTAGTGCAACTACAATACATAGGAGAGACTCCACATAAATATGTGCATATTGATATGAAATTGAATTTCATGCACAACTTAGACGATGGTATTTGGTGGAGTTTTCCCTATATATTGGATCAAAGAAAGCAAACATGCCATAATATAAACATGTAGTAAATATGCATGCACGAGGCTTTCAAGAAACAAAAAGGAGATACAATTTGAACAAAAGCACCAAGTAAACCGAGATGTCATGCACAAGAGTGAGACATGACAAATGGTGTCCAAATTGTATCAAAGAACCAATTCAACACATGAAAGATTCACAAGTTCAACAAATAAACTAGGCAAAATCCAAAGAGCAAAAGATATATAAGAACACAAATGCTCAAGGTTTATCTCATTCTAAATATAGTCAAAACATGAAACAAGGAATGAGACAAAACCAACTCCCAAAAAGAGCAAGGTTCCAACAAGAAACCAAACTCCCCAAACTTTTCATGATGGCACAAAATACCAAAACGAAAAGATTGAGCTTCCAAGCATATAAAACATGATATGGAACAAAACAAGAAGCATAAAAGTATTGTTCTAGATAATATAGGAGAGCTCACCCATAAGTAGTACATTATATACAATTTTCTTTTGAATGCAAAATGTACACAAATGAGATCATCACCACTACCTATATTAAATAAAACACAAGAGGATACCAATAAAAATAAAAATAAAAGGATCCAAAAGTAGCAAGGAATACATGGGAGCACACAATACATTTACTTGGCCATAGATAGGACAAGATTAAGCAAGGGCCAAAGTGAATATGATCAATAAATTCTACCATAAATTGGGTACTCATTGTCCAAGGACAAGAAATATTGGGAATAATTTTCCCAAGGTAGCTTGCATGGATATCCAAGATCATAGTCACAACAAGAAGCATATGAAAAAATATAAGAATTAAGCATGATACTTCGAACAAGATTCTTGGTAGCTTCCAGTAGTCACACAATCATAGTGATTAGAGTAACTTGAAGCAAATGGTTTCCATGAGGATATAGATATCTAAATATGAGGAAACACATACCAAGAAACACTCTCACATACAAGATCCACAATATGAGCAATAAAGGCATTCAAGCAAATTGGAACTTGTATGAGCACATGTGTCACATAGGAGCTAATAATTATCAATGTCAATTCTAAGTGACACAACCTCGAATATTCACATTTTCTAGGATTTGTAATATGCACTAAGCATATGACTCCCCCATAATGTGATATTACCATAAATCCAACACGAGGCAAAAGGATACAACTAGAGATAATTAATGGACATTATAAAACATAAATTTCTCATGAGAATTATACCACATAGAGACTAGACAATAATCCAATATAAATACTAAGTGGTATTCCTCACGTACACACAATTTTAGGATTGTGGAATGCCCAAGCATAACACTCCCCCAAAATGGGATAATCCATTAATCTCTCACAAGAGCCAAATAAGATATAAAATATAATCAATTAAGGATCCAATACAAGAAACACACATACATGGTGTGCCACTTAATCATATACAAATATACTTGATATCTTAAGATAATTAAGTGGAAAGCACAACATGTACAAAAGCATGGAAGATACAAACCCAACACAAGCACAAGGGGCGAGTAACTTTCAATGTAATGAGTTGAGCATATGTTACCGCAAGGAGGAACATTGGAAATATAATATAATCATGATAATACAAATGGCTTGTCTTGATAATAATAATTGATGAAGATCCCTCAATTCTTCATAATGTAGCCAAGACTCCAATGCCCTCCAAAACACACCTATTGATCAAGTTTTGGCTTGTTGGTCCCCAACTAAGTTGGATCCTAAGAAGTTAGTCACAATAGGCTTGGCAACCCAAATGGATATTTTCTTGACACCACATTGGGCACCAACAAATTTGGCAAACACATTGCCAACCTCATCCTTACAAAGATAATAAGCATCATCAATAATGATAGGGTTGGATGAGGAGATACCGATAGTGCATGAGGAAGAAATATGCCCCTTCTCACGGCATATGTAGCAAGTTCTACTCTTGCCATCTTTCTTCTTAGGTGAAGCCACAACTCGAGGAAGAGCTCGAGTAGTCCTCTTAGGAAGAGGCCCATTAATGACTTGAGGTGGAGCTTGAGGCCGCTTCCCTTGTTGCTTCACACTAAGAGGCTTTTTCTTCAATGGGCAAGATCTAACATGGTGCCCTTCTTCCTTGCACTTTAAGCAAACAATGTTGGCCGGATTCTTGACTTGATCTTGGAAATTCTTCTTGTTGTCCTTATGCTTCAACTTGATAATGGACTTGTTCTTGACATTGGAGTTAAATCCAAGGCCACTCTTGTCATTGGGGGATTTTTGCACACTCAAGATTTTGTTGAGTGTGACCTTCCCTTGATGACCCTTTTTCAAGTCATTCTTCAAAGAAGTGACTTGAGCCTTGAGCCTTTTGATTTCCTCTACATGGTTAGTTTCAACAAAAACACTAGAGGAAGTAGATGCTACATTGTTAGAGCAACAAGGCACGCAATGTAATTCATCACGAGATATATCATGGTTGTGAGAGGATGAACTACAAGGACTAGCACATGGCAATTTAACATTTGGAGTAGATATAGTGCTAATCTCCACATGAGGCCCACTAGATGTTACCTTTGACATGATGGCCTCATGAGCCAACTTTAGCCTACCATGGGAGACTAGGAGATCCTCATGCGAGCTTGAGAGCTTAACATGGCTTTCTTATAATTTCCCATAGTTGCAACTTAGCAAAGAAAGCTGAGCCTTTAGCTCAACGTTCTCCTTTAAAATATATGCTTCAAAAGAAATAGAGTTAGTAGCACAAGCATCATCATTATTAGCAAGAGGTGAGGGAAACTTGGCAAGCTCTTTTGAATATGAGGCTTTAAGTTGCTCATGTGACTCGGTGAGTTTGATGAGCTCACCCTTTATGACCCTAGAGCCATTTTTGAGGTGCTCAAAATCCTCAAGGAGTTTAGCATAAGCAACTTGAGTCTCATCATTTTTACTTTTGAGATCACTTGCCACCTCAATTTGTGATTCTAACTTATCAATATGTTCTTTGCTCTTAATAGCAAAGTCCAAGACTTAAACAAAGTTAGAGCAAGAAATATCATCTTTAACAAGGGCACGATAAACAATCTCACCCTTTTCATATAAATCATCAATATCAAGCTCTTCTTCCACATTATCCACATCCTCCTCATCACAAGAGGTAATGGGTTCCAAAGTAGGAGTTACCTTTAAATCCCTAGACATAAGGCATAGGTGAGTACCGGAAGAAGGTGAAGATGAGATTGCATTTGTGGCTTCATTCAAAACCATGTCTTGGCCCATAGAATCTTCGGTTTCCTCTACATGGTTAGCAACACAAGCACTAGAGGAAATGCAAGCATTTTTTATGATGGCAACAAGACAACACAAACATATCATCATGAGATTTATTCAAGTCATTTCTACATGATATGCAAGGACTATTAACACAAGAATGTAAGGAGTTTTGAGTGCTAGAAGTGTTAAGGTCCAAAGATAGATCATTGCAACTTGATAAAGGTGAAGGATCACACATAGTAAGCACACTATCCAAATTGCAATTTCTATCACCACTCAGCATATCATTACCTTGTGAAAAATCACATGTTGGTGAAGTGGTAGAGGATGAGAACTCATCTCGACCGGAAGTGGAAGCAACACAATCATCCTCAATAATGTTGGACATAACATATTTATCTTGAAGTTTTGTCCATAACTCATGAGCGCTCCAAAAAGGAATGATTGAAGATGTAACTACATATCTCAAAGCATTAACAAGCACATTAGAAGCTTGAGCATCTACATATAAGTTTTTCTCATCCTCACAAGATAGATTTTTAAAATCCATAGGAGGAGAAAAACCTATATCTACAATACGCTCCAAATTTGGGTCCATGTCCCGAAAATGAATAAGCATATGAGTTTTCCAAATATCATAATTTGTGCCATTGAATATGAACATGTCATTGTGCACTAATCCCCTAGCCGACATCTTTACTCTCAAGACGGTGAAGCCTAAAATGAGAGACTGGGCTCTGATACCAATTGAAAGGATACGGATGTCGCCTACAGGGGGGTGAATAGGCGATTAAAACTTTTCCTAGAGTGACTCAACAAAGGCGGAATAAAACTAGTGTTTACTTTGTAAAGCACAACCTAGAACAACTAAGGTTCACCTATGTGCACCAACAACTTATGCTAAGCAATACAAGCAACAAAGTGATAGCAAGATATATATTACTTCAAGCACGGAGGCTATCACAATGTAAAGTGCATAAGTCAAGAGCTCGGGTATAGAGATAACCGAGGCACGCGGGGACAACGATATTTTACCGAGTTCCTCCCAACATGGAGTACGTCTCGTTTGGAGAGGGGGTGGTATAAAACCACCAACGCCACAAAAGGCCTCCCTTATTCTCCGGTGAATCTCACCCCAATGGGATCGATCCACACTTCCACTATCGGTGCACTTGTCGGTGGCAAACCGGAACCTCTCACAAGGTTGGGGCACTTCTCCACAACTTAATTGGAGGATCCCAACAAACGCCACCAAGGCCACAACCTGCAACACCAACAAACCATCTAGGGTTCCAAGAACCCAAGAGTAAAAAGCTTCTCAACTTTCACTCACCAAATCCTCCGAGGAGAACTCAAACCGATGCACCAAATGCAATGGCAAGAACACAAGTAGTGCTCAAATCCTTCTCTCCCAAATTCCACCAAAGCTACAAAAGCTTGTGGGGGAATAAGAGAGGAAGAACAAATGAGGAAATCCACAAAAGACTCCAAGATCTAGATCCCAAGATGTTCCCCTCACTTAGAGGAGAGATGGATTGGCAGGATTGTAGATCTAGATCTCCTCTTTAAAATCCCTAAAGTATATGCAAGAATCAAGGGGGGGATTGAAGGGGGTATCAAGCTTCAAAAGGTCAACAATGGTGGGGGGAAACTTGCAAGAGAGCTAGGGAACCATTGGGCAAGAAGGGCCCCTTAAATAGGTCCCTAGAAATCCAACCGTTAGGCCCAGGAATCGCCCGGTCCGGAGTCCCCGGACTGGGACCGGAGTCTCCAGTGTACCCAGGCCAAACAAGGACAATCTGGAATACGTATTGGACGCGGTCCGGAGATTAGACCGGAGATTAGTCCGGAGTCTCCGGTCTTACAAAAACTGGCAGAAAGACCAATACGAAAACATCCATAACTTTTGCATCCGGACTCCGATTTTGATGATCTTGGGCTCATTTTAATGAGGACAATAAGCTCTACAAGATCATACAGAAAAACATAATATTCCATCAAGGTAGTATAGAACCAAATGACGAAAGGTTTAACCTCTCTTAAAAAGACAAACCAGTAAAACCTCCAACATCGAAAACGTAGTAGAGAATGCATATGAAATCCGTTTTCGATGAACTAGAGCTTGTCATGGAGATTAAAACAAGCTCTAAATCCTCACATGAGTAAGAACCAAATAATGGAAGGTTTTACCTATCTCTAAAAGACAAACCGGTAAAACCTCCAAGATCAAAAACACAATAAGATATAAAGGGGAAATCCGTTTTTGATGAACTAGGGCTTGTTATGAATATTACCACAAGCTCTATAACCTCACATGGATAAGATCCAAATAACAACCAAGAAAGGATGATGCTAAGTATGCAAAGGTTTGAGCTCTCTCTGAATGATATGATCGAGTTACTCACTTGGGAGCCCCTCTTGATAGTACGGTTGTCTATCCTATAAACCGGTCTCCCCAACTAACACCACGAGACCGGTAAGAAAGAAACCCTATCAAGATCATACCTTTGCCTTGTGCATATTCCACTTTATTATGATTTAGACGGTCTTGTCCTTCTCAAGATGGAACACCTTTCTTGATTGCTCTTGTACGCACTTGCTTGATGAAGACTTGCAAGTTACTCCCCCATACAACATGGGGAAACCTTTACTTTGACCTTGTCTTCCTCGATCCATGATCACCGAGGATGGAAAAGCTTTAAGCATGAGATCTTCATAGGATTAACTCTCACATGACCAATCTGTGGATCACTCTTTGAACACCTTGGTCACCACTTGATCCTCTTCACTTTCTTCTTCTCCAAACCTTGAAGCCAACATATGGTTCAAGCATTGCCTATGGAAAATTCCTATAAGTACAACTTGATACAAGCATTAGTCCATAGAGATTGTCATTAATTACCAAAACCACACATGGGGGCCCACTTGTTCTTTCAGTTGAGAAAGAACCTTTCTGTGGGACTGAAATGAGAGTGTTGTGGCTCATATGAATGAGATTCTACTATGAGTGCTTTGTTCTCTGATGATTTTAAGATGCGCTAGTAATTTGTTACTAAGATCTTCCCTTTTCACTAAAAGGAGAAGCTAGGGCTTGGTTTAATAGATTAGCACCTGGTTCCATTGATAGCCCTGATTTCTTGATTGCTTCTTTCTTCCAGAAATATTTTCCTCCCAGTGCTAGACATGCTGCTTTGTAGAGACTTTTTGATTTTAAACAGGGAGAAGAAGAGAAATTGCCTGAGTCATGGACAAGGTTTTGTGCCTTGATTCATGCACATCATGGATGTCCATTACCTAAGAATGAACTTCTTGATATTTATTATAGTGGACTAACTGATGATTTCAGGACATACCTAGATAGCTTTGTTGATTGTGTTTTCAGGAAAAGAACTCCTACAGATGCTAAAGAATTAATGGCTAAGTTAAGCAAGAATTATGATGATTGGACTTCAACTAAGCTGAATGCACCTGAGCCTATTACTCCTGAACTAGTTACAACACCAACCACAAAGAAGAGAGGAGTTATTGCATTAAATGATGAAGTGATGAAGGAAGCTAAGAAGTGTCTAAAGGAGAAAGGTATTAGAGCTGAAGATGTGAAGAATCTACCTCCTATAGAAGAATTATGTAAGCCAATTCCCCACTCATCTACTATTGAGGTATACTCTCTCCAACACTTTGATGAAGGTTATATTCCTTATGGTAAGCCTCCTGATCAATGTTTAGAGGAACTTGACACATTTATTGTTAAACAAGGGTATTTTATTAAACAAGTTCAGAATCATTTGTTGGAAAACTCTAGAGCTATTCATGAGTTGAAAGATATTGTGGAAAAACTTCTAATGATATTAAAATGCTTTGTAAGCACTTTCAAATGGTTCAAACTCAACTTGATCAACTTGCTAAGGTACAAAAGGATATGCTAGTTAATGCTTTAGGAGATAAACATGCTTATGGAATTAGAACTAGGAGTTGTATAGCTACTCAAGATCCTTTATATCCTGAAGGACACCCTAAAAGAATTGAGCAGGATTCTCAACAAGGTGAAGATAGTGGTAGTCCTCGTAAGAGAAATAAAAAGAAACATAAGATAGTTGAGGAACCACTTGAACCTGCTGTAGATCCTAATAGTATATCTATCTCTGATGCTAAAACTGAGAGTGGTAATGATAAAAATGAGTCTCCTGATAATGAGGAAGGTGAGGAAGAACCTGAGAAGCACACTAAGAACACTAGGTACACAAAGGAAGATTTTATTGCTAATAAACATGGTAAAGAGAGAGAACCTTGGGTGTAGAAACCTATGCCTTTTCCAGGTAAGAAACATAAGTCAAAGGAGGAAGAACACTACAACAAGTTTTGTGAGTGGATGAAGCCTTTATTCTTGCAAATTACTTTGAATGATGCAATTAAATTGCCTCCTTATTCAAATTATATGAAGGATATTGTCTCTAATAAAAGGAAGATTCCTAGGGAGGAGATTTCTACTCTGCTTGCTAATTATTCCTTCAATGGTAAGGTTCCAAAGAAACTTGGTGATCCAGGTATACCAACTATTCCTTGCTCTATTAAGAATAATAATGTTAGAACTGCTTTATGTGATTTGGGAGCTGGAGTTAGTGTTATGTCTTTCTCTCTCTATAAGAGACTCCAGCTAGAAAAGTTGATACCAACTGATATATCTTTGCAAATGGCTGATAAGTCAACTACTATTCCTGTTGGTATATGTGAGGATGTTCCTGTTCAAGTTGCTCATAATTGCATGGTTTTAACTAATTTTGTTGTGCTTGAAATGCCTGAAGATGATAATATGTCTATTATTCTTGGGAGACCTTTTCTTATCATCGGTGTCTTGTCATCAATTGCAATCAAGTAAAAAGTAACTTTTAATATTAATGACAAAGAGCACACTGTCTATTTACCCAAGAAGGTTGTTAAAAGCTATTGCCTGAATTCCATTGAAAATATTGAGAGCATCAAGGTTGGAGAAATATATTGTCCCGTTCCACAAGAAAATTTTGGAACTATTATGATTGGTACCATTGCTATCAAGTATGAGGTAACATAATCACCTAGTGGAATGCAAAGTTTTGTTTCATATAAGATTGTTTTGGTAACAAGACTTGATCAACCTTGTTAACAAAAGGATTTTAATTAACAAAATAATGCTTTCACTATGCTTATTCTTGCTCACTTTTACTTTTCTCCTTTCTAATCTCTGCTCTTCGTCGTGCCTAACTTAAAGGCGTTAAAGAAAAGTACTTTTTGGGAGATAACCCAATAGTTTTCTTGAGTCTTAGAAGTTATTACTTCTGTAATAACCTCTCCTTATCCTTTTTGTTTGCTTTTTGTGCCAAGAATGACCTCTAATGAGAGGGAAGTAAGATTTGGGGAGTTAATGTACCAAAACAGATTTCTGTCCTCCACCATAAAAATTCATGAGGAGTCTCTATAAGGCGGATTGGGCTGACAATTTATGAATAAATCCCCCAGTATGTTAGCTAACTTTCGTTATTTCAACACTTTTTTCTTTGAGCAACATAAGGTCTTCTAAAAAATCAGTTTCTACATGCTGGTCTGTTTTGACAGATTTCTGCCATTATTTGCATTTTCTTCTTATTGTTTCCTTTTCGGGTTCTTTTTGGTAAATTGAGCTTTCTGAGGGAATTGATACAGTATCTTGTGTCTTTAGTGAAAGTTTCTCAGTTTTAAAACTAAACCCCAAAGGTCTATTATCTTTTGAATACACTAATGTTGCTAATGAAGATTGTGTGAAGTTTTGTATGAAGGAAAAAAAATTCAAGTGTAGAGAGAGGATGATGTAATGAGATGAAGAATGGAAAAAAGCTCAAGCTTGGGGGGAGCCACCCCGTGTCACCCCGAGAAATATTCAAGAGGTACAAGCGTCAAAGCTTGGGGTGCCCAAGGTATCCCCTTGTTCATCAATAAAAATTTCAGGTCTTTCTAGACACTTCGTTTTTATTGTTTCATGCACAGTTGTGTTGTTCTTGGAGCGTCTTAGTTTTTGTTTTTGGTTTTATTTTGATTTGTTTGGTTTGTTTTTGCTTTGCTATTTTTTGCTTTGTTGATTTGTTTGAAAAATCGAAAACAGCAAAAATATTTGTTCTTCTTCTTTGGTTTTGTGAGTTCTTTTGCAGGGTTCAACCGTCCTCAGTGGATTTTGGTCTCTTGTTAATTATTCAAGTCACACAAGTGAAGGGCAATAATGAAGATTAAGACAAGTCGAGGTGTGGTAAGAGGCTGGTAACGAACTCTATTTGTTTTCATTTTTGTACATATACTCATCATTGTGAGCATGCTTAGTCTGTTTATTGTAAGGAGTGTGTTACTGATGGATGCTTAGTATTTCTTGCTTGTCTATGATTATCTCCAGCTTGCTAATAGTTTGTAGCATGTCATATGAATGTTTGCTTGCATTGTTTTATTCATATTTTGGTATGATATTGTGGTATCCTCCTCTGACTGTTCATGTGAATCGACTTGGCACATGCTCAGGCATGCATATGACTAATCAATAGTCAGTAAGCCTCGATGATTTATTTTGCCTCAGAGATCTTGTATCACTTTCGTGCCATAATTAGTCCTGTTTTGTTGCAAGCATGATTATGACAGCTATTGCTCTCTCATCTGTCGCTCCCTCTCTATTGCTAGACTTCACTTGCACTGAGTATGTGCTCTACCTGTGTTTCCAACTCCCCAAAACCAATACTGCCAGCTGTGTCCACCATATCTACCTATTAGCATCTTTTGATACTTCAACGCATATTCTATATGCCATGTTTGATTCCAAAATAAAATGTTTGTCTGTTTTGAGAAAGTTAGTTAGTAAAGCTCTCACGAACTTGATGGCACACTTTATTCCTTGCACTTAATAATTCTGAACCATTGTGACCTGTCCATGAAAGTTATATGCTTGCAAATTATATGCTGGGAGTTAGCAGAACCGTGCTGTCACGGGGAATGCTTTCAACACTTTTTGGATATCCCATCCAGTTGATACTTTGCTATTTTGTTTACGGATGTCGATGATGTGAAATAAAAGGGGAGGTTGTGAGTTCATGGAGTTTATACATTGTGTTAGAGAAACGCCTGGGCCACTAGCCTAAGCCATGCCTAACCATGGTGGAAACTTGCATCATCACCATAATGAGCATCTATGAAGCATCCTCAATAAAAAGCTATGCATATGGTAAATAAAAAAGATAGCTGAGATGCTTATTGTCTGCTTGCCTTGTCATTTTGGTTATGGGAAAGCTCTTGTACCATGTGCAAGGGGTACCCCGTTGGTGGTTCTCTATGATATGCATGTATTTACAATGACAAGAACTTTCAGGTGACCAAAGTTGAGTAGCATGCAGAGCGGCCCTCGTAATCAAGGGACTTGGGATTTCTAGTTTATGGTCTGTCAAGCATATGATTCAGAGTGGACCTCACTTTCACCTTAACCATATGAAGATGCCTATGATAGGGGCAATGAGAGATCAAAGCTAATGAGTACCTTCCTTTCAGCATTTGGAAGATTTTCAAACTTTCCAAAACCATTTTCACAACTTGTTGAGTCACCACTTATTCTATGAGCACCTTCTTGAGAGCATAGTTGTCATTCTTGTGTTTGTTCCAAAACTTGGTTAATTATGACATGACTTTGATGCTTGTATCTCTGATATCTTTATCTATAGTCTTAGCTTGAACTTCAGAGGTGCCTTGGCATTTATATTGTGCTCTTCAAATAAAAGAAAGCGAGATACCACTCTATCATACCTTACTATGAGCATATCAATGTTGCTTATGTTTATGATTCATGCTACTTATTATTATTGAGTTGGTTTCTCTTCATAGCTTGCAATGACCATTGAGTAGACTTAGTTGCATACTCTTTATTATGAATTGTCTAAGCATCTACTCCTGTGCTGAGAATATTTACATCATATGAAGCAAAGTGTTCGTGAAAGTTCTTTTATCGCACTCAGTTTTCAACTGAATTGCTTGAGGACAAGCAATAAGCTAAGCTTGGGGGGATTTGATTCGTCCAAAACGTATCTACTTTCTTGAACACTTTGCTATTGTTTCTTCTCTAAACTTGTGTGATTTGGATACAGCTAACACGGACTGACGCAGTTTTCGGTAGAATTATCTTGCTGTCTTATTTTTGTGCAGAAAATAAACTATCAGGAAAAATCCCGGAAAATATGCCAAAAATTATATTTCACCAGAAGATCCATGGAGCCAGAAAACGAGACAGAGAGGAGGCCTGGGGGGCCCACACCCATGCCAGGCGCGGGCCCACCATTGGCCGCACCTAGGGAGGGTGCAGCCACCCCAGGAACCCCCTCGGCCTCCCTCTGCGCCTATAAGTTGCCTTTCGACCTAAAAACTGAGGGGGGTTCGATAGTTTTCCAGAAAGAGTTCTGCTTTGCCACTGCCACCAGAAACCAAGATTCGCACCTAGAAACTTTGTTCTGGCACCCTGCCGGGACGGGGAATTTGGAGAGTATCATCGCCATCGTCATCACCAATGCATCTCCATCAACCACCGATGTTTCCCTCATCCATGAGTGAGTAATCCCCCGCTGTAGGCTTGGGGATGGTAGGGATTGCATGAGTTCTATCATGTAATCGAATAAGATCTATTAGGGCATAGTGCCTAGTATCTATATTAGTGTTATTTGACTTTGTTGCAACTTGTTGTGCTTAATGCTTGTCACTAGGGCTCGAGTGCCATGATCTCAAATCTGAACTTATTATTGAATCATTATGATAGTATTGTGTGTGATCTTATCTGCAAGTTGTGTACACATATCATTGTCCAGATCCAAAGGCCCCAAAGTGACAATAATTGGGACAACCGAAGGGGATGGCTGTGGTGTGAGGATCACATGTGTTCGCGGAGTGTTAATGCTTTGCTCTGGTGCTCTATTAAAAGGAGCACCTTAATTGCCAGTAGTTCCCTAGAGGCCCCGCTGCCACGGGCTGGGGATGAAGATGTTGTGCAAGTTCTCATTGCGAGCACGTATGACTATATTTGGAGCACATGCCTAGGATTGTTTAGTACTTGGATGCTTGTTATTATTTATCTGCAATGCCCTAGATCTTGAAGTTACATGTTTAGACTCGTCCATAAAACGCCCGTCCATCCATCCCTATGCCTACCTTTTCGAATCCTCATTACCGTTACTATTACTATTGCTCACCTGCTTATTCTTTGTCATTGTTCTTTGTTGCTTTACCGTTTCTACTACAAACTGTTGCTACTGATAAACTTCTGTGAGCAAGAACTATTTCCAGGTGCAGCTGAATTGACAACTAGTTATTAAGGCTTGCAAGTATTCTTTGGCTCCCCTTGTGTCGAATCAATAAATTGGGTAATACTACCCATGAAGACTATTGCGATCCCCTATACTTGAGGGTCATCAATGATCACTTTGGCGACCTGAGCAATAACTCGGGGACTGTCCCATGATTTTTACTATTATAATCGTACGAATGATAACCTCGGCAATTCGAGAGATAACTTGGGAGATACTCCATTTATCTTATCTTACTATTCGATAACTCGGAAGGATTGAAAGTCTATCCGACTGACTGACATATGGACATAGGAGTCAAACTTATGAAACTAGAATTTTGATTCGAACTTATAGAAGTTTGATCCAAACTCATGAAGGACGTAAGATGGACCAAAAAGCGAACACATGGAAGTTTGATTCAAACTTACGAAACAAAAACTTTGCAAACAAGGATGTAAGATCCGTCCTTTGTAAAGGAAAAGGATCCCTGTGATTGCAATGCTAGTCCCTGGATCATTGCTAGCATCCACAGTTTAAGATGAAGTACACAGATACAAAGGTCATTTATTACATCCATTCCAGAGATAAAACATAGTCTTTTACAACTCAAGGCCACAGGCCTAATACAAGAGTTTTGGAATAAGTAAATAAACATAAGTATTCATCTTCATGTGCCACATGCAAGCATGTTGAGTGTAGACTCATGACACCTAATCATCATCGGAGTAACCTGCAACATCACAAGTTACAGCCACAGTGGGTCAATACTTTGGAATAGTATTGGCAAGTGATACCTTAGTAAATTTTAAGTGGACTATATTACTATATGCATTTTGGCTAAGTGTAGCTTGGCTTGCTTTGCTCAAAATAGGTTTTTCCTATTAGTTGAAATCACTAAGTTTTTCTTTGTCAAAACTTTCCCAAGAAACCACCAATAGACATTGGGGTCCTTCACCCTTGTTCACCCACAAGTTTTACTTAGAAGTTGGAGTGATGAGATTCTTGATAGCTTCCATGTCTTGATGCTCAAGTTGTCCATTACCATGGACTTGGCTAAGTACTTAGATTTTCCATCTGCAGAGGTTGTGCACTTTCCCCACGAGTTGGTTTCCCAAGACAGACCTTTCGAAGCCTTCCTTAGTCAAATGGACGCGTTCCAACCTATCATTCCCACTACCACCAACTGTCCAAATGACCAAGTTCTAGCAACCTATGTGATCAAGGCAGAGCCCATATTGCCAAGTGGCTGCACTATAAGCTTCTCAACACTTGGCCTATAAAATCCCTTTGTGCCTGGGTGGCATACCACAAGTGAGATACACAAGGTAAACCATGTCCATGGGCCTTGTGTAATCACTCAACCAAAAACCACCATTCAAGTCCCATTCCACCAGGAGATTCATTGACTTAGTTGTTTTATTAAGAAAACATAAGTCCAAAGACTTAGAATTAATTTCATCATAGCATGTATATACTTTACCAACCCTTGTTTGCTACTAGCTAGGCTAAGCATGGCATAGTGACTTAACTTAGGAAAATTCCTAGCAATGCTACAACTACTTAGGATTTCCCAACATAGCATTTGGCAAAATAGTAACATGCAAGACTTAGCAAAATTTCTAATGCTTGTACAAAATATAGGGATGGAAATATTTATGAAGTACCACTTGCCTTGGTAATGGGGAGAGTAGCACTCTTCACAATCACAGTCACTAGCAAAGTCTACACAAAAATGGTAGCACAAAATTACACACAATTCATATACAATCATAAACATATATGCATGCAATGCAAAAATGCTAAGTGATGATTTTTAAAACTCCACCAAGCAAGTGCATGGTACTGAAACATAACCAAGTCAAAAACTTGCTAATTAAACTTATTTAGCACTAAAACAATTTACTAAACAAATTCTATACTCAAAAATAGTCCTAAACAAGTTTCTGCATAAAAAGTCATTTTAACAGAAACTTTTCACTAAACACATTGCATAAACAGAAAGGACTTGTCTCCCTGATTCCAACGATATAAAATTTGTAAAAATCTAACGTGGAAATCAAAAGTTATAGCCATTTCAATTTTGGATCTAAATCTGATTTGAAATCTGTTTTTGAATCAAACCCTAGCCACGTGTCTTAACCCTACTGGCGCGTACCGGTTCGGACGGATCGAGCTCATGGGTCAGGGATCTAAGTCAGATCTGGTGGCTCAGATGAGCGCTTACCTCTTCGCTTAAGTTCTAATTTTAGCCGCAGGATCTGCATCTACCGATCCTAATTGCTTTGACCAAATACGAGCGGCGCTAGCGGCGGCGACTGGCGGCGGCGCGTCTGTCAGCGGCGGCGCTGGCATTCTAGGTTGCCCGGGGAATAAAGGGTGTGCTTACCAGAACCGCAGGGGGCTGCTGATGCTCAAGGTGGCGATGGCTTGGGAAGGCGACGGTACGGCCGGGGCTCGCTTGAGTTGCGGGCGGCGTCTGTTGCTTGCAGTCGAGGTTGTTGCCGAGGTTTGGCGTCGCCCTAGAACGAACCAGAGGGGTCAGGAGATGCACAAGACAAAGGCGAACATTCTTGTATGAAAGAGGGGGCAAGGGGCGCTCGGGACTTCCCGCTATTGCTCTCCGGAGTCGAGCGGCGGCGCTGATGGTTACGGGCGTGGACGGAAATGACGACCTGGGTCACGAGCAAGCAAACTAGAGGCATCAGCAGATGCACCAGATCATGCTGGACAAGATAGCTTGAACCAGAGAGGAGGGGACGGTCGAGGCTCACCGAATTAGTCGCCGGAGTCGTCGGTACTGCGGGGTTTCGAGGTCAAATGCGCGCAGCCTGGTGGCGGAGTGAGCGAGGAGAGTGGGGGGAAATGACCGCGGTGCAGAGGGGATTATGTAGGAGAGAGGGGAGCGGCGATTAAGCGCGGAGTCAAGGCAATTAAACGAAGAATCAATCGCGGCAGTGATGGGCGGAGGAAACGGCCGGCGACGGGGTCGGGCGCGATTTGGGGAAGACGAGGGTGAGCTGGCAAGGTCCACCAGTCAGCGAGTGAGACGGAGCGGGGGTGGGGTCCGAGTGTCAGCGTCTTTGTGGGTGTGTATGCGCGTGCGAGCGAGCGAGAGAGTGGCCGGGTGGGCTAGCTGGGCCGGTTCTGCTGCTGGGCTAGATTAGGAGCGCCTGGCCCTTTTCTTTTGTTTACTCCTTTTCTTTTTCTGTTTTGATTTTCAGGAATGGTTTTTAAATGAATTCAAACTCCTTTTGAATTCAAATCTTTCTGGGGTTTTTGTAGTGTGCAATAGTCTCAAATCTAGGCATAAAACCATATGGTTGCTTTGTAAAGGCTTGGTCAATTTTGGGGAAACAAAATAACAGGGACTTTGCACTTTGATTTTCAAATGTTTGAAAAATGGTTTTTGAACTATTTCCATTTTGTAAAGCTTGGTTCAAATTCCACACTCAAACCATTCAACAAAGGAGACAATCAATCTAGGTTTAAAACATTCAAACTCTCAAATGGGAATGGCCATTTGATTTAAGTTTGCTCACATAAAATGACAGCACTATGTGCTTCTGTTTTTCTGAAATGAGTTTGAAATTGATCTAAATTCTATATGCATGCTTGAATGATATGCAATCTTTGAAATCATGATTTTAGGGATGTTACAAATCTAACCCCCTTAAGGTGAATCTCGCCCTCGAGATTCGGATTGGCTAGCAAATAAGTGAGGGTGGTCTTTCCGAAGATCATCTTCTCTTTCCCATGTTGCTTCCTCTTTGGAATGATGATTCCACTGCACTTTGCAAAACTTGATAGTCTTTGTCCTCGTGACTCTTTCTGCAGTCTCAAGAATTTTGATAGGTTTCTCTTCATAAGTGAGATCACTTTCTAGTTGAACCTCCTCCAAAGGTATAGTATCCTTCAAAGAAGTTTCTTCCATTTCTGGGTGACATTTCTTAAGCTGACTCACATGAAACACATTATGGATCACGACAAAGATTACGGCGATTCAATTTCATAAGCAACTTCTCCTTTGCGACTCAGAATCTTGAATGGCCCAACATATCTTGGTGCCAACTTTCCTTTGACTCCGAATCTTTTCACTCCACGAAGTGGTGATACTCTAAGATAGGCTCTATCACCAACTTCGTAGGTGACTTCTCTACGTTTAGGATCTGCGTAGCTTTTCTGTCGGGACTGTGCTATCTTTAACCTGTCCTTAACCAATTTGACCTTCTCTTCGGCTTCTTTGATAAGATCTGGCCCGAATAAACTTCTTTCTCGCACACCATTCCATAACAATGGGGTGGTACACTTTCTTTCGTAGAGAAACTCAAATGGTGCCATCTCAATGCTGGCTTGATAGCTGTTGTTATAAGAAAATTCTGCGTAAGGCAGACTTTCATCCCAACTTGCTCCATAGTCTAGGGCACATGCCCTCAACATGTCTTCCAGAATTTGATTAGTCCTTTCTGTTTGTCCATCGGTTTGAGGATGAAAAGCAGTGCTGAATTCCAACCTCGTTCCCAATGACTCATGTAGTTGTCTCCAAAAATGGGAAGTGAATTGAGTTCCCCTATCAGATACAATACTCTTGGGCACTCCATGTAGACATACAATTCTACTCATGTAGATTTTAGCTAACTTAGCACTTGTATAAGTTGTCTTCACGGGTATGAAATGAGCCACTTTAGTTAGGCGATCCACTACTACCCATATGGAATCATATCCTGATCTGGTCCTTGGTAATCCGGTAATGAAATCCATACCAATCTTGTCCCACTTCCAATCAGGAATAGGTAGTGGTTGAAGCAAACCTGCTGGTTTCTGATGCTCCGCTTTTACTCTACTACATACATCACACAAAGCAATATGTTCGGCAATGTCCCTCTTGAGATTGTTCCACCAAAATCTTTCTTTCATGTCTATGTACATTTTGGTGTTACCCGGGTGGATAGAATACGGAGAGTTGTGTGCTTCCTGCAAAATCAGTTTCCGCAACTCCGGATCTTGTGGAACATAGATGCGTTTCCCATGCCATAAAGTACCCTGTTCGTCTTCATGGAAATTTTTAGCTTTCCCTTGGCCAATCTTTTCCTTAAACTCTTCAATTTCCTTATCAGTCTTCTGGGCTTCCCGGATCTTGTCCAACAAAGTGGGTTGAACATCCAAAGACATGAGATGTCCTTCAGGCACAATCTCCAATCTGAGTTCTCTGAATTGGGTACACAAATCATCTGGCAATTCTCCTTTGGTAAGGCCATTTACAAATACCTTACGACTTAGAGCATCTGCTACAACATTTGCTTTACTGGGGTGGTATTGCAAACATAAGTCATAATCCTTGATAAGCTCTAACCATCTTCTTTGTCTCATATTGATTTCCTTTTGGGTGAAAATATACTTCAAACTTTTGTGATCCGTGAACACTTCACAACGCTTTCCCAAAAGGTAATGTCTCCATGTTTTGAGCGCATGGACGACAGAGGCTAACTCCAAATCATGAGTAGGATAGTTCACCTCATGAGTTTTGAGTTGTCTCGAGGCATAGGCCACAACTTTACCGTCTTGCATAAGTACGGCACCCAAACCTTGATGAGATGCATCACAATACACTTGGAAATCCTTTTCCAAATCAGGCAGACATAGAACTGGTGCTGTCACAAGTCTCTTCTTCAACTCCTGAAAGCTGACTTCACATCCTTCAGACCAAACAAACTTCTTGTCTTTCTTTAATAATTCAGTCATTGGCTTAGCAACCTTTGAGAAATTTTCAATGAACCTTCTGTAGTAACCTGCTAAGCCAAGGAAACTACGAACCTCTTTCACGGACTTGGGAGATTCCCATTCAGTCACAGCTGAAACTTTAGCAGGATCAACTGCTACACCATCCTTTGTCATAACATGACCAATAAAACCAACTTCCTCTAACCAGAACTCACACTTGCTGAATTTGGCATAAAGTTTATGCTCTCTTAACTTCTCAAGTATCAAGCGTAAATGTCCTTCATGTTCTTCTTTGCTCTTGGAGTAGACTAAGATGTCATCGATGAAAACGACAACAAACTTGTCAAGGAATTCCATGAACACTTTGTTCATCATATTCATGAAGTATGCTGGAGCATTGGTCAAGCCAAAAGGCATTACGGTATACTCATACAATCCATACCTCGTAGTGAATGCTGTTTTGGGTATGTCTTGCTCTCTTATCTTAAGTTGGAAATAGCCTGACCGGAGATCAATCTTTGAGAACACACATGCTCCTTCTAGCTGATCAAACAAGTCATTGATTCTAGGCAAAGGATATTTGTTCTTGATAGTTACCTCGTTGAGTGAACGGTAATCTATGCATAACCTTTGGCTTCTATCCTTCTTCTCCACGAACAAAACTGGGGCTCCCCAAGATGAAGAACTTGGTTGAATAAATCCTTTCTGCAACTGTTCTCCTAGTTGCTTCTTGAGCTCTTTCAGTTCATCAACTGACATTTTATATGGTCTCTTTGCTATTGGTCCAGACCCTGGTACCAAATCTATCAGAAACTCCACATCTCTATCCGGTGGCATTCCTGGCAATTCTTCCGGAAATACATCCGGATACTCACATACAATTGGCACACTGTCCATGCTAACCCCCTTAAGAGAATTAAGCATACTCCTTTTTGCTTCAGAATTGGTCTTGAATCTGATCCTTTTATTTTCTGGAGTTGTGAGTGAGACAGTATGGTTGGCACAATCTATCAATCCTTTATACTTAGTCATCCAGTCCATTCCCAGAATGACATCCAATCCTTGGGAGTTTAGTATTATCAAGTTAACGGGAAACTTATACTTCCCAAATTCTATGACTAGGTCATGGCATCCTGAATTCACTATCATTTCTCCACCAGGAGAACTTACTTTTATAGGACACCCAATAGTTTCTACCGGTAGTTCATTTCTTTCAACAAATGCTCTTGATATGAATGAATGAGATGCACCAGTATCAAAGAGTACAAATGCTGGAATAGAGTTGAGTCTGAACTTACCAGCAACAACATCAGGCTCCTCATAGACCTCCTCCACACTGATGTGGTTCACCTGTCCTTTCTGGAAAGGATTGGGCTTGATAGGTCCTTCAACTTTCTTTTCGGGGCACTCATTTGCATAGTGTCCCATCTTCTTGCATTTGAAGCATTCAACCTGACTGATGTCTCTCTTAGCAGGCTGACTTCCATTCCCACTACCATTTCCACTATGGTGGCTCTTATGTCCACTCTTGTGGTTCTTGTATTTGTCATTGTCATGACTGCGATGATGCTTGTTGTCATGACGGTTGTGGTTGTGGTGCTTGTTGAATTTCCCATGCTTGTGGGATCCTGAGCTTCCACTATCATCATAGTGAGATCGTTTGTGAGACGATCCCGAGCTGTGCTTGTCTGAGTGCTTCCTCTTTCTACTCTCGACTTGCTTCATTTTGTTCTCCAATATAGCAGCCTTGTCACAGAGCGACTGATAAGTGGGAACATATGCCACAGCCAGCTGCAGATTCAGCTCATCATTCAAGCCTTCCAGAAATTTTTCCTTTCTTTTGGCATCTGTGTCAACCTCATCCGGTGAATAACGCGCCAGATTGTTGAACTCTTCAATGTATTCAGCCACGCTGCGGTGGCGCTGCTTCAGATTGTGGAACTCTTTCTTTTTTAGGCTCATTATTCCTGACGAGATATGAGCAGTGCGAAAGCCATCCTCAAAGATAGCCCAAGTCACCTCAACTATAGGAGTGGTGATTTGGAAGTTGTCCCACCAAGTGGCGGCTGGCCCTTCCAGCAGATGTGCTGCAAATCTGACCTTTTCAGCATCCGTGCAGCCCACGGTCACTAAGTCCTTGTTTACAGAATGTAGCCAATCGTTGGCCACCATGGGATCAGTCGTCCCCGAGAACTTAGCTGGTCTCAATCTCAGAAATCTGGTAAGCATATCAAAGCCTGGAGGGTTGTTGTTGTTGTTATTGGGGTTGTTGTTGTTGTTATTATTCTGGTTCTGGATGAATGTTGTCATCATCTGCATAAGCTGTGTTTGAGCAGTCATCATTTGCTGCATTTCTGGAGTGATGTTGTTGTTGTTGGGGTTGGGGTTTGCGCGACGGGGAGGCATCTGTGGTTTGTTCAAATAGAGATAAGAATGAGATACCCATAGATGATTTTATGCACATTACATCACAAGCAAACACGAGCATGCAACAGAAGATAAAAGTTCAACAACAAGTTCACAAAGTAAAACACACATGTAGCAAGCCATCCACATGTCGGATGGTCCAATAACAAGTTCACAAATAACAAGTATGATAATAAAAGATAAACGAGTAGTCAAGTCTACTCATCAGCATCAATCTCCTCCTCGACAAAGGTAAGACCTGCGTTCTTCATCGCGGTCTTGTTCTCCTCAATGGTAGTGTTCATGGACTCAATCTTGGCCTTGAGAGCCCTCTTCTGGGAGCGAAGCCTCTCTATCACCGTCTGCTGCTGCTCTAGCTCGAATTCCTTGGACTGTAGTTCTTCAGTCATATCCCGGATCTTCTTGTTCCTATCCTGGACACGCTTTTCCTGACTCTTGAACTTCCTGTCCTGGATCTCGAACTTCGCCTCCATTTCCTTGACTATCTCGTCCTGCTGCGCGAAGAGCTTGTCCTTCTCGCGTAGCTGCACCTGGAGCTCGTCATTACTGAGCATGACATTGGTCCTGTCCGTGTCCACGTGCCTAATGAGAGACTCTAAGTCCTGGAGGTACAGACGTATCGGCTCTGCTGCGTCCCTCGAGTCGTCCTCGAAGTCGATGGACTCTCCGTCCTCATCACGTCTTTCGAAGACGTGGAAGTGGGTGCCTCTAACCTGTCGGGAGTGCCGTCCTAGCAGACGTCCTATCAGGTCCTGCATAACTACCTCCATGCCTCTCTCCCTGTCATTATGCATAAGCTTGAAGACGATGGCCTCCGTAGTAGGCTCTGTCTGGCGTCCGGGCTGGTTCACCTTGAATCCCCAGAGGTCCTTCCTCTCGAACTTGGTGAGTGGATGCACCATGATGGTGGGAAGAGGGAGATTGAGCAAAGTGGTAAGCTCAACGATACGAGGAACAAAGCGGGTAACCTGGAACTCCTCAACAGTGCTGATAGTAATAGGCATCTATTTATAAGATAGAAAAGTTAGAACAACACAATTCAAGATAAAGAAAAGTCATATCACACATACATATCCTTGGAAAGCAAATTCACACAAGTCATGCATACATGAATCCATTACATCAACCAAGGTCCAAACTTATTTTAAGGTAACAATTTGGAAAATAAGGTGATAGGTGGTGGTCCAACTAACGAAGTACGTTTACAATCCTATCTCAGGATCTGTTGGCTAACACAATGTTCCTAGAAGCAATCAACCTATCTTGCTCACATGATTCCATCACTAAGTCTATAATATCTCCTCTTAAGGTTTGGTTGGTAGCTTCCAACTCTTGGGTATGTTCCTTCTCTTTCTCTAAGTCTTTTTGGAGGTTGAGCATTCTGCATTTGACTCTAGCACTAAGTTCTTTGATAGTCCTCCAAGCTGCTTCTCTTGCTGACTCAAAGAATGTGGTGTGCACCACAGTGTTGGTATACATGCAGAATCCTTTTTCTTTGTGGTTGTCTTCCTTGTTTTTGTACAAGTGAAGTTGCACCCACCAGTACTCAACTCCTTCATCCATCACTGGAAAGCCTTTGTACACAGTTGCACCATGTATTTCCATAGCCACCATGAGGTCCTTGAGAATTTTGGGAAACTCAGTCTCACACTCCAAGGTCATGGTCATGAGTGGTCCTTTCTTTACGGCTTCATTGATGGAGTTCATCTACAAATAGAGATAAGAAGAGTAGATTAGAAAAGTTTACGAGAAGAATAGACAAGTGTAGAAGTAGTTGAAAATTTTCCTTAGTGGTTTCCAATCCTAGGGTCATAATCCTACAGGCAACACAGTGCTCTGATACCATCTGTAAGATCCCTCCTTTGTAAAGGAAAAGGATCCCTGTGATTGCAATGCTAGTCCCTGGATCATTGCTAGCATCCACAGTTTAAGATGAAGTACAGTGATACAAAGGTCATTTATTACATCCATTCCAGAGATAAAACATAGTCTTTTACAACTCAAGGCCACATGCCTAATACAAGAGTTTTGGAATAAGTAAATAAACATAAGTCTTCATCTTCATGTGCCACAAGCATGTTGAGTGTAGACTCATGACACCTAATCATCATCGGAGTAACCTGCAACATCACAAGTTACAGCCACAGTGGGTCAATACTTTGGAATAGTATTGGCAAGTGATACCTTAGTAAATTTTAAGTGGACTATATTACTATATGCATTTTGGCTAAGTGTAGCTTGGCTTGCTTTGCTCAAAATAGGTTTTTCCTATTAGTTGAAATCACTAAGTTTTTCTTTGTCAAAACTTTCCCAAGAAACCACCAATAGACATTGGGGTCCTTCACCCTTGTTCACCCACAAGTTTTACTTAGAAGTTGGAGTGATGAGATTCTTGATAGCTTCCATGTCTTGATGCTCAAGTTGTCCATTACCATGGACTTGGCTAAGTACTTAGATTTTCCATCTGCAGAGGTTGTGCACTTTCCCCACCAGAGTTGGTTTCCCAAGACAGGACCTTTCAGAAGCCTTCCCTTAGTCAAATGGACGCGTTCCAACCTATCATTCCCACTACCACCAACTGTCCAAATGACCAAGTTCTAGCAACCTATGTGATCAAGGCAGAGCCCATATTGCCAAGTGGCTGCACTATAAGCTTCTCAACACTTGGCCTCTAAAATCCCTTTGTGCCTGGGTGGCATACCACAAGTGAGATACACAAGGTAAACCATGTCCATGGGCCTTGTGTAATCACTCAACCAAAAACCACCATTCAAGTCCCATTCCACCCAGGAGATTCATTGACTTAGTTGTTTTATTAAGAAAACATAAGTCCAAAGACTTAGAATTAATTTCATCATAGCATGTATATACTTTACCAACCCTTGTTTGCTACTAGCTAGGCTAAGCATGGCATAGTGACTTAACTTAGGAAAATTCCTAGCAATGCTACAACTACTTAGGATTTCCCAACATAGCATTTGGCAAAATAGTAACATGCAAGACTTAGCAAAATTTCTAATGCTTGTACAAAATATAGGGATGGAAATATTTATGAAGTACCACTTGCCTTGGTAATGGGGAGAGTAGCACTCTTCACAATCACAGTCGCTAGCAAAGTCTACACAAAAATGGTAGCACAAAATTACACACAATTCATATACAATCATAAACATATATGCATGCAATGCAAAAATGCTAAGTGATGATTTTTAAAACTCCACCAAGCAAGTGCATGGTACTGAAACATAACCAAGTCAAAAACTTGCTAATTAAACTTATTTAGCACTAAAACAATTTACTAAACAAATTCTATACTCAAAAATAGTCCTAAACAAGTTTCTGCATAAAAAGTCATTTTAACAGAAACTTTTCACTAAACACATTGCATAAACAGAAAGGACTTGTCTCCCTGATTCCAATGATATAAAATTTGTAAAAATCTAACGTGGAAATCAAAAGTTATAGCCATTTCAATTTTGGATCTAAATCTGATTTGAAATCTGTTTTTGAATCAAACCCTAGCCACGTGTCTTAACCCTACTGGCGCGTACCGGTTCGGACGGATCGAGCTCTGCGGGCCGTAGGATCTAAGTCAGATCTGGTGGCTCAGATGAGCGCTTACCTCTTCGCTTAAGTTCTAATTTCAGCCGCAGGATCTGCATCTAACGATCCTAATTGCTTTGACCAAATACGAGCGGCGCTAGCGGCGGCGACTGGCGGCGGCGCGTCTGTCAGCGGCGGCGCTGGCGTTCTAGGTTGCCCGGGGAATAAAGGGTGTGCTTACCAGAACCGCAGGGGGCTGCTGATGCTCAAGGTGGCGATGGCTTGGGAAGGGGCGCACGGGTACGGTCGCTGGGGCTCGTCGGAGTTGCGGGCGGCGTCTGTTGCTTGCAGTCGAGGTTGTTGCCGAGGTTTGGCGTCGCCCTAGCACGAACCAGAGGGGTCAGGAGATGCACAAGACAAAGGCGAACATTCTTGTATGAAAGAGGGGGCAAGGGGCGCTCGGGACTTCCCGCTATTGCTCTCCGGAGTCGAGCGGCGGCGCTGATGGTTACGGGCGTGGACGGAAATGACGACCTGGGTCACGAGCAAGCAAACTAGAGGCGTCAGCAGATGCACCAGATCATGCTGGACAAGATAGCTTGAACTAGAGAGGAGGGGACAGTCGAGGCTCACCGAATTAGTCGCCGGAGTCGTCGGTACTGCGGGGTTTCGAGGTCAAATGCGCGCAGCCTGGTGCCGGAGTGAGCGAGGAGAGTTGGGGGAAATGACCGCGGTGCAGAGGGGATTATGTAGGAGAGAGGGGAGTGGCGATTAAGCATGGAGTCAAGGCAATTAAATGAAGAATCAATTGCGGCAGTGATGGGCGGAGGAAACGGCCGGCGACGGGGTCGGGCGCGATTTGGGGAAGACGAGGGTGAGCTGGCAAGGTCCACCAGTCAGCGAGTGAGACGGAGCGGGGGTGGGGTCCGAGTGTCAGCGTCTTTGTGGGTGTGTATGCGCGTGCGAGCGAGCGAGAGAGTGGCCGGGTGGGCTAGCTGGGCCGGTTCTGCTGCTGGGCTAGATTAGGAGCGCCTGGCCCTTTTCTTTTGTTTACTCCTTTTCTTTTTCTGTTTTGATTTTCAGGAATGGTTTTTAAATGAATTCAAACTCCTTTTGAATTCAAATCTTTCTAGGGTTTTTGTAGTGTGCAATAGTCTCAAATCTAGGCATAAAACCATATGGTTGCTTTGTAAAGGCTTGGTCAATTTTGGGGAAACAAAATAACAGGGACTTTGCACTTTGATTTTCAAATGTTTGAAAAATGGTTTTTGAACTATTTCCATTTTGTAAAGCTTGGTTCAAATTCCACACTCAAACCATTCAACAAAGGAGACAATCAATCTAGGTTTAAAACATTCAAACTCTCAAATGGGAATGGCCATTTGATTTAAGTTTGCTCACATAAAATGACAGCACTATGTGCTTCTGTTTTTCTGAAATGAGTTTGAAATTGATCTAAATTCTATATGCATGCTTGAATGATATGCAATCTTTGAAATCATGATTTTAGGGATGTTACAAATCTAACCCCCTTAAGGTGAATCTCGCCCTCGAGATTCGGATTGGCTAGCAAATAAGTGAGGGTGGTCTTTCCGAAGATCATCTTCTCTTTCCCATGTTGCTTCCTCTTTGGAATGATGATTCCACTGCACTTTGCAAAACTTGATAGTCTTTGTCCTCGTGACTCTTTCTGCAGTCTCAAGAATTTTGATAGGTTTCTCTTCATAAGTGAGATCACTTTCTAGTTGAACCTCCTCCAAAGGTATAGTATCCTTCAAAGAAGTTTCTTCCATTTCTGGGTGACATTTCTTAAGCTGACTCACATGAAACACATTATGGACTGCTGACAAAGATTCTGGCAGTTCAATTTCATAAGCAACTTCTCCTTTGCGACTCAGAATCTTGAATGGCCCAACATATCTTGGTGCCAACTTTCCTTTGACTCCGAATCTTTTCACTCCACGAAGTGGTGATACTCTAAGATAGGCTCTATCACCAACTTCGTAGGTGACTTCTCTACGTTTAGGATCTGCGTAGCTTTTCTGTCGGGACTGTGCTAACTTTAACCTGTCCTTAACCAATTTGACCTTCTCTTCGGCTTCTTTGATAAGATCTGGCCCGAATAAACTTCTTTCTCGCACACCATTCCATAACAATGGGGTGGTACACTTTCTTTCGTAGAGAAACTCAAATGGTGCCATCTCAATGCTGGCTTGATAGCTGTTGTTATAAGAAAATTCTGCGTAAGGCAGACTTTCATCCCAACTTGCTCCATAGTCTAGGGCACATGCCCTCAACATGTCTTCCAGAATTTGATTAGTCCTTTCTGTTTGTCCATCGGTTTGAGGATGAAAAGCAGTGCTGAATTCCAACCTCGTTCCCAATGACTCATGTAGTTGTCTCCAAAAATGGGAAGTGAATTGAGTTCCCCTATCAGATACAATACTCTTGGGCACTCCATGTAGACATACAATTCTACTCATGTAGATTTTAGCTAACTTAGCACTTGTATAAGTTGTCTTCACGGGTATGAAATGAGCCACTTTAGTTAGGCGATCCACTACTACCCATATGGAATCATATCCTGATCTGGTCCTTGGTAATCCGGTAATGAAATCCATACCAATCTTGTCCCACTTCCAATCAGGAATAGGTAGTGGTTGAAGCAAACCTGCTGGTTTCTGATGCTCCGCTTTTACTCTACTACATACATCACACAAAGCAATATGTTCGGCAATGTCCCTCTTGAGATTGTTCCACCAAAATCTTTCTTTCATGTCTATGTACATTTTGGTGTTACCCGGGTGGATAGAATACGGAGAGTTGTGTGCTTCCTGCAAAATCAGTTTCCGCAACTCCGGATCTTGTGGAACATAGATGCGTTTCCCATGCCATAAAGTACCCTGTTCGTCTTCATGGAAATTTTTAGCTTTCCCTTGGCCAATCTTTTCCTTAAACTCTTCAATTTCCTTATCAGTCTTCTGGGCTTCCCGGATCTTGTCCAACAAAGTGGGTTGAACATCCAAAGACATGAGATGTCCTTCAGGCACAATCTCCAATCTGAGTTCTCTGAATTGGGTACACAAATCATCTGGCAATTCTCCTTTGGTAAGGCCATTTACAAATACCTTACGACTTAGAGCATCTGCTACAACATTTGCTTTACCGGGGTGGTATTGCAAACTTAAGTCATAATCCTTGATAAGCTCTAACCATCTTCTTTGTCTCATATTGATTTCCTTTTGGTTGAAAATATACTTCAAACTTTTGTGATCCGTGAACACTTCACAACGCTTTCCCAAAAGGTAATGTCTCCATGTTTTGAGCGCATGGACGACAGAGGTTAACTCCAAATCATGAGTAGGATAGTTCACCTCATGAGTTTTGAGTTGTCTCGAGGCATAGGCCACAACTTTACCGTCTTGCATAAGTACGGCACCCAAACCTTGATGAGATGCATCACAATACACTTGGAAATCCTTTTCCAAATCAGGCAGACATAGAACTGGTGCTGTCACAAGTCTCTTCTTCAACTCCTGAAAGCTGACTTCACATCCTTCAGACCAAACAAACTTCTTGTCTTTCTTTAATAATTCAGTCATTGGCTTAGCAACCTTTGAGAAATTTTCAATGAACCTTCTGTAGTAACCTGCTAAGCCAAGGAAACTACGAACCTCTTTCACGGACTTGGGAGATTCCCATTCAACACAGCTGAAACTTTAGCGAGGATCAATCGCTACACCATCCTTTGTCATAACATGACCAATAAAACCAACTTCCTCTAACCAGAACTCACACTTGCTGAATTTGGCATAAAGTTTATGCTCTCTTAACTTCTCAAGTATCAAGCGTAAATGTCCTTCATGTTCTTCTTTGCTCTTGGAGTAGACTAAGATGTCATCGATGAAAACGACAACAAACTTGTCAAGGAATTCCATGAACACTTTGTTCATCATATTCATGAAGTATGATGGAGCATTGGTCAAGCCAAAAGGCATTACGGTATACTCATACAATCCATACCTCGTAGTGAATGTTGTTTTGGGTATGTCTTGCTCTCTTATCTTAAGTTGGAAATAGCCTGACCGGAGATCAATCTTTGAGAACACACATGCTCCTTCTAGCTGATCAAACAAGTCATTGATTCTAGGCAAAGGATATTTGTTCTTGATAGTTACCTCGTTGAGTGAATGGTAATCTATGCATAAACTTTGGCTTCTATCCTTCTTCTCCACGAACAAAACTGGGGCTCCCCAAGATGAAGAACTTGGTTGAATAAATCCTTTCTGCAACTGTTCTCCTAGTTGCTTCTTGAGCTCTTTCAGTTCATCAACTGACATTTTATATGGTCTCTTTGCTATTGGTCCAGACCCTGGTACCAAATCTATCAGAAACTCCACATCTCTAGCTGGTGGCATTCCTGGCAATTCTTCCGGAAATACATCCGGATACTCACATACAATTGGCACACTGTCCATGCTAACCCCCTTAAGAGAATTAAGCATACTCCTTTTTGCTTTAGAATTGGTCTTGAATCTGATCCTTTTATTTTCTGGAGTTGTGAGTGAGACAGTATGGTTGGCACAATCTATCACTCCTTTATACTTAGTCATCTAGTCCATTCCCAGAATGACATCCAATCCTTGGGAGTTTAGTATTATCAAGTTAACGGGAAACTTATACTTCCCAAATTCTATGACTAGGTCATGGCATCCTGAATTCACTATCATTTCTCCACCAGGAGAACTTACTTTTATAGGACACCCAATAGTTTCTACCGGTAGTTCATTTCTTTCAACAAATGCTCTTGATATGAATGAATGAGATGCACCAGTATCAAAGAGTACAAATGCTAGAATAGAGTTGAGTCTGAACTTACCAGCAACAGCATCAGGCTCCTCATAGACCTCCTCCACACTGATGTGGTTCACCTGTCCTTTCTGGAAAGGATTGGGCTTGATAGGTCCTTCAACTTTCTTTTCGGGGCACTCATTTGCATAGTGTCCCATCTTCTTGCATTTGAAGCATTCAACCGTTGATGTCTCTCTTAGCGGTGACTTCCATTCCCACTACCATTTCCACTATGGTGGCTCTTATGTCCACTCTTGTGGTTCTTGTATTTGTCATTGTCATATTGCGATGATGCTTGTTGTCATGGTTGTGGTTGTGGTGCTTGTTGAATTTCCCATGCTTGTGGGATCTGAGCTTCCATGTCATCATAGTGAGATCGTTTGTGAGGCGATCCCAGGTGCTTGTCCGAGTGCTTCCTCTTTCTACTCTCGACTTGCTTCATTTTGTTCTCCAATATAGCAGCCTTGTCACAGGCGGTGATAAGTGGGAACATATGCCACAACCAGTGCAGATTCAGCTCATCATTCAAGCCTTCGAAATTTTTCCTTTCTTTTGGCATCTGTCAACCTCATCCGTGAATAACGCCAGATTGTTGAACTCTTCAATGTATTCAGCCACGCTGCGGTGGCGCTGCTTCAGATTGTGGAACTCTTTCTTTTTCAGGCTCATTATTCCTGACGAGATATGAGCAGTGCGAAAGCCATCCTCAAAGATAGCCCAAGTCACCTCAACTATAGGAGTGGTGATTTGGAAGTTGTCCCACCAAGTGGCGGCTGGCCCTTCCAGCAGATGTGCTGCAAATCTGACCTTTTCAGCATCCGTGCAGCCCACGGTCACTAAGTCCTTGTTTACAGAACGTAGCCAATCGTTGGCCACCATGGGATCAGTCGTCCCCGAGAACTTAGCTGGTCTCAATCTCAGAAATCTGGTAAGCATATCAAAGCCTGGAGGGTTGTTGTTGTTATTGGGGTTGTTGTTGTTGTTATTATTCTGGTTCTGGATGAATGTTGTCATCATCTGCATAAGCTGTGTTTGAGCAGTCATCATTTGCTGCATTTCTGGAGTGATGTTGTTGTTGTTGTTGGGGTTGGGGTTTGCGCGACGGGGAGGCATCTGTGGTTTGTTCAAATAGAGATAAGAATGAGATACCCATAGATGATTTTATGCACATTACATCACAAGCAAACACGATCATGCAACAGAAGATAAAAGTTCAACAACAAGTTCACAAAGTAAAACACACATGTAGCAAGCCATCCACATGTCGGATGGTCCAATAACAAGTTCACAAATAACAAGTATGATAATAAAATATAAACGAGTAGTCAAGTCTACTCATCAGCATCAATCTCCTCCTCGACAAAGGTAAGACCTGCGTTCTTCATCGCGGTCTTGTTCTCCTCAATGGTAGTGTTCATGGACTCAATCTTGGCCTTGAGAGCCCTCTTCTGGGAGCGAAGCCTCTCTATCACCGTCTGCTGCTGCTCTAGCTCGAATTCCTTGGACTGTAGTTCTTCAGTCATATCCCGGATCTTCTTGTTCCTATCCTGGACACGCTTTTCCTGACTCTTGAACTTCCTGTCCTGGATCTCGAACTTCGCCTCCATTTCCTTGACTATCTCGTCCTGCTGCGCGAAGAGCTTGTCCTTCTCGCGTAGCTGCACCTGGAGCTCGTCATTACTGAGCATGACATTGGTCCTGTCCGTGTCCACGTGCCTAATGAGAGACTCTAAGTCCTGGAGGTACAGACGTATCGGCTCTGCTGCGTCCCTCGAGTCGTCCTCGAAGTCGATGGACTCTCCGTCCTCATCACGTCTTTCGAAGACGTGGAAGTGGGTGCCTCTAACCTGTCGGGAGTGCCGTCCTAGCAGACGTCCTATCAGGTCCTGCATAACTACCTCCATGCCTCTCTCCCTGTCATTATGCATAAGCTTGAAGATGGCCTCCGTAGTAGGCTCTGCAGCGTCCGGGCTGGTTCACCTTGAAGCCCCAGAGGTCCTTCCTCTCGAACTTGGTGAGTGGATGCACCATGATGGTGGGAAGAGGGAGATTGAGCAAAGTGGTAAGCTCAACGATACGAGGAACAAAGCGGGTAACCTGGAACTCCTCAACAGTGCTGATAGTAATAGGCATCTATTTATAAGATAGAAAAGTTAGAACAACACAATTCAAGATAAAGAAAAGTCATATCACACATACATATCCTTGGAAAGCAAATTCACACAAGTCATGCATACATGAATCCATTACATCAACCAAGGTCCAAACTTATTTTAAGGTAACAATTTGGAAAATAAGGTGATAGGTGGTGGTCCAACTAACAAATGCTTACAATCCTATCTCAGGATCTGTTGGCTAACACAATGTTCCTAGAAGCAATCAACCTATCTTGCTCACATGATTCCATCACTAAGTCTATAATATCTCCTCTTAAGGTTTGGTTGGTAGCTTCCAACTCTTGGGTATGTTCCTTCTCTTTCTCTAAGTCTTTTTGGAGGTTGAGCATTCTGCATTTGACTCTAGCACTAAGTTCTTTGATAGTCCTCCAAGCTGCTTCTCTTGCTGACTCAAAGAATGTGGTGTGCACCACAGTGTTGGTATACATGCAGAATCCTTTTTCTTTGTGGTTGTCTTCCTTGTTTTTGTACAAGTGAAGTTGCACCCACCAGTACTCAACTCCTTCATCCATCACTGGAAAGCCTTTGTACACAGTTGCACCATGTATTTCCATAGCCACCATGAGGTCCTTGAGAATTTTGGGAAACTCAGTCTCACACTCCAAGGTCATGGTCATGAGTGGTCCTTTCTTTACGGCTTCATTGATGGAGTTCATCTACAAATAGAGATAAGAAGAGTAGATTAGAAAAGTTTACGAGAAGAATAGACAAGTGTAGAAGTAGTTGAAAATTTTCCTTAGTGGTTTCCAATCCTAGGGTCATAATCCTACAGGCAACACAGTGCTCTGATACCATCTGTAAGATCCCTCCTTTGTAAAGGAAAAGGATCCCTGTGATTGCAATGCTAGTCCCTGGATCATTGCTAGCATCCACAGTTTAAGATGAAGTACACAGATACAAAGGTCATTTATTACATCCATTCCAGAGATAAAACATAGTCTTTTACAACTCAAGGCCACAGGCCTAATACAAGAGTTTTGGAATAAGTAAATAAACATAAGTCTTCATCTTCATGTGCCACAGGCAAGCATGTTGAGTGTAGACTCATGACACCTAATCATCATCGGAGTAACCTGCAACATCACAAGTTACAGCCACAGTGGGTCAATACTTTGGAATAGTATTGGCAAGTGATACCTTAGTAAATTTTAAGTGGACTATATTACTATATGCATTTTGGCTAAGTGTAGCTTGGCTTGCTTTGCTCAAAATAGGTTTTTCCTATTAGTTGAAATCACTAAGTTTTTCTTTGTCAAAACTTTCCCAAGAAACCACCAATAGACATTGGGGTCCTTCACCCTTTTTCACCCACAAGTTTTACTTAGAAGTTGGAGTGATGAGATTCTTGATAGCTTCCATGTCTTGATGCTCAAGTTGTCCATTACCATGGACTTGGCTAAGTACTTAGATTTTCCATCTGCAGAGGTTGTGCACTTTCCCCACCAGAGTTGGTTTCCCAAGACAGGACCTTTCAGAAGCCTTCCCTTAGTCAAATGGACGCGTTCCAACCTATCATTCCCACTACCACCAACTGTCCAAATGACCAAGTTCTAGCAACCTATGTGATCAAGGCAGAGCCCATATTGCCAAGTGGCTGCACTATAAGCTTCTCAACACTTGGCCTCTAAAATCCCTTTGTGCTGGGTGGCATACCACAAGTGAGATACACAAGGTAAACCATGTCCATGGGCCTTGTGTAATCACTCAACCAAAAACCACCATTCAAGTCCCATTCCACCCAGGAGATTCATTGACTTAGTTGTTTTATTAAGAAAACATAAGTCCAAAGACTTAGAATTAATTTCATCATAGCATGTATATATTTTACCAACCCTTGTTTGCTACTAGCTAGGCTAAGCATGGCATAGTGACTTAACTTAGGAAAATTCCTAGCAATGCTACAACTACTTAGGATTTCCCAACATAGCATTTGGCAAAATAGTAACATGCAAGACTTAGCAAAATTTCTAATGCTTGTACAAAATATAGGGATGGAAATATTTATGAAGTACCACTTGCCTTGGTAATGGGGAGAGTAGCACTCTTCACAATCACAGTCACTAGCAAAGTCTACACAAAAATGGTAGCACAAAATTACACACAATTCATATACAATCATAAACATATATGCATGCAATGCAAAAATGCTAAGTGATGATTTTTAAAACTCCACCAAGCAAGTGCATGGTACTGAAACATAACCAAGTCAAAAACTTGCTAATTAAACTTATTTAGCACTAAAACAATTTACTAAACAAATTCTATACTCAAAAATAGTCCTAAACAAGTTTCTGCATAAAAAGTCATTTTAACAGAAACTTTTCACTAAACACATTGCATAAACAGAAAGGGCTTCTCTCCCTGATTCCAACGATATAAAATTTGTAAAAGCTAACGTGGAAATCAAAAGTTATAGCCATTTCAATTTTGGATCTAAATCTGATTTGAAATCTGTTTTTGAATCAAACCCTAGCCACGTGTCTTAACCCTACTGGCGCGTACCGGTTCGGACGGATCGAGCTCTGCGGGCCGTAGGATCTAAGTCAGATCTGGTGGCTCAGATGCGCGCTTACCTCTTCGCTTAAGTTCTAATTTCAGCTGCAGGATCTGCATCTAACGATCCTAATCGCTTTGACCAAATACGAGCGGCGCTAGTGGCGGCGACTGGTGGCAGCTGGCTACCGTTCTAGGTTGCCGGGGAATAAAGGGTGCTTACCAGAACGCGAGCTGCTGATGCTCAAGGTGGCGATGGCTTGGGAAGGGGCGCACGGGTACGGTCGCTGGGGCTCGTCGCAGTTGCGGGTGGCGTCTGTTGCTTGCAGTCGAGGTTGTTGCCGAGGTTTGGCATCGCCCTAGCACGAACCAGAGGGGTCAGGAGATGCACAATACAAAGGCGAACATTCTTGTATGAAAGAGGGGGCAAGGGGCGCTCGGGACTTACCGCTATTGCTCGCGAGCGGCGGCGCTGATGGTTACGGGCGTGGACGGAAATGACAACCTGGGTCACGAGCAAGCAAACTAGAGGCGTCAGCAGGTGCACCAGATCATGCTGGACAAGATAGCTTGAACCAGAGAGGAGGGGGCGGTCGAGGCTCACCGGAATTAGTCGCCGGAGTCGTCGGTACTGCGGGGTTTCGAGGTCAAATGCGCGCAGCCTGGTGGCGGAGTGAGCGAGGAGAGTGGGGGGGAAATGACCGCGGTGCAGAGGGGATTATGTAGGCGAGAGGGGAGCGGCGATTAAGCGCGGAGTCAAGGCAATTAAACGAAGAATCAATCGCGGCAGTGATGGGCGGAGGAAACGGCCGGCGACGGGGTCGGGCGCGATTTGGGGAAGACGAGGGTGAGCTGGCAAGGTCCACCAGTCAGCGAGTGAGACGGAGCGGGGGTGGGGTCCGAGTGTCAGCGTCTGTGTGGGTGTGTCTGCGCGTGCGAGCGAGCGAGAGAGTGGCCGGGTGGGCTAGCTGGGCCGGTTCTGCTGCTGGGCTAGATTAGGAGCGCCTGGCCCTTTTCTTTTGTTTACTCCTTTTCTTTTTCTGTTTTGATTTTCAGGAATGATTTTTAAATGAATTCAAACTCCTTTTGAATTCAAATCTTTCTGGGGTTTTTGTAGTGTGCAATAGTCTCAAATCTAGGCATAAAACAATATGGTTGCTTTGTAAAGGCTTGGTCAATTTTGGGGAAACAAAATAACAGGGACTTTGCACTTTGATTTGCAAATGTTTGAAAAATGGTTTTTGAACTATTTCCATTTTGTAAATCTTGGTTCAAATTCCACACTCAAACCATTCAACAAAGGAGACAATCAATCTAGGTTTAAAACATTCAAACTCTCAAATGGGAATGGCCATTTGATTTAAGTTTGCTCACATAAAATGACAGCACTATGTGCTTCTGTTTTTCTGAAATGATTTTGAAATTGATCTAAATTCTATATGCATGTTTGAATGATATGCAATCTTTGAAATCATGATTTTAGGGATGTTACAAAGGATATGCATCACATAAACTTAACCAGAACAATAATAACATAGCGATTACTATAGCATATGATTCCAAAGTTATACGGATCACATGGTACCAAAAGAAGCAGATTGTCTTAGGACGGCATACACCCGGCATACCGGGGACTTAAACAAAATAAAAGTTTTTGCAGCTCAGGCATGGGTAGTTGCCGAGTCATCCACAGTAGGAACAGTAGCAGCGGCGAATGCTTCTGACGTTGGTATCTCGGATACAACCGAAGGTGCCTCAGCCTCGGTAGGAGGAACAACTTTAGGAGCAGGGGTCACAGAAGTTGCCTGAGCCTCTGCAGAAGTTACTTCGGCGTCGACCGAGGTATCCAGGACATCTTGGGAAGGGGTTGTTTGCCGTGAGACTCCACCTTGGGCTTGAGAAGCTTAAGTTTCCTTGGAGGAGGATCGAGCCTCGACATTCCCTCCTGAACTGTCACTGGACTTGTTAGAGCTTCCAGAGTCTTCATCCGACTCACCCTCGTCACCAGAGTCTCCGTCGAACCCATCATCATCACCTGCAGCCTCAACGTTATCTTCGGCATCGTCGGGGAGGAAACTCGGCCCCTCATTCCACTGATGCACATTTGCGTATTCGATGAGGTGATAGGCACGAGCCTGGAAGCGAGCAACATACTCCGGATCTTCAACCCAAGGGGAGCCAGTGCGCAGGTTCATCAAAGTACCGAGGGAGATATCCTCGTACCAATACAAAACAACAGTAAGCGCCATGTCGGCCCCGGCTCGCCCGGCGGATTCTCTCCAAAGATTCAGCTGAGTTTGGGAATCCATCACCGCCACACTTCCACCTTGTTGATCTTCGTTTCATTCGACGGAGTACATTGAAAGCCCGAATTGCTGCTTTCACTAAATCTTTTCCCATAATTTTCATTGGCTCAATGGCAGCAGCAACAGCAACCAAGAGATCCTCAATGGAATATTCTTGATCGGGGAAATTGGGAACACCTCAGAGGCCACGGGCGGCGATCACAGCTTTGGTACTCACCGGCTCGGCCTCGGGAAAGTGGTCTGAAAAGCAAGACCTTACATAAGTCAAGAGAAACAACGAGCGTAAATTTACTCGGCGAGAAATCAAGATGAAAAAACACGGCAAAACAGCTTACGATGGATATATTGTAACATCTTCTGAAGGTCCACGGACCAGCCACCCCTTCTCTTCTCGAATTGAGCGATCTCATCGGCCATCGTCCAATTTTTTTGTTCGGCCGCATCAAGCAGCTCCTTGTCTTTCTGCAGCTGAAGACTTAACCGATTATTTTCTTCGGAGAATTCTTGGTCAACTTTTTATAGCTCGGATTTCTATGAAGATTTCAAGGACTCTATCTCGGCACGAAGCCGAGTTATCTCATCATCCTTCTCCTTCAGCTGAGCCGAATGAGTTCCTGCTTGCTCTAAAAAATGCAGCATCATGTCAGGCATGGGTATGCACTCTTGATGTGACGCTGCAAACATTTGTAACTCGGCTGGACCAAAGATGGAGTACTATAAGAAACTCGAAATTCGGCTAGAAGATAAGTGCACAAATAAGAAGAGGAGAGGCAACTAACCTTCAAGGCGACTAACCTTCTTCGTTAGCCGGGTATTTTGATTGTTAATGTTAGATGAATAAGGATGCATCGTAAGTTGATTGGGAAGCAAAGATTGATACAATAAATTTGAATATAAAATGGACAAATGGTTTAAAAGTTTTTTTGCAGAATAGGGACCATCTTATCAAACTTATCTTGAAGTTTCTTGTGTGAAAAGAGAAGTCTTTGGAACTCGGCAGTACGCCGGTTATGAGCAACCTGGAATAACGAAAAATTATACAAGGAACTGTAAATAAGATCCGAATCAAGTAAAAATTAACTCGGATCTAAAAGGGCTAGGTTCTCAAGTACGTTACCTAGAAAAGGTCTAAATCAAATAAACCTTGACTCGGATCTAAGTTAACAGATGCATTCTACTTCGAAGCATGCACAATCAAAATTGTATATGGCACAAAATAGATAGCTATACCCTAAGCAAACAAAGCTTCCAGACGAATAACAAATTATTCGGCTCCAAGCTCGGGGACTAATGGGCATATAGTATACTATGCATAAAAGATAAAGTATAAAATAAAGCGCATACCTCATTCATCTTATCACTCTCAAGTACAACCTTAGCAACCAAATGCAAATGGCTGCTGATGTCAAAAATCTGGAAAGGTTGATTACTGGGATTGCCCTCAAGCTGGTCAGCAGAATTCCAGTTGTTCGCATACTCCACCAATGATCCAAGGCTACCACCGCTCTCCGTATGCGTAAAAACTTTGCCTTTAGCTTCACGCACCTGTTTTGTAGCTGTCTTGGCAGCCGGACTTTTGTGATGCACGAGACGGGTATCGGCGGCAGAAATAGCATAGACTTGGCAGTGCCGTCCTTCTTGCTCTTGACAGAGACTTCGGCAATGGGAATAGATTTGGAGAAGGGCACGGTACTTGGAGCAATAAATGATGTGGCAGAGGGAGCATGTGCTTCGACAGCAGCCGAGGTAGCGCCAACTTCAGTAGCAGCTAGAGTAACAGGAACTTCAGCAGCAGCCAAGGTAGTGGGAACTTCAGCGGCAGCCGAAGTAGCAGGAACTTCGGTAGAAAGAGTATCAACAGGGGAAACTTCGGAGACTTTAGAGAAAGCCGCCGGATCATTTGAATGATCCGGCATATTTACATCGGCGCCGGCACCAGGAGGAACTTCACTCCCGTCCTGCCGAGGCGGGGTGTTAGTCGGCAGGGGAGGAGAATTGTCACGGGGAGGACTAATGTAGAGGGAGTGTCCCAACCTTTATTGACATAAGCTGGTGTCCCCTGTGTTTACAATGCTAGTCCCTGGATCAATAGCTAGCATCCACAGTTTAGATGTAATATCAAGAAACAAAGGTCATAATATAACTTTATAACCAGGAATAACATAATTTTATTACATCTTTACATAGCTCATTTGGCTATTACATTACATTGCAGCGGAATAACTATAAGCATGGGGTCCTTCATCTTCAAAGTGACACAGGCAGACATGTTGGTTGTAGACTTTGTAATCCTAATCAATCAATCTTCTCTAAAACAATCAAACCTGCAACATAACAAGTTACAGCCACAAGGGTCAATACATTTGAATTGTATTGGCAAGTGATACTATGGTAGTATAGTGGAGTCTATCATCTATATGCATTTGGCTAAGTGGAGTTGAGGCTTGCATTGCTCAAAATAGATTTTTCCTTAACATTTGAAAACACTAAGTTTTTGCTTGACAAAAATCATTTTTCTCAATCAAAGATTGAAGATCCTTTAACCCTTGTTCAAACCACAAGTTTTTAACTTAGAAATTTGAATGATGAGATCCTTGATTGCTTCCATGTCTTGATGCTCAAATTGTCCTTTACCAGGGACATGGCTAAGTACTTAGATTTTACACTCTGCAGAGGTTGTGCACTTTCCCCACAAGACTTGGTTTCCCAAGACAAGATCTTTCAGAAGCCTTCCCTTAGACCAAAATGGACGCGTTCCAACCTATCAAACTCTACCACCCACTGTCCATATGGCTAAGTTCTTGCAACCTATATGATCCAGGCAGAGCCCATAATGCCAAGTGGCTGCACTTGAAGCTTCTCAACATTTGACATCTCAAATCTCTTTGTTCCTGGGTGGCCATCCACAAGTGAGATACACAAGGTCAACCATAGACATGGGCCTTGTGAACCACTCAACCAAAAACCACCAAGCAATTACCATTCCACCCAGGTGATTCATTAACTTAGTTGTTTTATTAAACAAAAACACAAGCCCTCAGACTTAGAAATTTTTCCATAGTATGAATGTATATTCCACCCTTGTTTTCTATTAGCTAAGCTAAGCATGATAGTAATAGGAATCTTAACTTAGGAAAATTTCTACTAAGGCTTCATCTACTAGGTTTTCCTATAGCAAGGTTTATACTTAGCAAAATTCCATGCAAGTTTTACTTAGAGAAAATCACTAATGCATAGTGAAAGTAATGGGACAAAAAGTATGAGAATCACTTGCCTTTTTGGTAGAGTATGGGTTCACTCCTTGTCCTTGCAACAATCACACTCTTCAAGTCACTACAATTCAATCAAGCAAGGCACAATCTCAATCTACCAATCAAGCAAAACATCACATAAAATGACAAAGTCAAAGTAATGCATGCAAACATGCCAAGCTTTGTTTTATTTGAAAAAGTGGTTCCTAATGGGTCATAAACATCTGAAAACACCTATTGGTCATTTTTGTAAAGTGGCAAAGTCATTTGCAAAAGTTTTCACTTTATAAACCATTTTCAAAAACAAGGTATCATTTTATGTGGTGTAGAAATATTTTTACTAAGGCATTAATCTATAGGGTTCACCAAATATGTTTTCAAACTATAAAACTTGGTGTTTAGGGTCAGAGAGTTTAAAACAAAACATTTCCCAAAAGTTTTCTTCCAAAACCATTTTTAATAAATAAACTATATTTTTATTTGACTAGAAATGGTTTTAAATCAAAGAATCATTCTTTTGTTTCACCAAATACATTTTTGAAACCACAAAGTGTTTCCTATGGTCAGTAGGTTCAAATCAATCCAATTGCCAAAGATTTTATCCCCAAAATCATTTTTAAACAATTTTTACAATCTAAACAAGCATACAAATGTTTCTAAAAAAATAAACCTTTTAACAGAAACTTTTTACAAAACAAATGCATGGTTGGTTAGGGCTTGTTCCACTGATTCCATTGATATAAAGTTTGCAATTTTTGGACGTGTGGATCAAAAGTTGTGCAATTTACAAAATGGACATCTAATAGACACATTTCTGTTTTTAAAACAAAGCACTGGACACGTGGGCTGTTCTGATTCGTCGAAAACGGTTCGTGCGGATCAAGCGTTGTGAGGCGTTGGATTAAAATGAGATCGTGCGGCACAAATCAGTTCTTACCCCTTCGTTTAAGTCGCTTGTCCTACGCGTCCGATCTAAAACGAATGGCCCTGATCTATTTGACCACAAAGTAGCGGCGCTGGCGGCGGTGGTTGGCGGCGGCGCGCTCAGACGGTGTGGTCGCCGGTGATTTAGGAGGCAAGGGGAACAGAGGGGTAGCTCACCAGAATCGCCGAAGCCTGCTGATGCTCAACGTTGTGGCAGCTCGTCGAGGGGTGCGCGGGTTCGTCTTTAATTGCTCACCGGAGTTGATCTGGGCCTCGGGTGCGGTCAGACGTCGACGGGGGCGAGGCTATGGGTCCTGCGCGACTAGTTGGCGAGTACCTGGATGATCACAAGGCACAGGCGGACAAAATGGTGTGAGGCTCTGGTCAAGGCGTGCACGGGTTCAGGCGATGTGGCTTACCGGAGTTGTACGGGCAAAGGTCGATCTTGTCGTCGTTTGCTATGTGAGGCACGCGCGAGCGAGCTGGGGATGCAGAGAGATGCGCCAGGGCTTGGGGAGTATGTGAGCTTCGTCGAGGAGGCAAGGGGCGATGCGGTGCTGCCGGAATTGGCCGAGAACCTCGTCGGAGACGGCGGCGGTGCAGAAGAAATTTGAGACAGCCTGGTGGCTCTCGAGGCGTGGTGTTTGGGGGGAATGGAAGAGGAGTAAGAGGGGATTTATCACGCGTGATCACTGCGAGGTTTAATCGCGGCATTAAGGCGAATTGACGATGCGAAATCAGTGGCAGAGACGGGAGAAGAACTGGTCGCGGGGTTGAAGACGGTGAGCTGGAGGGGTGGGGTCCGCTTGGCAGCGTGAGAGAGAGAAAGGAAACGAGGGTCCACCAGTCAGCTGCTTAGCGGGTCGTCTGGTGAGTGAGAGAAGGATGCTTCGGGGGACAGAGGGAAATGGGCTGCTGGGCCTAGTGGGCTTCTGGGTTGGGTCGACCAGACTCAAAAAAAATTTCCAGTTCTGAATCTTTTTCTTTTTCTCTTTTGATTTTTCTGTTTTGAATTTCAATCAACAATTCAAACATTCAAACATTCAAACAATTCAAAACATTCACCATACTTTGTGTTGAATTTGGTTCTGTTTATCAACATAAACCAATTCCCAAAACAAAATAATTTTTTTATTATTTTTAGGATCTATTTAATAATTAAATAAAATAGACCTTAATTATTAATTCAAATAGGTTTTGATTTATTTAATAAAATCTCCATTTGAAAACTAAATATTTTCAAAACCAAATCAGTAGATTTTATTTGAAAATAAAAGATACTTCGAAAACTTGTTTAAAAAAAATAACGTTTTATTTTAGGGTCCATTAATAATTAAATAAAATGGACCTTAGTTATTAAATCAAATAGGATTTGTTTTATTTAAAATTCTTTATTTGAAATCTAAATAAAACCAAAACACTTCAGTAGGTTTTATTTGAGAATATAAAATACTTGGAAAACTTATTTAAAATAATTTAATAAGTTTTAGTGTTTATTTAAAATGGGAAAAGCCTTTATTTTAAATAAAACTGGATATTAAATCCTTATTATTTTATTTAAATAAACCTTTACTATTTTTATCAAAACAAAACATTTTATTTCAAAAACTTGGCCAAGGTTTAATTTGGCTCTATAAAATAATCTTTATTTATAAATCCACCTTTTCTTTTGAAAACAAAATCTTTTATTGAAAGATCCAAAATAGTAATTTTAAATATTTTGAAGTTTATTGTTTATTTAACTTTTTAAATCCCTTTAGGATTTTATTTGATCCAAATAGGTTTTGAAAGTTTCCAAATCTTATTTTTGGAAAATCAACAAAGTTTTATTTTATTCATTTATTTTTCACATTACAAGATTTGGAAAATCTTGGGATGTGACAACTAAGAACACGAACATCATCTGAACACGATGGCGAAAGTGGCCGAGTCACGTGAGACGTCATACTCAGACCACTGGGTTTGACAGAAAGTGGGGCACTACCAAAGAGAAAATAGAAACTAATTCAGAAAAAGAAAGAAATAAACCAGAAATACGAGTTAAAACATGCAGGGAAACTTACCCAGAAATTCCTGGCATGTTTCTGCGCTTGGGAATATGCTGGGAGGATTTCTTAGTTCGCTTTTTAGGAGCTACATCAGAAGGATCGTTCGAGGCAGCAAGCTTCTTCGACGGAGCGGGAGCCTCGAAAGCAAAGGGAACGGCTTCATGGACCTGGCCAGCTGGATTAGCTAGGAAAGAAGGAGATGGAAATTTGTAAGCGATAGGAACCACAACAACTACCTCGAGAATTTGGACGTCATCCGAATCACCTTCGTCAGTACAGGTCGAGGTTCTACCTCGGGTGCGAGCGGGAGCAACCTCGGGCTTAGGAATAAATTCCTCTGGGTCAGGTTACCCATTGTCTGGGGTACTGTGATCAGCAACCCAAGGGAGAGCCAGCACCTCGGCATCTTCCGTGGTTTGCTCGGCAAATCTCTATAGTAAGGTCAAACAAAAGTTAGCAGGATACTCAATGGAAAATAACCCAGATAAAACAATTCACATCCAAATTACCTGAGGAGCAGGGTTGTCACGAGAAAAGGGTCTCATTCCCCAGACCCATTCCCCGGGCATCTCAATTTTAAAGATAGCCCGGACGCGCTTCTGGATTTGGACATCGTCAAGCTCAACTGTGGAAACTCGGTTGGGATCCAAATGACCGCTCATATAGCAAAGCTTGTAGGAGCGGAGTTGGAAGGGGCAGATTCGGCTACTAATAAACACGGCCATCAGATCTTTGCCGCGAAGCCCAGCACGAGTTAACTCCTTTAGCCGAAGCTCGAATGCTTTGGCAAGAGCGTGGGTATTCTTCGGATTATAGAGCCAGTTCTTTTTTGAAGGAGGAACGATGGAGAAGGCAGGAAGCCGAATCTTGTCCTCTGCTCCAGTGTTCTTAACGTAGAAAAATGACTTGTGCCATTTTTTACAAGACTCTAGACCCGTAACTCAGGGGAACATGGAATTTTTCCGGGGTGTGATATAAGCTGCCCCACATTGAGTTAAAGACTTCTCGGAAGGATGAAGAGACTTATCCGGCACTACATTATCTTGGATTTGAAAGAACTTCGATCAAATATCTACTGAAGGCCAAAGGCCGAAGTATCCCTCGAAAGCCGAGATAAAGGCTGAGAGAGAGGCTATGACGTTAGCCGGCAGATGATGCAGCTGAAGGCCAAAGTAATCAAGGAAATTCCTAGAAAAGTCGCTAAGAGGGAGACCAAACCCTCTGGCAAAGTGTGACATAAAAACTACGTATTCTCCATCCTGAAGGACGAGGGAAGATTCCTTGTCGGGTAAGCGACACTGTACCTCGGCGGGAACCCGGCGTGTCTTGCGTAACCACTCGATTTCCCGACGAGTGACCGTTGATCCCTGCCACGAACCGCACTCCGGGCCAACCATGAGTTCTTCTTCCCCGATGACGACGTCTCTAAGCGAGCTCGACATGGGCTCGTCGGAGGAGCCAACTGAGGAGGGGTCGCTGGTGGCAGGGAGCGTCCTCGAGACCCAAGGCCCCGTCACAATGATGACAAAGGCGACGGCGGAGCGAAAATAAAAACGCCGCCGGAGATTAAAAGAGAGGTGGAGCGCCTAGGGCGAGGACCAAGAAGCGGCGGCGCGTCCCTTGAGGGAGAAGCGCAACAGCAGGGACACGAGAAGGGAAGCGCAGCGGTGCGCTCGCGAGAGCAGAAGAACAGCGGCGTGGTCGTCGAGGCGGAGGTGCAGCAGAATGGACGCTAGAGCGCAACAACGACTGCGGCGGCGTAAGGAGGAAGACGAAGGAAGTGGGGAAGGGGAAAGTGAATCAACCCATCCCCACTCCCATACTTATAACCACGTATGGTGAACGCTAGTGGGATCGTGGATGTGCCACGGTAACCGCAGGAACGCGTGTATCGCACATCCACAAACGATGACTGGAGCCACAGCTAGGGTCACACGGCGCAAGAGGAGATCATGCTGCCATGACCATTGTGGCGATTGAAGCATCACTGCGTCAACAGGACGGGCACAATAATTACTATCGCGTGTCAGCATACGCTGTAGAAATACAGAAAACGAGACAAAAAGTAATGATTGGTACACGCAGGATGAGGCTTACTGAGGAAGCTAAAGGGATACCCCGGACAACAGAGAATGACTTGGAGAACGGGTCGCATCTCAGTGGAAGAGGATGAGCGAAAGTGAGATAAATTAAGAGGAACATCGGCTAAGAAATATGTCGGACAAAGAGATAGGGAGAGTGAGTATTTGGAAACTGATGTGGCCCGACCGAGCTATACGGCAGGACCGCACCAGCTTTGGGGACTAATGTTGGGGGGGATGACCCTAGGTAGGGTCAAGATAGCTGAGAAAGGGAAAGGAACCCTTCATATCCAGGGCCGGATCATGGCGTGATTCGGCCGAGTTATGCAAGGATCGGCCGAATAAGTCATGACCTTTCCTGAATCACGCGGTTGAAACATGACTCGGCCGACGTATGGGTCATGTCGTCCAGGCGCTATTGATTAACTTAGATGCAGGTGAAGGTCGAGCCGAGTTACGCGAGGCAGGGCCGAGTTATGTGAGGCTTGCGGAAGAAGGAAGTTCCCAAAGTCAAACCCTAGCAGCTGTCGGTGAGGAATCTGCACAGTGCCAAGCGCTAGAGACAAGAAGCGGAGCAGCAGAGCGTCACAGAGGTGACAGTCCTTAGGCCCGAGGCTCACATGTGATGGACTCTGGGCTTTTGCCGTGGATAGAGGGGGACACACGAAAGAGGTCCGCCGAGTTACCACTTTGGGACAAGCATATTCCAAGAATATGCTTGCCACGTCAGCCCTAGGAAGAACCAAGGGACTCCTTTATAAGGAGAGGCAGAGCATCCTAGAGAGGGGGTCGATTCATTTTGGCTCTAGAGGGCTCACATTGTAACCTTTTCTTCCTCCCTCTGATACATCTCGAGGAGCACTTGTAGCTCATTTGAGGTGGAGTAAAGATTAGTGTTCTAGCTTACTGTGTGTAGAAATCACTGTATCTTTCCTCCCTAGATCCCACTAGCATCCATTGGCCCCCAACTTAAGCCTACCCATGGCATCTGCCGTGCCACCACCACGACAAATAGTCCTACTAAATGATTTTGGAAATAATTTTAAATACTAAAGCCTAAATTTTAATTATTTTCATCTCTTAGCACCATACCAGTTCCTCCTCTTCCTTGAGCTTCTACTCAAGACTCATCTATGTTGAGTTTCATCCATGTTGGATGGCTGTTTGATGCATCCTATTTTCGGTTTTTCTTGTTTATTAGTTTTATCTTTTATTTTTCATTTCTACTTTTCTATTTTATTTATTATTATTCATTTTCTCTTTTATCTTATGTTTCTTCTCTTTCTCATTTTATTTTTATGTTTCTATTCATATTAAAAAATTGTTTACATAGTTTATTCACGAGCATTAAAAAACCGTTCATGATTTTTACAATTTGGTTCATGATTTACAAAAATAAAATAATGAATTCTATTTTTTTGGATTTTCTAAAAATGTTTATGATTTTTTGAAAAATGTTTAGCTTTTAAAAAAGTGTTCATGACTTTTAAAATTGGGTTCATAATTTTTGAATTTGTTTCATTATTTTTGAAAAATTGTTCATGATTTTGAAATTTTCTTCATAATTTTTATAAAATTGTTCATGATAAATGTTTACATTTTTCAAAAAGTGTTTGTGATTTTTAAAAATTGGTTCATGTGCTTTCAAATTGTTTCATGATTTTTTGAAAAAATGTTCATGATCTTCCAAATTTGTGTTGATTTAGAAAAAATTAAGATTTTTTGAAAAAGTTTAACTGTTCATGACTTTATAAATTTTGTTCATAATTTTTGAAATTGGTTCATTATTTTTGAAAATGTTCATTATTTTGAAATTTTGTTCAGTTTTTCCTAAAATATTTATGGTTTTTTGAAAAAAATCTTACCTTCTTTAAAAAGTGTTCATGACTTTTGAAAATTGGTTCATTATTTTCTGAAAAATTGTTTATGATTTTGAAAATTTGTTGAGAACTTTGAAACTGTGTAATATTTTTATTCAAGCGGTTTTTTCTTAAGCATTACCCGTGACAAATCAGTAGATGGATCTCCGAAGAAACAGACGGTAAAATGAACGAACGAACAGTAGTTTGGTTGATTTGTCATGCTCCATATCGACCGACCTATAGCCAGCAATGATGACACGCGGCAACCTATAGTTGGAACCAACCTTTATTCTTTCAACATACTATATCACTTGACGTGCGCTGGTTTAGCTAGCTGTTTTAGGGCATCTCCACGGGTAAGAACTAAACGGACAACCTAACGGTTCGTTTTGGTCCGTTGGGTTGTGTTATCAGTATTTTTGGATCATGGTCCGGCATGTCCGACGCACAACAACACGATTTAAACAGACAAAACGGACCAACCCAAAGAAGAAAAGCCTATTGTGAAACTCTATTTGGGTCAGTCTGTATCCGCGTCTATCCGGACAGACACATCCGTGATCCAGATTTAATGTCTGGATGGGTCGATCCAAGATGCGTTGGTCCGGATAGGTGGTACAGTTAGAACACCGTGCATGTCCCACGTGTCCACGAGTTCGGATTAGACCCGGTAGATATGCCCTTAGTCTTGTGCGTGCACGAAAAAAAAAACGAACCAGAAACAGACCTCCAAATAACCAACGAAGCAGTCAAAATAATATGGACCAAGCCCACGATCACGCGGCGTGTGCGGTGCCGCTTAGGTACGCCGCTCAAAGCTGTGTATAGGTTTGCCCATACGCGACTGCGACTGCGACCGCTCTCTTTGTGGCCCTGGCCGACACACCCTGATGTGTGCTATCCTAGCTCGGCCTACGTAGTGCCTTTGCGATATGGCCCACCAACAGCTGGCGCTGCTCCGATCGTTCCGATCGTTTCAGATGGAAAAGTAGAACCCTAGAATCTTGACCTCTAAATAGGGAAAAGTAGAAATGTCGAACTCTGACCTCTGAAAAGGAAAAAGAAAAGTTCAGCGGGAAAAGTAAATGTAGAGGAAAAGTATTCTGTGTAAATAAAACGGAAACTAAATACTATTAACTATATATATAGAAACACTATTCATCGCCCACGGTGGAAAACAACTATTTTACATGCAACATATTTTTATGTTGTTATGTAAAAACTTATGTTTTTTATACAAATAATTATGTCTATAAATATTCACCCACAACCAAAAGAATGACATAAAAATGCCGTGTATGAGTCATTACAGTGTAAAAAATATATAAATATGTATTTGACGTCGTATTATTATACACCATGTAAACCAAAAATTTACGTCATCTCTAATTTTTCTTATGATCTCTTCAACTTTTGAGGTAAGAAAAAATTTACGTAAAAATTATGTACTGTTGTAAAGATAAAGAGTAGTTGTGGAATAACTATTATGCACCCTAAGGGTCAAATAAGCAAAAGTGTTTCTCTTTTGGGCTGTTTTCTCGACTCTTTTTGTTTCCCAAAACACTTAATATCGTGCAGCACCACCATATCGGTTCGTTCTTTTATTTTCTTCGATCCCTCGACCGAACGAAAGAGGTTGTTGGTCGGCGCAGACGTCCCTGTCACGTCGGCGAGGAGGAGCAAAGGCTAGGGGCGATGGGCTCCTGGAGGTGCAAAATCTAGAGGAAGGAGCTCGAGGCCGCTCCTCTGCGGAAGGCGCACATAAGAGGGGGGAGGGGCAGCTCGTGTGCTTGCGGAACCTCGCCAGGATCAGTCGACATCAGAGCAAGGGCGCACAAGGCTGCCTGCACAACGGATGGTATGCTTGGCGGCCGAAGGGCATCAAAGTCGGCCGAGCAACATGTGTTGTGGCGCTGAGGGCCGTGAGGAAGCGACACAGACCATGTGCGACGTCGATCATGTGGGAGGGTAGTAGGTGCCGAGGTGGCGGGGTGCTGCTGGTGGTGCTTGAGGCGACCAGTGTTAGACATAGAGTAGCAGAGAGAGGGGCATCACTGGAGTTCGACTGACGGGAGGCGTTGAGGATGGAGGTGGAGATCGACGAGACAAAGTATTAAGATAGAGGAGGGTACTCGATCACGTTTTGGATATGGCAGTGGTAGGGTAGTGCAAATTTGCCAGGGTTGCCCCCCCCCCTCTCTCTCTCTCTCTCTCCTATGGTTCTGGCGGGGGAGCCATGTTGGCTGGATTGGCCGACTTGGGCTGTGGGTGAGCTTGCGATGGGCTGCCGACTGTGCAAAAGCCAGGCTTGCCTCCTAAAAAACTCTTTTTTATTATTTTCTTTTTTCTTTTAATACTATTTTTAAATAGTTTTTAGACAAGTAAAATATACATAAAATAGAGTTTTAACTTCAGATTGAAGAAGGGAATAATTTTAGCAAAAAAATAGGTTTTAAAAAGGAAAAAAGGATAGGATCAAGCGGGTATGAAAATTTTAGGTCATGCAAACATTTTTTATTCATAAAATTGTTTTTTCCGCAGGAAAAGTAAATGGGGCAAAAAAAAGAATTTGAGGGAAATAAAAGGGAAACGGAATGTTCTAACGAAAACGACAAAGAACATGCGGCGAGCTTGTTCTTTCGCAAACGGAAATGAGTACGTCCTTCTTAGGGGTCTTCGCCGCGTTAAACGAGTCCTACTTTTGGTTAGAAAGAACAATAACCGCGTCTCTATGGCCGCCAAGGATTTTTCCTATAAATTCAGCTTCCATGTACTAGAACTGTAGATTTATCATTGCATAACTTTTGGCATAACCTAGTTTCATTCCCCCCAAAACCCCACTTTCATCAGTATGAATGAAGGCGCACCTTCCGGCTCCTTAAATTCCTTCATCGCCATCGTCGCCGGTGCGGTTCCATTCCACCACTAGTGCGATAGATTATTGCCATTTAATCTTATCAAGAACAAGAACTAGAGATGATTTATTTGTATTGCTCCAATATGTATGTACTCTGACTCTCTTGATCACTGATGCAGTTGTGTCGGTTCTGAGCATCTTGGGATCCGTCGCCATAGCCTACTTTGTTTACAGATGCGTCAAGCAGAACGGCCTCCCCGCGATCAACATCAACACGACGAGCGCCGCGCCGGCTGCGGCAGCGAGTACGGCGCTGTACGCCGTGGTTGCCGACTCCCAGATAAGAGACGCCACCGTCGAGATGTTCCTCAAGGAGATCGCCGGCGAGAAGCCCATCCGGTTCACCCGGCAGCAGCTCTCCGGCTTCACCAACAACTACTCGGCTCGCCTCGGAGCCGGTGGGTTCGGTGCCGTCTACAAGGGCATGCTCCCCAACGGCCTCATGGTCGCCGTGAAGCGCCTCCATGCCGACCAGGACGACAGGACCTCGCAGGAGCAGTTCATGGCGGAGGTGGGAACCATCGGGAGGACGCACCACATCAACCTCGTCAGGCTCTTCGGCTTCTGCTACGAGGCCGACGTGCGCGCGCTGGTGTACGAGTACATGGAGCACGGCGCGCTCGACTCGTACCTCTTAGACCGGAGCCGCCGCGACGTCGTGGGCTTCACGACGCTGCAAGCCATCGCCGTCGGCGTCGCGAGGGGACTCCGGTACCTCCACGAGGAGTGCCAGCAGAAGATCGTGCACTACGACATCAAGCCAGGCAACGTGCTCCTCGACGGCGGTCTCACCCCGAAGGTGGCCGACTTCGGCCTCGCGCGGCTGCTGAACCGGGCGGACACGCACAGGACCATATCCGGGATGCGCGGCACGCCCGGGTACGCGGCGCCGGAGATGTGGATGCAGGCCGGCGCTACCGAGAAGTGTGACGTCTACAGCTTCGGCATCCTCCTGTTCGAGATCCTCGGCCGGAGGAGGAATTTCGACGAGGCCGCGCCGGAGAGTCAGCAGTGGTTCCCCAAGGTGGCGTGGACAAAGTACGAGAACGGCGTGCTTACTGAGGTCGTGGAGGGCTGTGACGGCGTGGACGATCAAGAAAAATTAGAAAGGATGTGCAAGGTGGCCTTCTGGTGCGTGCAGCAACAGCCGGAGGCGAGGCCGCCGATGGGCCTGGTGGTGAAGATGCTCGAAGGAGAGATGGACATTGCTCCGCCGGCAAACCCGTTCCTGCATCTCATGGCAGCGCCGGTGGCGGCAAACCTGTGGACTTCCGGGACGAGCAGCGCAAACACGGTCTCAACGTCCGCAAATGGTGTTTCTCAAGGTAGCATAGATATCGTATAGCTTTGACGCTTGACAACTGGCTCATACTATATATGAGCTCACATGTAGTACGATGGACTAGATTAGTACTCTTTTTGATCCAAATTAATTGTCGCACATTTAGGCCAAATATTCCTTGAATCTGTTAAATTCAATAAACCTGTGTCAGTTAATCAATGAACCTGTGTCAATTTATTTGGATCAGGGGAGATGGACTCAGATCGTAGTGGGATGGCGCTACCGATAAGCTCGGCTCCTCATCCTAGCTTTTCGGAGATCAGTTTATAACTGAAGAATAAAAGCAAAGAAAGAAAATAGAAAAGAGGTTCACTTAAACACCGCACCAAAACTATGCCTCTTTGTCAAATTTGTGTGCTTGACACCTTGATTCTCCCTTGATGACCCATAAGTATAGAGGGTGTATCGTAATACTTTCGATAAATAGGAGTGTCGATCCCAACAAGGAGCAGAAGGTGCTGAACAGTGGTATGGAGCAGGAAATCCTGTAAATACTTAGCAAACAGATTTTTAGTGGTTTTCTGACAAAGCAACAAAACAAAGAGCAAGTAACATAAGTAACGAACAAACGGAGCAAGTGGCCCAATCCGTTTTTAGCAAAGGACAAGCCGGTGGAAATACTTATAAGGACCAAACGTTCTCGAGGACACATGGGAATTATGTCAAGTGCTTTCGCTTCAAATAGCTGAGTACACTTCGCTGGTGTTGTAAGTGTTATGTGGGTGAACCTGTGCTAACATACTTCCCTTCCTATGACTAATATATACTTGTGATTAAACCCCCTGCAAACATCCGTAACTACAGGAAAGTAATTAAAATATAAATCTAATCACAGCCTTAAACTCTGAGATCCTACACTCCCTTGTGCAAAGGTGTCCTAATGGGGATTCAGGTTTCTGTCACTCCGGCAACCCCATAATTAGTAGCCAAATACACAATGCATTCCCCTAGACCCATAAATGGTGAAGTATCATGTAGTCGACCTTCACATGATACCACTAGAAGAATAGCACCACAACTTAAATACTAAACCATTGAATAATAACTCATCACAGATTCACTACTAACAACATGACTTCTCCCATGTCCTCAAGAACTAAATGAACTACTCACAAGACATCGTATGGATCAAGATCAAAGATGATATGATAATGGATAACAATCTGAACATAAACAATAATCCAATGGTTCCACTCACAAGCATCAACTACAATAGTAATCAACACCGAGAAAGTTTCCCCTAATGAACTAAGCAATATCCAACACAATTGTTACAGCGAGACAGGGTGGTGATGATTGTGCTGGTGGAGATGATGGTGTGGATGATGATGATCCCGATGAAGCCTAGCTTGATGACGGTGTTGATAGTGATGGTCTCCCCTCTCTGGGAAGGAATTCCCCCGGCAGAAATCTATCTGCCGGAGAGATCTTTCTCTCTCGGTGTTTTCCGCCTCCCAGAGGCGGCGTAAATCTATTTGTGGTCACCCCCCTGGTGTTAGGGTTCCGTAGGAAAGATATAGGCGAAGGAGCGGAGTCGGAGGCCAAACAGGTGGGCCAAACCCACCCTAGGCGCGGGGTCAGGTGGGCCCGCGCCTAGGGGTCTGTGGGCCCCCTTCGCTCCTCCTTCTGGCTTCCTTCGTCTTCCGGTAAAATAATATGTTTCCATATTTTTCTGGTATTTTTCTGATCTTCGTGAAATTGCACCGAAACACTGTCTTTTCCATCAGAATCTAGACTCCGGCAGTCCATCCTCCAGGAATCATCCAACATGCATAAACAGATGAAAAGCCATAAGTAATACCTCATAATAAGACAAATATCAATGAATAGAGGTAAATTATGATACAGAATGGTGATGCAAATTGGGCGTATCAACTCCCCCAAGCTTAGAATTCGCTTGTCCCCAAGCGAATACTGAGCTCAGTAAACATGTTCACAGGTTTATGGAGTGAAGTGTCGGTAAAAAGAATACGAACAAGAAGCATCACACTTATCTTTGCACAACTCATAGAAGAAAGCAACTCACCATTATATAACTTAGCTTGCAACCAAGTACAGCAGTCACAATAGAGATACATAAAGATAAATCATAATTGGAATTGGCAAACTTGTTCTTGGTCAGAGAACACCTGATAAACAGTTTCACAAAAGCTTTTTGTAGAAGTTTCAAAATAGGAGCACTCTTTTACTCAAAAAGGTTGTTCACAAGTGAAGGCTTTCAAAGTAATACTCAATATATAAGAGTTTTGTGCAAATAAGGAAGATAAAGAACATGATTGAATAAATAACCATATGAATGCTTGAAACACAACAACTCAAATGCTTGCTGGAGATAGAGAGGAAATAGATTTATTGACTCAAACTGGTAACTAGGAGAAAGGTCCCTTCTTAGAGGGTAGCAGGGATTACAAGTCATAAAGAGCTTCCAAAAGATTGTGGTACTTACTAGCTTTGAGCCCTCATTGCTCCTATCATAAGCATCTTGAGATGATTAAGGTTAAAGTGAACAAAGATGGAGTATATGCTTGACGAAATATAAGTTGGCAATCTCATGTCCCTTGAATATGAGGGTCACTCCTCATGCATACTCAACTTTGGATCCAGGTAAGTTCTTGTCATTGTAAGTATTTGCATATCATTGAGAACCGCCAACGGGGTACCCCTTACACATGGTACAGGAGCTTTCCCATAACCAAAATGACAAGGCAAGCAGACAATGAGTATCTCAGCAATCTTTTTATTTACTATGCATATAGCTTTTTATTGAGGATGCTTCATAGATGACTCACTATGGTGATGCTGCAAGTTTCCACCATGATTAAGCATGGCTTAGGCTAGCGGCCCAGGCGTTTCTCTAACACAGAATACAAACTCCATGGACTTACAAGTCCCCTCTTTATTTCACACTGTTGACATCCACAGACAAAAGAACATGATATCAACTATGTACGATAAGGTACAAGTGCAATGTTGAAAACGTTCCTCGTGACAGCACGGTTCTGCTAATCCCAACTTATAAATGCAAGCATATACAACTTCGATGTCCATAATGGTTCAGGTCTATTAGGGGCAAGTAAATAAAGTGTGCCATCAAGTTCGTGAGAGCTTTACTAACTAGTTTTCACATAACAAAATACTTTTTTAATTCGAGAGGTAGATGAAGCTTGAGAATTTACTAGGAATATCAATAGCTATTAGGTAGATATGGTGGACACAAGTGGCAAAAGTTTTTTATTCAAAGGGTTTTGGAAACATGAGAAGTATGTCTTCTCAAAACAGGTTTTTGGCTAGCAAGGCTGGGTAGCAAGCAAGAGAGTTGAAAGAAACAAGCAAACATACAAGTAATAAAGCCAAACATGCAATCTTCCTTGAAGACACAAAAGAATCTTAAATAAAGAATACTAAGCTTATAAGCCAACAAGAAAACAAATGATACAAAATACTTGTAAGCTTTTTCTTTCTTTCTTTTCCTTCAAACTAATGCCACTGACCAGAACTTGGTTTGCCAAAACCAATTTTAGATCCACTTGATGATCCCAAAGTGGTGCATATAATGAACAACAAGATCCATCATATAATAGAGATTGAAAACTAAAAATAAGAAGTGCAAAAGGTAAAGATGAGACTTCTCATCAATATTCCAATAAGGGCACTCACACCAAGGGATACATAGATAATCAACTAAAGGAGAGATACTTCCACATGCAAACCAAACTATAAGATAACCTCTATACCACAAATATGAATCCACTAAAAAGGTAAAATATGAAAGATAATGGTGGTGATACCGTGGCACTCCCCTAAGCTTGGAACAAGCCAAGGGGATGCCAAACCTGATGATGAATCACTCCTTCTGTGGTGGTGTTCTTCCAACTCTATCTCCACGGGCTTCTTGCCTTTGTCGTTGGTGGAGGCCATGGTGCTCTAAACTTGAGAAGTTTTCCTGACAGAAACACATTGAAATGAAAACACGACAAGAACACGATGCACGAACCTCGGGGGATCCGGGGGGTTATATATTACGAAGAATCAATACACAAGGAAGGTTTTGACATGGAAATGAAGCGGAGACGGAGTCTAGGGGTGGAACACCCCCCTCAGGCGTGGCCAGGCTAGGCCCGTGCCTGGGGTGGGTTTGTCCACCCCAGGCTCCGTTTCCTCTTCAGTTTCGTCTCATAACTTCCCTTATGTATTAAAAACATCAAACATATAAAAAAATTGGAGATTCGCAAACCTTCTGTTTTCACCACTCTTTACCTATTTGAAGACTAACTCTGCAATTTCTGGTGTTTGGTTCTTAATAAATTCTTCTAGAGTCACCATTTGAATGACATCCACTTCTTCATTGTAAGAATCTCTAGAAATATAATGTTTTAGTCTTTGACCATTAACCACCTGTGTTGTGTCATCTTTCAGAGAAAAATTTTGATGGCACCTGAACGGTACACTTCCTTAATAACAAAAGGTCCTTCCCATTTGGAGAGTAGTTTCCCTGCAAAAAATCTGAGACGATACCTATACAAAAGAACTTTATCACCAACATGGAACTCCCTTTTGAGAATTCTCCTATCATTGCCATCTTTTTACTTTTTCCTTAAAGAGCCTAGAATTTTCGTAAGCTTCCCCTCTCCACTCAACTAGATTACTTAAATCGAGCAGTCTTTTCTCACCAGCAAGTTTAAAATCTCTATTTAACTCTTTACTGCCCAATAAGCTTTGTGTTCTAATTCTAAAGGCAAGTGACAAGCTTTCCCATAGACCATTTTGTAAGGAGACATCCCCATAGGATTTTTATAAGCAGTTCTATAAGCCCACAAAGCATCATTCAACTTTTTAGCCCAATTTTTTCTAGATCTATTGACAGTCTTCTTCAAGATAGATTTAATTTCCCTATTGGAAAGTTCTACTTTCCCACTAGTTTGGGGGTGATAAGATGAAGCTATTTTGTGGTTTACATCATACTTAGCGAGATTTTTTCTAAAACCCCCATAAATAAAATGGGAGCCTCCATCAGTCATGAGATATCTAGGTACACCGAACCTAGCAAAAATGACATCTTTGAGCATTTTCAAAGAGGTCTTACCATCAGCACTGCTCGTAGGTATGGCTTCTACCCACTTTGTAACATAGTCAACATCAACAAGAATATGAGTATACCCTTTTGAAGGAGGAAAAGGCCCCATAAAGTCGAATCCCCAACAATCAAAAGGTTCAATAACAAGAGAATAATTCATAGGCATTTCATTGCGTCTAGAGATGTTACCTACTCGTTGGCATTCATCACAGGATAAGATAAACTTACTTGCATCTTTAAAAAGAGTAGGCCAATAAAATCCAGATTGTAAAACCTTCTGTGCAGTCCTATCCCCAGCATGATGTCCTCCATACGCACTGCATGACATTTCCTCAATATCTCTTATTGTTCAAATTCTGGAACACATGTTCTCATAATGCCATCTACTCCTTCCTTATATAGGTGTGGGTCATCCCAAAAGTAATGCCTTAGATCATAGAAGAATTTCCTTCTTTGTTGGGCTGTAAAGGTTGGAGGCAAATACTTGGAAACAATAAAGTTAGCATAATCAGCATACCAAGGATTCTCATGTGGACTTACCCTTATTGCAGCTAACTGCTCATTTGGAAAATTATCATTAACAGGCAAAGGGTCAAAAGAAATGTTTTCCAAACGAGATAATTATCAGCAACAGGATTATCAGCACCTTTCCTATCCACAATATGCAGATCAAACTCTTGCAAAAGCAACACCCACCTTATAAGCCTAGGCTTAGCGTCCTTCTTTGTCATAAGGTACTTAATAGCTGCATGGTCCGTATGAATAGTAACATTAGAATCAACAATATAAGGTCTAAACTTATCACAAGCAAAGATTACAGCTAAGAACTCTTTTTTAGTAGTAGCATAATTCTTTTGAGCAGCATCTAGAGTCTTGCTAGCATAATGAATAACATTCAGCTTCTTGTCAACATGTTGTCCAAGGACAGCACCGACAACAAAGTCACTAGCATCACACATGATTTTAAAAGGTAAACTCCAATCAGGTTGTTGGACTATAGGATCAGTAAAGCTTTCTTCAAAGTTTCAAAAGCTTCCTTACAATCATCATAAAAAACAAAAGGTACATCTTTTTGGAGAAGATTAGTAAGGGGCTTTGAAATTTTGTTGAAATCTTTAATAAATATCCTACAGAAACCAGCATGACCAAGGATACTACGAATACCTTTGATATCCCTAGGACAAGGCATCTTCTCAATTGCTTCAATTTTGGCTCTGTCAACTTCAATACCTCTTTCAGAGATCTTATGTCCAAGAACAATTCCTTCATTAACCATGAAATGACATTTCTCCCAGTTAAGAACAAGGTTGGTTTCCTCACATCTCTGCAAACCTTTATCAAGGTTGTGCAAACAGTTATCAAAATAAGTTCCATAGACGGAAAAATCATCCATGGAAAACTCTACAATTTCTTCACAAAAACCATGAAAGATAGCAGACATACATCTCTAAAAGGTAGCAGGAGCATTGCATAAACCAAAAGGCATACGCCTATAAGCATAAGTACCATAAGGACAAGTGAAAGTGTTTTTCTCCTGGTCCCGTGCTTTCACAGCGATTTGAGAAAACCCAGATTAACCATCAAGAAAACAAAAGTGAGTCTTTTTGGACAGCCTTTCAAGCATTTGATCAATAAAGGGAAAAGGATAATGATCTTTCTTAGTAAATTTATTAATCTTTCTAAAATCAATGCACATTCTATACCCAACCACTACTCTCTGGGGTATAAGCTCAGTATCCTCATTAGGCACAATAGTAATTCCCCCTTTCTTGGGAACACAATGAACAGGGCTAACCCATTGACTATCAGCAATAGGATAAATAATACCACCATCAAGGAGTTTTAATACCTCATTTCTTACCACTTCCTTCATTTTAGGATTTAGATGGCGCTGGTGCTCAACAACTGGTTTTGCATCAGGCTCAATATTAATAGCATGCTGACATATAGTGGGAGAAATTCCTTTTAAATCATCAAGAGTATAACCCATAGCTCCTCGGTGCTTCTTCAATACCTCCAATAGCCTTTCTTCTTCCTTCCCTAAAAGTTTAGAACTAATAATAACAGGATATATCTTCTTATCATCAAGATAAACATATTTAAGATCATCAGGTAAAGGTTTTAATTCGAAAACAGGATCCCGTTTGGGTGGTAGTGTGGTACCCAAATCTTCCACAGGTAAATTATGCTTAAGCAACTCATGCTGACGAAGGAAAACCTCATCAATGTCATCTCTTTCCTTCATAAAGGCATCACTTTCATGATCTTCCATGAATTGTTGCAAAGCATTGTTAGGAGCAAGAGAAATAGAAGACAATTGTTCAACCTTGAAATCCTCATCGGGTAATTCATTTTCATAAGGGGTTTTGGAAAATTTAGAAAAATTAAAATCATAAGATTCTCCATCAAACTTAGTCAAAAAAAATTCCTTCCTACAATCTATGATAGCCCCACAAGTATTAAGGAAGGGTCCACCAAATATGATAGAATAGGTTTTACTAGCTTCTTTACCAAGTACTAGAAAATCAGCAGGATATTTAACCTTACCACAAAGGACCTCCACATCTCTTACAATACCAATGGGGCAAACTTGCTCTCTATTGGCAAGGTGTATAACCACATCTATGTCTTCAAGCTCACAAGGACCAATCTCATGCATAATTTCCCTCTAAAGCTCATAAGGGATAGCACTAGAACTAGCACCAATATCACATAAACCATAATAGCAATGATCACCAATTTTAATAGAGAGCACAGGAACACTAGCTTTTCTAGCCTTACTAGGATGAGAGATAATATTAGAAGCGTCTTCACAGAAGACAATATACTCATCCTCTATATTTCTAGTAACAAGATCTTTCACAATAGCTACTACAGGCTCGATATCAATCAGCTCACCGGAACCTACAGTTTTCTTTGCGCTTTTGCTAACCACATTAGCCAAAATAGAGTGCTCCCTTACCTTGGAGGGAAAAGGGATCTTCTCAACATAAGGTTCAGGCAAAATAGGATCAACAGTACAAACCTCTACACTAGCAGGAACGTGGGTAACAACGTCTTTATAAGGAGCATGATACTTGTCCCACTCTTTCTTGGGAATCTCAATATAAGAGGCAAAAGCATTAAAACATTCCGCAAGAACTTGAGGATCAATGCCAAACTTATTGCTAATATCACAGAAGTTATTAGTTCCCATAAAAGATTTAATGCACTCATAATCATAGTTTATACCTGACTTTCTTCCTTTGTCATTCTCCCAAGCCTCAGTATTATCTTGAATACGGTCTAGGAGATCCCATTTAGCTTCTTCCTTCATACTTGTGAATGATCCAGCACACGAGGCATCTAGCAAACCTTTATCCTGAAGAGAAAGCCTACATAAAAGTTATTGAGAATAATATTGTTAGGGAGTTCATGAATAGGACATTTAAGCATTAATAACTTCAATCTCCCCCAAGCTTGAGTTGTACTCTCTCCGTCAAGAGGCCAAAAGTTATATATAAGACTTCTATCCTTTTGGATTTCACTGGGAGGATAAAATTTAGAGTAAAAGAGAGATGTCATCTCCTCCCATTCCATGGATTGTCCATTCTTTAGCAGCTTATACCATGCCTCAGCTCTCCCTTTCAAGGATATGGAGAGTAACTTCTTCTTCACATGTTCAGTTGTGATACCTGCACACTTAAACAACCCGCATAATTCATGGATATAAAGCAAGTGATCACCAGGATGGACAGTTCCATCCCCAAAATAATAATTATCCATGACACGATTAACAATACTCGTAGGTATCTTAAAAGGATCTATCTCAACAGATGGTGGTTTATCTACTACCCTTTCAGTGGTAGTAGTTTTCCCAAACAGAAAACCAAGTGGGTTATCCATATTGGAAACAAAGAAACAAACAGTAACAAAATGAAATACTCACAGTAAAAGTTCCCTTACCAGTTCCACTCTTCAATAGCGCTTCACTCCCCGGCAACGGCACCAGAAAATATTCTTGATGACCCACAAGTATAGGGGGTGTATCGTAGTACTTTCCATAAATAGGAGTGTCAATCCCAACGAGGAGCAGAAGGTGTTGAACAGTGGTATGGAGCAGGAAATCCCGGTGAATACTTAGCAAACGGATTTTTAGTGGTTTTCTGACAAAGCAACAAAACAAAGAGCAAGTAACATAAGTAACGAACAAACGGAGCAAGTGGCCCAATCCTTTCTTAGCAAAGGACAAGCCGGTGGAAATACTTATAAGGACCAAACGTTCTCGAGGACACATGGGAATTCTGTCAAGTGCTTTCGCTTCAAATAGCTGAGTACTCTTCGATGGTGTTGTAAGTGTTGTGTGGGTGAACCTGTGCTAACATACTGCCCTTCCTTGGACTAATACATACTTGTGATTAAACCTCCTGCAAACATCCGTAACTACAGGAAAGTAATTAAGATATAAATCTAACCACATCCTTAAACTCTGAGATCCTACACTCCCTTGTGCAAAGGTGTCCTAACGGGGGTTCAGGTTTCTGTCACTCCGGCAACCCCACAATTAGTAGCCAAATACACAATGCATTACCCTAGGCCCATAAATGGTGAAGTATCATGTAGTCGATGTTCACATGACACCACTAGAAGAATAACACCACAACTTAAATACTAAACCATTGAATAATAACTCATCATAGATTCACTACTAACAACATGACTTCTCCCATGTCCTCAAGAACTAAACGAACTACTCACAAGACATCATATGAATCAAGATCAAAGATGATATGATAATGGATAACAATCTGAACATAAACAATAATCCAATGGTTCCACTCACAAGCATCAACTACAATAGTAATCAACACCGAGAAAGTTTCCCCTAATGAACTAAGCAATATCCAACACAATTGTTACAGTGAGACGGCGTGGTGATGATGGTGCTGGTGGAGATGATGGTGTGGATGATGATGATCCCGATGAAGCCTAGCTTGATGACGGTGTTGATGGCGACGGTCTCCCCTCTCTGGGAAGGAATTCCCCCAGCAGAAATCTGTCTGCCGGAGAGATCTTTATCTCTCGGTGTTTTCCGCCTCCCAGAGGCGGCGGAAATCTATCTGTGGTCGCCCCCTGGTGTTAGGATTTCGTAGGGAAGATATAGGCGAAGGGGAGGAGTCGGAGGCCGAACAGGTGGGCCAAACCCACCCTAGGCGCGGGGTCAGGTGGGCCCGTGCCTAGGGGGTGTGGGCCCCCTGAGACCCCCCCCCTTCTCTCCTCCTTCTGGCTTCCTTCGTCTTCCGGTAAAATAATATGTTTCCATATTTTTCTGGTATTTTTCTGATCTTCGCGAAATTGCACCGAAATGTCGTCTTTTCCATCAGAATCCAGACTCCGGCAGTCCATCCTCCAGAATCATCCAACATGCATAAACAGATGAAAAGCCATAAGTAATACCTCATAATAAGACACATATCAATGAACAGAGGTAAATTATGATATAGTATGGTGATGCAAATTGGGCGTATCATCCCTCTTTGGCAACAACAAGTGGTATCAGAACGTTGATCCATCTCAGCGGCCATGGCAGGGGAAGCATCTGGTTTCAAGTCCCGTTCACGCTCGCGGACGCTACAACACACTCGCGACCAGAGCCGTGGGCGGAGCAGGAATCACAAGGGAGGAGAGGTGGTGGTTCGCGAGGTAGTGCCAGGGCGATGATGGCGACAGGGCCATCCCGTACCCAACCCTCACGAAGACAAACTATACCGAGTGGGAAATCATCATGTGGGTGCAGCTCTAGGGCGCCGGTCTCTGGGAGGCCGTCGATATGGGCGACGCAGCGGATCGACAGGAGCAACAAGCGCTGGGCACCATCCTGCGCGCCATCCCACCGGAGTTGGCCCTGGTGCTCCCCGCCAAGGATGCCTAGGACGTGATCAAGAAGATGTGAGTCGTCGTGGGCCGCATTCGCGAGGCGTACCGACAGAAGCTGTGCAAGGACTTTGAGAATATATCGTTCAAGAGCATGGAGGGAATCGATGATTTCTCTCTTTGTCTATCTAGAATCATCAATGAACTACAAAGTCTCAGCGATGACATAACAGAGCTCAAGGTCATTGAGGTGACCCATCACACCACTGCATGTTGTAGTGCGCAAGTCGTTGGTATAACACTCACGGAACACCGTTCCACGAACATTACACCCAACAGAGTACTGCAACATGTCTGCCTCCCTCTATCTTTCCTCTCCTTGATTTTGAGGCGACGACAAAATAGAGGGGAAACAAATCTCCACAGGAGCTAGAAAAGACGGGAATAGAGGATGCAATTAGAAGTGAGGTTGCATGATTACTTAAGCGGAGAGGACATGACTCCATCGTACCTATGGACTCTACATGCGGGTTGACATGGACATGACCGACAACGACGAGGTTGGAATCCCGGGATGTGTCGATTCTCGCACCAATGGTGGCCCATGCAGCAGAGCATGGGAGCCCGGAGATGTGGCAAGATGTTAGGGACGCGACTCACCCGCCGATGTGACCTTCATCGTACCTGGATAATGGAATCGGCGGTTTCTTCCGCAGCCTCATTCCTAAGTTCCCCAAGGTGAGCCGCTGCTCGCGTATTACCCCCGTTGTCATGGCTCCATGGTGTAGTGGAGTGACCGGATGTCAGCGGCCTGGAGGAGGATGGCGCAGATGAGCTCGAGGTGGCCGGTGTCGTTAATGGATGAGTTCACAAGATGTCCCGCTGTAGGGGTGGGATGTATGGGAGCATGCAGGATGTTCGAGGTCGCCCACTACCCTAGTGGTGAGGAAAATATGGCTACGACGGTCAGATGAGTAGAGGTTGAGGTGGTTGGTGATGACAACAACGAGGAGTTTCACGAGCGAGTGGGAGAGGAAGGGGTTGAGAGCTGATATTGAAGGGAAACAGGTAGGCTACACTAGCGTAAATAAAAAAATCTACCGCGTCAACCAGAAATACTGTTGTCTTAGATCTCGGGATTACCACTATTTGCGTAGTTGCGGAACTCGATGAAGAACGTCGGGGAAGTGTAGATGTTCTACGTTTCCTCCTTGTCCTCGTCCCACGATCATCTCCCCTTTGCGCAGCTCGTCCAAGTGCTACAGCTGCAGCACCTCTGACGTATCAACATGTCCGGAGTGGAAGCGTCACACGCCAGACTGCTAGGTATGCACGTGCAACACAAGCTTGAGAGGAGTGATGGCTGGGTGGAATGCTCAACCCTATTCAGCTCTGCTCACCCTCTCTTATATAGGCGTCTCTAGTGGGTTTTTACATTAGCAGCTCATTAGTAGCCTAAGCCTGGTCTAATTCGGATCCAATCCTCATTAGGCTTCTAGCCCCTTAAGTGTGTGACCCTATAAGTTCATACACGTATATACATGAAACGCGTACACTTACTCCGTCAACAGTTGGTAGCGGCCTCTAGCAAGACGTGTCAACTCCTAAACGTATATAAAGATCATTCGGACGAACCATCACAAGGTTGAGTATATATCTTTCCCTTTGCCTCGCGATATCCAAGCTGACCTTTCTTTCTCGATACTATGATTTGAAATCCCTTTACTAGGTTAACTCTTAACCGTATGTAGCACAAGCATGCATTTCTAGATCCTATCACTCGAGGGGCCTAGAGGTATCTCTCTCAAGTAGAGAGGGGCAAATCCTATCTTGATTGACCAATGCCTTGCAGCATGTATCAGGACAAACCCAAAAGCTATCTTTATAACTACCTAGTGACGGAGCAGTGTTTGATAGCCTCAAAGTAGGTCGATCCACATCTCAAGTACATGTGATAATCTCAGGTCTAAGGAAAAAACATACACAATGTGTAGAGAGAGCTGCAAGTATAATTGCCATTCTCAAGTTTGGTCAGTCTAACCTCATGTTTATAACATGTGTCCACATTATTGGTTTGACTTGCGAAACATAGTCATCAACCAATCGATGTGCTAGTCTAATATTCGCGTGTGTCCTCACATGAACTCCGACTAGAGACAAATATTAGATAACCATACAAGTAAAGAGTTTTACAAACAATTCATATAATTGTCAATCAATACAAGTTGCCTAATATATAGATATTCAAGAAACATTACAATAACTCATAGATACACATAAAACACAATCATCTCTATGATTGCCTATAGGGCATATTTCCTTCAAATATGTGTTCTCGTGATTAGGTGGAGAAACTTATAGAAGACCTCAAAATTTAATACACGTTTACCCATTGTTATCATTTGTCACATCATCGTGATAGCAGACCCTGACTATCAGAAACATAGTTAGTGTGGCCTAACAGATCAATCGCTACATTTTGTTACATTGTTACTCTGGACCGGTGGTGATAGTTTTTTAAAGGGAGTGTTTAGATCTCAAGCGACTGAAAACTTCTTGTGTTTAAGTCGCTGACTTTATTCTACTGTTTATGTTGATTCTCAGTTGCAACTAAGTTGCAAATTATAAAATTTGTACTAATTCTTATTTGCAACCTAGTTGCAGCTCGTTAAATTTTTAGTTGTAATCTAGTTGCAACTCATTAAATTATCAGTTACAACCTAGTTGCAACTCATGTGTAAGCCTCATATTACATGAATCACGAAGTAGATTCAATAGCGAGAGAGATGACCGAGACATAACAAGTTCTTAGACGCCTGAGAACTAGCAAATCCGTTTTTTAAAATCCTAGCCGCAATTGTGGTGATTTTTTTATTTTCTTAGATGGAGGAGATGTCTTTACCCTCGTTGTTAGAGACAAAAAGAAATTGACATAGGCAAAGTAAAATTACTACACTCTTCCGGTGTACTACCATAGCTCTCATAGATGGGAAACCGAGGAATATTCTTTCCAGCGGCTAGGTTTTTTTCTGTTTCGCCTCCCTTCTCCTCCTAATCCATAGGCAATTGTCTTAAATAGGATTCAGTTCAAATTATGATCACCGTAAAACAAGTGATGAAATGAGTTTATCTTAGTAGGAGTGGTTGGTGTAGCAGAATGTGGAACAACAGTGATTACCAGACTGCATTTTTCATCTCCCTTTCCCCTCCTAATCCAATATGTGGCATGTTGTTTTCGGTGTGGAACTTCATCTGATTTTTTTTTAAATTCACCTTATAGATCTCATGTATTAAACACGGCCGAGCCAATGACCTACGGAAATAACCTAGCCAGAAGCTCAACTTTAATTAAGGCCCAAAACGGGGAGGACAGTTGTTAACCTGAGCAAGCAATGCCAATATTCCATTGTGGGTTGTGGTCCAATACAGCCAACATTTTTTACCATACCTCCCTTAAGCATACTACTATATGGAGTACAATACCCTAAAAAAATACTATATGGAGTACAAAAGTTAGGCGATAAGTATTATTTCGAGGAGACCACTCCATCGACTTTTGCTGAAAAATAAGCAACAGCATGCTCGAAATCGGCTTGGTGATAATTTAAAAAGGGAAAAAAGTCGGCTTGGTGATAGCTTACATGTGACAAGAGTTATCTGCTCGGGGGTTGAGACTTTTGCGCGTGGTACTGTGCGTTGGTCATAGAGAACGTCAACACCGCGAAGAGAGAACTCTGCGCATGCTACTCTTTCCTTGGCTTCGGTTCTACTACTCCTTTAGGCCTTGTTTGGTACTAGTGTTTTAGTGAAGGAATATAATCTCTAAAGGGATTGGATGAAACCCCTACCTACACCTAAACCCCTCTAATTCCCACAAAACCCTCAATCCCCACAAATTGACTGGATAGGGGTAGTCTATTCAATATGGAAAAAATAAATAAACTAGAACTTGAGAAAAAGTGGGGATTAGTGGGGATTGAATGAGTCAAATACTTTAGAACCAAACATACTATTTGAAGTAAGTAGGGATTTGCGGTTTGGTGAGAATTATCCTCTCTAATCCCCACAAATACTCTAGTACCAAACAAGACCTTACTGTTACATATGACAACAACAGGGGTTTTCCCACTAACAGGAAGGGAGTGCTCGGGCGTGTTTTTTCCTACCGGTGCAAGTCACATGCATATGGACTATACATGCGGATCATACGACGGGTCAAAATCTTCTTATTTGGTCGTCTGTATGTCACAGTTAAGCAGGCATAATAAAATCAAGTTCAAATCAGGACACAAATAACTAAGACACCTTTCACTCGGCAATCATAGCCAGGGTAGGATCATGTTTCGGTCATTTCTTGATCATTTTACTCATGATGCAGTCGAAGATAGTGACCTTGAAGACGTCACCCTTAAGTATATTGAAGGTCATGAAGTGCCCTATCTTGATTAGGTGGACAACGGTGAAGCCATATTCCGGTAAAAACGGTCGATTTTGACGTTTGCAGCAGGCCAACTTTTTGACTGTTTTAAAACTTGTGTCCTGCAGAATTAGACGGGACCCAGTGAAACAAACGGGCTCATTTCTTCTAGGCAAGAAAGGCCTCCGTAGACAAGCAAATACGCCCGAAGCGAGCTCCTACATGCGCTCCAGCGGAGGGTTCCGAGCTTGTCCGCCTGACCTGACCTGACCGTGCTGTTCTCAGACGGATAGCAACGAAAAGGACACACGAATTCAGGCATTCATTCTGTTCATCAACCCCATCCAAACAATCAAAGGCTCAGGAACAAATTCCCACCAGCATCAAAGTACCTTCTTTCCTTCCTTTCCTTTCTTTCTTTAATTCAGTAACGAACAAAATCTCCATGCATCTTTCGCACGCATCAAAAATAGTTTTAAGGATAACAGAACAATTTAACCCAGCACCAAAAGTATCAGAACCAGAATACCATCATTGCCGCATACAGACAGACAACACAGAGGACTTCATGATCAATATTCATCGTCCAGACTGTAACAGTTTCATGTACAGATCAAGAATAGAATTACATTGCTTTCTTCTGCTTCTAGTCCTTTTTTTTTCCTATTCCATTCTACACTTTAGTTCGCGACAAAAAATCACATACAAAAAAGAAAGGAACGAATGCAAAGCTGTTCAGCAGCATCGGCAGTTCGTTTCTCTGTGTATCCCCCCTCCCGGATTAAGTCAGAGAGCGCTACAACAAATTCAACCGAGGGGTTGGGCCTGTTTCAACAACTCCAATGTCACTGTACAGCGAGATCTCCGGTCTATGTTCTCAGAACCATTCTATATGTCGAGAGGTTAAGGCTGTGTAAAAAAGCAAAATTTTGGCTACTGGTGTCACGACAGTCCCTTGCGTATCGCTACGATGATCTGGTTGGAGATCTCGGTGCCCCGGAGAATGAGGTACAGTACAAAGGATGCGTAGGCAACTACTGCCACGCAGAGAACTGATCCGTAAAATGGACCTCGTATCTCGGATGAGAAGAAATCCAGCAGGAGATACCCGTTGATTGTGATCAATAGTGCAGCCACTGTCCACGTTACAGCCTACATAGAAATGCCAGAACTCAGTAAGAACATTGTCTGTCATCTATAAGACAATGTACGGAATTAAAACAACAGTCCCTGCAACAACACTACTCATTTTAAGAGCATTTTCACCGCAAGATACGACCATGCCAGTACAAGAAAGGATCCAAAATCATGGACAAGAAAAGGATGATGACTTACTTGCATGTTACGGCCTATTTTAAAGACTCCCATGACTTGCTCCTTGGACACCAAGGTTATCAACGGAATCAGTGCAAAGGGGATCTGAATGGACTGAAGCACATTGAGCCACTCATTTAGAACATCCAGTGCATCAGATGAATCAAAGAACAGAGCCACGACTATTGTCGGCACGATCGCAAAACTTCTGGTTATCAGCGCCCTCATCCATTTCTTTAACTTCAGATTCAGAAATCCACCCATTATAAACTGTCCAGCATAAGTTCCTGTTATTGTACTACTCTGCCCGGCCGCTAAGAGCCCAATCCCCCAAATGTAGAGGATAGGCAAAAACCCTCCACCAAACTTCTCTTGAAGATACTGTCCAGCATTTTCAAGACCAATACTCCCAGCTTCTTTAGTGCCATAGAATCCTTTAGCGAAAACAGTTGTGACAAAGAGATTTATCATGAAGGATATAGCCAATGCCACCGTTGACTCTATTGAGTAGTATCTCAATGCTTCACGAACTTGGTATTCCTTTTTTGGATCTATTTTTCTAGACTGCACAAGCGCTGAATGTAGGAAGACGTTGTGGGGCATAATGACACAGCCAACAACCCCAACCGCTTGTCTTATTGTCTTAGAGCTCAGTTTTGGAACCACAATACCTGTTGATAAAGTTAAATAAGATCAATGGGTAGGAGAGTATGAGAAAATTGGAAGCATAAAGTTGATCAGTGAGGTCCTTACCGACAAGCAGGTCCTTCCAATTGGGCTTGGTATCCGTGAACATCCATGCAAAGGAAACGGCCATTGTTGCAATCAAAACTGCAAATACAGCCTCCAATTTCCTAACCCCATAGTTCTCAAGAGAAAGAAAAATGAAGCTGGAAAAGAAGAACCAGGTTAAGTCGATGATTCAAATAAGTATAGCTATATCGCTTTCATGTCTTCAACTGTTGATGAACATACTAATGACACTCAACTAAGCATGTAAAGTACAGTGACGCTAGCCCCATCAAGGTGCAAAGCACATCTAAACCAATACAATATCGGTTCTTTTAATATTATATGCAGAAAATAGGTATTAATTAGTCAACTGTGAGTTTGTGATAGTTTAGAGAAATGTGTACGTAAGTTCATAGTTTAAGCAATACAAGGACATCCAGAAAACTATGGAACAAGGCAGAAATAATTAATATTGCAGCATCTCCAACTTTTATTGAAAAGTGACATCAAATAATTGCGTGAATACTAAGCAGTGGATAACAACCATGCACTAGATACAAGCTAGACATCAAATAATATAGTACACAGATGCCAGCAGCATAAAAACGACATTTAAAACCAGCACAAATGTTTGCTTTACAGTCGGAAGGCCAGCCAGAAAAATATAGCATATATATCATAAAGGACACTCCTGCCACAAGTCCGAAATATCTAAGAAAAAAGTGAACAAAGATTTGGAGAACAGAATCTAACATGGAAATCTGAAGTTGGCAGGAAACATGACATACACAAGTAATCGTTGGTCAGTAAATCTGAATAGTTGATACTTGATAGTACTGTACAAGTTCAATTTGTATACATGCCTGAATGCTGAATACTAGAAACCATCCTAAACACAAACATGATTTTAATTTCTTATAAGAGAAACACGATTGCCAAACTGCAATTGATTCAGGTTTAGATCCTTCTATTAATATTTCAAAAACAAAACCTGGCAACGGAAACCAAAGGCCAGACTATGACACGAAAAACTTATCTAGCCTTTTTCACCTTGCCGGTGAATTCTCTAGTAGCTATTTAGATAAGGAATTAAAAATTCAAACTTGAAAGGGTAGTGAAAATTTTGTGATTTCAAAACGACAGAATTCAGATACGTGTTGGGGAATACTATAACTTTGTGAATTCTTGTGCCGAGGCAGGTAAATATCTGTAACCCTCATATCTCATAGAGCATCCTGAACTAAAAGGATTCATGATCAAGTGTCACTTCGCCGATAGTACAGCCTTATAACAAAAAAAGATCAAATATTTGTATAACTAAAAATTAAAGCAAGCACGCATTGTGACTTACACTCAAATCTACTCCAAATTAACACCTAACCCTGCCAGAGTCCTAAACTAATGTGACACTCTGATAAACATCAACAGTAAAGTCCATAACTAACTGAGATCTAACACCAAAACCTCAACCAAATGTCACTAGCAAGAATTAGGATAAAATAAGTGAACCTTTCCCTTTTCTGATCTTTTGGAAAATCTCACTGCTAATTAGACAAAAAAAAGCAACTTTTTTTGGAACTATCCTGTGATCCAGCACCTCCCAATCAAATTACATTGATAGCAAATTAAAAATTCAACAACCAATCAGCAAAAGTCCAAACTAACCAGTCCAAGGCGGTGATGACGACGCCGGCCCAGAGCGGCAGGTACCCCCTGCTGAGGATCTTGATGGCGATCGCGCTGCCGATGACCTCCTGGATGTCAGCGCCGACCATGGCGACCTCGGCCATGAGCCAGAGCGCGCGTCGCGCCCAGTCGGGGTACTCGTCGCGGCAGAGCTCGGCGAGGTGCCGGCCGGTGGCGACCCCGAGGCGCGCGGCGAGGAGCTGCACGAGGAGGCCCATGGCCGTGGCCCACATGAGAAGCCAGAGCAGCGTGTCCCCTGCGGCGGCGCCGGCCTGGAGGTCCCCCTCGAGGTTGCCCGGGTCGAGGAACGCGATGCTCATGAGGAACCCGGGCCCCGTGAAGAGCCAGAGCTTCCGCCAGGAGAAGGGCGGGGACGCCGAGGACGAGGCGAGCTGCGCCTCCAGGTCGTCGTCGGCGTCCGGGTCGTCCGAGGAGAGGGACACGATGACCTTCTCGGACGCCTCGAACGCGCGCTCCTCCAGGTCCTCCTCCTCGCCGCTGCCGCCGTCGTCGTGGCCGGCCACGGGCGCCGAGGCGGGGAGGAGGGCGCGCGCCTCATCGTCGGCCCGGGCCGCCTCGGCGTGTGCCGCGGTGCCGGTGCCGACGCCGGCGGACATCGAGATGCGTTTCTGTGCGAGTTTACACACGCCGCCCGCGGACGGTGAGGTGCGTGCGGCGATTTGAGGAGGCACGTGGTCAGCACGTGACAGGCTCTCCAACCGGATGCTTCCTGAGTTCACAGTCCCGGCTCCTTTTTGGGCCTTTTTATACGGAGTACTGTCCCTTCGGGGACATCCGATATACTCCTGTATTAATCCTAGTCCGATTGGTACTGCAGCTTACTGTTATTGATCATGTTATATACTCAAACGTGTCGTACATGTATCGCATGTCAACATTAAACCAACGAATTTTGAGTATACATCTTGTACTCCTTTCGTCTCAAAATAGATGTCTCAAATTTATTAAAATTTGGATAAATGTAGACACTATTTAATAGATAGCTTCATTTAAATTTTAAAAAATCGAAGACATCTATTTTGGGACGGAGAAAGTAGATTACTATGCGGGTATTTAAAAAAATAGTATGAGAGTATGTAAGAGATGGTGAATAATCCAAGATATCTAATATTATTTGTATTTCAAAAAAAAAACATCATGCAATTGAGCATTTGCATTCAAACTAAATAAAATAGATTTAAAGAATATATCATTTTATATTTTACTAACATGGATACAATGTGTCAAAGTGGTGCTTGAAGCAAATGGTATATGAAAGTGTATTTGGATAAAATATTTTAGCAGAGTAAAAAAAGGGTATATGGTTTAGAGAATGGATTTTGTGCTTGCCCTAATGGGTGTGTAGACTATCCTGTCCTTCCATGCAGACGTTGAGATATGTGCCCATATTGTACCTGTCCATTTTATGAAAACGCTGTCTGAATTTTCCCGTCACGTCAGACATCGCTTCCTCCCGTATTCGCGCCACGCGACACGCGCGTCAGGTAGTGGTCGGCCATAGCGTTACCCATCCCCTACGAGGAGAGAGAACCTCCGGCTCGCTCTGTCGCCCTGCTATTCATCCGCTCGCCATTATTTCCTCAAGATCGGACCGGCGAGATCCGCTGGCTAGACAGCGCGTCGCCATTGCCGCATGCCCCATGATCTGTTCCGGCGGTCGTCCAACCAGTATAGTCCAGGTAGCAAGAATTCCACTCGCATCTTTCGTTTTCATTGCCGATTTCGCCACCGGTCTGCAGCCGGCTTATCTTGGTGTGTCGATTTTGGGGCTTTTTCTCCAGGAAACAATGTCGGACGGAGCGGGAGGAGCTGCGGGTGGTGCGTCTCATTTCGATTCCTTTGTCCGCCACGGGGGCGACGAGGAGCTTCTTGGCGGAGGAACAGAATGCCATGGCTCCGCCAGCAGAGAGAGTGTCGTCGGCAGCGACGGCGGCGGCGAGATCCTCCGTGCGTCAGGCTGCAGTCCGATGCAGCCCCGTGCCCCTCACCATCTTCCTCAGCGGAGCCCGTCACGCAGCCTGAGGATGGAGTCTGAGTCGTGTGCCGCTGGCAAGATCTGGACAGTGGGGATCTTCCTCCTGAATCCCCATAAGCCAGGAGATCAAGCGCCATTCGTTTGTTCTTCCCATATTATTTTTTCAATTTTATCTATCCCCAAAGTTTCATCCGTATGTGAAATATGTCCGTACAGGTATGCGAAGAGCACATCTCTCTATTTGTTTTTTCTATGTAAGTTAGTTCAGACCTGGAATGAGATTGTATTGGTGAAACTTTCCTTGTACTTTTAATTGCAAGGCTGTTCATGGTCAATGTTCATGACTTGGATCAACATGTGATCAACTCCCTCCCCGTCGCCCTCTCAAAATTTCTTCATATTTCCTCTAATTTTTCTTTTTGCACAAATGGCGAATTATTCATGTTGTATGGAGTGATTTCTTTGTTGATGTCCTTATCCAACAATGGTGTGGATGTTCCTGAATGGTTCTTGTTAATGCAGTAAAATATGGATTTGGAATCAGTTCTTCATGCTCAGCTCTGTTCGTCTCGTGTACTCCATGTCCATTAAATTAAATGTGATTTGTTCCAGATTCAAGATGTGGAATGGTGGAAAATATTCATTCGGTTCATGTTGGGAGAGAGAGAGACTGGCTTGGCGACAGAGCTTGTAGGGGTCGAGGTAGTTGACCAGCGGTGGCGGCGGCTCAGCATCTGGCGGAGGAAGGCGGCAGCGAGCTCCAGATCGAGCGGCCAGCTTCCGCTTGAGGATGGTGAGATGCTCGGTTGGAAGCAGAGCGCTGGTGTTCGTACTGGGGGAGAAAGAAAAGTGGAGGATAGGGATGGGTGAGATGCTCAGTTGGATCAGTAAAGAATCGGAATTCCTTCACGTACGATTAAGTACGACAAGACCGTGGACCGCGTGGATGTTTCACCTGGTGTTTTCTGCATCGTACAGAAATCGGACAAAGTTTGTCGTACGTGTAGCAGCTCTCGTCTGCCGGTACTGCACAGGCCACTTTTCCGCGTATTCCACTGCCGTTTACTGCTCACTGTCCGGGATTCCCTCATGCTATTTCCAGAAAATGCACAAAATCCATCTGTGGCAGAAAAGTGTTCCCAAATCTCAGCGCAAATTTTGGCTCGTGGACTGCCGGATAAGTCCCGCACCCATAAGGGCAAGTACAAATGTATTTCCGATATGGTTTAAACTATTTTTTTTCTTTTTTTGCAAGGAAATTCCGGGCTTTTATTCAAATAACCACAGCTCTATCCCGATCAGCCACAAGACTGGAAACGAGGAAGCTTGGGGGAAATTCCATCCAACAACTTGTGACCGCCAGAGTGCAAGCGTGCTTAGCACAAAGGTGGGCAAGTGTGTTAGCTGATCTAGAAATGTGTCGTATAACAGCGCGAGAACCCAGTCGCGAGTCCCAGAGATCCACAACCTCCTTGCAATCCGCTTCAAGAACCACTCGCGAGAAACCACGGAGCTTTGCGAAGATCACCCCATCCCTCAACGCCATTGCCTCGGCAATCATCGGATCAGTGATTCCAGGATACGGCTTGCTCCAAGCTCCAATAAAGCCGGAAGGATCTCTAGCCACACCTCCCACTCCAGCTTTCCTAGCTTCAGATGCTATACCAGCGTCAGTATTAATTTTGACCCAGCCAATCTCAGGCGGTCTCCAACCATGTCCCGGGAGGATACTAGCAAGCTGTCTCAGCACCTCCAGCAAGGCCAACGTGTCTCTAATCCTCAGCACAGAATTAGCAGGACTCAGACCCTCCCGGTCATGCGTTATATTATTTCATGAAGTCCAAATTGTCCACATAACCGTGATGATTTTCGCCCTGTCTTCATCAGGAACAATCGGGTCACATAGGATATATGGTTTAAACTAGCAAACAACAATTGCAACGTTGTGTATTTGCTAGTATGATTTTATCGTATAGCTCGTGGATAAAAACATCTATCATAAAAAATGGAGATTAATAGTGTTTTCTTAAATAGAACACGATATATGTGAATGCTTTGTTGGATGCTATTTCGATTGGTGGTCAAAAGAAATTACCACCTCGACTAAACCAACAGTCCCACACACTCAGATAGACATGTAGCCCACACTGGTTATATCTGACGACGGGCAGAAAATAGAAAAGCTAATCTGTCACCACGTAGTCCAATAGAAGGCCTGTCATCGCCTGCCTTCCACGTGGTCCTTTTAACACTGCGTGTGGAATGAACAGTACGGAACTATGAAATCCTAGCAGTTCTTCCATCCATCCAAAAAGATAAAGAAGGGTCGAACTAAGATGGACGGACGGCCTGCGGCGAGGAGACGGCGAGCATCCTGTGCTCTGACCCAAAGCCAAATGGCACGCACGCACTAAGCACTATGTATGAAAGTGACAACCCACAAGAGATTATACTAGTTCCACCGTTTTATAATATTTTTCTTTTAGTTTTATAAAAGCAATATATCTAGACGTCTGTGTAGATTTAAAGTGAACTATTTTAAACCTATATAAACTATAAACACCTAGATACATTATTTTCACAAATCTAAAACATTTTACTATATTTTAAAACGGAGAAAATAGTATACTACTAATACTAGTAGTACATGACATCTACAGATTTATACTCTGTTTTTTAGCAAGGAAATAGTCGCAGAGAGAGAGGCCTCAGCTGAGTCTGCCTGGTTGGTTTGTGGCAAACGCCGACTAGAACTCTGCAGGCCAGTTTATACACGACCCACCTATCTTTGTTGGTATTTTTTTATCAAATCTATCCAAATCTGGAAAGTTCAACCAAGTTCGATCCTTCTCCGAAACTAATTTGGAATCTGACCCCTAGGGTCGGCGCCATTTAAAATGGCGCCGAAATTGTACAGGTCGACGTCAAGATGAAGCAGCTAGGATGCAAACTAGGAAGGTCGGCGCCGTTTTAATTGGAGCCGACGACGGCGCCATTTTAAACGGAGCCGACCTCCTTCGGGTCGGTTTTCTGTTTTGTGTGCGCCGACCTGTATAACTTCGGCGTCATTTTAAACGGCGTCGACCCCAGGGGTCAGATTCTGAATTAGTTTCGAGAAAGGATCAGACTTGGTTAAACTTTTCAGACTTGGGCAAATTTGGCGAAAAATACTCTTTGTTGCTTGCTGGAGTAGCTAGGCTGGATCACCTGACCTGATGGATTGTGCTTACCTTAAAAGGGGGGAGGGGGGGGGGGGGTGTCTGCGGTGCCAGCGGATCGGGAGTTCTGGGAGTTGGGACACGGACGTGGAGAAATAGAAGGAGTTTGACCATCTACCACCTCCTTGCACGTTTCACGTTTGACCCAGCGATCAACCGACCATCACGGCTCACAAAGCTCACATGCTGAACAGCATACGTACGTGTTTAGTTAATCCACAATTTGTTTCACCTGACCTGTTGGATTGTGCTTACCTTAAAGGAAGGAGTGTCTGTCCCGTTTCGTTTCCAGTCCTCCAGATCAGAGTACTTACATACACAGAGCGAGAGTTTCTGATCCGGGTACAATTCGATCACTCTATACAGTACAACATGTAGATATACGTGGAGACGTCCAGTCAACAGCGAGATCGTGTGCGAAGATTTCGTCAATTTTAAGATCTGTCGGCTTAACTTTTCTGAGGTGCTCATAGATATTGATGTATGTGTGTGTGTTCATAGAGATGTTTGTATGTTGATATTTGTGAGCTTTTGGCGTCTATATTGTGTTTCTCAAAATAAAATATACGACGCGTGTATGTAAAAAATGTAGAGTTGGAGAGTTTTAAGATGAACACAAAATTGAAACATGCTCCTCGCTACAAACCAGGGGATACAAATAAACAAACCGCGCGCTTAAACTGCCAGTGATTAGCTAACATTCGATTGGTTTTGAATTACGGAGTATTATTGTTCTGGTAGATTGGTTTTGAAATTATGATCGTGTCAACCAGCACGGATCGGTCATCTTTTGAACGGTGTGGTTATTTTGTTTTGGTAGCTATCGTCTTAGTATGTCATCGCGTAAGAAAAAGATTTCAGGTCAAACCTGCTTCGTTGATTAACGCTAGCTAATTAGTTTTGCAAGTTTCCGTCAAAGTATAATAGTGCTGGGCTTTCACAAATCACAAACAAAATGTATCATTGACAAAACCAAACTAGCTAGCCCTACCCCTCGCATGAGCCGCCCTCGCCCCCAGATCCAGCCTTTCCGGTCCTCCTCCTCCCCTCCGTCCGGCGACTAGGCCGGCGGATAGAGGAGTGGGGACCCGTCATCTTCATCGTTCACTTTTTATAGGTATGTTTTCTCTTGGTTTTGTCTCCCTAGCAGCATCGGCGAGTTGAGGCGACGATGGCGTGCTAGAATAAGGTCTTTCCGGCTTCTCCCTACCTCATCGGCGTTTGATTCGGAGTCAACGAAAGGCCCCTGGGGGTTAGCGTGGTCGGATACGTTGATTCTTTTCGGATCTTGGCAATTGGTATGTCTATCAAGGGGCCGGATTTTTTTTGTCTATAAGGATCTACAGATTGTCAAGGAGCTCCATCGACGGTTACTTCTTCCTCTTCGTCTTTGGGACGGATGTGGTCTTCTAGACCCGTTCGACGACTTCTCGTACACAACCAACAACGTCGGACCGACTCAGGGAGGATTGGCAGCGGCGGCACGCCGTCGATACGGTCTGCAGATTCAAGACAAAGGGCATCTCGAGGATTTCGTTATAATTTTTGTTTTCTTGTAATGCTTTGTATAGTCTATGTTTCTTTTAATACATTCCTTTTTGACAAAAAACCATCTACCACCTCCTTGCACGTTTCACGTTCGACCCAGCGATCAACCGACCATCACGACTCACAAAGCTCACATGCTAAACAACATACGTACGTGTTTAGTTAATCCACAATTTGTTTCACATGACCAGTTCCACAGGTTTGTGATGATGTTTGCATTGCTTTATAATCATGGGGACCACATGTTAGGGAACATAGAAAAGAACTGTTGACACGTATACTTCTATATCTATATCTATACCTAATAATAAAGCACGAAGTGTTTCTTCCGGTCCAACACTTGTTTAGACCGTTTTTACCCTCCCACCAAACTACATATAACACACCAATACCATTGTACCGGCTTTACCCAAAAAAAAACATGCGTGCTCGGTCTTTGTCTCACCCAAACCACATATTATAACCGATCAACCGGTACCCAAAAAAAAATTCTCGCTAATTTTGTACAGGCCCGGCCCAGCGCCTGCCCTTCGGTTCACCGATTCCTCACAAACTCCCAATTGCCGATAGAAGTCCCTGCTGTGTTTAGTCCCACATCGCTTTCTCAAACCGAGATCCACCAATTTATATGCCTTACAGATTGCCTAGAATCAACAAGTTGCCACCAAAAACAGTAAGCAACTCTGAAATTCGAGAGAGATATAGACGCATAATAATAGAATTGGCGATGGCGACGCTAAGAAGAATGATGGGCATGCGATGGAGTGGATATGAGCCGGAGCTTGAGTGTCTGAACGGAACGGCGATGGGTACGCCAGGAAGATGGATGGGGCAGGACGGGCGTCAGAATGCAAAGCTGGGCAGCAACATCGGCAGGTTAAAGAAAGGAGGAGGGGCGGCACAGCAGGGACTTTGCGCTTGGGCGGAGGAGACGATGCGATTTAGGATTTTCCCCTCGTGCTCGATGCGGATACGACATCAATTTACTCAGTGCCCCATTTGGGCTGGTATCGCTTGGTTCATTTCTGTTAGTTGGGCTAGCAGGAGTGATTCTGCCCACAACTTTAGCACACCATGTACATACTTCAAAAACAAAACAACTTGTTGTTTCTCCAAAAAAAAAGATAAGAAGATTTTTTTTCGAGAATCCACCGATCTATTAATAATCATCAACAGTTGTACAAAAAGACCTAAAAATAATAAAAATTACAAATAGGTCATTGGACCACCTAGCAACTACTACTCTTATTTTGGAATGGAGGAAAATTGTCCATTTTATTTTACAAAGACCAATAAAATATGTTTTTTTCTTGCAAAAGACCAACTAAATATGTTGCTAAACTAAGAGTTTACATCTGGGTCTCCATAATTTTGTTGTGCGGCTACCGGCTGGTCGCCGCTGGATCTTGTCTCCAAAAAAGATGGAGAGGATGTTCGATAGAGGATGGCGAGAGAGGCGTAGGTCGATGGATGGAGAGGATTGGAGAAAAAAGAGGATGTCATATCAATCCGAGCATGCTTTCGGTCCGGGAGTCCTCGTAGAAAAAACAATTGCAAACAATTTCTTGCATGTTTGCAATCTCTAACGCATAACCAGGTTTCCTATTTGAGTATAAAAGTGCATATAACGGGCATAACAATACCTCAATGTATGTTATATAAATTTTTAACAACATCGGCTATCATTGGCGATTTGATCCAGAAAAAGGAGGGATATGGTGGTCATAGAGTGAGCAAGCTCCGACATGAGTGACAGAGAGAGAGGAAGAAATGACATGATCATGTGGTAACTGAAAAGAAAAAAGGAGGATAAAACATAAGAGAAAAGTATATAAACATATTGATCCATTGTGTGCTCATTAAAATAAATAAATATATTATTTAAAAACATAATATAAAATAATTTTTATATTCTGATGCAACATACGGGTATTTTTACTATACATGTTTATTTATTAAATAACTATTTATCATTTATTATCTCGGTACCCTCCCACTAAATTACATATTACCCACCCTGTCACCCCTAAGCGAAAAAAAAAGTTTCAACAAAGAATCACAACCAAATTGCCCTCCCACTAATATCCACCATGCCACCCTTGCTCGTACATGTCAAAAGAAAAAAAACGCTAGCCAAGTACCACCGGAAAAAAAAAGTTTCCACAGAAAAAAGGTCCACCTACGATTCCTCTATATATCTATATCGCTCGGCCTGGGCTTGTAGGTCGTGTGCTTGCCATGTCAATTCATAGGTGTAGGACAGCCCAGTTAATTAAGTTCGACCATGGTGCACAATAGCACTCACGTTTAGTCCCACCTCGGTTCCTTAGATTGATCTATACCGATTTATATACCTTCGCAAGGTACTGGAGTATCAGCAAGTCGACTCAAAGGAATTGAATTCCCAGTGTGTTGTGATGGCTGCCTTGGCCAAAGGGGATTATAGAGAGCCGGGACGTGAGTTAAACTGGATGCAAGGGAGTGAGCTAAGAAATAAGAGAATGCCAAGGGGGATTAAGGAGAGCCGGGACGTGAGCTAAGAAGTAAGATAAGAGAAGGCCGAGGGGGGAATTAAGGAGAGCCAGCCGGGGGACATGAGCTAAACTGGATGCAAGGGAGAGTGAGCCACGTGAGCTATAAAAATAAGAGAATAAGGGACAGTGAAAAAGACTTCCTCTTTGAGAAGAACGAGACACGCAGAGGTAAGACGAGCTCCAGCGGAGGGCGTCGTCCGATGGCAGCGCTAAGGTGGCCAGGCGAGCGGGGAGGCGAGGCCTGGGCATGAAGATCGAACGAGAAGGATTAGTAGTATCCCGTGTGGTTCGTGTGCGTGTGAGATGCATCGGGGTCGAGGCCGTGCACGTGACCAGCGTGCGTGTGTGTATATGGCCTCGATCTCCCACATATTTTTAGGTCTCTTTGTCCTGCGACAGATATACGTTTACTTAGAGAAAAATGTATATAAGCTTACTGTTTCTCTTCCGCTGCAACGCGCGGGCATTTTCCTAGTACTTTATAAAGTTTCATCGACTATATAGGAAAAATATTAATAGTGGAGACTTGGTGCACATGAGCACCCTTGATTCTAGTTTTTCTTTAAATAAAAAAAATCATATTATTGAGTTTCAAAAAAAAATCATATTATTGAGTTTCAAAAAAAACAAAAAAAATGGATGTAGCCAATGATGTATCCCACAAACGTGTAAAATATAAATCTCAAATAATTACTTTGTGTTATTTGCTACAGAAAAATGACAAAAGTGTGGATATGCATAGTTTCATATCTCAAAATTTTATTATATTTTGTCCTTTTTGTGTCACCTATAATATAAAAGAAAATCAAGTTGCGATTTTGCATGCTTCTAGGATACATTGATTATGCACGGGATTTGTTTTCATTTTTTTTAAGTTGTAAATATGATTATTGAATTTGTTTAAACGAGGGGAGCACCGGAGATCGGGGAGGGGGGGGGGGGGGGGAAGGGGGCACATACACTTTATATCAATATACATATATTACAGAAAGCTTTTAATATTGAAGTATATATTTTATGTTGGTTCTAGTATTACTAGTTTAACACTATAGATGTTGATATTTATCTTTCTACATATTTGGTCAAATGCTATGAAATTTGACTTTAACAAAAGCTAAAGCACAAGTAGTAGTTTTGAACCGAGGAAGTAGCCATGTGCAACAGCGGGGCCACCAGGGGTCGATGAGGGTCCACGACCCTGCTCACCAATTCCCGTGCAAGATATCCTAGCCTAGTACATTGGCCTGGGCCTAAATTTTCAAAGCCCAATTCCTGCTAGCTCTCCTCTGCGGCTCTTCCCGACCTAGCTTTTCGTGGGCATGACGAGACTATCACTTCCAATAATATGGGTAATTTCCATGAGTTGTTGGATTGGTATGGCGCAAGATGCAAGGAAGCGGATGTGACTAATGAAAATGCTCCTCGCAATTGTCAATTGATACTTCATGAAATCCAACGGGGTATAACACAAATATGTGCAGCAGAGACTAACACATGCATTTTGCATTTGATTCTTTGAGTGCTTGGTTTAGAAAATGCTTTGTCACACGCATCGCAACAAAAATAACAGAACATAGTTTGTGCTATGAATATGATTGTCTTTGTGAAAAATTTATTGCATGCAAGAGTTAAGAGGTGATGGATGGGAGCCTCTCTTGGTGTCTGCTACTAACTTTTGTGGTTGGAATAAATATTATAGTGTCAAGTATGGATGATAACATTTCAGCATGGTTATCCAAGGATCTCATGAAACATGATTACTTGCTTCCATCATTACAAGGTATATATCTTTAATTAGATGTTTGATAGAAAGAATTCGTCGCTATAGATAAACTTGGGGATTTGGTCAAGAAATAAAGCATGAACTTGACTCAAATTTCGGAGGTTCCTTTATGGAGCTAACTGTAACTAAATCTTGGGAACTTTTAGGAAGAATTCATCGTAATAGAGAAACTTGGGAATTTGATTTAGGCAGCTAAGGAGAAATAGAAATTGAATATGATTGTCCTAATGCTTAGAAGGAATCCGGTATGGTTAAGGAAACTTCTAATGAACTTCAAATTGATGACGATATTATTTTGCAAATCCTTCAGTCTTTTACAGAACACATTGAAGCTCTGAAGAAAGAATGACTTCAATATACTCTGCCACCTAAGCAAGTTGAAGATGTAGAGATGGAAATTGTGTCCCCTATGGAGCCATCAAATAAAAGGGCATCGTATGCTGACCCCCTTCCTTTCCCAAGGACGGTGGGAAAATATATGGTCGCCCAACAACTTGAAGAACAACTAGAAGAGGAAAGAATAAACCTCAAAAACTATAAGAAGAAGCAAAAATAGAAGAGATTATTCAAGGGAGCATGCAGGAGGTGGGTTAGACAACTAAAGAAGATATATTGACCATGTTTGCGCATTGCAATGTAATCGAGCTAGACACCTGAAAGTACAATGTACGTCGCCTAGAGGGGGGTGAATAGGCTTTTAAAATTATTACGGTTTAGGCTCAAACAAATGCGGAATAAAAACTAACATTTAATTTATTGAGCACAAAACCTAACCACTAGGTTCACCTAAGTGCACCAACAACCTATGCTAAGCAATACAAGCAACAAGGTGATAGCAAGGGAAAATACTTCAAGCATGATGGCTATCACAATATAAAATGTATAAGTAAAGGGCTTGGTTGAGAGATAACCTATGGACACGGAGACGAATTTTTTTAACCTGAAGTTCATTTTCAAAGAAGCTACGTCTCTGTTGGAGAGGTGCGATGGCGCAATGCTCTCCGAATGCCACAAATAGCTCACCTCGGTGTGTGGTGGCTCCATGCACACCCAACTCCACACAAGGCCTCACCCCGGATACGGAAGCACACAACTCACCGACCCCACAAAGGCTCACCCTATTCTCTCGAGTGCGCCACCACAAAAGTCAGGCACTCGCTCCACTATGGAACACTTGAGGACGGTCACCGAACCCGTACAAGATTAGGGCAATCTCCACAACTCAATTGTAGGCTCCCAACAACAAGGACACAAAGGCTACAAAGCCACAACAGGCTACAAGACCACAAAAGGTCACAAGGCCACAAAAGGCCACAAGAAATCAACACACCAACCGTCCAGGGTTCCAAAAACCCAAGAGTAACAAGCCCACAAGCTTGCACTCGCCGAATCTCCATGGAGAACTCAAACCTATGCAAAAAAGCAAGGGCAAGTCCTTCACTTACAAATTCCAACAAAGCTACAAAAGCTATTGGGGGAATAAGGGAGGAAGAACACAAGAGGAGAACACAAAACTCTCCAAGATCTACATCCCAAGGATTCCTTCACAAAGAAGGGATTTGGTTAGGTAGGGTTATGGATCTAGATATCCTCTCTCGAATCCCTCAAAGAGATGCAAGAATCATGGGAGGGAGAAGGGGAGAGGGCAAGCTTTTGAAGGTCAACAATGGAGGAGAGAGTGTAAGAGCTAGCAAAAATGGCCTCAAAAGTTGGGGAAACATTAGGGGAGAGGGGGCCTTAAATAGGGCAAGAGAAATCTTCCCGTTTGGGCCAGATTCGCGCACCACCGAAATTTCTAGTCCCCTATCGGAACTTCTGGTAAATAAAAACACAAGATACAGAAGAAAATAGACGTTCGCCGGAACTTCCGCTCAAGAAAAAACGCTGGACAACATAGCATGAAAACTTCAATAACTTTTAATTCTGGACTCCGTTTTTGATGATCTTGGGCTCATTTTGAAGAGAACGAAAAGCTCTACAAGATCATGAAAAGAAACATCATAGTCCAACATGGAAGTATAAAAACAAATTGAGAAATGTATGATCTCTCTTGAAGCGATAAACCGGTAAAACCTCCAGAACCCAAAACACAAGAAATTGAGCTTGGAAACTCCGATTGGGATGAAACCAATTTTGTTGGAAGGATAAAACCAAGTAGAATCCAACAAAAGCTGAAATACTAGATACCACCAAGGGATAAAATACCATGAATATATATATATATATATATGTGTGTGTGTGTGTATGTGAGATATTGATACGTCGTAAACGTATCTATAATTTTTGATGTTCCATGCTTGTTTAGTATCAACTTTGCTATGCTTTGTCTACACTTTGAGGTATTTTTATACATTTTCTGGAACTAACCTATTAACAAGATGCCACAGTGCCAGTTGCATGTTTTCTGCTATTTTTTGTTTCAAAAAAGCTAGTAAGGAAATATTCTCGGAATTGGACGGGACAAAAGCCAAAGTCAATATTTCACCAAGGGGAACACAGCGACCGAAGGGAGACCGGAGGAGGGACACGATGCCGCCACACCCTAGGGTGGCGCGGGCCCACCCTAGGGTGCGCCGCCACCAGGTGTGGCCGCCTCGGGTGCCTCCCTGCCTCGCCTCTTCGCCTATAAAAGCCTCCTGATGCCAAAACCCTAAGAACTCGATCAGATCTCCATGAAACAGTCTGTAGCCGCCTCCACCATCGTCCCTAGATTGGGGGGGGCTAAAGCTCTTCCCGGCACCCTGCCGGAGGGGAGAGATCATCCCAGAGGCCTTCTTCATCACCATGCCAGCCTCCGGTATGATGCGTGAGTAGTTCATCCTTAGACTATGGGTCCATACAGTAGCTAGATGGATGTTTATCCTCCTTTGTGCTATCATGTTTAGATCTTGTTAGCTCCATTTATGATCAAGATCATCTATTTGTAATCATGCATGTTGTGTTTGTAGGGATCCGATAGATATTGAGATTACTATGTCATATTGATTATTGATTCTATCATGTCTTACGATTATTGATTCTATCATGTCTGTTTTGTTTGAGATCTTGCATGCTCTCCGTTTCTAGTAGCTATCTTGGCCAAGTAGATGCTAGTGACTCCAAGAGGGGGTATTTATGCTCGATAGTGGGTTCATGCCTCTATTGAATATGGGGAAGTGACAGAAATCTCTAAGGTTGTAGATGTACTGTTGCCACTAGGGAGAAAAAACAACCTTTTGTTCATGGAACAATTGTATTATTTACTTTATACACATTGCTTAAAGCAGTTTTCTGTTGCTTGCAACTTAATACTAGAGAGGGTTCGGATGATAACCTGAAGGTGGATTACTAGTCATAGATGCAGTTGGATGGCGGTCTATGTATATTGTTGTAATGCCCAATCAAATCTCATAGGATCATGAATGTCTAGTATTACATTGTTATGCCTTGCTCAGTCCTGTCAATTGTCCCGCTGTAATTTGTTTACCCAACAAGTTATGTTATTTATCTTAAGGAGAACACCTCTAGTGAACTGTGGACCCCGGTCCAATGTTTACCATTATTATATCATCTACTGTTACTGTTTACTTTATACAAGCAACCATTACCATCCACACCATACGTTTAATCCTTTGTTTTCAGCAAACCGGTGAGATTGACAACCTCACTATATGTTGGGGAAAAGTCTTGAGTTTGTGTTGTGTAGGTTCCAAGTTGTTAGCAACACCTTGGAGTTGTTTCCTTGCTCCTACTGGTTCGACCTTGGTTTCATAACTGAGATAAGACTTACTGCTATGCTCACCACACCTTCCTCTTGGGGTATCCCAACAAAGCTATACAGTGATCTAAGCCGCATCAAGATGTTCTCTAGCGCCATTGCTGGGGAGTTAAGGACGGATTCACAAGGGGGGTCCTTCACAACCTTTCTCTTTAGTTTGTTTTTGTTTTGCTTAGTTTCATTTTGTTTGTTTTGCTTTCTTCTTTTTATCAAAAATTACAAAAAAATAGTTTTGTTAGTTTTGCTTTTTCCCATAAAAAACACACAAAAATTAGTTCTTTCTATAGTTGTCACCTTGTTCTAGATCACCATGTTGATCCCTAAGTTCACCCTGAAAGACCTTTCAATAGGTAGTGGCTCTATAATTGGGAAAGAAAACATTGAAGAATTCTTTAATCATATTAGCAAACATGAGGATATTGAGGATAGATCCTTAGCAGAACTTGCTCCTAATTATGAAATTGCTGCAGCTTCTTTAGTTCACATGTTGGAGGCTAGGTTTTCTAACCTTAACCCGATGATGCAAATAATGTTTCTTAAACTTAAAGAAGTAGAGGATACTGAAAAGAGAGATTTTATTCTAGAAACTTTGCTAAAGGAGTTCAATGATGTTGCTAAAGAAGCCAAAAAGGTCTTTGATCGTTTTAATATGCTAGGCTCTTGTGTAGATGTTATGGTTACATTAGAAAACTTATATAAAACCATACCCAATGGAGAGGAAATTAAAATACCCATACCGTTTAAACTTGTAGGAATGCATGAGGCCTTAGAAAAAGAATTTTGATTGGATTGTTCCTGAAAATCCGTTTGATGAAAGTAGTGAACCCAAGAGTGTTGATAGAGGATCCTCTAGAACTCATTTGGATGAGATACCTTTCCTAGTTGAAGAAATTTCGAGTATTGATATTAATACTACTTCATTTGAAAATACTTGATTCTTGCTTCTTGTGCCTAACTTAAAGGCGTTAAAGAAAAGTACTTCTTGGGAGATAACTCAATAGTTTTCTTGAGTCTTGGAAGTTATTAATTCTGTAATAACCTCTCTTTATCCTTTTTATTTATTTTTGTGCCAATAATAACCTCTAATGAGAGGGAAATAAGATTTGGGGAAGTGCTGTCCTGAAACAGATTTTTGTGCTTCATTGTAAAAATTCGTGAAAAATATCTGTAAGTCGGATTGAGCTGTAATTTGCTGAATAAATCCCCCAGGTTGTTAGATAACTTTACTTAGTTCAACACTTTTTTATTTGAGCAACATAAGGTCTTCAAAATAATCGGTTTTTACCTTCTGGTCTGTTTTGACAGATTTCTGCCATTATTTTCATTTGCCTCTTTATTGATTTCCTTTTGAGTTATCTTTGGTAAATTGTGCCTTTTTAGGGAATTAATACAGTAGTTTGTGTCTTCAATGAAAGTTTTTCTGTTTTGAAACTAAACCCAAAGGTTTATTACTTTTGAATGCACTAATGTTGCTAATGAAGATTGTGTGAAGTTTTGTATGAAGGAAAATTTCTAGGTGTAAGGGAAGAATGATGTAATGAGATGAAGAATGGACAAAATCTTAAGCTTGGGGATTCCACCCCACTTCACCCCAAGAAATATTCAAGAGGTACAAGCGTCAAAGCTTGGGGATGCCCAAGGCATCCCCTTCTTCATCAATAAAAATCTTAGCTCTTTCTAGACACTTCATTTTTATTATTTCATGCACTGTTGTGTTGTTCTTGGAGCGTCTTAGTTTTTGTTTTTGGTTTTAGTTTGCTTAGTTTTCTTGAATAAAGTAGTTGGACCCCTGCTTTTGCTGTGATGTTTCAAATAAGTTGATTGATGTTGGAAAGGAGTAGAAAGTTTCTTGCTTATAGTGGTACAAAGGGAGCTTGTTTTAACTGTGGCCTAGAATCTATCATGTCATGCTAGATGTTGTTTTGACCTTATGCTTAGTGATTATTGTTGTAGCATGACTTGTTCCAGACAATTAAGATTACTTAATGTGCCTTGAAAGAATCATGCGTTGTTTTTTAGCATACAAAAGCATAGTATTGTGGTATTCTCCTTTGATGCTTTGTTTGGGTTGACTTGGCACATGCTCACACCATGTTATGACTATGAAGCAATCACCTTAGCCTCTATGATCATTTAGTTTTTGACTTGTGGTACCACTTGATGCTTTGATTGATAATGTTTTGTCGCTCTGCAAGATTATGGCTATTATTGCTCTCTTAGTTGGTTGCTCCCAGTCTTTTGCTAGCCTCCACTTGTATTGAGTAAGCTCTACTCATGCATCCAACTCCCAAGAAACCAAAGTTATTCCAAAGTGTCCACTATAAATTCCTATGCTGGTGTGTTACACCATTCCAAGTATATTCTTGTTTTATCCACCTTCTAAATTAAACTTGCTATGAGAAAATTAGTGATTAAAGCTCTCACAAACTTGATGGCACACTTTATTTTTCTTGCCCCTAATAAACTTGAACCATTGTTTCATCTATGTTTTATATGCTTGCACTTATAAGTTGGGAATTAGCAGAACCGTGTTGTCACGAGGAACGCTTTCAACACCTGTAAATATCTACCCAGTTGATATCATGCTCTTTTGTTTATGGATGTCGGTGGTGTTAAAGAAAAGGGGAGATTGTAAGTTCATGGAGTTATGTATGTGTGTTAGAGAAACGCCTGGGCCGCTAGCCTGAGCCATGCCTAATCATGGTGGAAACTTGCAGCATCACCATAGTGTGCAATCTATGAAGCATTCTTCTTATTAAAAAAGAGAGATAGAAAAAAAGAGATGAGAAAAATAAAAAAGAGGAAAGAGGGAAAAAGCACCATTTTCCCATGGTAAATAAGAAGATTGCTGAGATGCTCATTGTGTGTTGCCTTGTCATTTTGATATGGGATAGCTCCTGTGTCATGGGGCAAGGGGTACCCCGTTGGCGGTTCTCTATGATACACATATACTTACAATGACAAGAACTTACCGGTAACTAAAGTTGAGTAGCATGAGGAACGACTCTCGTACTCAAGGGACATGAGATTGCCAACTTATACTTTGCCAAGCATATACTCCATATTTTTTTCACTTTAACCTTAATCACTTCAAGATGCTTATGATAGGGGCAATGAGAGCTCAAAGCTAACAAGTACCATAATTTTTGGAAGCTCTTTATGAAACTTGAAATCCCTGCTTCCCTGTGAAGGGCCTTTCTTCTAATTTTATATTGAGTCTCCACCTTCTATCTTTATGCACCAATTAAGAGAGCATAGTTGTCATTCTTAGTTCTATGTGCATTGTCCCAAAACTTATTGATTGATTCATAATATTGATATTGCTTGTTCTTGAACTATTTGTATCTAGTCACCCTTATGAACTTTGAAGGTGTCCTATGCATTTATATTTTGCTACTCCATGAGGGACAAGATGAATGCCACTATGCTATGTTTTCTATATGTGAAACAAACAAACGTCTTTTAATACATTGTTATTCATGATCTTTGTTTGTATCCTTTCATGTTGCAGCATAGTTGCTATGTCTTATTTTTAGAACTTCATCTTTCATGCTCATGTTTAGAGTACTTTGATCCCATCTTTCAATGCTTGCAAATGGTTTGATCATGATTCTGACGGTGCGTGTCACCTCAAAAATTATTATTTTTATCACTTACCTACTCGAGGACGAGCAGGAGTTAAGCTTGGGGATGCTTGATACATCGTAAATGTATCCATATTTTTTGATGTTCCATGCTTGTTTAGTATCAACTTTGCTATACTTTGTATACACTTTGAGGTATTTTTATACATTTTTTGGGACTAATCTGTTAACAAGATGCCACAGTGCCAGTTGCCTATTTTCTGCTGTTTTTGGTTTCAGAAAGCTAGTAAGGAAATATTCTCGGAATTGGACGGGACAAAAGCCAAAGTCAATATTTCACCGAGGGGAACATAGAGACCGAAGGGCGACCGGAGGAGGGCCACGAGGCCGCCACACCCTAGGGTGGCGCCGGCCCACACTAGGGCGCGCCTCCACCAGGTGTGGCCGCCTCGGGTGCCTCCCTTCCTCGCCTCTTTCCCTATAAAAGACTCCTGATGCCAAAACCCTAAGCACCTGATCAGATCTCCACGAAACAGTCTGTAGCCGCCGCCACCATCGTCCCTAGATCGGGGGGACCTGAGGCTCTTCTCGGCATTCTGCCGGAGGGGAGAGATCATTCTAGATGCCTTCTTCATCACCATGCCAGCCTCCGGTATGATGCGTGAGTAGTTCACCCTTGGACTATGGGTCCATACAGTAGCTAGATGGATGTTTCTCCTCCTTTGTGCTATCATGTTTAGATCTTGTGAGCTCCTTTCATGATCAAGATCATCTATTTTTAATCATGCATGTTGGTTTGCGGGGATCCGATGGATATTGAGATTACTATGTCAGATTGATTATTGATTCTATCATGTCTTATGATTATTGGTTCTATCATGTCTATGTTGTTTGAGATCTTGCATGCTCTCCGTTTCTAGTAGCTATCTTGGCCAAGTAGATGCTAGTGACTCCAAGAGGGGGTATTTATGCTCGATAGTGGGTTCATGTCTTTATTGAATCTGGAGAAGTGACAGAAATCTCTAAGGTTGTAGATGTGTTGTTGCCACTAGGGAGAAAACAACAATCTTTTGTTCATGGAACAATTATATTGTTTACTTTACACACATTGCTTAAAGCAGTTATCCGTTGCTTGCAACTTAATACTAGATGGGGTTCAGATGATAACCTGAAGGTGGATTACTAGTAATAGATGCAGTTGGATGGCGGTCTATGTATATTGTTGTAATGCCCAATCAAATCTCATAGGATCATGAATGTCTAGTATTGCATTGTTATGCCTTGCTCAGTCCTGTCAATTGTCCCGCTGTAATTTGTTTACCCAGCATGTTATGTTATTTATCTTAAGGAGAACACCTCTAGTGAACTGTGGACCCCGGTCCAATCTTTACTATTGTTACATCATCTACTGTTACCGTTTACTTTCTGCAAGCAACAATTACCTTCCACACCATACGTTTAATCCTTTGTTTTCAGCAAATCGGTGAGATTGACAACCTCACTGTATGTTGGGGCAAACTCTTGAGTTTGTGTTGTGCAGGTTCCAAGTTGTTAGCAACACCTTGGAGTTGTTTCCTTGCTCCTACTGGTTCGATAACCTTGGTTTCATAACTGAGGGAAGACTTACTACTGTGCTCATCACACCTTCCTCTTGGGGTATCCCAACGAAGCTCTACAGTGATCTGAGCCGCATCAGATATCTCCCAAGGTGTGGATCCGGCAAACTCGCAAGATCAAAAACCATAATAAGATATGCAAGTGAAATCCTTATTTGATGAACTAGAGATTGTTAATATGATGACCACAAGATCTAGATCCTCTCATGGACAAGATCCAAATAACAACCAAGAAATATGATGTTATGTATGCAAAGGTTTGAGCTCTCTCCGAATGATGCGATCGAGACACCCGCTTGAGAACCCCTCTTGATAGAACGACTATCTATCCTAAACCCGGTCTCCCAACTAACAACACGAGACTGGCAAAAGAGAATACCTATCAAGATCATACATTTTCCTTGAGCAATCCACTTGAGCTTGATGTATACCGTCTTGACCTTCTCAATATGGAACACCTTTCTTGATTGCTCTTGCTCTCCCTTGTTTGATGGAGACTTGCAAATTTCTCCCCCATACTCCATGGGGAAACCTCTTCTTTTGAGATTTTCTTCATCACTCCATGATCATCGAGGATGGTAAGCTTCAAGCATGAGATCTTCAAGAGATGGCGCATCTTGATCTTTCCCTTGTTCATACCTTCTCGAGGTTGATCCATCTTGATGCAACTCTTTGCACTTGTCTTGATCAACCTCCAATGTCCTTCTTGAAAGGATACAGATGCCGCCTAGAGGGGGTGAATAGGTGGTTTAAGAACTTTTCCGAGAGTGTCTCAATAAAGGCGGAAAAAACTAGTGTTTACTTTGTCAAGCACAAAACCTAGAACAACTAGGGTTCACCTATGTGCACCAACAACTTATGCTAAGCAACACAAGCAACTATGTGATAGCAAGATATATATTTCAAGCACAAAGGCTATCACAAAGTAATGTGCATAAGTAAGAGCTTGGGTATAGAGATAACCGAGGCACGCGGAGACGCGATATTTTACCGAGTTCCTCCCAACATGGAGCACTTCTCGTTTGGATAGGGGTGGTATCAAACCACCAACTGTAGGGGTTCGTAGCATGGAAAACAAAAAAATTCTACCGCATGCACACAAACAAGCCAAGATCTATCTACTAGATTGTAGCAACGAGTCGATAGAAGCACTCACCCTCGAAGATTCCAAAGCGGTTAACGAGAGCAGATTCTCGTGGGTGACGTAGTCGTACACTTGCCGATCTCAAGATCGCGTAGACGATCCTTCCGGCGCTGCATTCCGCAGCGCGCTTCCATGATCGGTCACATGTTCGGTATTGATGAAGACCTTCCTCTCCCTTGTTCCAAAGAAAATGGAGGTTGTAGTTCTCCCCTCGTGATTCCGGCAGCACGACGGCGTGGTGTCGGAAGTAGAGGGAAGATCCCGCAGGGCTTCGCCTAAGCCGGTGCGAGTTATGGTGGATCTATGGTTTCCCGGTGATCTAGGGTTTAGAAGACCGGGAGGAGGAGGTGTCGGCGGCGGCGATGAGGCGGCGACGGCGATGGCAAGGCAGGTGCGGGAGGGCTAGGGCTTGTGTGTTTGGGGCAGCCCTCCCCCTCTATTTATGAGAGGCGGGGGGCAGCCTAGAGAGAGGGGAGTTTGAATCCACTTCTAAACCCAAGTTGGAAGGACTCTTTCCTTCTTCCACTAGGAAACTATTGTTCCAATTTGACTTTTCAAACCTCCCGTTTGACTTTCATTTTAGAGCTTTAATTCTCTCTCACAAATTTCCACACCAAGTGACCTAGGATATGATCCAATCATTCCACTTACCCATGACACATTCATGGACCATTCCCCTTTCGGTCCGGTGAACCTTCTAGAACCTTCTAGAATCTCTCCGATGAAAACATCGAAATCATTCCCGAACTCCAGAATCGGACTTTCCTTATATGAATCTTATTCTCCGGACCATTCTAGGTCTCCTCGTGATATCCTGGATCCCATCCGAGACTCCAAACAACTAACATTCCATATCTACTAAACAACATCGAATCCTTAAGTGTGTCTCCCTACGGTTCGTGAATTATGCGGACATGACCGAGACACTTCTCCGATCAATAACCAATAGAGGAATCTGGAAATTCATATAGCTCCCACATATTTCTACGATTACTTTGTGATCAAATGAACCACTTACATACGATACCAATTTCCCTTTATCTCACGATAGTTTACTTATCTGAGGTTTTGATTGTCGGTATCTCTGCATACCTAGTTCAACCTTGTTATCGATTACTCTTTTCTCGTTCCCGTGATATGTTATCCCTTGTGAGCCAGTCACATGCTTGCAAGCTAATTGGATGACATTCCATCGAGTGGGCCCAGAGTATATCTATCTGTCATATGGATGGACAAATCCCACTCTTGATCCATGTTCCTCAACCCATACTTTCCGAACACTCAATGCCACCTTTATAGCCACCCAGTTATGGTGTGGTGTTTGATGTCATCAAAGCATCCTTCCGGTGATGGTGCTTAGCATGATCTCATGGTCGAAGGAATTAGGTTACTATGTATCGAAAAGCTTATAGCAAACGAACTATTGAAATGACTTGATCTTCATGCTACGCTTATCTATAGGAGTATGTCCATCACACCATTCTCCTAATGATATGATCTCGTTGTTAATAACATCTCAATGTTCATGATCGAGAAACCACGATCATCTATTAACAAACAAGCTAGTATTATAAAGAGGCTTTACGAGGGACTCTAATTTAGTTTACAAATCACATAAGTATTAATGTTTCCGGTTAATACTGTTATAGCATGAATGTAAACATTTATCATAAACACAAAGATATAATAATAACCACTTTTATTATTGCCTCTAGGGCATATCTCCAACAGTCTCCCACTTGCACTAGAGTCAACTAATCTAGATTACATGGTAATATACCAAACACCCATGGCGGTTTGGTGCTGGTCATGTTTTGCCCTCGGGAGAGGTTTAGTCAACGGATCCGCCACATTCAGATCTGTGTGTACTTTGCAAATATTTATGTCACCATCTTGGACATGCTCTCGAATAGCGTGAAAACGTATCTTGATATGCTTCAGCTTCTTGTGTGACCTTGGTTCTTGCGCATTGGCTATGGCGCCCATGTTATCACAATAGATAGACATTGGGTCCAGCGCACTTGGAACCACACCGAGCTCTGTAATGAACTCCTTCATCCATATCGTCTCTTGTGAAGCCTCCGAAGCATCTATGTATTCCGATTCAGTTGAAGATCTCGCCACAACGCTTTGCTTTGCACTCCTCCAGCTAACTGTTGCACCATTCAAAGTAAATACGTATCCAGATTGAGATTTTAGAATCATCTGGATCGGTGTTCCAACTAGCATTGGTGTAACCATTAACAACGTGTTGTTCATCACCTCCATAAGAAAGAACCATATCCTTAGTTCTTCTCACGTACTTAAGGATGTTTTTGACCGCTGTCCAATGATCTACTCCTGGATCACTTTGATATATGCTAGTCAAACTAACAACATATGCAATATCGGGTCTAGTACATAGCATGGCATACATAAGAGATCCTATGGCTGAGGCATAGGGAGTCTTACTCATCCTTTCTCTACCTTCTGCCGTTGCAGGACTTTGAGTTTTACTCAAGGTCGTATTGGGCAACATGGGCAAGAACCCTTTCTTGCTATCTTCCATTCCAAACCTCTTTAGAACTTTGTCCAAATATGTACTTTGTGACAATGATATTAGGCGTCTCGATCTATCTCTATAAATCTTTATGCCTAATATGTAAGCTGCTTCGCCAAGATCTTTCATTGAAAAACTATTATTCAAATATTCCTTGACACTATTAAGAAGGTCTACATCATTCTGATCAACAATATGTCATCTACATATAGTATTAAGAATGCTATAGAGCTCCCACTCACTTTCTTGTAAATACAAGCTTCTCCATAAGTTTGTATAAAACCAAAACTTTTGATTACCTTATCAAAACGTTGATTCCAACTTCGGGATGCTTGCTTCAACCCATATATGGACCGTTGAAGTTTGCATACCTTGTTAGAATCTTTAGGATCGACAAAACCTTTAGGTTGCATCATATACAACTCTTCATCAATGTCTCCATTGAGGAACGCTGTTTTGACATCCATCTGCCATATCTCATAATCATAATATGCAGCGATTGCTAACATAATCCTCACAGACTTTAGCTTCACTACTGGTGAGAAAGTCTCATCGTAGTCAACTCCTTGAATTTGTCGAAACCCTTTTGCGACAAGTCGATCTTTATAGATAGTAACATTACCATCAACATTTGTTTTCTTCTTGAAAATCCATTTGTTCTCGATAGCCTTCCGGCCATCCGGTAAGTCCACCAAAGTCCATACTTGGTTTTCGTACATGGATCCAATCTCGGATTTCATGGCTTCTTGCCATTTATTGGAATCTGGGCTCATCATCGCTTCCTCATACGTCGGAGGGTCATCGGTGTTGTCCACCAACATGACACTCATAACGGGATCATACCAATCAGGAGTGGTACGGACTCCTGTTGACCTACGAGGTTCTGTAGTTACTTCAACCGAAGTTTCATGACCAACATCATTAGCTTCCTCTCTTATTGGTGTAGGAGCTACAGGAACTACTTCCAGTGCTGCGCTACTCGCAAGTTCGAGAGAAGGTTCAACAACCTCGTCGAGTTCTACTTTCCTTCCAGTCACTTCTTTCGAGAGAAACTCCTTCTCTAGAAAGGATCCATTCTCGGCAACGAAGATTTTGCCCTCGGATCTATGATATAAGGTATACCCAATAGTTTCCTTCGGGTATCCTATGAAGACGCATTTTTCCGCTTTGGGTTCAAGCTTGTCGGGCTGTAACTTCTTTACATAAGCTTCGCAACCCCAAACTTTAAGGAACGACAATTTAGGTTTCTTCCCAAATCATAATTCATACGGTGTCATTTCAACGTATTTAGATGGTGCCCTATTTAAAGTGAATGTGGCTGTTTCTAATGCATAACCCCAAAATGATAGCGGTAATCTGTAAGTGACATCATAGAACGAACCATATCTAAGAGAGTTCGATTACGACGTTCGGACACACCATTACGTTGAGGTGTTCCCGGTGGTGTCAATTGTGAAAGTATTCCGCATTTCTTCAAATGCTCGGCAAACACGTAACTTAGATATTCACCTCCACGATCAGATCGTAGAAATTTAATCTTCTTGTTATGTTGATTCTCTACCTTACTTTGAAATTCCTTAAACTTCTCGAAAGTTTCGGACTTATGTTTCATGAAATAGATATACCCATATCTACTCAAGTTATCCGTGAAGGTAAGAACATAGAGATAACCACCGCGCGATGCTACACTCTTTGGACCACACACATCGGTATGTATGATTTCCAATAAGTCCATAGCTCACTCCATCATACCAAAAAATGGAGTCTTAGTCATTTTACCCATCAGACATGCTTCACATCTTTCAAGTAATTCGAAATCAAGTGATTCAAGAAGTCCATCGGAATGGAGTTTCTTCATACGCTTCACTCCAATATGACCAAGACGACAGTGCCACATATAGGTCAAGTTATCACTCAATTTCAAACGTTTAGCTTCAATGTTATTAATATGTGTATTACTACAATCGAGATTCAATAAGAATAGACCATCTATCAAAGGTGCATGTGCATGAAACATATTACTCATATAAATCAAACAACCATTATTCTCGGACTTAAATAAGTAACCATCTCGCAATAAACATGATCCTGATATAATGTTCATGCTCAACGCAGGCACCAAATAACAATTATTTAAGTATAAAATTAATCCTGATGGTAGATGAAGAGGTAGCGTGCCGACCACGATCACATCAACCTTTGATCCATTTCCAACGTGCATCGTCACCTCGTTCTTCGCTAGTTTTCCGTCTATTCTGCAGTACATGTTTCGAGTTACAAATATGAGCAACCGAACCAGTATCAAATACCCAGGCACTACTACGAGTACTAGTGAGATACACATCAATAACATGTATATCGGATATACCTTTCTTCTTGATGTTGCCGTTCTTCAAATCCACCAAGTACTTAGGGCAATTCCGCTTCCAGTGACCCTCTCCCTTGCAGTAAAAGCACTCAGTATCAGCCTTAGGCCCAGCCTTGGTCTTCTTCGCCGGCGCGGTAACTTTCTTACCGCCCTCTTGAAGTTTCCCTTTTTCTTAGAATTTCCTTGCTTCTTGAATTTGGTGGTCTTATTGACCAACAACACTTGGTGCTCTTTCTTGATCTCCACTTCTGCAGACTTTAATATGGAGAAGAGTTCGGGCAACGACTTGTCCATGTTTTGCATATTGTAGTTCATCACAAAGTTCTTATAACTTGGTGGTAGTGATTGGAGGACACGGTGAATCCCCAAAGCATTAGGAATCACTATACCTAAGCTTTGAAGCTTGCTTGCGTGCCCAGACATCTTAAGCACGTGCTCACTAACGGAGCAGCCCTCTTCCATCTTGCAGTTAAAGAACTTTTCAGAAGCCTCATAACTCTCAACTGCCGCGTGAGCCTCAAATATCATTTTTAGTTCACAGACAATATCATGTGGGTCATGGTTCTTAAACCTTTTCTGAAGCCCCGATTCTAAACCATACAAAGATAGCACACTGAACTATGGAGTACTGATTCTTCCGAGCGAGGAAAACATTCTTTACCTCATTGGTAGCATCAGCTGCAGGCGGGTTACCCAGCGGTGCATCCAGCACATAGGTCAAATTACCAGCATTGAGGACAATCCTCAAATTGCGGAACCAATCCGCGAAGTTTCTTCCATTGTTTTTCAACTTTTCTTTCTCTAGGAACGCATTAAAATTGATGGTAGGGGCCGCCATTGATCTACAACATATTTGCAATAGTTTAGACTAAGTTTATGACAAATTGAGTTCTAATTAATAGTTAAATTAATCTAGGTGAACTCCCACTCAAAACAATATCCCTCACATTGTTTTAGTGATCACACGAACCAAATCCACCATATCAAAACTGATCATCACAAGAGTTGATACAGCTTCAATGGCGAACAATCAACATGTTCATCATATCTACTATATGACTCATGCTTTACCTTTCAGTGATCCGTGTTCCGAGACCATGTATGTACATGCTAGCCTCGTCAAGATCAAACCTTAGCTTCCGCATGAGCAAATCTGGCTTGCTCACGTTGTATACACTCGCAGAATCTAACACACCCGATCATCACGTGGTGCTTCGAAACAACGAGCTTTAGCAATGGTGCTTACTAAGGATGAACGCTTTAAAACTTGAAATTTTGTGCTTGAGGGATCATCTTATAATGCTACCATCGCGAACTAAGCAATACAAGATGCATAAAGGATTAACATCACATGCAATTCATAATATGTGATATGATATAACCTTTCTTCTTGTGCTTCCGATCTCCATCTTGAAGCATGAACATGATCTCCATCATCACCGGTATGGCGTCAAGGTCAATGGCGCCGCTTCATGGTTGTCGTCCACCAACATCAACTATTACAACTACTTTGAATAGACACATAGGTCTTAACAGAATTAAAAGACAACCATACGGCTCCTGCCGGTTGCCAACTTACAATAAGGAACATTGCATACATCATATATAATCACAATCATGGCCATATCACATCACAGCACACCTCTGCAAAACAAAGTTAGACGCTCTAATTTTCTTTGCATGTTTTACGTGGTTTGGGGCTTTCAATAAGTGTCGTTCTAACTTACGAACAAGAACCACAACGTTGATGCTTGAACTATCAAGTGCCCGTTGTAAATTGAATCTATACTATGATGGGAGAGACAAACACCTGCAAAGCCACTTATGCAATACAAGTTGCATGTTAAGCGTGGAGCAAGTCTCATGAATGATGTCATGTAAGGTTATCTCGGTCCGCTTCATCCCATCATACCGCAAGATGCAAAGTACACAAAAAGCAATTGATAATAAAAGCACCACCACCCACAATGACCATTGTGTTCTACTCGTGCAACAGATCTACATATAGACACGACTCTGATACCACTGTAGGGGGTCGTAGCATGGAAAACAAAAATTTCTACCGCATGCACACAAACAAGCCAAGATATATCTACTATATTGTAGCAACGAGTCGATAGAAGCACTCACCCTCGAAGATTCCAAAGCGGTTAACGAGAGCAGATTCTCGTGGGTGATGTAGTCGTACACTTGCCGATCTCAAGATCGCGTAGACGATCCTTCCGGCGCTACATTCCGGCAGCGCTTCCGCAGTCGGTCACACGTTCGGTACTCGATGAATACCTTCCTCTCCCTTGTTCCAGCAGGCAGCGGAGGTTGTAGTTCTCCCCTCGTGATTCCGGCAGCACGACGGCGTGGTGTCGGAAGTAGAGGGAAGATCCCACAGGGCTTCGCCTAAGCCGGTGCGAGTTATGGTGGATCTAGGGTTTCCCAGTGATCTAGGGTTTAGAAGACCGGGAGGAGGAGGAGGTGTCGGCGGCAGATAGGGAGGCAGCAACGAGGCGGCAACTGAAGCTGGCAGTAATGCGGCGATGGCGATGGCAATGGCAGTGTGGGAGGGCTAGGGATTGTGTGTTTGGGGTAGCCCTCCCCCTCTATTTATGAGAGGGGGGCAGCCTAGAGAGAGGGGAGTTTGAATCCACTTCCAAACCCAAGTTGGAAGGACTCTTTCCTTCTTCCACTAGGAAACCATTGTTCCATTTTGACTTTTCAAACCTCCCGTTTGACTTTCAATTTAAAGCTTTAATTCTCTCTCACAAATGTCCACACCAAGTGACCTAGGATATGATCCAATCATTCCACTTACCCATGACACATTCATGGACCATTCCCCTTCCGGTCGGTGAACCTTCTAGAACCTTCTAGAATCTCTCCGATGAAAACATCGAAATCATTCCCAAACTCCGGAATCGGACTTTCCTTATATGAATCTTATTCTATGGACCATTCCGGATCTCCTCGTGATATCCCGGATCCCATCCGAGACTCTAAACAACATTCGGTATCCCTACTAACATTCCATATCTACTAAACAACATCTAATCCTTAAGTGTGTCTCCCTACGGTTCGTGAATTATGCGGACATGACCGAGACACTTCTCCGATCAATAACCAATAGAGGAATCTGGAAATTCATATGGCTCCCACATATTTCTACGATTACTTTGCGATCGAATGAACCACTTACATATGATACCAATTTCCCTTTGTCTCACGATAGTTTACTTATCTGAGGTTTTGATCGTCGGTATCTCTGCATACCTAGTTCAACCTCGTTGCCGATAAGTACTCTTTTCTCGTTACCGTGATATTTGATCCCTTGTGATCCAGTCACATGCTTGCAAGCTAATTGGATGACATTCCACCGAGAGGGCCCAGAGTATATCTATCCGTCATATGGATGGACAAATCCCACTCTTGATCCATGTGCCTCAACCCATACTTTCCGAACACTCAATGCCACCTTTATAGCCACCCAGTTACGGTGTGGTGTTTGATGTCATCAAAGCATCCTTCCGGTGATGGTGATTATCATGATCTCATGGTCAAAGGAATTAGGGTATCAGAAAGCTTATAGCAAACAAACTATTGAAATGACTTGATCTTCACGCTACACTTATCTATAGGAGTATGTCCATCACACCATTCTCCTAATGATATGATCTCGTTGTTAATAACATCTCAATGTTCATGATCGAGAAACCATGATCATCCATTAACAAACAAGCTAGTATTATAAAGAGGCTTTACTAGGGACTAATTTAGTTTTCAAATCACACAAGTATTAATGTTTCCGGTTAATACTGTTATAGCATGAATGTAAACATTTATCATAAACACAAAGATATAATAATAACCACCTTATTATTGCCTCTAGGGCATATCTCCAACACCAACGCCACAAGAGGCCTCCCTTTTTCTCCTGTGAATCACTCCCCAACGGGATCAATCCCCACTTCCACTATCGGTGCACTTGTCGGTGGAAATCCGGAACCTCTCACAAGGTTGGGGCACTTCTCCACAACTCAATTGGAGGCTCCCAACAAACAAGCTTGGGGAAAGCTCCATAACTTAATTGGAGGCCCCAAGTAATCCACAAACCTACAAAACAACCAAACCGTCTAGGGTTCCAAGAACCCAAGAGTAAAAAGATTCTCAGCTTTCACCCAATTGAATCTCACCGAGAACTCAAACCGATGCACCTAATGCAATGGCAAGAACACAAGAAGTGCTCAAGTCTTTCTCTCCCAAATTCCACCAAAGCTACAAAAGCTTGTGGGGGAATAAGAGAGGAAGAACAATGGAGGAAATCCACAAAAGTCTCCAAGATCTAGATCCCAATATATTTCCCTCACTTAGAGGAGAGATTGATTGGTGGGGTTGTAGATCTAGATCTCCTCTTTTAAATCCCTAAAGTATATGCAAGAATCATAGGAGGGATTAAGGGGAAGCAAGCTCAAGAAGGTCAACAATGGAGAGGAAAACTTGCAAGAATAGTTAGATATCCATTGGGGAAGAAGGGGCCCTTAAATAGGTCCCTAGAAATCAAACCGTTAGGCCCAGGAATCACCCGATCCGGAGTCTCCAGACTAGGACCGGAGTCTCTGGTCTTACAAAAATTGGCAAAACACCAATACGAAAACAGCCATAACTTTTGCATCCGGACTCCGATTTTGATGATCTTGGACTCGTTTTAAAGAGGAAAATAATATATACAAGATAATACAGAAAAAATCATAGTCCGGCAAGGGATGATAGAACCAAATGGCGAAAGGTTTAACCTCTCTTAAAAAAATGAACCGGTAAAACCTCCAACATTGAAAACGTAATAGAGAATGCATATGAAATCCGTTTTCGATGAACTAGAGCTTGTCATGGAGATTAACACAAGCTTTAAATCCTCACATGAGTAAGAACCAAATAATGGAAGGTTTTACCTATCTCTAAAATACAAACCGGCAAAACCTCCAAGATAAAAAACGCAATAAGATATAAAAGGGAAATCCGTTTTTGATGAACTAGAACTTGTTATGAATATTACTACAAGATCTAGAACCTTACATGGATTAGATCCAAATAACAAATAAGAATGGATGAAGCTAAGTATGCATGGGTTTGAGCTCTCTTCGAATGATATGATCAAGCTACTCACTCAATATCCCCTCTTGATAGTACGGTTACCTATCCTATAAATCGGTCTCCCCAACTAGCACCATGAGACTGGTAAGAAAGAAACCCGATTAAGAACATACCTTTTCTTGAGTATATTCCACTTGAATTTGACGATAGCGGTCTTGTCCACCTTAATATGGAACACCTTTCTTGATTGTGCTAGCTTGGTGAAGTCTTGCAAATTTCTCCCCCATACTCACTATGGTCGAGCCTCCCTTTTAGGAATATATTCACATATCCATGATCACCATAATGATGAAAAGCCCCAATATATGATATCTTCAAGATGGCTCATCTTGAACTTGCACTTAATTTCTTCTTTTCTTCATTATGTTGGTGCCTTGAAGGTACACCAGAGATATCACTCCATCTTATTCTTCAAGACACACCTTCCATAGTCTCAACTCTCCCATGACCAATCTTTGGATCACTCCTTGAATATCTTGGTCATCACTTGACCTTCTTCATTTTATTCTTCTTTCATCTTTGACACCACCACATGGTTCAAGCATTGCCAATGGAAAATTCCTACAAGTGCAACTTGATACAAGAATTAGTCCATAGAGATTGTCATTATTACCAAAACCACACATGGGGGCCCACATGCTCTTTCACTTCTTTCTTCATGATTCCAATGGGCACACATCACTTGGACATTTCTTCTTCTCCTTCATCTTTCAACCTTAAGACCAACACATGGCCCACGCGATGCCAATGGACAAACCTACAAGTGAAACTCAATCTACACATTAGTCCATAGAGATTGTCATAAATTACCAAAACCACACATGGGGAATACATGCCCTTTCAACAATAAAGCTTCTCAATCTTCTTAAGGGAAGATAAAAGCTAAAAATGTTGGTAAACCCATTCTTCCTTGCACCTTTGGTGAATCTTCTTATTATGACCTTTGCGATATTGGAACAGCTGTTAACGTAATCCCTTATAACTTTTACTTAAAAATTCTGGATGAACTCAAACTAGCTGAATTAGAAGATACTGATATGAAAATTATGCTAGCGGGTAAAACACTTAGAATTTCTATAGGAAAAATTAGAAATGTTCCAATTTGTATTGGACCTTACAAGTACCCTATTGATTTTGTACTTGTTTATATGCCTAATCATGTTTATTGTCCAATTATTTTTGGAAGAACATTTTTTAGCACCGCATGAGCAAACATTGACTGCAAGAAGGAGACGGTATCTCTCAAGTTTGGTGAGGATAAAATGAATTTCCATTTTTCTAAATTTTAACACGGTCCAACTATTGAGTACTTTGAAGATAATGAGCAAGAGCAAGAAGATGAAGGTAACATTACTAGTATTGCCACTCTATTTTATGAGACTCTCGATCATAAGTTATAAAGAAGCTTAGTTGAAAATGACAATCTTCCCAAAGATATATAGAAAATGGAAGTTGATGAATATCTTAACTCAGTCCCTATAGTTGATCCTGAAATGAATCAAGTTTATGCGACACCTGTGAGAAGTGGAGATGAGGATCTTCCCCCTCCTACACTCAAACCCCTTCCCAAAGAATTGAAATACATGTTTCTTGATAACAGTAACAAATATCTTGTTATTATAAGTTCTAATCTTGCATAAAAGGAAGGGGAAAATTCAATGATAGTCTTAAGAATGCACCATAAGGATCTCGGTTATTCAATGGATGACTTGAAAGGGATTAGTCCCTCGATAGCCACTCATAGAATATTTTATGGAAGAGGCAGCCTAGCCGGTTGTAGACTTTCAAAGAAGACTTAAACCTCATATGAAATAAGAGGTAAGAAAGGAGGTAATCTTCCTCTTAGATGCAGGTATCATTTTTCATGTGGAGAAAAGCGATTGGGTAAGTCATGTTCATTATGTTCCAATGAAATGTGGGTTCACTGTCATCCCAAATTAACATCATTGAAAGTGCAATAGACGTCGCCTAGAGGGGGGTGGATAGGATTTTAAAAGTATTACGGTTTAGGATCTAATGAATGTAGAATAAATTGAAGTTTAATTTATTGAGTACAAAACCTAACCACTAGGTTCAACTAAGTGCACCAACAACCTATGCTAAGCAATAATCATGGGAGGGGAAGGGAGAGGACAAGCTCTTGAAGGCGAACAATGGAGGAGAGAGATAGATATAGATAGAGAGAGAGAAACGGACCAAAGAACTCGTGCCCACGAAGGGAAAGAGGAGCCCCTTTTAAAGGGCTCCCAGATTTGACCGTTTGGGAAAATTTGTGACCCTGTACAGTACTACTGGTGGGAGGGCGGAATTACCGCTGGCACCCAGCCAACGGTCACAAAATTGTGACGTGAAATAAAGAAAAACAATCCTGGATGGTACTACCGCCGGTCCACTGGTACTTCCGACGGGGACAATACTACCGCCTTTACTTCCGACCAAAGTTCCATCAAATAGAACACACCAAACAGAGAGGTTACTGAAATGAAACTAGGATGAGTGGAAAGAGATATGGAAAATCACCTGGTACTACCAACGGCAATTACACCAGAGCGGTACTTTCGGTGCATGGCCGGTACTACCGGTCATGGTACTCCAATGAATTCTTCCGATAGGTACTACCATTTAACTTCCAATCAAAGTTCCGCCAAATAGCACACAACATACATATAAGTTACCAAACTAATCCCAGGATGAGCGGAAGTATCCCCGGTACTTCCCTCGGTACTACCGGTGGCAAACATGCCCTAGCGGTACTACTGGTGGCGAGCCAGAACTTCCTCCCAAGGAAACTTTAGAAACCAAAACTACAATAACTTTCGCATCTGAACTCCAAATGAGATGAAACCAGTTTTGTTCAAAATGATGGGTATCACCAAGGGAGAAAATATCATGAATATATATATGTGAGATATCTCCCAAGGTGTGGAGCCGGAAATCCCGCAAGATTAAAAACACAAAAATATATGAAAGGTAAAACCGTTTTTAATGAAATAGAGCTTGTTATGAAGATAACCACAAGCTCTAGATCATCACAAGGAGAAAATCCAAATAACAACCAAGAAAGATGATGCAAGGATGCAAAGGTCTGAGCTCTCTCTGAAAGATGCGATCGAGTCACCCGCTCGAGAGCCCCTCTTGATAGTATGGCTATCTACCCTAAACCCAGTCTCCCAACACTACAAGAGACCGGTAAATAGAAAACCTATCAAGATCATACCTTTGCCTTGAACATTCCACTTGATCTCGATATAGACAGTCTTGTCTCCTTCAAGATGGAACACCTTTCTTGATTGCACTTTCTCATGCTTTTCTAAATGAAGACTTACGATTTTCTCCCCCATACTCCATGGGGAAACCTTTTCTTTGAACTTGTCTTCATCACTCCATGATCATGGAGGATGGGAAGATTCAAGCATGAAATCTTCTAGAGATGGCGCATCTTGAGCTTGCATTTCTTCATTCCTTATTGAGGTTGATCCATATTGATGCAACTCTTTGCACTTGTCTTGATCAACCTTCAAACTTCTTCATCTTTCAACTTCAAGACCAACACATGGCCCAAGAGATGCCAATGGAAAAACCTACAAGTGAAACTCAGTTTACACATTAGCCCATAGAGATTGTCATTAATTACCAAAACCACACATGGGGGCATACATGCCCTTTCAATAATGAATTAGTCTCTAGTCGAACTATCATTGGTCATAGGATATTCACTGATTTTACAAAACTTAATAAGGAAAATCGAAAGGATCGCTACCCTTTTCCATTTATAGATCAAACATTAGAGAGACTCACTATGCACTATCATTTTTGTTATTTAGATGGATATTATGGTTTCTCTCAAATAGTTTTCCATCCAAATGACCAATTAAAAACCACATTCACATATCCCTTTGGTTTATATGCCTGTCGTCGTATGCCTTTTGGTCTTTGTAATGCACATGCTACCTTTCAAAGGTGTATGACCACTATATTTTCCAATTATGTTGAAAATATTATGTAAGTATTTATGGAATACTTCTCATCCTATGGGACTTCATTTAACTATTGCCTCCATAATCTTCATAGATTTTTCAGAGATGCAAAGATACTAACCTAGTCTTGAATTGGGAGAAGTGCCACTTCATGGTTCAAGAAGGTATAGTACTGATACGTCGTAAACATATCTATAATTTTTTATGCTCCATGCTTGTTTTGTACCAACTATCTTATGTTTTGTCTACACTTTGAGACATTTTTATACATTTTTTGGAACTAACCTATTGACAAGATGCCGTAGTGCCAGTTCATTTTTTTTGCTATTTTTGGTTTCAGAAAAGCTAGTTAGGAAATATTCTCGGAATTGGACGGAACAAAAGCGGAAGTCGATATTTTACCGTAACAAAGACGGAGTCCAGAGGGGGGACGAAGAGGTGCCATAGGGAGGCCAAACCACCCCATGGCGCGGGCCCACCCTAGGCCACACCAGGTTATGGTGTGCCCCCCTGGACCTCAACCGACATTGCCCCTTCGCCTATATAAACACCCCGAGGAGAAATCCCTAGGCACCCAATCAGAAATCCATGAAAAAGTCCGTAGCCGCCACCATCATCCCTAGACCAGGAGGGATCTGAAGCTCTTCTCAGCACCCTACCGGAGAGGGGAGATCACCCTAGAGGCCTTCTTCATCACCATGCCAGCCTCCGGAGTGATGTGTGAGTAGTTCATCCTTGGACTATGGGTCCATAGCAGTAGCTAGATGGTTGTTTTCTACACCTTTGTGATATCATGTTTAGATCTTGTGATATGCCTATCATGATCAAGATCATCTATTTTTAATCCTACATGTTGTGTTTGTTGGGATCCGATGGATATTGAGTACTACGTCAAGATTGATTATTTATTCTATCATGTCTATGTTATTTGTGATCTTGCATGCTGTTCGTTGCTAGTGGTTACTCTGGCCAAGTAGTTGCTTGTGACTCCAAGAGGGAGTATTTATGTTTGATAGTAGGTTCATGTCTCTAGTAATCTGGAGGAGTGACAATAACCTCTAAAATTGTAGATGTGCTGTTGCTACTAGGGAGAAAACAACAATCCTTTGTCCAAGGGGAATTGTATTGTTTACTTTACACACTTTGCTTAATGCAATTATCTGTTGCTTGCAACTTAATACTGGAAGGGGTCCGGATGATAACCTGAAGGTGGATTATTAGTCATAGATGCAGTTGGATTACGGTCTATGTATTATGTTGTAATGCCCAAACGAATCTCATATAAATCATCATGACATGTACATGCATTATTATGCATTCTCAATCTGTCAATTTCCCAACTGTAATTTGTTCACCCAACATGCTATTTATCTTATGGAGAAACACCTCTAGTGAACTGTGGACCCCGGTCCATTCCTTCCTGCTGATATTCAATCTACTTCCTACTGTCTACTTTCTGCAATTACTACAAGCAATTACTTTCCTCCAAACTCTATGTTTAATCCTTTGTTTTCAGCAAACCGGTGAGCTTGACAACCTCACTGTAAGTTGGGGCAAAGTATTGTGGTTGTTTTGTGCAGGTTCCACATTTCTAGCAACACCTTGGAAGTTGTTTCCTTTCTCCTACTGGTTCGATAACCTTGGTTTCATAACTAAGGAAAAACTTGTTGATGTGCTCATCATACCTTCCTATTGGGGTTTCCCAACGAGCTCTAAAGTCACCGAGCCGCATCAAGAATTTTTATGGCGCCATTGCCGGGGAGACACAGGACATCTTCAATCTCTTCCTTCCCATCAAAAAGTTTACTCAGAGAAAGAAGGTTTCTGCAAGGGGAGTCTCTCACAACCAGTCTCTTTACTTTGTTTTTGTTTTGCTTAGTTTCTTTTGCTTTGTTTGATTTGCTTCTTTTTATCAAAAACACAAAAAAATTAGTTCCTTCTTTAGTTGTTACCTTGTTCTTAGCTCATTATGTTGACCCCTAAGTTCACCCGGGAAGTACACTTTACCTATCTCTCTGTTTTTATTTTATTTTTTCTTGTCTAGTTTATTTGAGCTTAGTTTATTTCTTCTTAGTTGTGTTTTTGATTAGTTTACTTTTGTCTAGTTTATTTTTGTCTATTTTTTTTCTTGTTTTATTTTTATTATATACTCGAAAATCCATAAAAATTTGAAAAACCGAAAATCTAAAAACTGTTGTCATGGAAGAACATGCTAGAACCTCTATGGAATATTTTATAAAGTATAAAGAATCATATAAGGGTTAAGTCATGAGAGGCGTGTTAAAAAGGTTGGATCAAATTGCTAAAATTTTGCTTAAACACCATGATATAAATTGTTGCTCTAAACAGGATACTAAACATCTTAAATTCTAATGTGGCTTTAGTAAAGAAGTTTTAATTGTGAACTATCACTGGAATAACTATATTCATCTTGGATTTGAAGAAGTAGAACAATTTGTTTTGTTTATGGGAGCTTGTGAAATAGAATCCTTCATGTCTAAAAATTATGAAACATGTGTTGCTTGTAAAGACCTTAAAGATATGGTCTCTTTTATCCTTGATTATTGCATAGAAAATTTCAGCAATAATTGTTATATCATTTATTATAAAGAGAGACTCAGTCATGCACAAGAATGTTTCCACAATTTGCAGGAACCTGTAGAAGAAGAAATTGCTGAACCTGAAAGCTCATTAGATGAAAAAGAGGAGGAGAGTGATGAACAAAAGGAGGAAGAATGGATTAGCTACCCATGCCTACCTTCTAATGAGAGTAACTCTTTATCCCTTACATTATTTGATTGTCCCCCATGCTTACCAAAGGAGGATGAATGTTATGTTCCTGTGGATTCTTTTGAAATATCTACTATGGGAAAAACTTGTGATAATAATTATGCTCCTGTTATCTATGATAATCCATGCTATTTGATAAATCTTATGATAATCCTTTATTTGTGCCTAACTTTGATAAATGTTTATGATAAAGCTCTAGATGATGGTCCTATATTGGTTGATAATATTAATTGTACTACTATTGAAAATGATATTGGAGGGGTCTTGACTTTATCTTGGAACCCCATACCTCTTGAGAATGATCAGTCATCTTGTTATAAAATTGTTAAAAGTGGGTATGAAGGTTTTAATCCCACTATTTTTGAGCTTGATAAAAATTATGTGTTTGTAGATCATGAAAAGCATACTTTATGTGATAGTTATATTCTTGAGTTTATTCATGAGGCTACTGACAATTATTATGAGAGAGGAAAATATGGTTGTAGAAGTTTTCATGCTACTGAAACACCACTCTATGTGCTGAAAGTTTTGAAGTTACTCTTATTTTATCTTCCTATGCCTATCAATTTGTTCTTTGTGAATTTATTTGCGTACAAGATTCCTATGCATAGGAAGTGAGCTAGACTTAAATGTGTTTTGAATTTGCTTCTTGATGCTCTCTTTTCCTTCAAATTCATATTTCTTATGTGAGCATCCTCGAAATTATCAGCCTATCTTAATGGCTATAAATAAAGAGCTTTTGGGAGACAACCCATTATATTTTTGCTTTAAATTTATTTTTGTTTATTTGAGTCTTGGAAGTTAATTCCTATGTAATAACCTATCCTTATCCTTTTTGTTTGGTTTTTGTTCCATGAATAGCCTCTAATGAGAGGGAAGTAATATTTGGGGAAGTTGCTGTCTCGAAACAAATTTTTGCACTTCACTGTAAAAAATCGTGAAAAATGCCAGTGCGTTCGATTGAGCTGAAATTGTTTGTGTGCATGCCCTTGTTATTTACCCAACTTTAGTTAGTTTTGCACTTTTCGATTTGAGCAACATAAGATTTAAAAAAAAATAGGTTTTTACCTGCTGGTCTGTTTTGACAGATTTCTGCCATTATTTGCATTTGCCTCTTAATCGATTTCTTTTTGAGTTATCTTTGATCACTTGAGCTTTTAAAAGGAGTTGCTATAGTAGATTATGTTTTAACGAATGATTTACTTGAGTTGAAACTGAACCCAAAGGCTTATTATCTTGAATACACTAATGTTGCTAATGAATATTGTGTGAAGTTTTGTATGAAGGAAATTTTCGAGTGTGATGGCGCTGCGTCAACGTGGGAGCGCTTCGTCAGGAAACCCCAAGAGCAATGTGTGATGCAGCACAGCAACAAGTCTTCCCACAGTAAGAAACCAAGGTTATCGATCAGTAGGAGGAAGGAAACGTCTCAAAGGTGTTGTAAGCAACTTGGAAACCTGCACAACACATACTCAAGACTTTGCCCCAACGAACAATGAGGTTGTCAATCTCACCGGTTGTTGTAACAAAGGATTAACTGTATGGTGTGGAAGATGAAAGTGGTTTGCAGAAAGTAAACAGTAACAGTGGAAGATGTATCAATGGTAAAGATTGGACCGGGGTCCATAGTTCACTAGAGATGTTTTCCTTAGATAAACAAATATGGCATGCTGGGTAAACAAATTACAGCAGGGCAATTGACAGGACTGAGCAAGGCATAACAATGCAATACTAGACATAATGATCCTATGAGATTCGATTGGGCAATACAACAAGATACATAGACCGCCATCCAACTGCATCTATGACTAGAAGTCTACCTTTGGGTTATCATCTGAACCCCCTCTAGTATTAAGTTGCAAGTAACAGACAACTGCTTTAAGCAAAGTGTGTAAGGTAAACAATCCACTTGTTCCATGAACAAGAGACAATTGTTTTCTCCCTAGTGGCAACATCACATCTACAACCTTAGAGATTTCTGTCACTTCCCTTGATTAAATAGAGGCATGAACCCACTATCGAGCATAAATACCCCCTCTTGGAGTCACTAGCAACTACTTGGCCAAGGTAGCTACTAACAACAGAGAGCATGCAAGATCACAAACAACATAGACATGATAGAATAAATAAGACAAAACCATTAATCAATCTGACATAGTAATCCCAATATCCATCGGATCCCTACAAACACAACATGCATGATTACAAATAGATGAGATCTTGATCATGAACGGAGCTCACAATATCTAGACATGAAAGCACAAAGGAGGAGATACAACCATCTAGATACTACATGGACCCGTAGTCCAAGGTGGAACTACTCACGCTTCATACCGGAGGCTGGCATGATGAAGAAGAAGGCCTCCAGGATGATCTCCCCTCCGGCAGGGTGCCGGGAAGAGCTTCAGATCCCCTCGATCTAGGGACAATGGTGGCGGCGGCTATAGACGGTTCCGTGGAATATTGATCGGGTACTTAGGGTTTAGGCATCGGGGGCTTCTTATAGGCGAAGAGGCGAGGCTAGGAGGCAGCCAGGGGGCCCACACCCTGCCTAGGCGCGGCCTAGGGTGGGCCCGTGCCTGGGGAGTGCGGCCGCCCTGTGGCTCCCCTCCATCTCTCCTCTGGACTCCGTGTTCTCCTCGATAAAATATTGACTTTGGCTTTTGTCCCGTCCAATTCCGAGAATATTTCCTTACTAGCTTTTCTGGAACCAAAAATAGCAGAAAACAGGCAACTGGCATTGTGGCAACTTGTTAATAGGTTAGTACCAGAAAACATATAAAAAGCACCTCAAAGTGTGGACAAAGCAAAGCAAAGTAGATACTAAACAAGCATGGAACATCAAAAATTATAGATACGTTTCCGACGTATCAAGCAACCCCAAGCTTAACTCCTGCTCATCCTCGAGTAGGTAAGTGATAAAAGAATAATTTTTTAGGTGACATGCACCATCAAAACCAAGATCAAACCATTTGCAAGCATTGAAAGCTGGGATCAAAAACTCTAAACATGAGCATGAAAGATGGAGTTCTAATAGTAAGACAAAGTAACTATGCATGCAACATGAAAGACTACACAAAGATCATGAATAACATGCATTGAAAAACGTTTGTTTGTTTCACATACATAAAACATAGCATAGTGGCATTTAACTTGTCCCTCATAGAGTAGCAAATAGATGCATAGGACACCTTCAAAGTTCATAAGAGTGCCTAGATACAAATAGCACAAGATCAAGTAATATCAACAATATGCATCAAGGATTAAGTTTTGGGACAATGCAGATAGAACTAAGAATGGCAACTATGCTCTCTTAACTGGTTCCTAAAGGTAGAAGGTGGAGACTCAATATAATAGTGTAAGAATGGTCCTTCATAAAGGGAAGCAGGGATTTCAAGTTTCAAAAAGAGCTTCCAAAAATCATGGTACTTGTTAGCTTTCAGCCCTCATTGCCCCTATCATAAGCATCTTGAAGTGATTAAGGTTAAAGTGAACAAACTATGGAGTATATGCTTGAAAAAGTATAAGTTGGCAATCTAATGTCCCTTGAATACGAGGGCCACGCCTCACGCTACTCAACTTTAGTCACCTGTAAGTTCTTATCATAGTAAGTACATGTGTATCATAGAGAACTGCCAACGGGGTACCCCTTGCACATGGTACAGGAGCTATCCCATAACCAAAATGACAAGGCAAGCAGACAATGAGCATCTCGGCGATATTTTTATTTGCTATTTGCATAGGTTTTTATTGAGGATGCTTCATAGATTGCTCATTATGGTGATGCTGCAAGTTTCCGCCATGATTAGGCATGGCTTAGGCTAGCGGCCTAGGCGTTTCTCTAATACAAAATACATAACTCCATGGACTTACAAGCTTCCTTTTTATTTCACACCGGCGACATCCATAGACAAAATAGCATGATATCAACTGTGTACAAAGTATAAGTGCAATGTTGAAAACGTTCCCCATGACAGCATGGTTCTGCTAATTCCAACGTATAAGTGCAAGCATATACAACAAAGATGACACAATGGTTCAAGTTTATTAGGGACAAGAAATATAAGGTGTGCCATCAAGTTTGTGAGAGCTTTGGTCACTAAGTTTTCACATAACAAAATACTTTTTAATTGGAAGATAGATGAAAACAAGAATATACTTAGAATGTTGTAACACACCATGCATAGGAATTTATAGTTGACACTTTGGAATAACTTGGTTTCTTGGGAGTTGGAAGCATGAGTAGAGCTTACTCATACTAGTGGAGGCTAGAAAAAGACTGGGAGCAACCAACTAAGAGAGCAATAATGGCCATAATCATGCTGAGCGACAAAACATTACTAATCAAAGCATAAAGTGGTACTACAAGTCAAGGACTAAATGATCATAGAGGCTATGGTGACTTGTTTATAGTCATAACATGGTGTGAGCATGTGCCAAGTCAACCCAAACAAAGCATCAAAGGAGAATACCACAACACTATGCTTTTGTATGCTAAAACAACGCATGATTCTTTCAAGGCACACTAACCAATCCCAATTGTTTGGAACAAGTCATGCTACAACAATAATCACTAAGCATAAGGTCAAAACAACACCTAGCATGACATGCTAAAGTCGAAGTCATAGTCAAAGCAAGCTCCTCTTGCACTATTCAAGCAAGAACTTTCTACTCCTTTCCAATACCAATCAACTTATTTGAAACAACACAGTGAGAACGGGGGCCCAAACTACTTTATTCAAGCAAACTAAACAAACTAAGCAAAGGAAATTAAAACTAATATGCTCCAAGAACAACACAACAGTTCATGAAACAATAAAAACAAAGTGTCTAGAAAGACCTGAGCTTTTCATTGATGAAGAAGGGGATGCCTTGGGCATCCCCAAGCTTTGACGCTTGTACCTCTTGGATATTTCTTGGGGTGACACCAGGGGTGGAATCCCCAAGCTTGACATTTTGTCCATTCTTCATCTCATTACATCATTCTTTCTCTACACCTGAAAATTTTCCTTCATACAAAACTTCACACAATCTTCATTAGCAATATTAGTGTATTCAAAAGATAATAGACCCTTGGGTTTAGCTTTAGAATAGCAAGACTTTCACTAAAAACACAAGCTACTGTAGCAATTCCCTCAAAAAGCTCAATTTACCAAAAAGAACCCAAAATGAAATCAATAAGAAGCAAATACAAATAATGGCAAAAAACTATCAAAACAGACCAGCAGGTAGAAATCGATTTTTTCGAAGACCTTCTGTTGCTCAAATAAAAAAATGTTGAACTAACGAAAGTTATCTAATGACCTGGGGGGTTTATTCAGAAAATTACAGATCAATCCGACTTACAGAGATTCTACACGAATTTTTAAAGTGGAGCACAAAAATCTGTTTCAGGACAGCAACTCCCCAAATCTTACTTCCCTCTCATTAGAGGTCATTCTTGGCACAAAAAGCAAACAAAAAGGATAAGGAGATGTCATTATAGAAGTAATAACTTACAAGACTCAAGAAAACTCTTGGATTATCTCCCAACAAGTACTTTTCTTTAACGACTTTAAGTTAGGCACAAGAAGCAAGAAATCAAGTATTTTCAAATGAAGAAGCATTAACATCAAACCTTGCTTTCAAAGGAAGAGCAAAAAGCAACTTATCTCTCCTCATAGGGAAGTGTTCAATACCTTTCTTGAATGGAACTTGATATTTAATGGTGCCTTCTTTCATATCAATGATGGCACCAGCTGTTCTAAGAAAAGGTTTTCGCAAAGTAATAGGACAAGAAGCATTGTATTCAACATCCAAAACATAGAAATCAACAGGGACATAAGCATTGTTAACCATAATGAGAGCATCATTAATACTCCCCATGAGTTTGTTCTTAGCATTATCATTAAGTGGGACATCCAAATAACAATCTTCTAAAGGTGGCAAATCAAGCATTTCATAAATCTTTCTAGGCATAATAGATACACTAGAACCAAGGTCACATTAAGCTTTGAGATCAAAGTCATTCACTTGCATATTACTAATGGGTTCCCAACTATCCTACTTTCCTAGGAATAGAAGCTTTGTGTTTTAACTTCTCTTCCTTAATCTTAACAAGAGCATCTGTAATGTGTTTGGTGAAAGCAACAAGCATATCACTAGCATCAGGACTTATAGGAAGCTTTTGTAGGAACATAATCACTTCAGAAATATTGCAACCATCAAGATCAAAATCAAACTTAGCATCACTAGTAGTAGACTCATTGGCCTTAGGCATTGTAGGAGGAGGAATATGGACTTCTTGTGGTTTAGTGGCATCCATATTGGTGGTGATGGTGCACACACTATTGTTTCTACCAATTTCAGCTTCCCTTTCCCACTTAGCATGAAGTTGTGCTAATAGTCTAACATTTTCATCAATAGTAACTTGTATGGCATGAGTAGCAGCAAAGGTACTTTCCATGGTTTCAGGTTTAGCAGCCATTTTATTAATCAAAGAGGATTGTGCTTCAGACAAAGAGGAAATATTTTTCTCTACATTTAAAAGCTTTTCCTCCATAGTCTTTTTGAAAGTGATTTGTTTACTAATAAAGTCTTTGAGCATGACTTGAAGTTTAGAGGGGGCACTTCTAGCATTATTGTAGTAGTTTCCATAGGTATTGCCATTATTAGGAGGACAAGGCCTATAATTGTTGTTACTACCAAAATTATTCCTATAGGCATTGTTGTTGAAATCGTTATTTCTAATGAAGTTCACATCAACTTGCTCTTCTTGAGCAACCAAAGAGGATAAGGGAACATTATTTAGATCTAAAGGAGCTTTCCCATTAACAAGCATAGCCATGATAACATCTATCTTATCACTCAAAGAGGAGGTTTCTTCAACAGAATTTACCTTCTTACCATGTGGAGCTCTCTCAGTGTGCCATTCAGAATAATTAACCATCATATTATGAAGGAGTTTTGTTGCAGCACCCAAGGTGATGGTCATAAAGGTACCTCCAGCAGCTGAACCCAACAGGTTTCTTGAAGAGAAGTTCAAACCTGCATAAAAAGTCTGGATAATCATCCAAGCAGTAAGTCCATGAGTGGGAAAATTCTTAACCAAAGATTTCATTCTTTCCCAAGCTTGAGCAACATGTTCATTATCAAGTTGTTTAAATTTCATAATATCACTTCTCATAGATATAATCTTAGCAGGGGGGTAGTACTTTCCAATAAAAGCATCTTTGCACTTAATCCAAGAATCAATACTATTTCTAGGCAAGGATAGCAACCATTCTTTAGCTTTTCCTCTCAAGGAGAAAGGAAACAACTTGAGCTTAATAATATCTCCATCTACATCCTTATACTTTTGAATCTCACAAAGTTCAACAAAGTTATTGAGATGGGCAACATCATCATCAGAACTAGCACCAGAAAATTGCTCTCTCGTCACAAGATTCAACAAAGCAGGCTTAATTTCATAAAAGGTAGCATCAGGAGCAGGTGGAGCAATAGGAGTGCTTAGGAAATCATTGATGTTTGTGCTAGTGAAGTCACACAACTTGGTCGCTCAGAAGAGTTCATTTTGGCAAAAGTGGAGCAAGCCAACAGCAACGGCAACTAGAGCAGGAACTAATTTTTTTGTGTTTTTGATAAGAGAAAGCAAACCAAACTAAACTAATTCTTTGGGGTTTTTAATAAAAAGAGGCAAACAAAACCAAGCAAAATAAACTAAGGAAAGTAAAAACAAAGTAAAGAGAAAGGTTGTGGAGGACTCCCCTTGTGAAGACGTCCTTAGCCTCCCCAGCAACGGCGCCAGAAAATAGCTGGCGCGTGGTTGGCGTGGGAGCTTATTCTTCTTCAGTCCCCGACAATGGCACCAGAAAATCTTGATGGCGCTGCGTCAACATGGGAGCTCTTCGTCGGGAACCCCCAAGAGCAAGGTGTGATGCAGCACAACAGCAAGTCTTCCCTTAGTAAGAAACCAAGGTTATCGAACCAGTAGGAGGAAGGAAACATCTCAAAGGTGTTACAATCAACTTGGAAACCTGCACAACACAAACTCAAGACTTTGCCCCAACGAACTGTGAGGTTGTCAATCTCACCGGTTGCTGTAACAAAGGATTAACTATATGGTGTGGAAGATGGAAGTGTTTTGTAGAAAGTAAACAGTAACAGTGGAAGATGTATCAATGGTAAATATTGGACCAGGGTCCATAGTTCACTAGAGGTGTTCTCCTTAGATAAACAAACATGGCATGCTGGGTAAACAAATTATAGCAGGGCAATTGACAAGACTGAGCAAGGCATAACAATGCAATACTAGACATAATGATCCTATGATATTCGATTGGGAAATACAACAAGATACATAGACCGCCATACAACTCCATCTATGACTAGAAGTCCACCTTTGGGTTATCATCCGAACCCCCTCCAGTATTAATTTGCAAGCAACAGACAACTGCTTTAAGCAAAGTGTGTAAGGTAAACAATCCACTTGTTCCATGAACAAGAGACCGTTGTTTTCTCCCTAGTGGCAACATCACATCTACAACCTTAGAGATTTCTGTCACTTCCCTTGATTAAATAGAGGCATGAACCCACTATTGAGCATAAATACCCCCTCTTGGAGTCACTAGCAACTACTTGGACAAGATAGCTACTAACAACAGAGAGCATGCAAGATCACAAACAACACAGACATGATAGAATCAATAAGACAAAACCATTAATCAATCTAACATAGTAATCTCAATATCCATCGGATCCCCGCAAACACAGCATGCATGATTACAAATAGATGAGATTTTGATCATAAACAGAGCTCACAAGATCTAACATGAAAGCACAAAGGAGGAGATACAACCATCTAGCTACTACATGGACCCGTAGTCCAAGGTGGAACTACTCATGCTTCATACCGGAGGCTGGCATGATGAAGAAGAAGGCCTCCGGGATGATCTCCCCTCCAGCAGGGTGCCGGGAAGAGCTTCAGATCCCCTGATCTTGGGACAATGGTGTCGGCGGCTATAGACTGTTTCGTGGAATATTGATCGGGTACTTAGGGTTTAGGCATCGGGGGCTTCTTATAGGCGAAGAGGCGAGGCTGGGAGGCAGCCAGGGGGCCCACACCCCGCCCAGGCATGGACTAGGGTGGGCCCGTGCCTGGGGGGTGTGGCCGCCCTGTGGCTCCCCTCCGTCTCTCCTCTGGACTCCTGATACGTCCAATTTGCATCACCATTATATATCATAATTTGCCCCTATCAATTGATATATGTCTTATTATGAGGTATTACTTGTGTCTTTTCAAAGTTTTTGCATGTTGGATGATTCTTGGAGGATGGACTGCCGGAGTCTGGATTCTGATGGAAAAAAGGTGTTTTGATGCAATTTCGTGAAGATCAGAAAAATACCAGAAAAATATTAGAAAATTATATTTTCCCAGAAGATGGAGGAAGCCAGAATGGGAGGCGTAGTTGGGCCACAGAGGGCCCACACCCCCTAGGCACGGGTCCCCCTAGGTCGTGCCTAGGGCAGGTGTGGCCCACCTAGCCAGATCCCGACTCCGCCCTCTCGCCTATATCTTCCTCACGGAACCCACCAGGGGAGGACCACAAAAAGATTTCCGCCGCCTCTACGGGGCGGAAAACACCGAGAGAGAAAGAGCTCTCGGCAGACAGATTTTTGTCGAGAAAATTCCTTCCCGAAGAGGGGAGATCATCGCTATCAGCACCGTCATCAAGCTAGGCTTCATCGGGATCATCATCATCATCCACATCACCATCTCCACCAGCACCATCATCGCCACTTCATCCCGCTGTAACAATCGTGTTGGATCTTGCTTTAGTTCTTAGGGGAAACTTTCCCGATGTTAATTACTATTATAGTTGATGCTTGTGAGTGGAACAATTGGATTATTGTTTATGTTCATATTGTTATCCATTACCATATCCTCTTTGATCTTGATCCGTGTGATGTCTCGTGAGTACTCCGTCTAGTTCTTGAGGACATGGGAGAAGTCATGTTGTTAGTAGTGGATTTGTGTTGAGTTATTATTCAATGGTTTAGTATTTAAGTTGTGATGTTATTCTTCTAGTGGTGTAATGTGAACGTCGAATACATGATACTTCACCATTTATGGGTCTAGGGGAATGCATTGTGTATTTGGCTACTAATTGTGGGGTTGCCGGAGTGACAGAAACCTGAACCCCCGTTAGGACACCTTTGCACAAGGGAGCGTAGGATCTCAGAGTTTAAGGCTGTGGTTAGGTTTATATCTTAATTACTTTTCTATAGTTGCGGATACTTGCAGGGGGTTTAATCACAAGTATGTATTAGTCCAAGTAAGGTCGGTACATTAGCACAGGTTCACCCACACAACACTTACAACACCAAAGAAGGGTACTCAGCTATTTGAAGCGAAAGCACTTGACAGAATTCCCATGTGTCCTCGAGAATGTTTGGTCCTTATAAGTATTTCCACCGGCTTGTCCTTTTCTAAGAAAGGATTGGGCCACTTTCTGTGTTTGTTCGTTGTCTTTATTACTTGCACTTTTTTGTTGCTTTATCATAAAACCCCAAAAAATCTGTTTGCTAAGTATTTACAGAGATTTCCTACTACATACCACTAGTCAACACCTTCTGCTCCTCGTTGGGATCGACACTCCTATTTATTGAAAGTACTATGATACACCCCCTATACTTGTGGGTCATGTCGTGGTATTGCCGACACATACGCCATAGGGGTATCCCAACGGCGAGTTTAGAGACGTGGGGGGGGGGGAGACGGAGAGCGCCCGGGTCGGCTTGACACAGTTTACCCAGGTTCAGATCTCACGACGGTGGCGAGATCCTACTCCTGCTATAAATCATTATAAGGGAAATACCTGAGTTACAGGATTGGGGGGTTCGCTGTGTGCGAGTAGTGCTATGCACTTGTCTATGAGATTTTGTCTTCCCTAAAGGCTCCCGTAGGACGGCTTATAAGGACGCCAGGACCTAGGGTTACAAGGAGAGTCCCAGCCGGATACGGTTACAGAGTCCTAGACTAACACTAACTAGTCGTCGTGTCCTCCAAGGCTCCGGCTTCCATCTAAGGCGATGGCACGTTGCCTTCCTTCATCCCTGCTGGACCTCCGTCTTGTCTATCAGCAACTGGGCCGCCAGGTTATGTCATAGGCCTAACCACCAACTGTGGGCCATCCGGGCTTGCCGGTATGAGACTATGCCATAGGTATACCTATTTAGTATATCCACAATAGTAGCCCCCGGAGTTCTTCAAGATCCTCGCGTTCCTCCGTCTAGCATTGAGCGTAAGTATCATGTCGTCTTCAACTTGTAGGCGTGCTTCGCGAAGAATCTTGGAGAGCTCCCATATCATATTTTCATCCGACTAAGCCTAGCCAGATATTTGCTTGTATGCTTCTGCGAACAAATCCAAGGCGGAGAACACTCTAACGAATCGTTAGTGATTCTTCCAAGCTCTAGGAATATTTTCAATATCATCATCCATGCAGGACGATATGTAAGCCGGAAAAAATCACGGCTACCGGGCCATGGTCGTAATGGCTGCCAAATTGCCGACTTAGAGCCTGCAAAGTCACGAACATAAGAGCTTGCCGAATTAAGGTCTTAGAGCCTCTCAAGTCACGGACGTTTAGTCCATCGAGCCGTGTAACCCAGGAAACTTCCGTGAAGACAAAGTTGATGTCGAGCCCCCGGGTTTTGCTAGCCGGATTTTTCACCATCTTGAAAGTTTCTTGACATAACCATATGTAGCCCCGAGCATTGAGTCGGCTTCGTTGAAGGCGACTTGATGCTCAAAAGAACATGCATAATTGTACATCAAATGATTGTAGCCCCCGAGCACCAAGTCGGAGTTTCAAAAGAAAATCTTGTTGGTGCTCTCAGAGTAGCTTCTTCCTCAAAAGCGGCTCAAGTCTTGGTCAACAACTGCGATCGCAGCACCCGAGGTGTCAAGCCTAGTGAAAATCCGGCTCAAAACACCTTAATCCAAGAAACGCGGCAATGTCCAAACGTTACATACCTGAAAAATAAACATAAAAATACAAATGTATTAAATTGTTTCTTTAATTGTGTTCAACAAACAAATGTAAGGCGGAACAAACATGACCTTTAAACAAATGCTTTAAAGCTGAAACAATGCAGAAGCTGGACAATATAAAACTGTTTAGGAGGAAAAAACTCAACTAATTTAAACAGTTTATATAAAATTTTATTTAAGCAAGTGCTGGCTTATCCATTATTCTAGTATTTATGCTTGATCTTTCGTGAGACGGAAGACTCGCAGCACAGAACCATGTCCTTAGTTGATGATGCCTAATGGCACCGTACAAAACCTAAGGCCAAAACGCCGGCTTTGAGTGCCGAAAAGTCACTACTCCGAAATCCACATAAAAACAACAGAAAATGTGTATCCAGAAAACTTAAGCCTACGCCCGAAGACGCGTTTTTTGCATGGTACTAGGGCCTTTAAACCGCAAGCCAGTAAAAAGTTTATATTCACGAGCGCAAGACAAATCGTGGAAAAAACATGATAAAAAACGAAAGCGGTAAAAGACTCAGGATATGAGTGAACCAGTCTTAATCAGATGATCATAAATAATTAAAATATTAAAGAATAAATAGAAACTTAGCTGTTTGAGCGGAGTCGATGTTGTTCGTAGTGAAGACGAATCTCCTTGCCGCAAAATTCATACATAGCCTGACGTACGTGCACTAGCCGAAAAATCCATGCATAGCCTAACATACGTGCACTAGTCAGAAAATCTATACAGGAGTTATACATAGATATGACCAAACCAGCTAATCGATTGTTTTAGCACGAGGCGATCAATTCGAAATCGATTGGCCTTCACACGTAGCCAAGAACCGATCAGATCAAAGGACTCTTGTTGCAGTGTGCTCACGTGAGACTCATAGACTCCAAAGCAGAGATCGAATAGATCATATTCGTCTTTAATTAATCACGTGGGAACAGCCGAATAGACACACATGGATGAACCGATTGGGTATAGAACGATGTAATCGGTCCGGTCAGGTTCAGAATCACACGTGCAGGTTGTGCGACGTTTTCAACTCGACTTAAAGTCGGTAAATCCGTCGACTTGATATAGACGAATATTTTCTTACAATCTTGTCTAGTTGACGGCAATATTGCCGTACATACACATACGCATGCGCACGCGCACGTCTGACACGAGATGTACGAGATTTATAAACTGGCTGCTGTCGGAAAGTTTTTCCACTTCCGCTCTTGATGATGTATTGTGGGCAGCCTTGATGTTAATCTTCGTCCGTGGCTGCAGATGTAGAACGCTGCCGGCTCCATCAGCCTATTGGCGAGGAAAACCAAGCAGGGTCGCCGTTGTATTCTTGAAGAAGATTTCCGTGACGCCGCCAACATGGCCACATGTTCGAGCGGAGAGACGATAAATCCTCTGTAGACTCAAAAACTATGACGAAGTCGGCGCATCGATGGAGATGCGATTTGGTCGCCTTCGAAGATGGCGAGGTATCCCGCATGGATTCGTGCTGTAAGCGTCTCTTGCCCCACGGTGGGCGTCAACTGTTGTGGTATTGCCGATACGTACGTCATAGGGGTATCCCAACGGCGAGTTTAGAGACGTGGGGGGATATGGAGAGCGTCCGGGTCGGCTTGACACAGTTTACCCAGGTTCATATCTCACGACGATGGCGAGATCCTACTCCTGCTATAAATCACTATAAGGGCAATACGCTGAGTTACAGGATTGGGGGGGGGGGGGGGGGTTCACTGTGTGCGATTAGTGCTATGCACTTGTCTATGAGATTGTGTCTGCCCTAAAGGCTCCCGTAAGCCGGCTTATAAGAACGCCAGGACCTATGGTTACAAGGAGAGTCCCAGCCGGATATGGTTATAGAGTCCTAGACTAAACACTAACTAGTCGTCGTGTCCTCCAAGGCTCCGGCTTCCATCTAAGGCGGTGGCACGTCGCCTTCCTTCATCCCCGCTGGACCTCCGTCTTGTCTATTAATAACTGGGCCGCGAGGTTATGCCATAGGCCTAACCACCAACTGTGGGCCACCCGGGCTTGCCGGTATGAGACTATGCCGTAGGTATATCTATTTGGTATATCCACAATAGGTCATCAACTCCATGTTCTCCTCGATAAAATATTGACTTTGGCTTTTGTCCCGTTCAATTCCGAAAATATTTCCTTACTAGCTTTTCTGGAACCAAAAACAGCAGAAAACATGCAACTGGCACTGTGGCAACTTGTTAATAGTTTAGTACCAGAAAACATATAAAAAGCACCTCAAAGTGTGGACAAAGCAAAGTAGATACTAAACAAGCATAGAACATCAGAAATTATAGATACGTTTCCGACGTATCAGAGTGTAGGGATACAATGATGTGATGATATGGAGTATGGAAAAAATCTCAAACTTGGGGATGCCACCCGTGTCACCCCAAAAAATATTCAAGAGGTACAAGCGTCAAAGCTTGGGGATGCCTAAGCCATCCCACCTTCATCAACAAAATGTCAGGTCTTCTTTCAAGACACTTTATTTTTGCTTCATGCACTATATGTTGTTCTTTGAGCGTCTTTGTCTTTGTTTTTAGTTTTATTTTGCTTTGTTGCTGTACTAAGTTGGTCGGACCCCAACACACCTATTTTGGAGGAGTCACACCTAGTTCTTTTGTCATGGGGAACGCTTTCAACACTTGTACATATCTATTCAGTTGATATCATGTTCTTTTGTTTATGGATATCAGCGGTGTGAAATAAAAGGGGAGCTTGTAAGTCCATAATTTTATGTATATGTGTTAGAGAAACGCCTGGGTGGCTAGCCTAAGCCATGCCTAATCATGGTGGAAAATTGCAGCATAACCATAATGAGCAATCTATGAAGCATCTTCAGAAAAATATAGAAAAAAGAGAAAAAAGCACCATGCTCATGGTAAATAAAAAGATCACTCAGATGCTCATTGTCTATTGCCTTGTCATTTTGATATGGGATAGCTCCTGCGTCATGGGGCAAGGGGTACCCGTTGGCGGTTCTCTATGATACACATATACTTACAATGACAAAAACTTGCTTGTGACTAAAGTTGAGTAGCATGAGAAACAACCCTCGTACTCAAGGGGCATGAGATTTTCAACTTATGATTTGTCAAGCATATAACTCATATTTTTCTCACTTTAACATTAATCACTTCAAGATGCTTATGATAGGGGCAATGAGAGCTCAAAGCTAGTAAGTACCATAATTTTTGGAATCTCTTTATGAAACTTAAAATCCCTACTTCCCTCTATGAAGGGCCTTTATTTTTACTTTTTGTTGAGTCTCCATCTTCTATCTTTTATGCACCAATTAATAGAGCATAGTTGTCATTCTTAGTTCAATGTGCATTGTCCCAAAACTTGTTGATTGATTCATAATTATGGTATTGCTTGTTCTTAAATTATTTGTATCTAGTCACCCTTATGAACTTTGAAGGTGTCCTATGCATTTATGTTTTGCTATTCCATGAAGGACAAGTTGATTACAACTCTTGCTACGTTTTCTATATGTGAAACAAACAAAAGTCTTTCAATGCATTATTATTCATAATCTTTTGTTTATGTTACCTTTCATGTTGCAACATAGTTGCTTTGTCTTATTGTTAGAACTATATCTTTCATGATTATGTTAGAGTACTTTGATCCCAGCTATCAATGCTTTACAATACCTTGATCAAGATTGTGATGGTGCATGTCACCTAAAAAATTATTATTTTTATCACTTACCTACTCGAGGACGAGCAGGAGTTAAGCTTGGGGATGCTTGATACGTCGTAAATGTATCTATAATTTTTGATGCTCCATGCTTGTTTTGTACAAACTATCTTATGTTTTGTCTACACTTTGAGGAATTTTTATACATTTTTTGGAACTAACCTATTGACAAGATGCCGCAGTGCCAGTTCTTGTTTTCTGTTGTTTTTGGTTTCAGAAAATCTAGTAAGGAAATATTCTTGGAATTGGACGGGACAAAAGCGGAAGTCAATATTTTACCGTAACAAAGACGGAGTCTAGAGGAGGGACGAAGAGGCGCCATAGGGCGGCCAAACCACCCCATGGCACGGGCCCACCTAGGCCGCTCCAGGGCATGGTGTGGCCCCCTGGCCCTCAACCGACCTTGCCCCTTCGCCTAGCTATATAAACACCTCGAGGAGAAAATCCTAGGCACCCGATTAGAAATCCACGAAAAAGTCCGTAGCCATCGCTACAATCGTCCCTAGATTGGGAGGGATCTGAAGTTCTTCCCGGCACCCTACCAGAGAGGGGAGATCACCCTGGAGGCCTTCTTCATCACCACGCCAGCCTCCGGAGTGATGCGTGAGTAGTTCATCCTTGGACTATGGGTCCATAGCAGTAGCTAGATGGTTGTTTTCTCCACCTTTGTCTATCATGTTTAGATCTTGCGAGCTGCCTATCAATGATCAAGATCTTCTATTTGTAATCCTACATGTTGTGTTTGTTAGGATCCGATGGATATTGAGTACTACATCAAGGTTGATTATTGATTCTATCATGTATATGTTATTTGTGATCTTATATGCTCTCCGTTGCTAGTAGTTACCGAAGGAAATATGCCCTAGAGGAAATCATAGAGATGGTTGTATAACTCATGTATCCATGAGTTATTGTAATGTTCCTTGAATATCCATATCATACAACTTGTATTGATTGGCAATTATGTGAATTGTTTGTGAAACTCTATACTTGTATGGTTATCTAATAGTTGTCCCTAGTTGGAGTTCATGTGAGGACACACGTGAATATTAGACTAGCACATCGATTGGTTGATGACTATGTTTCGCAAGTCATAGACATGGAGATGTCAAATCAATGATGTGGACACATGTTATGAACATGGGGTTGGACTGACCCAACTTGAGACTGGCAAATAGATTTGCAGCTCTCTCTACACATCGTGTACGTTTTGTCCTTAGACATGAGATGGTCGCATGTACTTGAGATGTGGATCGACCTACTTTGGGGCTATCAGACGCTACTTCGTAACTGGGTAAATATAAAGGTAGCTTTCGGGTTTGTCCTGAAGCATGCTGCAAGGCATGGTCAATCAAGATGGGATTTGCCCCTCTCTACTTGAGAGAGATATCTTTGGACCCCTCGAGTGATCGGATCCAGAAATGCATGGCTGTGCTACATAAGGTTAAGAGTTAACCTAGTAAAGGGATTCCGAATCACATTATCGAGAAAGGGAGGTCAGCTTGGAGCTAGACCAAATATCGTGAGGCAAAGGGAAAGACATGTAGTAAACCTTGTGATGGTTCGTCCGATATGATCTTTGTATGCGTTTAGGAGTTGGCACGTCTTGCTAGAGGCCGCTACCAACTATTGACAGAATAAGTGTATTTGTGTCATGTCTATACGTATATGAACCTATAGGGTCACACACTTAAGGGGCTGGAAGCCTAATGAGGATTAGATCCGAATTAGACTAGGCTTAGGCTACTAATGGGCTGTTAATGTAGAAGCCCACTAGGGACGCCTATATAAGACAGGGTAGGGCGAGCTAACCAGGGTTAGACCATTCCATCTAGCCGCCACTCCTCACGCCTATGTTGCACGCGTGGACCTAGCAGTCCGGCGTCTGACGCTTCCACCCTGTACGTGTGTATACCTCGGAGGTGCTGCAACCGTAGCACTTGGACGAGCCGCGCAAGGGGAGCTGCTCGTGGGACAAGGACGAGGAGGAGACGTAGAACATCTACACTACCTCGACGCGCTTCATCAAGTTCCGCAACTGTGCGTCTAGTGGTAATCCCTTGATCTATGACAACAGTAATCCTGGTTTCCGCGGTAGATTTTTTTTGATTTGCACTAGTGTAGGCTACCCGTATCCCATAAGTGGTATCAAAGCCTATGCTGTTCAGTTATATGTTCGGGATGTTTGCATATGGTGATAAGAAGATTGATATGAATGATGTGATCGTTTGTATTGTGGTGGTTCAGGATTGATCTATGATCTTGGTTTCCGTGATCGTGATTCTGTGGTTGTCGAAAGAATTACCCCTACCGGTCGATTTCCGCCATCGGGGTAGACAGTGACACATAAATCCTATTTAATCACGCGAAGATCAATATGATTGATCGAATCGGAACCTAGATCTAAAATTGATGTACCGTGATCAAAGAGTTTGATTGAATCGGAACAATAGTCGGTTTATGGTAAATTTGATTTGCCGATCAAAATCCTTAAAGAAAATTGTGTAGATTCGATCTCTCATTTTTCACAGTTTTTTTGCAGGATGTATGTGATCAGTATGGCCCATATATGTATGTGATGCATGTATGAATTTTTTCATGACCTGCGTGTCGTGAGTACGGCAACACGGCTGGAGCCATATGTGTTGTCATTTATTGTAATGACCTGCGTGCCAACTTGTGATGATCCCAATACTATGTAATTTTGATTACTAGCTGTTAGGAGTAATAGCTTGTATTAGTTCTTGGAGGACTCATCACTTGGAGGATGGCTCGCATGGAACATGAAGATGGAGATCATCATGGTGGACATGTTCTATAGCGATAGAGATCACCATGAGAAAATGGGCCATACTGTGTCACATTTATGTGAATGCTATTCTTATGCGTTTTACTATATGCATGCTTAGATGATAGAAGTAGAATGACCCCTCACAAAGTTTAAGTTAAACCATGCCCTCCCAACCAAACCTTGCACCATCCTATGCCCTGTACAATCGTTGGCGGACCTATGAAATTAGGGTGCCGCAGTTTTCCTTGGCTGGATGGGTTTGTATCGGATACCTACACGCATAAGGGTTGGTGAGCTTGACAAGGTCATCTTAATAGTAAAGGACCTTGGGGCATAAAGGTTGGGCGCCTAATTTTGACATAGAGATGTCACCTAACAACAAGAGTCATATGTGATATGATTAGCAAGTGTTGCTTACCGATTTACCTTGTCTTCTAGCAGTGATGCTAAAGCTCACTAGTCGACTTGTTAATTGTGGATCTTGAATCACTTAGTATCAATAGAGGGATATTGATTTAAGTGGGAGTATATGCTATTAAATTGTTTAATATGTTTTACTCTTACATGGTTACATGGCTTAGTATTTTGCATGTTTTCTGTTGTAGATCAATGGCACCGAACACTGCATATGATGGAGTTGAATAATTGTTATTACATTCCAAGTATAGGTCGAAACATTTTATCACCTTCATGTTTGATGAGGGATGGATATTCATTTGCGAGTATGAACAATGGTTGTGTAATCTCTAAGAATGATATGTTTGCTCCCATTGTGAATGGGTTATTTATTTTAAATCTTGATGATGCATCTGTTTACAATGTTAGTGCTAAAAGGCTTCGGCCTAATGATTTGAGTCCTACCTATTTATGGCATTGTCGTTTGGGGCATATAAGTGAAAAGTGCATGAAGAAGCTCCATGGTGATGGTCTTCTAATTTCGTTTGATTTTGAATCATACGAGACATGTCAGGCTTGTTTACTTGGAAAGATGACCAAGTCGCCTTTTTCGGGTTTACCCGAGAGAGCGAAAGACTTGTTGGAACTCATACATACTGATGTATGTGGACCAATGAGCACGACAGCCAGAGAAGGATATCACTACTTCATTACTTTCACTGATGATTTCAGTAGATATGGTTATGTCTACTTGATGAAGCATAAGTCTGAAACTTTTGAAAGGTTCAAGGAGTTTCAGAGTGAGGTAGAGAATCAACGTGGAAAGAAAATAAAGGCCTTGCGATCTGATCGTGGAGGTAAATATTTGAGTCATGAATTTAGCAATCATCTTAAGAGTTGCGGAATTGTTCCACAGCTCATGCCACCCGGAACGCCTCAAAGGAACGGGGTCTTCGAATGGCGCAATCGAACTCTGTTGGACATAGTTCGATCGATGATGAGCCAGTGGGATTTACCATTATCATTTTGGGGATACGCTCTAGAAACGGTAGCTTTCACACTTAATAGGGTACCATCTAAATCCGTAGTTAAGTCACCATATGAGATGTGGACTGGAAAGAATCCCAGTTTGTCTTTTCTAAAGATTTGGGGTTGTGATGCATTTGTCGTTTAATTTCACGGACAAGCTAACACCCAAATCGGATAAGTGCATTTTCGTGGGATATCCGAGGGAAACCTTAGGGTATTACTTCTACAACCGAGAAGAGGGCAAAGTGTTTGTCCCTCGTAGCGGTGTTTTCCTAGAGAAAGAGTTTCTCACAAAGGGAACGAGTGGAAGGTCGGTGCAACTTGAAGCAGTCCAAGGTGAGACAGTCGGGGATGCTTCTACGAGTGTTGCTATTGTAGCTGAACAAGTTGAGGAACCCGTGGAAACAGAAGCACCACAACCACGAAGGTCGGCGAGGCTCCACGAGACGCGGTAATTATTATTGTTGGACAATGATGAGCCTGCAACCTATGCAGAAGCGATGGTAGACCCAGACTCTGAGAAATGGCTGAACGCCATGAGATCTGAGATAGAGTCCATGGGAGACAATCAAGTTTGGAACTTGGTTGACCTGCCTGATGGTTTTAAAGCCATCGAGTGCAAATGGATCTATAAGAATAAGATTGATATGGATGGAAATGTTCACATCCATAAAGCTCGACTTGTTGCAAAAGGTTTTCGACAAGTTCAAGGAGTTCACTATGATGAGACTTTCTCGCCCGTAGTGATGCTTAAATCTATACGGATTATTCTATCCATTGTTTCACATTTCGACTATGAAATATGGCAGATGGATGTCAAGACGGCTTTCCTAAATGGAATCCTAACTAAGGACGTGTATATGATGCAACCCGAAGGTTTTGTCGATCCAAACAATGCTGGAAAGGTATGCAAACTTCTAAAGTCTATTTATGGGCTGAAGCAAGCATCTCGGAGTTGGAACATTCGATTTGATGAAGTTTTAAAGGAGTTTGGCTTCATCAAAAACGAACAAGAACCTTGTGTTTACAAGAAGGACAGTGGGAGAGCGCTTGTATTTCTAATCTTATATGTAGATGACATATTGCTGATTGGAAATGACATTCCTATGCTCTGTTAAGACTTCGTTGAAAAATAGTTTTTCGATGAAGGACTTAAGAGAAGCGGCATATATTCTAGGCATCAATATCTATAGAGATAGATCAAGGAGGCTAATTGGATTAAGCCAGAGTACATATATGGACAAAGTGTTGAAACGGTTCAGCATGGAAGAGGCTAAGAAGGGGTTCTTGCCCATGTCTCACGACATTAAACTCAGTGTCCTTCGACTACTGATGAGCGTGAGTGCATGAGCAGGGTTCCATATGCTTCAGCCATTGGATCCATCATGTATGCGATGATATGTACTCGCCCAGATGTTTCCTATGCTCTAAGTGTTACGAGCAAATATCAGGATGATCCAGGTGAAGGTCACTGGACAGCGGTAAAGAATATCCTTAAGTACTTGAGAAGGACTAAGGATGTGTTCCTAGTTTATGGAGGTGAGGATGAACTCAGTGTAAGGGGTTACACGGATGTGAGTTACCTTAACGACTCAGATGACTCCAGATCGCAATCTGGTTATCTGTTTGTCATGAATGGTGGTGTTGTGAGTTGTAAAAGTTCCAAGCAAGATACGTTGGCCTCCTCTTCAACAGAGGCTGAATATATTGCCGCCTCGGAGGCTGTAAAGGAAGTTGTTTGGATTAGGAATTTCCTGATCGCTCTTGGTGTGGTTCAGTGCGCGTCCAATCCCATGGACGTTTATTGTGAAAACAATGGTGCTATTGCACAAGCCAAGGAGCCTAGACATCACCAGAAGAACAAACATATTCGCATGCATTACCATCATATTCGAGAGTTCGTTGAGGATGGTAGTGTCATGATATGCAAAATACATACGGACTCAAATATTGCCGATCCCTTTACAAAGCCACTCCCGCAGCCTGCGCATGAGGATCACACAAGAGCAATAGGTATTAGATACTATCTAGATTGACTCTAGTTCAAGTGGAGACGGAAGGAAATATGCCCTAGAGGCAATCATAGAGATGATTATATTTCTTATATATCCATGAGTTATTGTAATGTTCCTTGAATATACATATTAGGCAACTTGTATTGATTGGCAATTATGTGAATTGTTTGTGAAACTCTATACTTGTATGGTTATCTAATAGTTGTCCCTAGTCATAATTCATGTGAGGACACACGTGCATATTATACTAGCACATCGATTGGTTGATGACTATGTTTCGCAAGTCATAGACATGGAGATGTCAAACCAATGATGGTGGACACATGTTAGGAACATGGGGTTGGACTGACCCAACTTGAGACTAGCAAATAGACTTGCAGCTCTCTCTACACATCGTGTAAGTTTTGTTCTTAGACCTGAGATTGTCGCATGTACTTGAGATGTGGATCGACCTACTTTGGGGCTATCAGACGCTACTTCGTAACTGGAAGTTATAAAGGTAGATTTTGGGTTTGTCCTGAAGCATGCTGCAAGGCATGGTCAATCAAGATGGAATTTGCCCCTCTCTACTTGAGAGAGATATCTCTGGGCCCCTCGAGTGATCGGATCCAGAAATGCATGGCCGTGCTACATAAGGTTAAGAGTTAACCTAGTAAAGGGATTCTGAATCATAGTATCGAGAAAGGGAGGCCAGCTTGGAGCTAGACCAAATATCATGATGCAAAGGGAAAGACATGTACTAAATCTTGTGATGGTTCGTCCGATATGATCTTTGTATGCGTTTAGGAGTTGGCACGTCTTGCTAGAGGCCGCTACCAACTATTGATAGAATAAGTGTATTCGTGTCATGTCTACACGTATATGAACCTATAGGGTCACACACTTAAGGGGTTGGAAGCCTAATGAGGACTAGATCCAAATTAGACCAGGCTTAGGCTACTAATGGGCTGCTAATGTAGAAGCCCACTAGGGACGCCTATATAAGAGGTGGTAGGGCGAGCTGACCAGGGTTAGACCATTCCACCCAGCCTCCACTCCTCACGCCTGTGTTGCACGCGTGGACCTAGCAGTCTGGCGTCTGACGCTTCACCCCTGTACGTGTGGATACCTTGGAGGTGCTGCAACCGTAGCACTTGGACGATCCGCGCAAGGGGAGCTGCTCGGGGGACAAGGACTAGGAGGAGACATAGAACATCTACACTGCCTCAACACGTTTCATCAAGTTCCGCAATTGCGCGCCTAGTGTTAATCACGTGATCTACGACAACAGTAATCCTGGTTTACGCGGTAGAATTTTTTTGATTTGTGCTAGTGTAGCCTACCCGTATCCCATCAGTTACTCTGGCCAAGTAGTTGCTTGTGACTCCAAGAGGGAGTATTTATGCTCGATAGTAGGTTCATGTCTCTAGTAACCCGGAGGAGTGACAATAACCTCTAAGATTGTAGATGTGCTGTTTCTACTAGGGAGAAAACAATAATCCTTTGTCCAAGGAAAATTGTATTGTTTACTTTAGACACTTTCCTTAATGAAATTATCTGTTGCTTGCAACTTAATACTAGAAGGGGTTCGAATGATAACCTGAATGTGGATTTATTAGTCATAGATGCAGTTGGATTATGGTCTATGTATTATGTTGTAATGTCCAAACAAATATCATAGGAATCATCATGACATGTACATGCATTATTATGCATTCTCAATCTGTCAATTGACAAACTATAATTTGTTCACCCAACATGCTATTTATCTTATGGAGAAACACCTCTAGTGAACTGTGGACCCGGTTCATTTCTTCCCACTGATATTCAATCTACCGCCTACTGTTTACTTTCTGCAATTACTTTCCTTCACACTATATGTTTAATTCTTTGTTTTCAGCAAACCGGTGAGCTTGACAACCTCACTGTAAGTTGGGGCAAAGTATTGTGGTTGTGTTGTTCAGGTTCCACATTTCTAGAAACATCTTGCAAGTTGTTTCCTTTGTCCTACTGGTACGATAACTTTGGTTTCATAACTGAGGGAAAACTTGCTGTTGTGCTCATCATACCTTCCTCTTGGGTTTCCCAACGGTTCTACAGTAACCGATTCGCATCAAGTACTTGGTCACAAGATCTCATGTTAGGGCATATAAGTCGATAAAGAAAAATAGAAGCAATAGAGAGGATACAACCTCCTCGAGATTTAAAGGGAATAAGAAGTTTCTTAGGTCATGTAGGTTTTTATAGAAGGTTTATTAATAACTTCTCTAAAGTTGGAAGACCACTAACTAACCTTTTATAAAAGGATGCTACTTTTAGTTTTGATCAAAACTATCTTAGTGCTTTCACCATATTAAAACAACCCCTGCATAATGCTCCTATCATTAAACCACCAAACTGGAAAAATCCCTTTGACCTATTTTGTGAAGCCAGTTATGAAGCCTGTAAGGTTCCCAACCTTTAATAAGGTAGAGATCCCTGTGTTTACAATGCTAGTCCCTGGATCATTAGCTAGCATCCATAGTTAAGATGTAATATCAAGAAACAAAGGTCATAATACAACTTTATAACCAGGAATAAAATAATTTATTACATCTTACATAGCTCATTTGGTTATCTCATTACAATGCAACATAATATAACAATAGCATGGGGTCCTTCATCTTCAAAGTGCCACAGGCAGTCATGTTGGTTGTAGACTTGTAATCCTAATCAATAAACTTCACTAACATCAATCAAACCTGCAACATAATAAGTTACAGCCACAAGGGTCAATATATTTGAATTGTATTGGCAAGTGATACTATGGTAGTATAGTGGAGTCTATCATCTATATGCTTTTGGCTAAGTGGAGCTTAGGCTTGCTTTGCTCAAAATAGTTTTTCCTTATCATTTGAAAACACTAAGTTTTTCCTTGACAAAATCACCCAAGGCATCTCCCAATAGAAATTGGTGATCCTTTAACCCTTGTTCAACCACAAGTTTTTAACTTAGAAATTGGGATGAGGAGATTCTTGATAGCTTCCATGTCTTGATGCTCAAATTGTCCTTTACCAGGGACATGGCTAAGTACTTAGATTTTACACTCTGCAGAGGTGGTGCACTTTCCCCACAAGACTTGGTTTCACCAAGACAAGATCTTTCAAAAGCCTTCCCTTAGACCAGAATGGACGCGCTCCAACCTATCAAACCCCTACCACCAACTGTCCATTTGGCTAAGTTATTGCAACCTATATGATCCAGGCAGAGCCCATAATGCCAAGTGGCTGCACTTGAAGCTTCTCAACATTTGACATCTCAAATCTCTTTGTTCCTGGGTGGCCATCCACAAGTGAGATACACAAGGTAAGCCATAGAAATGGGACTTGTGTAACCACTCAACACAAACCATTCCTTCCATTCCACCCAGGTGATTCATTCACTTAGTTGTTTTATTAAACAAAACACAAGTCCTTGACTTAGAAATATTCCATAGTATGAATATATTCCACCCTTGTTTTCTACTAGCTAGGCTAAGCATGATAGTAGTAGTAATCTTAAACTTAGGAAATTTTTACTAAGGTTTCATCTACTAGGATTTCCCATGGCATAGTTTACACTTAGCAAAATTCCATGCAAGTCCTACTTTAGAAATATCACTAATGCATAGTGAAAATAATGGGACAAAAGTATGAAGCATCACTTGCCTTTTTGGTAGATAATATAAGTTCACTCCTTGATCTTGCAACAATCACACTCTTCAAATTCCACTACAATTCAATCAAGCAAGCAATATTTCAATCTACCATTCAAGCAACATCACATAAAATAATAGAAACAACACAATGCATGCAAGCATGCCAAACATTGTTTTATTTACAAAAGTGGTTTCTAATAGGTTATAAACATTCTAAAACACTTATTGGTCATTCTATAAAGTGGCAAAACTATTTTCAAAAGATTTTACCTATAAACCATTTTTAAACCAAATCAATATTTTATGTGGTTGAAAATGCATTTAGCAAGTAACAATCTTTTTAGGGTTCACCAAATACATTTTTAAATCATAAAACCTTGTTTTTAGGGTCAGAGAGTTTAAATCAAAACATTTCCCAAAGGTTTTTCTCCAAAATCATTTTTAATAAATAAACATTATCTTTATTTGACTAGAAATGTTTTAAATCAAAGATTTAATTTTTTGCTTCACCAAATATGTTTTTGAAACCACAAATTTATTTCTATGGTTAGTAGGTTCAAAACAATCCACTTGCCAAAGGTTTTATCACAAAAATAATTTTAGAACAATTTTTATATCCAAAATATGCCTACACAAGTTTCTGCAAAAATAACCATTTTTCCAGAAGCAATTCATTAAACAAAGTGCATGGTTGGATAGGATTTGTCTTGGTGATTCCATTGATATAAAATTTGCAAAATTTGGACGTGTGGTTTGGAAGTTATGAATTTTACAAAATTGAACATCTAATAGAAGTGTTTCTGTTTTTGAAAACGAAGTCTGAGCCACGTGGCTGATTTCCATTCGCCCATACCGGTTCGTGTGGATCGCTCACTCTGGTGCGTTGGATCTAAGTGTAATCGTGCAGCACAGATCAAAAGGTACCTCTTCTCTTAGTTTCTTTCTTGTGCGTTGGATCTACATCCTATGGCTGACGATCAAGCAACCATCAAGTGGCGGCAGCATGGCGGCGAAAGTGGCTGCTGCATTCTGCAGTGGTTACGGCGAAGCAGGAAGGAAAGGATGGAGAGAAAATGCTCACAGTGTTCGCAGCGTCGTGGTGATGCTCAAGGTAGCCGCAGGATGGACAGGGCGCACGGTGATTGCCGGTGATTTCGCTGTCGCTGTAAAGGCGCCCGCGCTTTCGTCGTTGGGGGCGGGGCTACAAGGCACAGAATAGCGAGATAAGGGGTCCGTTAGACGCGCGAGTGAGAGTAGAACCTGCGTGTGTCAATGAGAGTGGAAGGGGCGGACGAAAGCTACCTGGGGCACTCAGCGGAGTTCGAGCAGATGGTGGCGGAGCTTAGTCGATGATGCTGCCGAGGATATAGGGCATGCGCAGGCGAGAGGGAGGTACCGGGAGATGCGCCTGGCGATGGAGAGTGTGCTCGTGTGGTCGAGGGGGCGAGGGGCGACGGGGTTTGGCCGGAATCATCGCCGGAAGGCGTCGGAGACAGAGAGGTTGTCGCAAGCAATACAGGCAGCCTAGGGGCTCCGGTGGTGTGAGGACTGGGGGAAAAGCTAGAGGGGAAACAGGTGCTTTAGTGAGCGTGGTCAGGGGGCAGGAATCACGCGGCATTGAAGCGAATTTATCACGCGAATCAATCAGCAGAAATGGGGGAGAGAGGGAGGAAGAAGGAGTCTGTGGGGTGGAAGATGGTGACGTGGCTGTGGGGTAGCATCGTCAGTGAGTGAGAGAGGGGAAAGGTGGGGTCCAACCGTCAGCGACCTTGCGGGTTCGTTCGCGAGTAAAAGATAACGCTTCGGGGGGAGAAGAGAGGTGGGCTGCTGGGCTTAGTGGGCTAGCTGGGTTGGGCTGCTCTGTTTTATATTTTTTTCCTCTTCTGTTATTTTTATTTTTCTATTTCCATTTCTGTTTTGATTTTTGTTTAATCAATTCAAACAATTTTTGAATTTCAAATTTCAACAAAACTTTGTGTAGGTTTAAATACTAATTAATAACACATTCCAAAGTCAAATTTAGAATAATATATTTATTCTTTTTAGGGGATATTAATTAATTAAAATAGGCCTTGTATTAATTCAAATAAGATCTAATAATGTTTTTCAAACTCCATTTGAAATCTAAATCTTTCCAAATCTTTTCAGTAGGTTTTATTTGTTTATTTTGGGTGTCAAATAATACACCTTGAATTATTTGGAATGTTTTTAATATGATTCATTAATCATTTAAAATTGGGTATTTGTCTTTATTCCAATAAAATGAAATATAGTTTTAAGTCCATAAATTTTATTTGGAGGATTTCTTTGATCTTATTTGAGTTAATTAAATAACTTTTATTCCACTTGGGTAAATTCCAATTATTATTTTCCCATGATTTAATTAATCATTTCTAATAGGGATTTTATCTTTATTCAAAATAGAAATAGAATTTGGTTAATGCCACTTTATTTTATTTGGAAAATGCTTTATCTACTTATTTTATTTGGATTTGGATTATAATCATTCCATATGCTTATGTATTGGGCCAAGATTTAATTTGGTCTTTTAAATATTCTTTATTTAATATTTCTTTCTTTATCTTATAAAACTCACATCTTTTTATTTTTAGATCCAAACTTGGTGATTTCAATTTGTAAAATCTTATTTGATATTTATTTATCTCTTTAAATATCTTTAGGATTATTTGCTCACCATTTGGTATGGATTTTAGATAAGTGCTTTATTAGTTTTGGAAATTCAATTTCCTTATCTTATTAAATTCATAAGATTTTATTTATGGCTCCAAATTAAGTGAAACCAATTTCTATGGTTTTATAATATTTCTATTTGTCATTATTGATCATTTGTAAATGTTTGTTGACAAATTTTATATGGATCAAATCCATAGGCTTAGAGATAACTTGAAAATTATTTTCTTCCATTAGGGTTTTAGAGTTTTGGTTTATTCTCCAAGTGTTTAAATTTCAAGATGCATTTTATGAGGAATGCATTCCACTTGATTGAATTTAGTTAGATTCAAACATTAACCAAAGTTTGTTCAAGATGGGATTTTTAAGTTTCCATTTAGAAACAAAAGTTTCTTTTCACCCTAAATTTCAACAATTATTTATTTTGTTTATTTATTTTTCACATTACAAGATTTGGAAAATCTTGGGATGTGACAGGCTACCACCCTTAAAATAAATCTCGTCCCGAGATTTGGGAAAGATTGGGATTACAAGTTGTCTTCAAAGCAACTAGGGTTCTACCACCCTTAAAAATTTTCCAACTAGATTACTTCTTGGCTTGCTTGGGATCTTGATGAAGCTTCTCTGGACACTTGTCTACATAATGGCCTAGCTATTTGCATTTGAAACACATCACTTGGCTATTATCCTTCTTCTTCTTTGGTATCAATTCCTCTTGTTTATTTCCTTGGTTCTTCTTCTTTTCTGGGCAATCACTGGCATAGTGTCCCATCTCTTTGCAATTGTAACATTGCAACTGGATTATGTCCTTCTTCTTCTTTTTGGGTCTCTCCAAAGCTAGGAGTTCTTTTAGTTCATGCTCTTCATACTTCACCACAAAGGTGGTAAATCTTTCTCGCTTCTTGGGGCATTTACTAAAGATATGACCTTCTTCCTCACAGGAGTAGCAACACTTTGTGGACACTTTGGAATTGGCCTTATGATGCATGGTTTTGACTTTGCCTTCATCCTTCTTGGTAGAAGTTGTTCCTTCATGAGGGTTTACAAACTGTTGTTTCACTCTATCTTGTTTCCTTTGTTGAACTATGGAATAGATAGGGCATTGGATAGGGACATGATTATTTCCTTCACATAGGAAACAAGTAGCTTGAGATGTGGGGCATTGATTAGTTGGATGTTTCTCTTCACAATTGGGGCATTGATCTTCATGTTCTTTGGAAGTGTGGTCCTTGTCTCCACAAATATTACAAGCTTGGGTTCCTTCTAGAATATCATCGTTGACATCCTTGTTGTCACAAACTCCTTGGAAAGAGTTGTCTCCCACGTTGATCATTTGAATGGTGTAACATCCCAAAAATACTCAGCTTGGATCATCAAATTCAAATCATCAAAATTAGGGTTAACAAAAGCTTTGTTAAATAAAATTATGAATGCATGCATGTGTGTATGCATGGATTTTGAATTCCTTTAAAACCACCTTGTTTGTTTGCTTCATTGCTTGTAAAATGTTTCTTAGGTGAAATAAACATCATCTAAAACATTTCCCACACTTTTCCTAAAGATAAGTAAATCAAAACACATATATGAAATGAATGGTCATTTTGGCTAATTTAACTCCCATGCCTACTTTGGCTGTCTCAAACTTTCAGATCCTAATGTAAACTTTTTCGGATCTTTGCACCCCTTGAATGTACTCATAACAAGGTATCAAGGCCCACTTTGTGATCATCCAGAAACTTTCAAATGCATAGTTTAAATGACAATTCAAAATTGAATCTTTATCATATGAGAAGATCCCACTTTTTCAAAAACCACTCAAACAAGCTCAACTTGCAAAACCCAAGCATCTGCAGACTCACCAGCACCAATCTAGCGAACCCACCAAAAATCTTTTCAAAATTCAAAACTTGAGTTCATGCGGCCATTTCATCAAACAGGTTGCAGACACAAATAAAACAAACATCAAACACTATAGTGTGCAGTAAAATTGGCCTAACTTGTTCCCTAGTTAGCTCACACACATCTCAGTAGATCATCTAGGAAGATTAGCTAAGGACTAGCACCCCTGTGAGCTTGCCATTGCCATCAATGGTGAACAGCCGAGCACCCCCTTGTCACCCCATTGTGGACAACAGGCTAGATGAAGAACTAGCCGTGCCAACCTTGTCTGGGAGGCAGCCCACCATCCACCGCCACTACCTGTCCCTGCCGCGAGCATTTCCAAGCCCTGGACCACGCGCACAAGCCGCGCCTAGACCGCCAGAGACCATGCCAGGCATGCGCCAGAGCACCACCCTCGACCAGCGTCCACAGACCGCGCGCCGCCCTCACCGCGTGCATACACAATCCCCACCGACCCAGGAGACCGCCAGACATCCCCATTTGCTGCCCCGTGCCACACAGCCACCGCCCGCCGTCGAAGACGCCGCCTCTGCCGCGCAGAGCACCGCCCGTTCCAGACCAAACCACACCGCCCCATGCCTCGAGACCATGTCGTTGAGCATCGCCAGGAGACACCGCACCGTCCCCTACCCTTGCCCATGCCATTAGCCGCCTGTAACCTCGCCCCCAACGAGCTCACCGTGCGCCCCGACGGTCCCCTCGCTCGACTATAAATAGAGGCCACCCCCGAACGATTTCTTCACACCATCTCACTCCCCTCTCCTCACTAATCGTGCCACACCGTTCTCAGAGCAAGGCAAGAACCACCCCGCCGGAATTTCACCGGAGCCTGCCGCCTCTGGAGAAGAAGGGAGCCAGCGATTGGAGCCGCCCCAGGAGAAGCCACCGGTACCAGGAGATTCGCCATCATCAACTTCGTCGTTCGCCCGCCTCGCCAACCCTCGCCAGTACCCCGGTGAGCCCCTAGCAACCCTCACTGGCCGCGCTAGGTTTCGTTCTCGCCGGCGTTGTCTCGCATCGACGATGACCCCCAGCCGTTAGATTAGAACTAGATCGAACGATCTACGTTGTCCCATACCGCTTCGCCCAACCCCGTGTCACTGACGAGTGGGGACACCCACTTAAGCAGCCCGCGGGAGCACTGCGCTTAGCAGGCCGGCCCAGTAACTTTTCCCGCGCAGCCCAGTTATTCAAATTAAAACTTTTTCTATTTCAATTCAAACACACTTTTGTACCCAACTTCAAAAATCAACCCAGATCGATTCAGTGCACCAAATTGAATGAAACCAATTTTGTTGGAAAGGTCTGTGAATGCTGAATCCAAGCCCGTTGGATTCAAGTCATTTGGATCTATAGATCACCCATGGTAAAAATAACAAGGCAGAAGCTTTTCTGTATTCAAACATTTTTCAAATTTAAACCATAATAGCTTTTGAGTTGATTCCAACTCTCAAAAATCACATTTAACCATACCTTTCAGAATATATAAAAATATATAGGTTTACTTGCAGAAATAATGTTCAAGTAATAAAATAATGCTACATAAGAATTTCTAGCCACTTTAATTAATTAAAATAAAAGGGTAAAACCTTATTAAATTGTGACACCACTTTAAATCACATTCCCATGGACTACAATATGTGGTGATGACATGTGTCAACATGATCCCATATTTGGTTTGCAGAATATTAAATCTTAAGTAGTTTTTCAATGAGTAGAAATTACTTTTCTAAAAAAAAAGGAATTAAATCAAGCCTTAACCTTGTAATGTTAGGGATGATGCTAGATCAACCATAGGACCCTTGTGTGTGATTATTGCAAGTAGTTAAGTATTGTTTGGTGATTGTGTACCCCGTATTTATTCATAGACGCTAGTACCGACCAAGGATACGAGGAGGAAGGAGGATACTACAAAGAAGAAGCCGAGGAGAACTTCAACCACTGCTCTGCACAAGGCAAGCCTTACTAATTAAGTTGACCTATGCAAGCTAACACTTGCAATTTAGCAACCTTATACTGATATTGATGCAAGTTAACCCTTGCAAGATACCCTACTGATGCAACAAACCCCTACTTGTTCTATGATTACTATATGCCTTAAGTATATGTGATCATACCCACTTGATAAACCAATCCTAGTTTTATGTGCAAGATTCTTACTTTATTTCGTTATCAAAGCTTATCTAGAGTTTACTTAAGTGACTGGTAGATATTGGAAAGATGCTGAAGGTTGCATAAGGAGCATAAAATTTGGCCTAAGTTAGAAACCTTGACCTCAGCCTGAGACATAAGGTTGTACTTAGTTGAAACTCCACTAGTTACCATCCCTCATTATTGCTTATCCCCACCTGTAGATGCTAGTGCTAAGCATAAAACTTGATCAACTTTTAGATGGGAATACTTGGTGGAAAAATGGTGATGAAAACCTTGGAATGATGGATCATTCTATTGAAATGTTTTGGACATGTGTTTCCAAACACTTGAGGATTTTGGTGATAAAAATGTTGAGGCATGAGCCTTAGCCCTTTATAAAAATGATGGTTGTCTGGATGCGATACCATTCCAATTTTATCGTACAACCACAATACCCGAATATTGGGTAGGGCTTGACTGGAAACTTATATTCCTTAGTATTAGTTCCCTCACGGCCAAGGTCTGAGCTGAGGCTACCTTGTGAAGATTGTCCACCTGTGCAGTACCCAAGATGACAGTTGGTCATGGTTGGGAGGCCAAATCACAGGAGAGGTGCTTATACTAGGGCGTGTAATTGAAAGGTTAGGATTGATTATCCATATCCGAGTATGGTGAATTCAGGATTTGTTCTGATGGATGTATTGAATGTTGTGGTGAAAGTGTATAATCTCAGAGAGTGTCAAACTATTGAATAGCGTTCATGTTATGGACAGTTGAGTGGCTATCTGTTCCGTCAGACTTTTCAAAATGACTGGTGAAATGAATTGAGACTTTGACTTGACCACAACAGAGTTGTGATATGAAAGACAAGTTCCCACTTAGGAATTATAAAATTGTGACTAGCCTTGGAACCTAGTAGAGATAAATCTGGATTTTGCAAAACAACCCTAGAGCCTAGTGTCCTATTATCCAAAAACCCGTTTTACTTGTTAGTATTAGTTTGCGAGTACTTAAAGAGTACTCATGGCTTTGTCCCTGGCTATTCCCATGGCCAGACTATGAAGAGGAGTACCTGGAGGATGGACCCCAGGAAGGTTACGACAACTAGGATCATCTCCATCGTCGCATTGCTGTGACCTCAAGATGGAGCTTCGCCTACGCTACCGTTATTATTACGTATTCCGCTGCTTGATGTTGTATTAAGAACTGGATCATGAGATCTCTATTTGTGTAAGAACTTATGTATCGTTTGTAATGGATGATGTACTATGGTATCCAATTCTGTTATGTCTCGCAAAAATGGTAATCCTGGGATTGCGATGTATGGCATAACAGGCATCTAGGATTGAAAAATCTGGGTGTTGACAAGTTGGTATCAGAGCCATCCTGACCATAGGAGACCCTAGTTAGACTGGACGTTTGAACCAAAAAATTAATTTCAAAACCGAAGAAAAACAAATATTTACAAAAACTTATTCTCATTCTTATCTCTTTGATTCTTTCATAAAAATACATGTTCCTCAAAAACTCTTGCAAAATACATAAAATTTTGACACACTTGATCACTCTGCTAATCTACTCATCCTCTATTTTTATAGATGGATGTGAAGTACAACAAGTTTTACCAACTTGGGAATGGAGGAGACCTTATCTTTGAGAGGGATCTGGATCAGCTTTCGGAACTTCTGGAGCGTCCGTACCCCGAGTTCTTCGGAGCTCAGCTCAATGATCAAGGAGGAGAAGATCTGCAGTGGCTAATTGTTGCAAGTCTCCGAGGATGTCACATCCCAAGATTTTCCAAATCTTGTTATGTGAAAAATAAATGAATAAAATAAAACTTTGTTGTTTTTCAGGGTGAGAAGAAACTTTTGAATCCAATTGGAAACTTTCAAAACCTATTTGGATCAAATAAAATCCTAAAGGGATTTAAAAAGATAAATAAACAATAAAGATAAAATATTTGGATTACTATTTTGGATCTTTTAATAAAAAGATTTGGTTTTCAAATGAAAAGGTAGAAATTTAAACAAGGATTATTTTATAGAGCCAAATTAAAACTTGGCCAAGCCTTTGAAATAAAACATTTCTATTTGATAAAAATAGTAAGGGTTTTTGTAAATAAATTAATAAGGATTTAATATCCAATTTTATTAGAAATGAAGGTTTTACTATTTTAATTAAAACATCAAAACTTGTTAAATTATTTTAAACAAGTTTTCCAAGTATTTTATATTCTCAAATAAAACCTACTGAAGTGTTTTTGTTTTTATTTCAAAATTTCAAAATAAAGTTTTTGATAAAACAAATCCTATCTAAATTAAATAATCAAAGGTCTATTCTATTTAATTATAAATGGACCCTAAAGAGAATAAAACTATTGTATTTTTGGGATTTGGTTTTGTATTGAAACAGAACAAAACTCAAATGCAAAAGTTTGGTGGAAGTTTGGTTTGTTTTGGTTGTTTGAATTGTTGTTTGAAATTCAAAACAGAAAATCGAAATAGAAAAAGATAAAGCAATTAGAAAAAAATAGAAACAGACCTGACCCAACTCACCTGGCCCAGGAAGCCCAACTCCAGCCCAGCTTCTTCCCCATGCGCGAATCATTTTTTCACCAGAAGACCCACCCGCGCAGACACTGACCAGTGGCCCCTCTTTCCCTTTCACTCCCTCGCTGACAGCAAGGCCCCACCTCTCCTGTTCATCGTCTTCAACTCCCAAATCACTCCCTGCCGTTGCAGCCAGTAACACCGGCGATAAATTCGCGTTGATAGCGGCTTTAACTCCCCCTGCGACCACGCATGCTTAAACGCCTCCCTCCCCTCTCTCTTTTCCCCCAGACCCCGCACCTCCGGAGCCACCAGGCTGCCCTGAATTAGATTTGCACCACCACTGCTCTGACCACCGTCCCCCAGCTAAGCCTGCAGCACGCCTTGCCTCCTCTACCAAGCTCACACACTGCACTAGGCGCACCTCCTGTATTTGCTCACTTCATGGGCGCCCAACGCCGACTTCGACAACCTTCGAGGCGCCGCTGCTCATTTTCTCCGGCGACCCTCCCTGGTAAGTCCCGACCGCCCCGACACTTCTTATTGACGCTCACTTCATCAGTAGATCAAACCGCGTCTAACTGTGCCCCTGCCTTGCCTCGGGGTGAACCGCAGCGCCACCCTCGACGACCACCAGAGCCGCCTGACTCCGCCAGCAGCTCCAGCGAGCGATTGCCATCGCGTCTGAGCACCCCTCGACGAGCTGACCATACCTTGAGCATCAGAGCGTCATCACGATCACTGTAAGCACCCTCACCTCCTCTCTTGCTTCCTGTAACCGCCACGACGCCACCATCTGACCTCGCGCCGCTACTCACCGCCGCGCAGCGCCGCCAGTTCTTGGCAAGTTGATAGGAGCCGTTCGATCCAGATCGTAGTGACGCGATAGAACCACTTATCGGCGAAGGGGTACGCAATCTGAGCCGCGCAATCTATTTAAATCCAACGCACCACATCAGTCGATCCACCCGAAACGGTACCGACGAATATGAAGTCGCCGCATGGCCTAGCTTTTGTTTTAAAACAGAATTAGAATCAGATTTATTTGCAAATTTGAAAAATCCATAACTTTAGTTCTACACGTCCAAAATTTGCAAATTTCATATCAATGGAATCAGTGGAACAAGCCCTATCCAACCATGCAATTTGTTTAGTAAAAATCTTCTGGTAAAATGTTTGTTTTTGCAGAAACATTTGTATGCTTGTTTAGGTTATAAAAACTTTTCCAAAATGATTTTGAGGTTGAAATCTTTGCAAATTGGTTTGTTGTGAACCTACTGACCCTAGGAACCATCTTGTGGATTTAAAAATGTTTTTGGTGAAGGTTAGGATTGATTAATTGAATTAGCCCATTTCTAGTAAAATAAAAATGTTGTTTTTGGTATGGAAATGATTTTTGAGTAAAACCTTTTGGAAAATGATTTGATTCAAACCTACTGACCCTAAACACCAAGTTTTCTGAACTAACAACTTATTTGGTGAACAGTATAAAGTTGTTGCTTTGCTAAAACATTTTCCACCACATAAAATAATGATTGGTTTTAAAAAATGGTTTATAGATAAAACCCTTTGCAAATGACTTTGCCACTTTAGGAAATGACCACTTTGGAACCTTACAATGTTTAGAGCCTAGTGGAAACCACCTTTGCAAATAAAACTATCTTTTGCATGCTTGCATGCATGACTTGGTTTCTATGATTTCATGTGTGATGAATTGTTTGAATATTGTTTTGGAATGCTAGTTGATATTGTGTTTGCTTGATTGATTTGTAGTGAAGTTAGAAGAGTGTGAGATTAGCAAGACCAAGAAGTGAACCAACATTCCCTACCAAAAAGGCAAGTTACACTATCATCCAAAGTCCTACTATTTTCATTATACTTAGTGGATTTTTGAAACATGCATGAAAAGGATTTCTATACTATATGCTATGCTAAATCCTAATAGGATACCCTTATACATTCCTTAGTGAAAACAATGTAGTTGTAAAATGCTTAGCCATGCTAGATATTTTGAGAAGAGATACATGTTGAGATTTTTATGAAGTTAAGAAAAGACTTATGTTTTATATAATAAAACAAGTACTCAATGAACCACCTGGGTGGACAAGGATACTCAAGTTTTGGACAAGGTGACAACAAAAGGAACCATGTCGATGGCAGTCTCTTTGTGTTGTGCACCAAAAGAAAACCACCCAGGGACTTAGAGATTGAACATGTTTCTCCAACAGTGGCTTTCTTGTACAGCCACATGCTATATGGCTCTGGCTTAGTCAACTACATTGGGAAGACCCATGCATTGTCTTCAGGTTTACTGGAAATGAGGGAACTAGGAACCCTACATTGGTGCCTGAAGACAAGCTAGCAATGGTGTATGGGAGGACCCTCTGGAAAGACTTCGTCACATTCTCAATCTGCCAGTACTCCATCTTGGTGAGTACTTATCCAGCGGCCACTGGTGGCATCAAGATGAGATTGTGTCATGTGGGTAAAGTGTACAACTTCTGCAGAAGATAAAAATTCTAAGTACTTAGCCGTGTCCCCGGTTATGGACAATACTGAGCAACTAAAGCTTGAAGCTATGGGAAATCTCGACGTTCCAATTTCTAAAAGCAAAACTTTAAAGTGACAACGAAAGACTTGAAGCACTTGGGGTTTACCAAGGAGCTCAAGAGACTTTGATAAAACTTGAAGCACTTGGGGATTTACCAAGGAGCTCAAGAGATTTTGATAAAACTTGAAGCACTTGGGGATTTACCAAGGAGCTCAAGAGATTTTGATAAAACTTGAAGCACTTGGGGATTTACCAAGGAGCTCAAGAGATTTTGATAAAACTTGAAGCACTTGGGGATTTACTAAGGAGCTCAAGAGATTTTGACAAAGACTTGAAACACTTGGGGATTTACCAAGGAGTTTAGAAAGATTTGACAAGAGATCAAAACTGTTTTGAAAAGATAGGATAAATTATTGCTTTCTGCAAATGAGCCTAAAACCCTACTTAGCCAAATATGCATGTAATGATAGGATCCACTTATATTCAACATAGTAGTGAAACTTGCCAATACAATTCAAATGTATTGACCCTTGTGGATGTAACTTGTAATGTTGCAGGTTGGTTTGATATTAGTGAAGTGGATTGATTAGGATTACAAGTCTACAACCAACATGTTTGCCTGTGGCACTTTGAAGATGAAGGACCCCATGCTTATAAATTTTCTGCTGCAATGTATTGTAATAGCCAAATGAGCTATGTAAGATGTAATAAAATTTATGTTATTCCTGGTTATAAAGTTGTATTATGACCCTTGTTTCTTGATATTACATCTTAACTGTGGATGCTAGCTATTGATCCAGGGACTAGCATTGTAAACATAGGGATCTCTACCTTATTGAAGGTTGGGACCTCTACAGAGGAAAGATTGAACCTCCCACTACGGAGGGAATTCAGTTTACCTTGAGGGAAAACAACTGGCTCGATGGACTTGCCAGAGCAATGCAGGAAGCTCTTTCCCGTCTATGTGGGCAGAGCATCAATCAGATCAAGGGTACTCGCTTTGAGTTTTGCCCAAGGCGTGATGCAAATGGACAACCACTGGAAGCCCCATACCACCCCGAGCGGAAGACTCAATTGGACCACCTTAGCTTCATGATGTACGATCGTCAGCAGGAGTTGGACAACTGCCGCGACTACTGCAACCACAAGTCTGCCATCATCAAAACGAAGGATCAGACCATAGCCATGCTAGCAAAGGATCGCAAGTCTCGTCGCCGGCAGCTCGACAAGAAGGAGTGCATTATTGCCCGTCTTCGCCACCGCATCTCATCTTTGGAGGAGACCATCCACGAGAGAGACATGCAGTTGGAGGAAAGGGAGAATGCCGGAGAGGATCTTCGTGGAGACCCTTACTCCTATCTCAGCGATGACGATGATTTTCTCGAGGATCAGGCCATGGACTTCTTCACCGATGAGGATGATTTCTCCTTCATCGATGATGATGAAGATTATGAAGCCACAAACTCCGAGGAGTAGTAGCACTGAGCACTAGCGTAGTGAGTAGTAGTCGGTCCCACTGTATCGTAGATTCTAGAATGGTTCTTAAAACCATCTGTTTTTCCTTGCTGTGGTGTGCATTGTATCGAGTGAATGACTGAATGAAAAAGCAATTTGCTAGAAAAATCTGAGTCAAACATTTAAAACTTTTCAAAGACCCAAAACCTTAGAAATTTCCCTCTTTTCTCATGGTCTATATCAATCTTCAGATGCCACGTGGAGGAAGTGGTTCAGCCCCGGACCCGATGTTGCAGATTCTGCAAATGTTGACTTCTGACTGCGAAGCTAAAAGAGCGGAACGTCAAGCCAACCTAGCCACTCTGCAACAGATAGCCCAGCTAGCCCACAGCAACCAAGGCTACAGAAATCAGGACAACCATGGATCTAAACTCAAGAATTTCCAGAATACCAACCCACCCGTTTTAACCAAGTCAGAAGAACCCCTAGACGCCGATGATTGGCTGCAAACCATGGAAAACAACCTAGAAGTCGCCGGAGTGGAAGCCAACGAGAAAGTCCTGTTCGCCACCCATTATCTAGCCGGAGATGCCAGGGCATGGTGGAACAGTGTTCGTGCAATGACCGGAGGCCAGATGATGACCTGGGAGGAATTCAAGGGCAAGTTTAGCAGAACCCATGTGCCACCAGGTTTGATCAAGAGAATGAGAGACGAGTTCAGAGAGCTGAAGCAAGGAAGGATGACTGTAGTGGAATACCGTGACAAATTTTTGTCATTAGCTAGGTATGCCCCGGACGAGATAGACACCGAAGCCAAGAAGAAAGAAAGATTCCTGAATGGTCTGCATGACGAGATGCAGACGGTGTTAGTCAATATGCCCTTCGCTGATATTGAAGCCCTTGTCGACTCTGCTATCCAGATGGAAGGAAAGATCAACCAAGCCAATGAGAACCGCAAGCGTCGCATGATGCATCAACCCGGAACCCATCAGACCCCAAAGTATCGCCCCAACCCATCTCTAGGATTTGCCCCAAGAACCAACAGACCCCCTATGAACCGTCCGACCTATCCCAATCATGGAAACCCTAGACCCGGAGGAAATCACAACAACCCCGACAAATCTAGCAATTTCACCTGTGCCCCACCCAAGTTCAACACCAACAATGCTACCGCCAACACCAACACTACCCCGAGGACTCGAAGCAATGCTGTGCCTGTTGCAGCCAAGGACAAGTCACAAGTGACCTATTCTGACTGTGGAAATAAAGGTCACTATTCCAATGAGTGCCCCAACAAGAAGAATGCTACAGCCCCCAATGCCAATGTCCCAGCTCAGCAGCGTGTCCACCAGGAGAAGATTTGCCCCAGGGAATTCACTCAACCGCAATGGCCGTCTTTTTCTCATGCATGCTGAAGAAGCTCAGGAAGCGCCAGACGTCGTGCTGGGTATGTTTTCTATTAATTCAGTACTTGCAAGAGTGTTGTTTGACTCTGGTGCCTCACATTCATTTGTCACCGAAGAATTTGCCCACACTAGTAAAATTCAACCAACCAAACTGAAGCATGTTATGATTGTGCAAATTCCCGGATCAACCACCAAGGCTAGGCAAATTTGCAAAGTCGTCCCTATCCGAATCCATGGCATAGATTTTTATGCTAATCTAATAGTACTCGGAACTAAAGGTTTGTAAGTAGTACTAGGAATTGATTGGATGTCCAAACATAAGGGATTGATTGACTGTGCTAAGAAAGCCATCACCATGACCAGTACCACCAGAATATCAGTCGAGCATATATCTGAAACCTTACCTCGCCCGTTCAAGTGTAACAAGAGTCTAGCCCAACCTACCATTGACCAAGTCTGGATAGTCTGTGAATACCCCGATGTATTTCCAGATGTTTTGCCCGGTATGCCCCCAGATCGGGATATCGAGTTTATCATCGAACTAATCCCCGGAACAGGACCCATAGCCCAGAGACCCTATAGTATGAACCCGTCAGAACTAGAAGAACTGAAGAAGCAACTGGATTCCATGCTAGAAATTGGATTGATTCAACCAAGTGCGTCACCATGGAGATCACCTGTCTTATTTGTGGACAAGAAGGATGGAGGTAACCGTTTGTGTACGGATTATCGGAAGTTAAATGATGTCACCATCAAGAACAAGTACCCCTTGCCCAAGATAGAAGATTTGTTTGATCAGTTGACCGGTGCTAAAGTGTTTTCTAAGATTGATCTTAGAACTGGCTATCATCAACTCAAAATTCATGCATAGGATATTCCAAAGACTGCCTTTACCACCAGATATGGATTGTATGAGTATACAGTCATGTCTTTTGGATTAACCAATGCCCCCGCTTATTTCATGAACCTCATGAATAAGATTTTTATGGACTTCCTGGATAAGTTTGTCGTTGTTTTCATCGATGACATTCTAATTTATTCCAAATCAGAAGAAGAACATGAGCTACACCTAAGGACCATTCTTGGAACCCTTAGAGAGCATCAGCTGTATGCAAATTTTAGCAAATGTGAATTCTGGTTACAGGAGGTAGGATTCCTTGGTCACATTGCCGGAGGAATTGCAGTTGACCCTGCCAAAGTGAAAGATGTAGAAGATTGGCAAGCCCCAACCACTCAAACCCAAGTTCGTGCTTTTCTAGGATTGGCGGGATATTACCGCAAATTCGTAGAAGGATTCTCGAATATCACCAGACCCATGACCCAATTGCTGAATAAGGACAAGAAGTTTGAATGGACCGACAAATGTGTAGCGAGTTTTCAAGAACTCAAGAGGAGATTGATTTCAGCCCCAATCCTGATCATGCCGAATATCACGAAGCCCTTCGATGTGTATTGTGACGCATCCAAGATTGGTCTCGGATGTGTGCTAATGCAAGAAGGCAAAGTTATATCTTATCTATCCCGACAATTGAAGCAACATGAGCAAAACTACCCAACCCATGACCTCGAACTCGCAGCAGTAGTTCTAGCCCTGAAGACATGGAGACATTACCTCATGGGAAACCGTTGTGAGATTTATTCGGATCACAAGAGTCTAAAGTATATATTCACTCAGAAGGAGTTGAATATGAGGCAGAGAAGATGGATTGAGCTAATCAAGGATTACGACCTGGACATTCACTATCACCCTGGTAAAGCCAACGTGGTAGCAGATGCCCTTAGCAGATTGTCGTGCCGCTTGAACTCCATGATTTTGAAGGAGCAACCAAGTTTGCACAAGGAGATGGAAGATTTTCGAATGGAATTAGTAAGTGAAGGATTTTTGGCTAGCATAGAACTTCAGCCCACTTTGATCGGTCGATTAAAGAGGCGATAAGGAAATGCCGATGTCGACGGAATCAAGCGTCGATCAGTGCAGAGCAAAGTACCCGGATTCACCGAGGACGAAGAAGGAGTTTTGTGGTACAAAGGACGCCTTTGTGTACCATCAGATTCTGAGTTGAAAGAAGTTATCTTGAAGGAGGCTCATGATACTCTTTATTCTATCCATCCCGGAGGAACTAAGATGTATCAAGATTTGAAAGAGCAATTTTGGTGGCATAAGATGAAGAGAGAAATCGGAAGCTATATCGCCAAGTGTGATATATGTCAGCGAGTCAAGGCAGGACATCAAAGACCCGCTGGATTGTTGCAACCTTTGCAAATTCTGGAATGGAAATGGGATTCAGGAATGGACTTTATCATCGGACTACCTACTTCTAGTAGGGAAATGACTCTATTTGGGTCATAGTGGATGATTGTCCAAAGTCGCCCATTTCTTGCCCGTCAAAACCACCTATCGAGTTGAAGCTAGCGAGTTGTACATTGCTAGAATCGTTAGTTTGCATGGAGTCCCCAAGAACATAGTATCGGATCGAGGAACTCAGTTTACCTCGAGATTCTGGAAGAAAGTCCAAGAAGGTTTAGGAACCCGCCTAGATTTTAGTACCGTGTATCACCCTCAGACCGATGGACAAACGGAGCGAGTAAACCAAATACTCGAAGATATGCTGAGAGCATGTGTGTTAGAATATGGATCCAAATGGGAAGACTGTTTGCCGTTTGCAGAATTTTCATACAACAATAGTTACCAAGCCAATTTGCAAATGGCCCCATTTGAATTCATGTACGGAAGAAAGTGTCGCACCCCTTTGAACTGGTCGGAAGTAGGAGAGAGTCAAATTTTCGGACCCGACATCCTACGAGAAGCAGAAGAGAAGGTTCACAAGATTCGTGAGCACCTCAAGACAGCCCAATCGCGTAAGAGTTACGCCGACAAGAGACGTCGAGACCTCGCCTTCAACATAGGAGATTTTGTTTATCTGAAAGTGTCGCCATTGAAGGGAATGCAGCGTTTCCAACTCAAGGGAAAGTTAGCCCCCAGATATATCGGACCTTTCAAAATTCTAAACCGTCGAGGAGAAGTATCGTATCAACTGGAGCTACCAGAGGAGATGTCAGCTGTGCACAATATGTTCCATATCTCGTTACTTCGCAAGTGTCTCGAAGTCCCCGAGAAGACCGAAGTGTTCAAGAATATCGACCACCAGACCATAGATATCAACGATGACCTAACCTATCCCGAAGTACCCATCCGTATATTGGAAGAAGCCTTTCGAACTACCAGAACCCGAAGCATCAAGTTTCTCAAGATTCAGTGGAGCAACCACACAGAAGAGGAAGCTACCTGGGAACGCGAAGATCACATCAGGACGGAGTTTCCCGATCTCTTCAAATCCTAGGTAATCTTTTCGTCCTTTTTCAAATCTCGGGACGAGATTTTGTTTAAGGGGGGAAGGTTTGTAACATCCCAAAAATACCAAACTTAGATCATCAAACACTAATCATCAAGATTAGGGTTAACAAAAACTTTTCTAAATAAACTCATGAATGCATGTATATGTGTATGCATGGATTTTGAATTTGTTTAAAAACCACCTTGTTTGTGTGATCCATTGCTTGTAAAATGTTTCTTAGGTGAAATGAACATCATCTAAAACATTTCCCACACTTTTCCTAAAGACAAGTAAATCAAAACAAATATATTAAGTGAGTGGTCATTTTGACCAATTTAACTCCCATGCCTACTTTGGCTGTCTCAAACTTTCAAAACCTAACAGAAACTTTTCTGGATCTTTGCACCCCTTGAATGTACTCATAACAAGGTATCAAGGCCCACTTTGTGATCATCCAGAAACTTTCAAATGCATAGTTTAAATGACAATTCAAAATTGAATCTTCTTCATATGGGAAGATCCCACTTTTTCAAAACCCACTCAAACAAGCTCAACTTTCAAAACCCAAGCATCTGCAGACTCACCAGCACCAATCTAGCAAACCCACCAAAATTCATTTCAAAATTCAAAACTTGATTTCATGCGGCCATTTCATCAAACAGGTTGCAGACACAAATCAAACAAAACAACAAACACTATAGTGTGCAGTGATTCTTGCCTAACTTGTTCCCTAGTTAGCTCACACACAACTCCCCCAAGCCCAAATTCAAATCATCAAAATTAGGGTTAACAAAAGCTTTGTTAAATAAAATTATGAATGCATGCATATGTGTATGCATGGATTTTGAATTCCTTTAAAACCACCTTGTTTGTTTGCTTCATTACTTGTAAAATGTTTCTTAGCTGAAATAAACATCATCTAAAACATTTCCCAACTTTTCCTAAAGATAAGTAAATCAAAACACATATATGAAATGAATGGTCATTTTGGCCAATTTAACTCCCATGCCTACTTTGGCTGTCTCAAACTTTCAGATCCAAACAGAAACTTTTCTGGATCTTTGCACCCCTTGAATGTACTCATAACAAGGTATCAAGGCCCACTTTGTGATCATCCAGAAACTTTCAAATGCATAGTTTAAATGACAATTCAAAATTGAATCTTTATCATATGAGAAGATCCCACTTTTTCAAAAACCACTCAAACAAGCTCAACTTGCAAAACCCAAGCATCTGCAGACTCACCAGCACCAATCTAGCAAACCCACCAAAAATCTTTTCAAAATTCAAAACTTGAGTTCATGCGGCCATTTCATCAAACAGGTTGTAGACACAAATAAAACAAAGATCAAACACTATAGTGTGCAGTAAAATTGGCCTAACTTGTTCCCTAGTTAGCTCACACACAGCTCAGTAGATCATCTAGGAAGATTAGCTAAGGACTAGCACCCCTGTGAGCTTGCCATTTCCATCAATGGTGAACAGCCGAGCACCCCCTTGTCACCCCATTGTGGACAGCAGGCTAGAGGAAGAACTAGCCGTGCCAACCTTGTCTGGGAGACAGCCCACCGTCCACCGCCACTACCTGTCCCAGCCGCGAGCGTTGCCAAGCCCTGAACCACGCGCACAAGCCGCGCCCAGACCGCCAGAGACCATGCCAGGCATGCGCCAGAGCACCACCCTCGACCAGCGTCCACAGACCGCGCGCTGCCCTCACCGCGTGCATACACAATCCCCACCGACCCAGGAGACCGCCAGACATCCCCGTTTGTCGCCTCGTGCCGCATAGCCACCGCCCGCCGTCGAAGACGCCGCCTCTGCCGCGCAGAGCACCGCCCGTTCCAGACCAAACCACACCGCCCCATGCCTCGAGACCATGTCGTTGAGCATCGCCAGGAGACACCGCACCGTCCCCTACCCTTGCCCATGCCATTAGCTGCCTGTAACCTCGCCCCTAACGAGCTCACCGTGCGCCCCGACGGTCCCCTCGCTCGACTATAAATAGAGGTCACCCCCGCACGATTTTTTCACACCATCTCACTCTCCTCTCCTCACTGATCGTGCCACACCGTTCTTAGAGCAAGGCAAGCACCACCCCGCCGGAATTTCACCGGAGCCCGCCGCCTCTGGAGAAGAAGGGAGCCAGCGATTGGAGCCGCCCCAGGAGAAGCCACCGGTACCAGGAGATTCGCCATCGTTAACTTCGTCGTTTGCCCGCCTCGTCGACCCTCGCCAGTACCCCGGTGATCCCCTAGCAACCCTCACTGGCCGCGCTAGGTTTCGTTCTCGTCGGCGTTGTCTTGCGTCGACGATGACCCCTAGCCGTTAGATTAGAACTAGATCGAACGATCCACGTTGTCCCATACCGCTTCGCCCAACCCCGTGTCACTAACGAGTGGGGACACCCACTTAAGCACTTAAGCAGGAGCTTAGCAGGCCAGCCCAAGAAACTTTTCCCGCAGACCCGGTTATTCAAATTAAAAATTTTCTATTTAATTTAAAACACACATATGTACCAAACTTCAAAAATCAACCCAGATCGATTCAGGCACCAAATTGAATGAAACCAATTTTGTTGGAAAGGTTCAGAATGCTGAATCCAAGCACTTTGGATTCTAGTCATTTGGATCTATAGATCACCCATGGTAAAATAACAAGGCAGAAGCTTTTCTGCATTCAAACATTTTTCAAATTTAAACCATAATAGCTTTTGAGTTGATTCCAACTCTCAAAAATCACATTTAACCATACATTTCAGAATATATAAAAATATATAGGTTTACTTGCAGAAATAATGTTCAAGTAATAAAAGAATGCTACATAAGCATTTCTAGCCACTTTAATTAATTAAAATAAAAGGGTAAAACCTTATTAAATTGTGACACCACTTTAAATCACATTCCCATGGACTACAATATGTGGTGATGACATGTGTCAACATGATCCCATATTTGGTTTGGAGAATATTAAATCTTAAGTAGTTTTTCAATGAGTAGAAATTACTTTTCTAAAAAAAGGAATTAAATCAAGCCTTAACCTTGTAATGGTAGGGATGATGCTAGATCATCCATAGGACCCTTGTGTGTGATGATTGCAAGTAGTTAAGTATTGTTTGGTGATTGTGTACCCCGTATTTATTCATAGACGCTAGTACTGACCAAGGATACAAGGAGGAAGGAGGATACTACGAAGAAGAAGCCGAGGAGAACTTCAACCACTGCTCTGTACAAGGCAAGCCTTACTAATTAAGTTGACCTATGCAAGCTAACACTTGCAATTTAGCAAGCTTATACTGATATTGATGCAAGTTAACCCTTGCAAGATACCCTACTGATGCAGCAAATCCCTACTTGTTCTATGATTACTATATGCCTTAAGTATATGTGATCATACCCACTTGATAAACCAATCCTAGTTTTATGTGCAAGCTTCTTACTTTATTTCGTTATCGAAGCTTACCTAGAGTTTACTTAAGTGACTGGTAGATATTGGAAAGATGCTGAAGGTTGCATAAAGAGCATAAAATTTGGCCTAAGTTAGAAACCTTGACCTCAGCCTGAGACATAAGGTTGTACTTAGTTGAAACTCCACTAGTTACCATCCCTCATTATTGCTTATCCCCACCTGTAGATGCTAGTGCTAAGCATAAAACTTGATCAACTTTTAGATGGGAATACTTGGTGGAAAAATGGTTATGAAAACCTTGGAATGATGGATCATTCTATTGAAATGTTTTGGACATGTGTTTCCAAACACTTGAGGATTTTGGTGATAAAAATGTTGAGGCATGAGCCTTAGCCCTTTATAAAACTGATGGTTGTCTGGATGCGATACCATTCCAATTTTATCGTACAACCACAATACCCGAATATTGGGTAGGGCTTGACTGGAAACTTATGTACCTTAGTATTAGTTCCCTCACGGCCAAGGTCTGAGTTGAGGCTACCTTGTGAAGATTGTCCACCTGTGCAGTACCCAAGATGACAGTTGGTCATGGTTGGGAGGCCAAACTCACAGGAGAGGTGCTTATACTAGGGCGTGTAATTGAAAGGTTAGGATTGATTATCCGCATACTGAGTATGGTGAATTCAGGATTTGTTCCTGACGGATGTATCGAATGTTGTGGTGAAAGTGTACAATCTCTGCAGAGTGTCAAACTATTCGAATAGCCACGTCCGCGGTTATGGACAGTTGGAGTGGTCATACTGTTCCCCCGTCAGACTTTTCAAAATGACTGGTGAAATGAATTGAGACTTTGACTTGACCACAACAGAGTTGTGATATGAAATACAAGTTCCCACTTAGGAATTATAAAATTGTGACTAGCCTTGGAACCTAGTAGAGATAAATCTGGCTTTTGCAAAACAACCCTAGAGCCTAGTGTCCTATTATCCAAAAACCCCTTTTACTTGTTAGTATTAGTTTGCGAGTACTTAAAGAGTACTCATGGCTTTGTCCCTGGCTATTCCCATGGCCAGACTATGAAGAGGAGTACCTGGAGGATGGACCCCAGGAAGGTTACGACAACTAGGATCATCTCCCATCGTCAGCATTGCCTGTGACCCCGAAGATGGAGCTTCGCCTACGCTACCGTTATTATTACGTATTCCGCTGCTTGATGTTGTATTAAGAACTGGATCATGAGATCCTTATTTGTGTAAGAACTTATGTATCGTTTGTAATGGATGATGTACTATGGTATCCAATTCTGTTATGTCTCGCAAAAATGGTAATCCTGGGATTGCGATGTATGGCATAACAGGCATCTAGGATTGAAAAATCTGGGTGTTGACAAGTGGTCATCCCTTGCAACAATTGGGATTGAATTTCCAAAAACTTTTGCATGGTTGGGTCTAACTCATTGTTGTGGGCTAAAAACTGAGTTGTCGTCTGATTCAAATGGGTTTGGTTTACTAGTAGTTGTTCTCTCATGTTGACCTCTTGGTTATTGTTGTCACCATTCTTGATGTTGGAGTTTCTTGGAGTAGTCATCTGTTTGGGTTGGATTGGGATTAGAATAGGCAAAAGATTTCTAAGGAATCAATTCTATTCACACACATCACAATTCACTCAAGCAATGTGCAAGCAATCACAAACAAATATTCCAATCAAACATCAAAGTCCAAGCACATTTTTAGGCAAAAATATTTTTGCTACACCACATAAGTTGGTGTGTTTGATCTATACTTAATATGGTGGTCCAACTATATGGTTCACTTGAGATCATTCCATCCTTCTTAGTTGATTGTTCTTGAATGAGATCATGATTTCCTTGGGAAAATTCTTGTGTCTTGGTCACAAAACTCCAAAGGTGATGATGATTCCCTCTAAGTTGTATTTCCTTAGTCTTCAAGTCTTGAATAATATTCTTGTCTCACTTGTAATCTTTAGTGATGTCCAAGTTGAAGTCCTTGATGAAACTAAGGTTGAAGTCTTTGATGATGTTTGACGTTGAAGTCATTTCAGTTGATGAAGTCCTTTGCACATGGTGAAGTCTTTGGTCATGGCGTAGGCTTTGTCCATCAAGTTTGAAATAGAAGAGATGTAGAATCAAAACCAAAAGGTGGAGGGAAGAGTTTACAAGATTGTTTGTAAATAAGTTTTGGAACAAATACAACTCCTATTTTTCTAAGGGGTTTTGTCCAATCCTAGGGTTACAAATCCTACAGGCAACATAATGCTCTGATACCATCTGTAAGGTTCCCAACCTTTAATAAGGTAGAGATCCCTGTGTTTACAATGCTAGTCCCTGGATCATTAGCTAGCATCCACAGTTAAGATGTAATATCAAGAAACAAAGGTCATAATACAACTATATAACCAGGAATAAAATAATTTATTACATCTTACATAGCTCATTTGGCTATCTCATTACAATGCAGCATAATATAACAATAGCATGGGGTCCTTCATCTTCAAAGTTCCACAGGCAGTCATGTTGGTTGTAGACTTGTAATCCTAATCAATAAACTTCACTAACATCAATCAAACCTGCAACATAATAAGTTACAGCCACAAGGGTCAATACATTTGAATTGTATTGGCAAGTGATACTATGGTAGTATAGTGGAGTCTATCATCTATATGCTTTTGGCTAAGTGGAGCTTAGGCTTGCTTTGCTCAAAATAGTTTTTCCTTATCATTTGAAAACACTAAGTTTTTCCTTGACAAAATCACCCAAGGCATCTCCCAATAGAAATTGGTGATCCTTTAACCCTTGTTCAACCACAAGTTTTTAACTTAGAAATTGGGATGAGGAGATTCTTGATAGCTTCCATGTCTTGATGCTCAAATTGTTCTTTACCAGGGACATGGCTAAGTACTTAGATTTTACACTCTGCAGAGGTGGTGCACTTTCCCCACAAGACTTGGTTTCACCAAGACAAGATCTTTCAGAAGCCTTCCCTTAGACCAGAATGGACGCGCTCCAACCTATCAAACCCCTACCACCAACTGTCCATTTGGCTAAGTTATTGCAACCTATATGATCCAGGCAGAGCCCATAATGCCAAGTGGCTGCACTTGAAGCTTCTCAACATTTGACATCTCAAATCTCTTTGTTCCTGGGTGGCCATCCACAAGTGAGATACACAAGGTAAGCCATAGAAATCGGCCTTGTGTAACCACTCAACACAAACCATTCCTTCCATTCCACCCAGGTGATTCATTCACTTAGTTGTTTTATTAAACAAAACACAAGTCCTTGACTTAGAAATATTCCATAGTATGAATATATTCCACCCTTGTTTTCTACTAGCTAGGATAAGCATGATAGTAGTAGTAATATTAAACTTAGGAAATTTCTACTAAGGTTTCATCTACTAGGATTTCCCATGGCATAGTTTACACTTAGCAAAATTCCATGCAAGTCCTACTTTAGAAATATCACTAATGCATAGTGAAAATAATGGGACAAAAGTATGAAGCATCACTTGCCTTTTTGGTAGAGAATATAAGTTCACTCCTTGAGCTTGCAACAATCACACTCTTCAAATTCCACTACAATTCAATCAAGCAAGCAATATTTCAATCTACCATTCAAGCAACATCACATAAAATAATAGAAACAACACAATGCATGCAAGCATGCCAAACATTGTTTTATTTACAAAAGTGGTTTCTAATAGGTTATAAACATTCTAAAACACTTATTGGTCATTCTATAAAGTGGCAAAACTATTTGCAAAAGATTTTACCTATAAACCATTTTTAAACCAAATCAATATTTTATGTGGTTGAAAATGCATTTAGCAAGTAACAATCTTTTTAGGGTTCACCAAATACATTTTTAAATCATAAAACCTTGTGTTTAGGGTAGAGAGTTTAAATCAAAACATTTCCCAAAGGTTTTTCTCCAAAATCATTTTTAATAAATAAACATTATCTTTATTTGACTAGAAATGTTTTAAATCAAAGATTTATTCTTTTGCTTCACAAAATATGTTTTTGAAACCACAAATTGATTTGTATGGTCAGTAGGTTCAAAACAGTCCACTTGCCAAAGGTTTTATCAAAAAAAATAATTTCAGAACAATTTTTATATCCAAAATATGCCTACACAAGTTTCTGTAAAAACAACCATTTTTCCAGAAGGAATTCATTAAACAAAGTGCATGGTTGGGTAGGATTTGTCTTGGTGATTCCATTGATATAAAATTTGCAAAATTTGGACGTGTAGTTTGAAAGTTATGAATTTTACAAAATTGAACATCTAATAGAAGTGTTTCTGTTTTTTAAAACGAAGTCTGAGCCACGTGGCTGATTTCCATTCGCCCATACCGGTTCGTGCGGATCGCTCACTCTGGTGCACTGGATCTAAGTGTAATCGTGCCTCACAGATCAAAAGGTACCTCTTCGCTTAGTTTCTTTCGTGTGTGTTGGATCTACATCCTATGGCTGACGATCAAGCAACCATCAAGTGGCGGCGCTGGCAGCGGCGAGTGGCGGCGCGGGCTCTGTTCGCGGTGGTTCTAGCGAAGCAGGAAGGAAAGGAGGGAGAGAAAATGCTCACAGTGTTCGCAGTGTCGTGGTGATGCTCAAGGTAGCCGCAGGATGGACAGGGCGCACGGAGCTACTGGTGATTTCTCGCTGTGGTTGTCGTCGATGTCGGGCGCCTCTGCTCGTCATTGGGGGCGGGGCTACAAGGCACAGAAGAGCGAGATAAGGGGTCCGTTAGACGCGCGAGTGAGAGTAGAACCTGCGTGTGTCAACGAGAGGGGAAGGGGCGGACGGAAGCTACCTGGGGCACTCACCGGAGTTCGAGCAGACGGTGGCGAAGCTCAGTCGATGATGCTGCCGAGGATAGAGGGCATGCGCAGGCGAGAGGGAGGTACCGGGAGATGCGCCTGGCGATGGAGAGTGTGCTCGTGTGGTCGAGGGGGCGAGGGGCGACGGGGTTTATCCGGAATCATCGTCGGAAGGCGTCGGAGACAGAGAGGTTGTCGCAAGCAATACGGGCAACCTAGGGGCTCCGGTGGTGTGAGGACTGGGGGAAAAGCTAGAGGTGAAACGGGCGCTTAAGTGAGCGTGGTCAGGGGGCAAGAATCACACGGCATTGAAGCGAATTTATCACGCGAATCAATCAGCAGAAACGGGAGAGAGAGGAAGGAAGGAGTCTGCGGGGTGGAAGATGGTGACGTGGCTGTGGGGTAGCATCGTCAATGAGTGAGAGAGGGGAAAGGTGGGGTCCAACCGTCAGCGACCTTGCGGGTTCGTTCGCGAGTAAAAGATAACGCTTCGGGGGGAGAAGAGAGGTGGGTTGCTGGGCTTAGTGGGCTAGCTGGGTTGGGCTGCTCTGTTTTATATTTTTTCCTCTTCTGTTATTTTTCTTTTTCTATTTCCATTTCTGTTTTGATTTTTGTTTAATCAATTCAAACAATTTTTGAATTTCAAATTTCAACAAATCTTTGTGTAGGTTTTAATACTGATTAATAACACATTCCAAAGTCAAATTTAGAATAATATATTTATTCTTTTTAGGGGATATTAATTAATTAAAATAGGCCTTGTATTAATTCAAATAAGATTTAATAATGTTTTTCAAACTCCATTTGAAATCTAAATCTTTCCAAATATTTTCAGTAGGTTTTATTTGTTTATTTTGGGTGTCAAATAATACACCTTGAATTATTTGGAATGTTTTTAATATGATTCATTAATCATTTAAAATTGGGTATTTGTCTTTATTCCAATAAAATGAAATATAGTTTTAAGTCCATAAATTTTATTTGGAGGATTTCTTTGATCTTATTTGAGTTAATTAAATAACTTTTATTCCACTTGGGTAAATTCCAATTATTATTTTCCCATGATTTAATCAATCATTTCTAATAGGTATTTTATCTTTATTCAAAATAGAAATAGAATTTGGTTAATGCCACTTTATTTTATTTGGAAAATTCTTTATCTATTTATTTTATTTGGATTTGGATTATAATCATTCCATATGCTTATGGATTGGGCCAAGATTTAATTTGGTCTTTTAAATATTCTTTATTTAATATTTCTTTCTTTATCTTATAAAACTCACATCTTTTTATTTATAGATCCAAACTTGGTGATTTCAATTTGTAAAATCTTATTTGATATTTATTTATCTCTTTAAATATCTTTAGGATTATTTTCTCACCATTTGGTATGGATTTTAGATAAGTGCTTTATTAGTTTTGGAAATTCAATTTCCTTATCTTATTAAATTCATAAAATTTTATTTATGGCTCCAAATTAAGTGAAACCAATTTCTATGGTTTTATAATATTTCTATTTGTCATTCTTGATCATTTGTAAATGTTTGTTGACAAATTTTATATGGATCAAATCCATAGGCTTAGAGATAACTTGAAAATGATTTTCTTCCATTAGGGTTTTAGTGTTTTGGTTTATTCTCCAAGTGTTTAAATTTCAAGATGCATTTTATGAGGAATGCATTCCACTTGATTGAATTTAGTTAGATTCAAACATTAACCAAAGTTTGATCAAGATGGGATTTTTAAGTTTCCATTTAGAAACAAAAGTTTCTTTTCACCCTAAATTTCAACAATTATTTATTTTGTTTATTTATTTTTCACATTACAAGATTTGGAAAATCTTGGGATGTGACAAAGCCATGGAGTTGTTCTTTGTTAGAATTATGGTGATAAAATTAATATCATTCATCATGATAGTTGTACCTTGAACGGTGATAAAAAGAACTACCCAATGGCAGAAAAGGAACTCTTCGTTGTTTTCTTTTCTTATGATAAATTTAGATCTTATATAATTGACTCAAAAGTTATAGTGGATACTGATCGTAATAGCTTAAAGGAAATTATCGAAAGAACTAACGTTAAGCCAAGAATGATCCATTAGACTTTATTTTTGTAAGAGTTTGTCTTGTAGATCTTGTAAGGAAAAGAGGAACATGTTGACACACCGATGATTGTTGAAGAAACGAGACCACGAGAAGGAGTGTCATCAATATGCATACCCTAAGCACTATTCATCTGGAGAGAAATTTTTTTGTTTCTTTTTATAATGGTTTTATCAATTTCTTGCGGCCGACCATATTCAAAGGAAAGAAGAAAATAATACAAAAGTTGAAGGGAGGAAAAGCCTCAACGCAAACTTCACGGTCGCCAGGCAAGTAAGGTAATCCCAACCTTGCTCTTCTGTGATATTTAATCGTTGTTTTTCTATTTTCATCTTTAAAATTCTCGCATATTTTCGAGTTCACTGCTAGTTTTTCGAATCTAGTACGGGCGGACGGTACAGACACATCCGCCCGTATCGGAGGTCGTTAAGCTTGCACTACTCTTTCTCGTTTTTCCATTCGTTTCCATGGAACGGTATGACCGGACTGTATGGTCATTCGTTTCCATGGAACAGTATGACCGGATCGTATGGTTCGTTACCGTCATACGATAGGTCCTGAAACCTTTGTTTTGTTTTTGTTTTTGTTATTTATATAAAAAACTTTTATCATCTTAAAATGGTCGGTAACTTCCACTATGGGTCGGGAGTACAGTCCTTTCCCGCCTATATCGATTATTTGGAAAGATTTGTACCAACTTCGGAGTCGTCAATTTGTTGAAGTATATCAGGTACGGGCGACGCCCATACTGCTGGTCGTTACTGCCTCAATTTTTTTATTTTTCTCCTTTTTCTTCCCTATTTTGTTGGGATTCTTTTCTTGGCCAGCCCTTTTACCTCCATTACGAGTTTTCTCTACTACCAACCCTTCATAAGCATTTCCAAATGTCTTTCTTCTTATATCAACAAATCCAATCTCCTTGATGCGCTACCCAGTTTCAGGCAAAGGCAAACCTTTAGGTCTCATGCCTCTCTCATGCGGTAGTTTTCAAAATTCCTCCATTGAAGCCGATGACCGTGAAGCGCAAGGCCTTAGCCCAAAGAACAAAGGGGTATCCTTTGACTCTAACGATGAGGAGTTCGAGACCTTCATGGAGAAAACGGCTAGAGGTTGGAGGCAACCAGGTTACCTCACTATGGTGAGGCCCAAAGATGAAGAGGAAGCAAGGAAGCCACATGGGAAGGGGATGCATGGAGTCTCTCAAGTTCATCGCCACTAACTACTCTTCGCCCAAGCATAAGAAATTTAATCGAGTTGAAGCAGGAACTTATCAGAAAACCATAGTACACACGTCGTATAAAGAAGATTACCGTGAACACCCGCATGAGTGTGAAGCCACAGGATGATTGGGGTTTCAACCTCGTCGATATACCCGTTGCCTCGCCACTCTTGGAGACGGGGCAGCACCTTCACAAGATAGAGAAGTACCAAAAGGAAGAGCTTCCCCATCGGGAAGTCGTGCGCAAATGCCTCCTAGATTTGGAGGGCAATAAGGAACTCAATGAGATGCTTGGTAAGGTCACAGATGCAATGTACTCCATGTGCTCTGATCTACATAAGTGCCTTCACCGTATATCTGCTCTAGAGGAAACAACATGAAGCTTCATGCGGCTGTCTCCAACACCATGCCTCCACCCTAAAGGATATCACAGTATCAAATAATCATGAGGGATTATTTGATCTCATCGGCTTGATTCCAAGCTTGGGGTGATCTATAACACCTTGTAGTCTATCTTCCAATTTTAGTATGTTTACCTTCTTGCACGCATGATAGGATTTTTTTATTCCCAAGTTTGCATTAATTAGTTGCTATATCAACATCCTTGGTCTAAGAAAAGAATTATATCTAATGAGTTTTGAGACTTTATGATATTTGAACTGATTTTGATTTATAATTATTGTATTAGATGTATGAATTAGGTTGAGTGCTATGATACTTGTACCACTGTTATGATTTTGGGGTCTTCCACACCAATAAAGTATTGATAAGTTATGAGAAGAAAATTTTGATAGCATGTTATAATCATTGGTTTAAACCAACAAGAGCCATAAGAAGTATTATCATGATACAATATTTTCGGTGAAATAAAAGAAAATGTGCTTCCAAAGAATCAAAAAATAAAAGTGCAAGTTGACAAAGGTACTCAAACAATAATCATAAACTATTCCTTACTCAATCAAGTGCTCATTTTATGAACTTGATGATTTAATAATCTGCTTAATATATGAACTTCATATAAATTATTAATACAAAAGGTGTGAAAGCCTCTAAGTCATGTGATGTGTGAGAGTGTGATACAACTCATGATGCAGTTCTATATATGATATTGTAATTATGCTTCAATTTCCCCATTTATATAGTCAATCGTGCCTCTTGAACATGATGACATTGTGTATAAGACACCATCTTGCTTGGGGACAAGTAAGAGTCTAACTTGGGGAAGTTGATGACTCCATTTTGAAGCATTTTTATCTTATGTTTTTTTGCATAAATATAGTTAGGATTTTGGTATTTTACTGCGCTCACATGCACATTTTACCCTTGTTTCAGCAGGAACCCAATTTATTAAGTCTTTTGTGAATATATCAATGGGACTATCATGGTATGCAATAATATGATATTTCTAAGTGATAAATGCCATTTGAGGATGGAGGTGTCTATGAAGGTTTAATGGCATGCAGTACGAACAAAGCCCGCCTGTACCACCTTCCAGGATGTCTGCCTCGTTAAATATTCTCACCACACGAAGACGGATCTGAGATTCGACATTCATAGACACCTCCATCCTCAAAATACCACACGATGAAGGGATCTGGAGGAGGAACTTGGATAAGTGCAAATCCTTCCTGCTACACGGATCATCGGAGGACATCACATCATCCCCTTCATCATCTACCGCTGCATCTCCATCAACACGATCATTCCCCTCTCTCATTCATTAGATCTTGTTGTAATTTCAATACTATTGTGGTTTGCACTTGATTTTAGATTTGCACTTTCAATCCATCCATATGAATGTGATGTTGTTGTTGATTTCCTCCATGTGTGGGTAGTTACCTTTGTTTTTTGGGAAATGGAGAAACCCTAGCATTATTATGAAATGAAATAAAGATGATATATAACTTTGGTCTTTGATCCATTATTTTATAATATTGTGTTAGATCTCTCTCTCTCTAGATGGTATATGAAGTCGACCGTATAGCATCTGCCTTCGGGACTAGAGAAAGGGAAGTACCCTTTGGACGTGTATGAGATTATGTCTAGTGCTACTTTGTGACTGTAAGCATTGGCTTATAACCTACATGGTCAAAGGGGGATTAAGGGAGATTCACTAAGCTCATAATGACGTCCATCGCAGTGGTTATTTAGAGATGACCTCATCACATGACTCGTAAAAGTGTCTTGCTCGCAAGACATGTTGGTGAACATCTTATTATGGAGCTCTATCCACACATATCATGACGAAAGATATAGGTTATCATAATCATGAATAATTCCCTATATGCTAGTGGTTCCCCGGGAACATTTAAGCCTTACTGAGTTCCAACACCAATCCCAACATTCTTGTTACTTGTGTACTTTACTTGCTTTCATTACTTTCTTTCATACAAACAAAACACCTTTTAAACACCTTTTACTTGAGATCAAGGGAAACTTACAAGTATCCTTTGTTGATAGTGACGAGAGGCATAAATACCTTAACCAAATAGCTCTATATGGGTTCGATACTCTTATTTTGAAACTAGCTACAATTAATTTATACACTTGCAGTCATCACGCCCATGACAGCGCCTCCGCCGCCACCGACGCACGAGCAGCCTCCAGCAGCCCCGATGTACTATCTGCCGGGGACATGGTCACCGTCGGTGTTCATCGACCTATCCAACGAGCCCGATGACTAGGCGGCGCCGCCACCTCCGCCACCGCCCGTGTCGACTGCCAGATGTCATAGCCATAGCTAGGGTTTATGTTTAGTTATGTTTTATTTTTATTTTTAGTATGTAAATTAAGACTATTATGTAATATAGCTAAGTTTTTGTAACATCCAAAAAACATTGAACAATGATTATCAATTCCAATCAGCAAAATTTGGGTTAACAAAAACTTTTGTTAATCAACATCATATGAATGCATGTGTATATGTGATGATTGTATGAATGCATGAATGGACTTGTGTGATTGATCTAAATAGCAAGGAATGGTTTAAAGGTGAAAACAACATCATCTAAAACATTTCCAAGCAGAAACAAATCAAGAGAAAATAAAAAACAAATCAAATAAGCAAATGGTCATTTTTGCCAATCTTGCTCACTAGGCCACTTTGAGTGTTTCTAGTCCAAGATTTCAAACAGAAACAATTCCATTTCTTTTCACCCCTTGCTAGACCAAGTAAAAGTGAACCCAAGCCCACCTTTCAAACTTACAGAAACATTTGGCAACTTGATTAAAATGACAATTCAAAATTGAATCTTTAACATATGGGAAGATCACCCATTTTCAAAAACCAACCAAATCAGTACCCCTTGACCTTTCCAGCTATCCATAGACTCCCTAGTACGTAACTAACACACCCACCAAGTTTGAATCAAAAATTCAAATTTGAATCTCTTTCGGCCATTTCATCAAACACCTTGCAAACACAAAACAAACAAACATCAAATACTATTATGAGTAGTGATGTTGGACTAACTTGTTCCCTCTCTGGTTCACAACAAGCTATTAATAGATCATCTAGCCCAATTAACAAGCTCTAGCACCACTGTGAGCTTGCCATGCCATCAATGGTGAGCATCCCGAGAGCACCCTTGCCACCCCAATGTCGCCAGCTAGCTAGGAGCCTCACTAGCCTCGCCAACCTTGTCTAGCAGGCACTCCACTGTCCACCGCCACCCCCTGTCCAACACTCGAGCCTTGCCAGCCCCTAGACCACACAGCCCGAGCATGCCTAGCCTCTCTGTGAGCGTTCCGAGAGCGTGCCAGAGCGCCACTCGTGACACACGCCCATAGACCGCGCGCCGCCCTCGCCGCATGCAAGCATGATCGCCACCATCCCAGGAGACCACCGGACAACTCCGTTCGCCTCCGCGTGACCCGTACCGCCTGTGCGCCATTAAAACTTCCGTCGGACCTGCTCAGAGCACCGCGATGTTCCGACCATCTCGCACCGCCCCACTCCGTGTGACCATGCCGTTGAGCTTTACCAGGGAGCACAGCACCGCCCCTATCATCTCCCATGCCTTTAGCTCGTTGTGCCGATGACACCGATGAGCTCAGCCCGTGCCCTTCGGTCCCCTTGCTGCACTATAAATAGAGGCCACCCCCGTTCGAACTCAGCACACCATCTCACTCCCCTCTCTCTCTCAGAAGCACCCCACCTCACCCCCGGAGCAAGGCGAGCAGCACATCGCCGGAATTTGGCCGGAGTCTGCCGCGGAGGAGGAAGAAAGGAGTCGTTGATTGGAGCCGCCCTAGGAGAAGCCTCTGGTACCAGGAGGTTCGCCGTCGTCGACTTCATCGTTCGCCCCCATCGCCGACCCTCGCCTGAGCCCCGTGAGGCCCCGTAGACCCCACTGGCCGCGCTAGGGTTTTGTCTCGCCAGTGTTGCCCGACGGAGACGATAGGTGTCGTGATATTGCCGACGAGTATGCCATGGAGGGGTCCTCACAGTGCGTGTTTAGAGACGTGGGGGAAGGTGGACGTTGACGGGTACGAGGTAACACAGCTTACCCAGGTTCATATCCCACAACGGTGGCGGAATCCTACTCCTGCTATAAATCACTATAATGGTAATACGCCGAGTTATAGGGATTGGTTCGCCGTGTGAGGGTTGTGTTATGCACTTGGTGTTCTTCCCTAAAGGCTCCCATAGGCCCGACTTATATAGTCGTCAGGTCCTAGGGTTACAGGGAAAAGTCCTAGCCGGACAGGTTACAGAGTCCTACACAGTATACAATAGTCTAACATGTCTTGCACTCCAAGGCTCTGTGCACGTCGGTGACTCCTCCGTAGCCTTCCTTTATCCGGCATGGGCCTCCCCTCTGGATCCATCTAACTAGGCCGCCCAGCAGGCCATAGGCCATGCTACCAACTGTGGGCCACCTGGGTTATCCGGATAAGAGACATACTATGAGGATACCCATATAGCATATCCCCAACAGTAGCCCCCAGAGAACTCCGAGATCTTGCGCCATCTTGCCTCTTCAGGTTGAATGATTCGTCTAGATGGATGTCGGCAAATCGTCAAGCAATATCTTTTAGTCCTACCAAGAACCCTGCAATATTCCACGTCTTCAACTTTCAAGTTGGAGAAACGCTGAATCTTCCATCGTACTCTTCTTGTAGCCGGACTGGATCCGTCCATGCCGGAATATTCCGATGTGATGGTTCAGCTGCTAGTGACAACTAGGACGACGTAGACATAGGTCAGCAATGCCTCGTAACTCACACATGCAGAGAACACAATCATGTCCGTTTTTCCCGCGTGAAGGATACGAACAGTTGGCGGCAACGGTCGAGAACATGCAAAATTTCCACGCACGCGCCCGCACAAGTCGTCCACGCGCCGACCATTTGATCACTTTGCACGAATCTTGACGCCAGGGGTTACAAATTGCAACTATGGTGGATTTTTTACTTTTCACTTCATTCTCCTCCTGCGTCATCTTCCTCCTCCAGCGAGCACTCCTCGAGCTTTTCGTGCGAACGCAAAACCCTAGCTTTCCAATCTCACAGCCACCTCCCCTTCCTTCATCAATGGCGAGAACCAGCACCGGCGCATCCATGGCGGCGACAGGCGATGCCACGGTGAAGCCAGCGGGCTCTGTTCATGTGCCCCTAGAGGGCTTGCTGCTGCCCAAATCCGCGGTGGTCGAATCCACTGGTGGCAACCAAATTCCAGTGGCTCTGGAGCTGCTGAAGGAAGAGGGCGACTCCCACAAGGGAGTTGGCGCGACTCGGATATCCGAGACAGTGATATCAAGGAGCTGGTCGTCAAAGGTTACCTTCCCTCGTTGGAAGGGATTAGTCAGGTGGGCGGCGCTGGCCGGCGAGGTCATCCCTTCTCCCCAAGCCAGAGAGAAGGCATACCTCAAAGCACAACAGGTACGCAGCGTTTCCCTGCCCATCTCCAATTTTTCCTAGCTGTCCTCAACCACTACCGAGTTCAGCCTCAAAACCTCTCCCCTAATAGCATCCTCGCGCTTAGCAACTACGCGATGCTTTGTGAGGGTTACTTACGGATTAGGCCCAGGCTAGATCTCTTTATTTATTTCTTCACCGTCAAGAGGGAAGCCAGAGCCAGCAAGGACGAGCTCAGGAACTGTGGCACTATTAGTTTTAAGATCAGGCCTGGCCGGCAGTTCCCCGACATCGTCGGCCATGAGTCATGTAAAAACTGGCAACAAACGTACTTCTACGTCCCAGATATCCCTCTGGCTGTCCGAGAAGCGACGTATCCGGACTTTATCGATGGAGCCGCCATCGAAGCCTCAACATGGAGATCCCAAGCCTCCCTCCCCTCCGACATTGATGCTTCCCGCGCTATAAGGCGGATAGAGTGGTTCATAGAGACGGGTTTGACCGGATTGGACCTGGCCATGTGCTGGTTCGTCGGGTGGATCCAACCTCTGCAGCACCGCTTGAAGTTAATGCATGAGTATACCAAGGAGAGGAAGGATAGCCTCCGCATCTCCGAGAACAACTTCTCCAGCGACTCCGTCAAGCTCCGCCTCAAGGACATCGTCAAGGTGAAGGATAGGAAGCGTGGCTTCACCATCACCTACGACATGTTCGAGGAGGGAAAGTGCCTAGAGGTACCTGTTTATTTTCCGTGTAGGACATTTTCTCCAGTTCTTCCGTCTTGGCTTTGCCATCTAACACCTTATGATTTCACTTAACAGCTTAAGAGTCTAAAGGAGGATGACATGGATGTCCAAATTTATGACCCAAAGATGAAGGAAGTCACTGTCGTGTCCGACGACGATGTCCCGTTGGCGCGAAAGTGGAAGAGCTCCACCTCTGACGCTGCCGACGGAGGTAAGAAGAAGAAGACGGAGGGTGGAGCCTCCAAGAAGTCCACTGCCACCCTGGAGGTGGAGAAAAGAAAGATTTTCGGGATCCCTTTTACTAAAGCACCCACGATCGTGTAAGCTTCTTTTCCTCCGAAATTGTCCATTGATTGTCCTTTTCCTGTACTTATACTTTTGCACGTTTCAGGAAGAAAGTTGGCTTGAGTTTGAAGAAGACCTCCAAAACAACGGGGGATTCTACCAACATCAAAGATATGTTGCAGTGTGATGTACCACACCAAGCATATCCCGCCATCGCCCCCATCACTCCCAGCGTCCAGCCCTCGCATGCTTCGACAAGATCTTCGGCTAAGGATGCATCTGGCCCTTCCGCCATGGAAGTGGACTTAGTTGCCTCCGTGGATCTTGTCGTTGCCGATGAACAGGCGACACAAGAAAGCACCACAACCAAAATGGCTGAAGCTCCGGCTAAGTATGCCATCGGTAGCGGCAAGGCGATGGTGGTGGGTGGAACGTCTGTTGAAGGCGGCGCCTCTGCACCCAGGATAACCACAGAGCTCCTGAAGATAGTCTACCCGGCGCTTACGCCGATTAGCTATACTCTGGTTCCTGGTGCAGTGCCGACATCTTCAACCTGCGGTCTTGAGGAGCTTCTCCAACAAGCAGATATGTTGCAAGGAAACAGCCTTTCCTTCAGCAAGTTGTTTGCCAAGAGCGCTACCAACCTCAAGATCATCGCACTTGTAATTTTTATTTGCCTTCTGCATTTCATATGAGTATCCCATTGTAGCCCCCGGGGATTTAGGCCGAAAACCATAGGTCTTTGCATCTGAATGCTCTAAGAGTGACTAAGCTAGAAAACTTCTCACTGTAGCCCCCAAGTATTTAGTTTAAATGAATTATTCTGACTAGATACTTTTAGAGTAGCATACGCAGTGCTTGTAAATTTCAATACTATAGCCCCCAAGCCTCTAGTTGTAACTGAATTCGTTCCGACTAGATGATTAAAGAAAGACTAAGCATATGACTGAGTAAAAAACTTTATACTGTAGCCCCCAAGCTTCTAGTTGAAAAACTGAATGAGTTTCGACTAGATGCTTAAAGAAAGACTAAAGTAAACTGCCAAGTTTTAAAACTCTCACTGTATCCCCCAAGCCTCTAGGTGGATATTTATCCGGCTAGATGCTCCAAGTAGGCTGAACGGCTTTAAATCTTCTTTCCACAGAATGAGAATGCGCAAAGATGTGTCGCCAATGAGAAGTTTCACAAGATGCGCGCCGAGTTGGAAGCTGAAAAGGGTAAAACTTCCTTCTTAAAGGAACAAATCACCAAGAGCAAGAGTCTGTTTTTCCTTTCATTTTCGTACTCCGACTTGGTCTTGTGCCAGCACTCTCCGAGTACTCATTGTGTACTATTCTTTCTCTGTCTTGCAGAATCCATTGCCAAGGACAAGGATATTGTTGAGCAATCCAAGCACATTGAGTTGCTGGATAGAGAAAACAAGATCCTTAAGCATGAGAGAAAAGATATGATGAAGATGCACGAGGACTCCATGAAGGTCCTGCAGGAGTCCTCCAACACGGAGATGAACCGCTTGAAGGAGGAGATTGGAATGTTGAAGGAGCAGAAGAGAGCTACCGATGAGCAAAATCAGCGCAATCTTGAAGCATACAAGGTCCTCCGACAAGAACAAGACTCCATGGCGGAGACACTCCAGCAGGCCGAGGCGAGCATCTTTGGTAAGTGATTCTCCGCCTTGTACTTATGTATGTCAGGTACTTTGAATTTTTGTGTTATTGGACTCATGCGCTCCCTTGTCAGAATTGCAACTCCTATTGGATTAACCCAATCGCCTCCTCCGCCTAAGGAATGCATGGTCCTCACTGGCAACTTTATCAGCACCACCATCAGGCAGGCCAATAAGATAGCCAAGCCCCTCTAGATTAGCATCAAAGCGGTGGATTCCGTGATGAAGTTCTCGAAGATCCTGCGCCAAGCCCCCAAGCGTATTCTAAGCTGGAAAGCTTCATGTACTCGGGCTGGTGCAAGGATGGCACTATCGATGGTCAAGGCGCATTATGAAGACGCTGACATCAACGTGGTAACCTCAGGTCTTCCCGACGTAGATGATGATGGTCAGAAGATTGATCATAAGACTATCTGGTCATCTCTCGCGGGCTATGACACAAGGGTTGCCGAGTTGGTGGACCACAATGTCTTCGTGCCCTTAGAAACCATTGACGGCTCTCAGCAAAGCTCCTCCAAGTCCCTCAAGACCATCGACTTCGAGGATGATGACTCTCCTGATGCCGATGATGCTGCTTCCAAGTCTCCTGCGCCAGAGGAGTGAAAAAACACTTTGTAATATTTGTTTCCTCTGAAATTTGTATGCGGAAAAAAATACTTGTTAACTTAAGGCGGAAAAACAATAGGTTTAACTTCCTACTACTTAAGCACTGGTTCCAACATGTGTATATATTTTTAAGCAAGTGCTGGCTTATCCATTACTTTGGTTTTTATGCTTGACCTTTCGTGAGTCGGAAGACTCGTAGTCGGAACCATGCGCTCAGGTGATGATGCCCAATGGCACCGTCAAAAACCTAAGTACAAAATCACCGACAACAAGTGCCAAAAGTCACTACTCCAGAATCCACATAAAAACAAAAAAGAACGTGTAGACCAGAAAACTTAAGCTAACGCCCGTAGGCGGAATTTTCACAAGTGCAAATGCAAACTTGCGCATAAAGGTTTTATACGATCCAAAAATGAACACTAAAGGAGGTAAAAGACTCAAAAATATGAGTGAACCAAAGATCTTTATTTCATTGATCATATAAGAGGTACACAGTAGATAAAAAAATATGCTAAGTGTAAAAAGGACGTAGCTGTGCTATGTTCCATGGTCGATCAAGCTCCGGGTAGTCATCATCCGGGTCACGTCGCTTACGCTTATGATCTTCGTTGGGTCTATCCTTAAGTTCACGATTGTCAACAAGGTAGTAAGACCCATTGAGCAGCGCCTTGCTTATGATGAACGGTCCTTCCCATGGCGGGGATAATTTGTGTGACTTCTGCTGCTTAAGTCGGAGCACCAGATCCCCCTCTTTAAACGAGCGATGCCGAACGAGGCGACTGTGGTAGCTATGTAGCTTCTGCTGGTAGATGGCAGATCTTTGGCATGCCAAAACACGCTCCTCCTCGAGAAGGTCCACATCTAGGCATCAAGATTCTTCAGCGTCATCTTCTTCGTAGGCAGCAACTCTTGGTGCATCGTGAAGGATGTCGGAAGGCAGGATGGCTTCTGCTCCATATACCATGAAGTAAGGGGTGTAGCTGGTGGATCTGTTGGGTGTAGTTCGTAAACTCCACAACATAGATGGTAGTTCCTCCACCCAGGATCCAGCTGCTCTATGTAGCGGTGCCTCAAGACGTGGCTTGATTCCCTGTAGAATTAATCCATTGGCTCTCTCAACTTGGCCGTTAGATTGTGGATGTGCCACAGACGCTAGGTCAAGTCGGATGCCCTTGTCCCAACAATAAGCTTCCACTTCTTCGAGTGACAAGTTGCTGCCATTGTCGGTGATAATGTTATGTGTGAGACCAAATCTCACCACTAGATCCCAGACAAACCTAAGGGCAGTTGCCCCATCAAGCTTTCTAATGGGTTTAGCTTCTATCCATTTGGTGAATTTATCCACTGCTACTAGCAGATGGGTAAATCCACATGGTGCCGTCTGTAATGGACCAACCATGTCTAGCCCCCAGACTACAAACGGCCAAGTTATTGGTATTGTTCGCAATTCTTCAGCTGGAACATGGGGTTGTCGGGCATAATACTGGCATCCCATGCATGTCTCAACGAGTTTGTCGGTGTCCGCCTTTGCGGTCAGCCAGTAGAATCCTTGCCGGAAGGCTTTGGAGACCAAAGATCGAGGAGCGGTGTGATTCCCGCAATCTCTGACATGGATCTCACGTAGGATTACAATACCTTATTGCTGGGAAACACACTTAAGGTATACACCAGTGGTGCTTCTTTTGTAGAGCTGTCCATTGATTATGGTATAGCCCTTTGCTCGACGTACTATTTGCCGTCTTTCGATTTTGTCGTCGGGCAAAGTTTCGTGTACGATATATTCCATAAATGGTTGTGTCCAAGCCGGAGGAACCTTCGTCACTGTGTGAACGAAAGATGCAACTCTATCCGGGTTGTCAATGTCTGCTCCCTTCACGGATGGTGTCTGTAGATGCTCCAGGAAAACACCATGCGGTATTAGTTTGCGCCCTGATCCAAGCTTAGGCAGTAGATCAGTCGCCTCGTTCTGCTCCCTAGGTACATACTTGACTTTGTAGCCCAAGAAGCTCTTGGCTATCTCGTCCACTTCATCTCGATATGCCACCATCATAGGGTTCCGCGCGTTCCAGGTGCCAGCCACCTGCTGGGCAACCAAGTCGAAATCTCCACAGCAAACTACACTACTAGGAAAATGGCTATAGGTAATCAGCACATCCGTGGCTCACATGGTTGAAGTTCCCCACGGCTAAAATAGGCGTGGCTCACCTATGGGCAGTGCCCTACTAGTAACTAGAACAACCGTGGCACACATGACCATAGTGCGCCACAGATATGTGTGGGCCAGGGCCCTGTTGGCCGCACGCCAGATATCCGTAGCGCACATAGGGTAGGTGCGCTATGCTTGTTGGTGTTATCCGTGGCGCACGTTGGGGGTGCGCTACGCCTAAGCGCATGACCCTCTGCTCTGCAAAACGGTCAAACACATCCGTGGCGCACTATGGCATGTGCGCCATGGATGTTACTAATCCCTGTGGCGCACTGGGGCCGAGTGCGCCATGGATGTGGCGACCTTTTTTTTTGGCAGCTCCACTTTGTGCACATGTGTGATCATCCACCACCCCACACTTCACTTTCCCCTTCTTCTTCCTCCTTAGATCTAGTCGGGATCCTTCTCCTTCCCACCTCAATTTCTCCACTCATTCACCATTTTTAGCAGGCCGAGGCGAGCATCTTTGGTAAGCTCTCTAGTGTCTCATCTCCTTCTCCGGTCTCGCGCGCACCTCTCCTTTCCATCTTCTCGCGATTGGTCTCTCATCTCGGTAAGTTGTCCATGTAAGGATGTGTTCATGTGTATATGGATGATATGCTCATATGTATGTAGATGATCGATGCTCATGATGTGTGTATGGAGAGGATCGATGGTCATATGTGTGTGTATATGGAGAGTATCGATGATGCTCATGCATGTGTGTATGGAGAGGATAATGATATGTTCATGTGTGTATGGATCGGTCTCTCTCTCTCTCTTGTGTTTGTATGTGAACAAGTTGCCATTTGTTTTGCCAAAATGTTGATTCATCTCCATTTTGGCAAGACTTTGGCATTTCGCAAAGGTCCTAATTTTAGGATAGGTCATGCCGAAATTTTCTATCGACCATTGCATGCATGCATTGATTATGTGGTTCTAATAGACTTCTTATTGTACCGTGTACATAGTGCAGGCAAAAATGGTGCTCATAATGAGTGAAGACATTGTGGCTAGATTTTTGAAATGTGCGACGGTCGACATGATACGAAATAACAAGACGGAGATAAGATGTCCGTGCAGAAGATGCAAACTCAACTGGGTGATCGGCCCAGATTCCGGGAATCTACAGGCGCACCTGCTCCGCCATGGTTTCATGGATGGATACACTCGTTGGATAAGCGATGACGAAGACGATGGAGACGGTGAAGGTGGGCAACATGACGATGATCATCATCATGGCGAGAACGGGCGAGATGATGAAGAGTCTCATGGAGATGGTGAAGGTGCGGAAGCAGACCGGGATGATGATGATCTAGATGCGGAGGAGGCGTACGATGGAACAACGTCCGGTGTGCAGGACCCTTATGTGCAAGAGCTGCTTCTCAAGCGGCATTTAGTAACGCCAGGGCTGCCGCTAGAGAGAAAGCCAAGCTTGCGCAACTTGAGAAAGACGCGATTACTCCATTGTATGAAGGATGCAGGCCCGATGATACCCGGTTGAATGTAACGCTCAAGGATATGGATATGAAGGCAAAACACAAATTGAGCGACGCAAGCCTCGACGATATGATGGAATTCTGGCACGATCGTCTCCCGGAGGGGAACACATGTACAACTAGTATCGAGGACGCCAAGAAAATCGTCTATCCTCTCAATCTACCGCACGTTAGATATCACGTATGCATCAACGATTGCATCATATATCGGGGCGAGGACGCGGAGAAAACCACATGTCCGGTGTGCGGCATGAGTCGATACAATAAAGGGAAGAAAGCACCTCGAAAAGTGGTATGGTACTTTCCTATCACTCCTCGTCTGCAGCGCTATTTCGCGGACCCTAAGGAAGCGAAGCTCATGCGATAGCATGCAGAAAGGAAGAAGCCAGGAGATGACGATGATGACCCCGAAAAGGATGAGCTGCTGACGCACCCTTCAGATGCTAGCCAGTGGAAAGCATTGGACCTCTAATTCCCAGAATTCGGTGGAGATTCAAGGAACATCAGGCTTGGTGCGAGCACCGATGGACTTAATCCGTTCGGTATCCAGAGCACGCATGCGCACTTGGCCCGTGTTTGTATGGATGTACAACCTCCCTCCATGGTTGTGCATGAAGAAGAAGTACATACAAATGAGTATGCTAATTCAAGGGCCGAAACAACCTGGTACCGACATCAATCTGTATCTCGGGCTGTTGAAAGAGGAGCTAGCCACGTTATGGGAATCTGGCGATGTTCCTCCGCAGCATGATGGCGTTTGAAAGGATGAACGGACACATCAAAGGATACGTTCGCAATAGGCCCTGTCCAGATGGAAGCATAGACAAGGGCTTTCTGGCCGAAGAGTGCATCTCTTTCTGCACGAATTATCTAGACATCAGAACCCTGTCGGTCTTCCCGTCAACAGGCACCTTGCCAAGCTCGACGGATCTGGTCACCGAGGGTAATGCGCATCTTAGACCCCGATTTTTCGACGCAGACTTTGATCGAGCAAACCTCGTCGCGCTACAGCATTTATAACTGGTCGATCCTTGGGTACAGAAGCACAAAAGGTTAATCAAGATGAAGTACAGTGACCAGGGCATACAGAGGATGCAGGGAGAAATAATCAAAGAGCACAACTCAGATTTCACGCGTTGGTTTAGACAGACGCTCCTTGATAATCCCCCGCAATCGCATTCTTCTGACACGGAAAAGATCATATTCACCTTGTCGCAGGGACTGATGCAAAACCTGGTGACCTATCAGGCGTATGATATCAACGGCTACACATTCTACATGGAGGAAAAGGACAACAAGTGTGATTATCAGAACTCAGGCGTAATGTCGGAATTCTACACCGATGACAACGTGAAGGAAAGATTCTACGGAAGAATCGAGGAGATCTGGGAGCTCGACTACTGTGGAGAAAAGGTGCCGATGTTCCGTGTCAGATGGGCAAAGAGCGTCGAAAGAGAAGACCAGTATTTCACAACCATGGTTATACCCTAAGCAGCCAAATCCAAGGTCACGGCGATGAACGCGAAAAATGAACCGTGGGTACTGGCTACCAAAGTGGACCAATATTTTTTCATTACCGACCCGACAAAGCCTAGCCGTGTTGTCGTGAGGAGAGGAAAAAGAAACATCATCAGAATGGATGGAGTCGCCAACGAGCAAGACTTCGACCAGTACGGCGATCCAAAGATTAAAGATGACGACGACTACGCCTATCTGGGAAAATTACGCGTGGTCGAAAAAGATTGTAATATTCATGGACAAATTATTATGACATATTTGTATTATGGACAAATTATTATGACATATTTGAATCATATTTAATTTGTACCAAGTTTATGACATATATTATCACTTTTGGGCATTTTTGGAATATTTAAAAGTATTTTTAAAAAACAAAACTTTTATGGAATATATCACCACTTTTGGGCATTTTTTAGAACATTTATTATGACATATTTGTATCATGGACAAATTATTATGACATATTTGAATCATATTTAATTTGTACCACTTTTATGACATATATTATCACTTTTGGGCATTTTTGGAATATTTAAAAGTATTTTAAAAACAAAAGAAAACTTTTATGGAATATATCACCACTTTTGGGCATTTTTTGGAACATTTAAAAATATTTTTAAAATAAAAATAAAAAAGGTGGGCACCAGGATTCGAACCTGGGTGCTCACAGGTTTAGATTAGAGCAGTGGGTGGAACAAGTGGGATATGCTAGTGTAGTTATACACACTGGAGCTACAGCCATCTTATACAGCCATCTTATACAGTCGGTAAATGCTGATAGGCGTAGCGCACTATGCCCAAGTGCGCTACAAATATCCGTAGCGCACTATGCCCAAGTGCGCTACGCCTATCTAGGCACGACTTGGTCAACGGCGCCACGTCCACCTCCATCTCAGACACCATCTCAATCAAGCCTCGCTCTCTCGATCCGTCGCCACGCTCTCGATCCGCCGCCTCGCCAGCCGCCGTCGCTCGAGGAGGAGGCCGTGGAGCTGGAGGAGGCCCGCCGCCGCTCGAGGAGGAGGCCCGCGTGCCAGCCATCGTCGTCCGCCCGCCCGCCCGCCATCGTCGTACTCATCGTCCGCCTGCCTAGCTCCGCGCTCCCTCCTGGTGAGTCCCCTGTCCACCTCCCCCTCTCTGCTCCAAGGTCTCTCCACCTCACCCCTCGCGTCATGGCAGTGACCCGGCGCGAACTGGTGCTGGTGCACCACTGTTTTCGATCTAGCTTTCTTACTGACAATAAAACCTTAATTTACTTGGTTGACCTTAATTAGAAGAACCACCACAAATTAGGTGGTCATCGTTTGATACTTGGGTGTAGGATTATGGTTCTAGTATAGCCTAGAAATCACTGGAAGACGACTATTGCACTAGGGAGAGAAAACAGAAAGGAATTCATGGGAGCTGATAGCTATCTTTCTCACATGCATGATCATGTAGAATTTATCCCCTTTTGGTTTAGTCATCAACTAAGGCCCTAGCTAGCTAGCAATCATGTGAAGAAACAAACGAATTGTTATTAATTGAAAAGGAGTAATTGAAGGAGATTTTTTTACAAAAGGTGTTGATGCCCAAGATTCTGCAATTGCTGCTTGAAAGTGTCTTGATAGGTAGCCCTACATTTGTTGATTTAGCTGTCTTGTAATTGTAGAAAGAAAGCAGTTCTGACCCCTGTTTACCTATAAATTGTTGTTGTGGTTACACTATTTTTACATGGGTGGGTTGTTTGTCTATGTATATCAGTTGTGGCTTGTTCAGAATTAGTAAACAGGTAAAGATTCTAACTTTGTGGGTATCCTTGGTGTTTCATGTTTGTTCATCTGTCTGTTCTTGGCTCGGTAGTGCCTCATACCAACCAAGTGCCAAGTTGGAACCACTCACCACATGTGGTAGACCAATAGGGCTAGAATGTGTGGTGGGACATATTAATATATAAGGACTCGTGTAAAGCCAGCTAATATGCAGCATAGCATTTAGTAGAGAACAGAATAATGCAAGTATAATGCTGAAACACCAACATCTAATTATAAAACCACCACAAAGGAGTCGTCTCAGATCACAATGTCAGCAGTTTGCCATATTGCAATACCAACAATAGTCTGCACATAAAGTAGGAGGTGATCATCCACTTCCCAAGTTGTAGATGGCTAGAAAAGGCAAGGAGCAATCAATATGATTGACAACCTTTTTCCTGATTTCAAGAATATGACAATCATGAATTTACTAATTTGTAATAGTCTGTTCTGAAGAATGATCAAAGGGCATCCTCTATAGTTGGGCAGTCAATAAACGCATAAAGATAATGGCAACCATCTCGATCAACACTGAGAATCTCCGGCATAAAGATAATGGCCACTTGCGCACACTCCTCTTCGAGAAGCTGCACGCAAGATACAAGTTCCCCGCTAAGTATCAGAACACAAATTATAATGGGAACGAAGTAAACAAATCCGCCCTCACAAAGATGAGCACCGCCCTGGCCAGCTGGAGAACCCGGATAAAGAAGAAGATCTATAAAGAAGGCAAAAGTCTCGAGGAGATCCAGAAGATTGACCCGCATATCACCGAAGATCAGTTCCGGGAGTTCAAGGAGAGGTGTGAATCCGAAAGAGCCCTGGCCAATAGTAATCGGGGAAAGGTGCTGCAGGCGATGAATATAGGTCATCACCATCTCGGATCTGGTGGATACAGAACCGCGGAGGCCAAATGGAATAAGGAGGACGAAGAGTATAGATCCAAGGGGATAGAAAAGCCCTTTGCGAAATTCGAACCCGGGCATGTTCGAAACTTCATTAGGACCCGTTACCATGTGGACCCAAAAACCAAACAATTCACCGCGGATCCTGCGTTGAAGGAATTCGAGGAAATTGTGGTAAGTATAATCTAATTACCGCGGATCAACTCGATTGCATTATAATCGATGATCTAAACGATTCACTGTTACTTCTTCTGCAGGAGGAGGAAATTGTTGCTAGTCATGGATCCCAGGGTTCCTCATCCCAGGGGTCGACGGCGGCCACCCAGTGGGATAACCCTTTTAACAGGGCGATGAACCGGGCCAAGAAAATAGAGCCGGTTACGAAGAAGCCGTCGTCGGCTGGCCGTCTGGCCGGCTTCGGGGGTAAGAATTGGGTGGATCATTTTGGTCCACCGCCGAGGATGCATGTGGCACCGTCGGGAAGGAGCGAGGAGGAAAACAACGAGGTTCAAGAACTTAAGGAACAAGTGGCGCGGATAGCGCAGATCGTCCAAGACAACCTGGCAATCACCCGCACGTCCTTCCTGCCTACCTTGGTGGAGTCAATAGCGAACTGGAGTGCGGGTTGTCGAGTAGGGCCGTGCCCGATTCCAAGCATGGTCAGCAGCCACTCGAACAATGCGGCACCGACGAATCAGGCGAACTACGTGTTCGTGACTCCGCCTGCTAGCATCGCGGTGCCGCAAGTGTTGGTGACTCCCCCTGCCATCACCGTGGCGCCGGAGTACATGTTGGTGGCCCCCCTACCATCGTCGCGGTGGCACCGGAGCTCCAAGCACCCGGCGGTAGGGAGAATACACCGGCGGCCAGCACTGCACCATCAAGCAGCCCTTCTGTCTCTTGCACGCCCATCGCCATATGCAGTGCCTTGACATTAGCCGATCTCGACGCCATCACGGTAAACAAATTGCTTTACCGCCTTTCACGCCATCTATTACTCTTATGGCATCTCTGACAACGCCGTACATGTTTTCCGCAGACGGATGTTCCTTGCACTCTCTTATGCTACGTGAACAACGAGCTGAGGGATGTTGCCAAGGGTACCATCGTTCAACCCTTGCAGCGCATGTTCCACTCAAGGATGATGCCATATAGAGTGCACAGGGTTAAAATTAGTCGGGTGATAAGGGGTTGCGACGACCTGGAACCTCCGATTCAACCCCCAGGAGCGGATGAAGAAGAGCCGGCTGTCCTCAGAAGTTGCTTCGGCTTATTCTTGCAATGGCCAAAGAGCATGATCCGTTTGGGGACGGCGGGGGCCATCACGCCACAGACAACATCACCGCTTTGCACATTAGCGACAAGCGGTGGCAAGGCCCCCTTACCGCCCTCGTCGTCACCTCCACGCGGTGGGTTGGATGATCATGTTGATGATATGCACATGGCGCAGGATCCGGCCGAGGACGACGAAGACTGGAATGATCACTTCTTCAACACTCAGTTTAGCAACGAAGACCTAGCTGGTGGCCCCATAGAGAAAGCCACTATCACCAAGCATCTGTTTGGTTCTCAGGAGACGCCTCTAGCTTGCGCCTTTATAGAGCCAGCTGATACAACCAACCGGCCCTTTATTCTAAGCCCTGACACACTACATAGGGCGTCCGGTGCTCAGATTGCGGTGCCTGCCCGCTCTCCAAAAGGAAAAAAGGGCAGGAAAATAAAATCTAGCAGCTCGAGCCAGCCGGTGGCGTCAACAACTGTGAATCCGATCACGTTTCGGGACGGGCCACCAAGACCCGAGGGTATTATTGTAGGGTTTCGTAGCATGGAAAACAAAAAAATTCTACCGCATACAAACAAACAAGCCAAGATCTATCTACTAGATTGTAGCAACGAGTCGATAGAATAACTCACCCTCGAAGATTCCAAAGTGTTTAACGAGAGCGGATTCTCGTGGGTGATGTAGTCGCATTTCTTCCGATCTCAAGATCGCGTAGATGATCCTTCCGCGCTATGTTCCAGCGCTCCCGAGTCGGTCACACGTTCGCAGATTGACGAAGACCTTCCTCTCCCTTGTTCCAGCAGGCAGCGGAGGTTGTAGCACTCTCCTCGCGATTCCGGCAGCACAACGGCGTGGTACCGGAAGTAGAGGGGAGATCTCGCAGGGCTTCGCCTTAAGCCGGAGCGAGTATGGTGGAGTATGAGAGAGTCCCTCGACGATCTAGGGTTTAGACACGCCGAGGAGGAAGCTTGGCCGGCGGCTAGGGTTGCTAGGCGGCGGCTTGGCCTAGGTCGGCGGCAACGGCAGTGGAGGTGGCGGCGCCGGCGGCTAAGGTTTGGAGGAGAGGATCTTCTGTGTGCTAGGAGGGAGCCCTGCCCCTCCTTATATAGGTGGAGGGGCCGGCCGGCCAAGGGGAGGGGAGTCCCTCCCCAACTCGGCTTGGGTGGGCGCCGCCGGTTGGAGGAGGGAACTCCTCCCCAACTCGGTTTCCCACTCCTCCTCTTTTCCTCTTTCCAAATTTAGCCGTTTGACTTTTCAAACTAGCTGTTTGACTTTTCAAACTAGGATTTGAATTAATCCTTTATTTGGTTCAGCGATGACACTTAGTACATGATGTAATCATACCAACTTGATATAACACATTCATGTACCCTTCCCCTCTGGAGTGCCGGACATTCCGGAACATTCTAGAACATTCCCGATGAAAACACCGGAACCATTCCCCAACTCCGAAACGGGACTTTCCTTATATGAATCTTATTCTCCGGACCATTCCGGATCTCCTCGTGATATCCCGGATCCCATCCGGGACTCCGAACAACATTCGGTCTCTTTCTCATCATTCCATAACTACTCAAAACAACGTCGAATCCTTAAGTGTGTCTCCCTACGGTTCGTGAATTATGCAGACATGATCAAGACACTTCTCCGAACAATAACCAATAGAGGAATCTAGAAATTCATATGGCTCCCACATATTTCTACGATTACTTTGCAATCGAATGAACCACTTACATACGATATCAATTTCCCTTTGTCTCACGATAGTTTACTTATCCGAGGTTATGATCGCTTAGATCTCCGCATACCTAGTTCAACCTCGTTATCGATAAGTACTCTTTTCTTGTTCCCGTGATATGTGATCCCTTGTGAGCCACCACATGCTTGCAAGCTAATTGGATGACATTTCACCGAGAGGGCCCAGAGTATATCTATCATCATATGGATGGACAAATCCCTCTTGATCCATGTGTTTCAACCAATACTTTCCAACACTCAATGCCACCTTTATAGCCACCCGATTACGGTGTGTGGTGTTTGATGTCATCAAAGCATCCATCCGTAAAGGTGATATGCATGATCTCATGGTCGAAGGAATTAGATTACTATGTATCGTAAAGCATATAGCAATTGAACTATTAAAATGACTTGATCTTTATGCTACGCTTATCTATAGGAGTATGTCCATCATATCATTCTCCTAACGATATGATCTTGTTGTTAATAACATCTCAATGTTCATGATAGGGAAACCACAATCATCTATTAACCAACAAGCTTGTATTATATAGAGGCTTTACTAGGGACTTCAAATTAAGTTTACAAATCACACAAGTATCAATGTTTCCTTGTTAATACTATTATAGCATGAATGTAAACATTTATCATAAACACAAAGATATAATAATAACTACATTTATTATTGCCTCTAGGGCATATCTCCAACAGTCTCCCACTTGCACTAGAGTCATCTAATCTAGATTACATGGTAATATACCGAACACCCATGGCAGTTTGGTGCTGGTCATGTTTTGCCCTCGGGAGAGGTTTAGTCAACGGATCCGCCACATTCAGATCTGTGTGTACTTTGCAAATCTTTATATCCCCATCTTGGATATGTTCTCGAATAGCGTGAAAACGTAGCTTGATGTGCTTCAGCTTCTTGTGTGACCTTGGTTCTTGCGCATTGGCTATGGCGCCCATGTTATCACAGTAGATAGACATTGGGTCCAGCGCACTAGGAACCACACCTAGCTCTGTAATGAACTCTTTCATCCATATCCCTTCTTGTGAAGCCTTCGAAGCAGCCATGTATTCCGATTCAGTTGAAGATCTCGCCACAACGCTTTGCTTTGCACTCCTCTAGCTAAATACGTATCCAGATTGTGATTTAGAATCATCCGGATCGATGTTCCAACTAGCATCGGTGTAACCATTAACAACGAGTTGTTCATCACCTCCATAAGAAAGAACCATATCCTTAGTTCTTCTCAAGTATTTAAGGATGTTTTTGACCGCTGTCCAATGATCCACTCCTGGATCACTTTGATATCTGCTAGTTAAACTAACAGCATATGCAATGTCGGGTCTAGTACATAGCATGGCATACATTAGAGATCCTATGGCTGAGGCATAGGGAGTCTTACTCATCCTTTCTCTATCTTCTGCCGATGTCGGACTTTGAGTTTTACTCAAGGTCGATTAGCAACATGGGCAAGAACCCTTTCTTGCTATCTTCCATTCCAAACTTCTTTAGAACTTTGTCCAAATATGTACTCTGTGACAATGATATTTGGCGTTTCGATCTATCTCTATAAATCTTTATGCCTAATATGTAAGCTTCTTCGCCAAGATCCTTCATTGAAAAACTATTATTCAAATATTCTTTGACACTATTAAGAAGGTCTACATCATTCCCAATCAACAATATGTCATCTACATATAGTATTAAGAATGCTACAGAGCTCCCACTCACTTTCTTGTAAATACAAGCTTCTCCATAAGTTTGTATAAAACCAAAACTTTTGATCACCTTATCAAAACGTTGATTCCAACTTCGGGATGCTTGCTTAAATCCATAGATGGACCGTTGAAGTTTGCATACTTTGTTAGCATCTTTAGGATCGACAAAACCTTTGGGTTGCATCATATACAACTCTTCATCAATGTCTCCATTGAGAAATGCTGTTTTGACATCCATCTGCCATATCTCATAATCATAATATGCAGCGATTGCTAACATAATCCTCACAGACTTTAACTTCGCTACTGGTGAGAAAGTCTCATCGTAGTCAACTCCTTAAATTTGTCGAAACCCTTTTGCGACAAGTCGAGCTTTATAGATGCGAACATTACCATCAAAGATCTGTTTTCTTCTTGAAGATCCATTTGTTCTCGACAATTCTTCCGCCATCCGAAGTCCACCAAAGTCCATACTTGGTTTTCGACATGGATCCAATCTCGGATTTCATGGCTTCTTGCCATTTATTGGAATCTGGCTCATCATCGCTTCCTCATATGTCTCGGGTCATCGGTGTTGTCCACCAACATGACACTCATAACGGATCATACCAACTGGAGTGGTACGAGTTCTCGTTGACCTGCGAGGCTCTGTAGCAACTTCAACCAAAGTTTCATGATCATCATCATTAGCTTCCTCTCTTATTGGTGCAGGCACCACAGGAACTTCTTCCGGTGCTACGCTACTCGCAATTTCGAGAGAAGGTTCAACAACCTCGTCAAGTTCTACTTCCCTTCCAGTCACTTCTTTCGAGAGAAATTCCTTCTCTAGAAAGGATCCATTCTTGGCAACGAAGATTTTGCCTTCGGATCTATGATAGAAGGTATACCCAATAGTTTCCTTCGGGTATCCTATGAAGACGCATTTTTCTGCTTTGGGTTCAAGCTTGTCCGGCTGTAACTTCTTTACATAGGCTTTGCACCCCCAAACTTTAAGGAACGACAATCTAGGTTTCTTCCCAAACCATAATTCATACGGTGTCATTTCAACGGATTTAGACGGTGCCCTATTTAAAGTGAATGCAGTTGTTTCTAATGCATAACCCCAAAATGATAGCGGTAAATCTGTAAGTGACATCATAGAACGAACCATATCTAAGAGAGTTCGATTACGACGTTCGGACACACCATTACGCTGTGGTGTTCCCGGCGGCGAAAGTATTCCGTATTTCTTTAAATGCTCGCCAAACTCGTAACTTAGATATTCACCTCCACGATCAGAACGTATACGTTGATTCTCTACCTCACTTTGAAATTCCTTAAACTTCTCGAAAGTTTCGGACTTATGTTTCATGAAATAGATATACCCATATCTACTCAAGTCATCCGTGAAGGTAAGAACATAACGATAACCACCGCGCGATGCTACACTCATTGGACCACACACATCGGTATGTATGATTTCCAACAAGTCCGTAGCTCGCTCCATCATACCAGAAAATGGAGTCTTAGTCATTTTACCCATCAGACATGCTTTGCATCTATCAAGTGATTCAAAATCAAGTGATTCAAGAAGTCCATCGGAATGGAGTTTCTTCATACGCTTCACTCCAATGTGACCAAGACGACAGTGCCACATATAGGTCGAGTTATCGCTCGATTTCAAACGTTTAGCCTCAATGTTATTAATATGTGTATTTCCACTATCGAGATTCAATAAGAATAGACCATCTATCAAAGGTGCATGTGCATAAAACATATTACTCATATAAATCGAACAACCATTATTCTTGGACTTAAACAAGTAACCGTCTTGCAATAAACAAGATCCCGATATAATGTTCATGCTTAACGCAGGCACCAAATAACAATTATTTAAGTATAAAACTAATCCCGATGGTAGATGAAGGGGTAGCGTGCCGACCGCGATCACATCAACCTTTGATCCGTTTCCAACGCGCATCATCACCTCGTTCTTCGCTAGCTTCCGTTTATTCGCAAAGACCTTTTCGAGTTACAAATATGAGCAACCGAACCAGTATCAAATACCCAGGCACTACTACGAGTACTAGTGAGATACACATCAATAACATGTATATCAGATATACCTTTCTTCTTGATGTTGCCGTTCTTCAAATCCGCCAAGTACTTTGGGCAATTCCGCTTCCAAAGGACCTTCTCCCTTGCAAAGAAGCACTCAAGATCGTGCTTAGGTCCAGCCTTGGTTTTCTTCGTCGGTGTGGTAACTTTCTTACCACCCTTCTTGAAGTGTCCCTTCTGCTTAGACTTGCCTTTCTTGAATTTGGTGGTCTTATTGACCAACAACACTTGGTGCTCTTTCTTGATCTCCACTTCTGCAGATTTCAACATGGCAAAGAGTTCGCAACGTCTTGTTCATGTTTTGCATGTTGTAGTTCATCACAAAGTTCTTGTAACTTGGTGGCGTTGATTGAGGACACGGTAAATCCCCAAAGCATTGGGAATCACTATACCCAAGCTTTGAAGTTTGTTTATGTGCAGACATCTTAAGCACATGTCACGATTTGAGCTGCCCTCTTCCATCTTGCAGTTAAGAACTTTTCAGAAGCCTCATAGCTTTCAATTGCTGCATGAGTCTCAAAGATCAATTTGAGATCCTCGACAATATCATATGGGTCTGAATTCTCAAACCTTTTCAAGCTCGATTCTAAACCATACAAGATAGCACATTGAGCGTGGAGTCTGAGTCTTCCGAGTGAGGTAAACATTCTTTACTTCATCGGCATCACCGCAGGTGGGTCACCCAATGGTGCATCCAAAGACATAGGTCAAATTACCATTTGGAGGACAATCCTCAAATTGCGGAACCAATCCGCGAAGTTGCTTCCATTGTTTTTCAACTTTTCTTTCTCTAGGAACACATTAAAATTGATGGTAAGGGCTGCCATTGATCTACAACATATTTGCAATAGTTTAGACTAAGTTTATGACAAATTGAGTTCAAATTAATAATAAAATTAATCTAGGTGAACTCCCACTCAAAACAATATCCCTCACATTGTTTTAGTGATCACACGAACCAAATCCACCACATCAACACCGATCATCACGAGAGTTGATATAGTTTCAATGGTGAACAATCGACATGTTCATCATATCTACTATATGATTCATGCTTTACCTTTCGGTGATCCGTGTTCCGAGACCATGTCTGTACATGCTAGGCTCGTCAAGATCAAACCTTAGTTTCCGCATGAGCAAATCTGGCTTGCTCACGTTGTATGCACTTGCAGAATCTAACACACCCGATCATCACGTGGTGCTTCGAAACAACAAGCTTTAGCAACGGTGCTAACTAAGGGTGAAAACTTTATGACTTGAAATTTATGTGCATGAGGGATCATCTTATAATGCTACCGTCGTCTACTAAGCAATACAAGATGCATAAAGGATTAACATCACATGCAATTCAAAATATGTGATATGATATGGCCTTTCTTCTTTGTGCTTCTGATCTCCATCTTCTAGCACGAACATGATCTCCATCATCATCGGCATTGCATCAAGGTCAATGACGCTTCTCCATGGTTGTCGTCCACCGGCTTCAACTATTACAACTACTTTGAATAAACACGCGGGTCTTAACATAAATTAAAGACAACCATATGGCTCCTGCCAGTTGCCAACTTACAATAAGGAACATTGCATACATCAAATATAATCACAATCATGGCCATATCACATCACCGCACACCCCTGCAAAACAAAGTTAGACGCCTCTACTTTCTTTGCATGTTTTACGTGGTTTGGGGCTTTCAATAAGTGTCGTTCTAACTTACGAACATGAACCACAACATTGATACTAGTATTGTTAATCACCCGTTGTAAATTGGATCTTAACTATGCTAGGAGAAACAGGCACCCGCAAAGCCACTTATGCAATACAAGTTGCATGTCAAGCGTGGAGCAAGTCTCATGAACGATGTCATGTAAGGTTAGCCCGGGCCGCTTCATCCCAACATCCCGCAAGATGCAAAGTACACAAGAAGCAATCGACAATAAAAGCATCAACGCCCACAATGACCATTGTGTTCTACTCGTGCAATAGATCTACTTATAGACACGGCTCTGATACCACTGTAGGGTTTCATAGCACGGAAAACAAAAAATTTCTACCGCATACAAACAAACAAACAAGCCAAGATCTATCTACTAGATTGTAGCAACGAGTCGATAGAATAACTCACCCTCGAAGATTCCAAAGTGTTTAACGAGAGCGGATTCTCGTGGGTGATGTAGTCGTACTCTTTCCGATCTCAAGATCGCGTAGATGATCCTTCCGGCGCTGCGTTCCGGCAGCGCTCCCGCAGTCGGTCACACGTTCGGTACTCGACGAAGACCTTCCTCTCCCTTGTTCCAGCAGGCAGCGGAGGTTGTAGTTCTCTCCTCGCGATTCCGGTTTCCCACTCCTCCTCTTTTCGCGAACTCCTCCCCAACTCCTCCCCAACTCGGTTTCCCACTCCTCCCCAACTCGGTTTCCCACTCCTCCTCTTTTCCTCTTTCCAAATTTAGCCGTTTGACTTTTCAAACTAGCTGTTTGACTTTTCAAACTAGGATTTGAATTAATCCTTTATTTGGTTCAGCGATGACACTTAGTACATGATGCAATCATACCAACTTGATATAACACATTCATGTACCCTTCCCCTCGGTCGGACATTCCAGAACATTCTAGAACATTCCCGATGAAAACACCGGAACCATTCCCCAACTCCGAAACGGGACTTTCCTTATATGAATCTTATTCTCCGGACCATTCCGGATCTCCTCGTGATATCCCGGATCCCATCGGGGACTCCGAACAACATTCGGTCTCTTTCTCATCATTCCATAACTACTCAAAACAACGTCGAATCCTTAAGTGTGTCTCCCTACGGTTCGTGAATTATGCAGACATGATCGAGACACTTCTCCGAACAATAACCAATAGAGGAATCTGGACATTCATATGGCTACATATTTCTCGATTACTGCGATCGAATGAACCACTTACATACGATATCAATTTCCCTTTGTCTCACGATAGTTTACTTATCCGAGGTTATGATCGTCGGTATCTCTGCATACCTAGTTCAACCTCGTTACCGATAAGTACTCTTTTCTCGTTCCCGTGATATGTGATCCCTTGTGAGCCAGTCACATGCTTGCAAGCTAATTGGATGACATTTCACCGAGAGGGCCCAGAGTATATCTATCCGTCATATGGATGGACAAATCCCACTCTTGATCCATGTGTTTCAACCAATACTTTCCGAACACTCAATGCCACCTTTATAGCCACCCCACGGTGGTGTTTGATGTCATCAAAGCATCCATCCGGTAAAGGTGATATGCATGATCTCATGGTCGAAGGAATTAGATTACTATGTATCAGAAAGCATATAGCAATTGAACTATTAAAATGACTTGATCTTTATGCTACGCTTATCTATAGGAGTATGTCCATCATATCATTCTCCTAACGATATGATCTTGTTGTTAATAACATCTCAATGTTCATGATAGGGAAACCACAATCATCTATTAACCAACAAGCTAGTATTATATAGAGGCTTTACTAGGGACTTCAAATTAAGTTTACAAATCACACAAGTATCAATGTTTCCTTGTTAATACTATTATAGCATGAATGTAAACATTTATCATAAACACAAAGATATAATAATAACTACATTTATTATTGCCTCTAGGGCATATCTCCAACAATTATGTGGAGGATTCATGTGGCAGGTGAGCCCATGCTACCTAAGAATTTGCGGAGGCTTGCCAGTTTGGAACTGCAGAGTGTGCATGATGGCGTGCTGACGATAGAGAGACGCCTTCTATCGGAGAAAGATCCCTCGCACCCGGTATTCGTGGTTAAGGTGCCACCAGGCTTGGGCTTCGTAGACAATGCCCCTGCGGATCTGTTCTTCCTACGGTTCAACGACATCTTCAATATGTTCCACCTATACCCGCTGCACTATACCATGGTCCACCTGCTTCCTCTCAGCCTGGCCATGCAGATCATTAGAGAGAACACACCGGGCATCGCTATAGTGGACCCCTACTACATGTGTGACGGTTGCTTGGGTTCCCCCGCTGAACGACGTATCGTGGCCTCATACCTAAAAAGAATCCTCGTGGCGAATAAGACAAAGGAATACATTCTCGTGCCTTACTTTCCCGAGTAAGTCGTTATTCACTCACCACCGTCGATTGGCTTTATTAGATTATCATCATTCTTTTTCCAACACATTCCATTTGATTTTTTTGCGTAGAGATGAACACTGCACGCTCATCTCCTTATCGCCGAAGCATTCCCACGCCACGTATTTCGACTCGGGGAGTCTAGAAAAGAAGAAAAACTACGACAAGATCAAGGAAGTTCTGGATGATGCTCTCACTGGCTATGCCTCGACGGAAGGCACCACCTTCGTGCGTACGAAGGTCAAGTTTGGCAGGCACGTCTTCAACCACGTGAACGGAGTTCCCTGTGAAGCAACGGAAAAGCGATGAAGGAAGCCTACTACGCACTCCATCACATGAGGGCGTTCCTACTTGACCAGCAGAATTATATGCTGCCAGACCATCTCAAACAGTGGGCCGAAGCAAAGGCCAAGATCACTGATTCAGATATTAGACAAGAGATGTATCGCATCCAGCAGTAGTTTGGGGCAATCATCTTTCGTGATGTCATGACTTCAGGGGGATCTTCTACGGAGGAAATATCCTGAATAACCGTGACATAGAAGATCGCCTAGAGATGCAGGGTGACTATAGGAAGTTCATGACGAGACAAGGCGTCCTCCCGTTCCGTAAGCCGATCCAGAAGGCTTGATGTTGGCCTAGTTGTAGTTACAAACTATAGATGACCTTTGTGTGTGTGGACAAGTGTACATGCTACTACTTATCTTATTAGGTTTATGAATCATCGCTTACTTCTTTTGCTTATTGTTATTATATATCAACCAATGCTTGGTTTTTGCTTACTCTTTGGTCCTTTGCTCACTTTGGTCCTTCTTTGGTCCTTACTCTTTTTTTGAGAATAATGCCGATGATTGAAATGTCGTGGCACACTATATATGTGAATGTGCTACGACAGGATTGTGAGCCTTGTGATATGCACAAGTCTAGGTCTTGTGCATCCTACTTGGCTCACCGTTCCGTCGTAGCATATTCCTGTGTCCAACGACCTATGTATATATATGAGGCATTCTTTTTGATTTACTTTGGTCTTTTTCAAGAATAATGCCAATGATTGAAATGTCGTGGCACAATATATATGTGAATGTGCTACAACGGGATAGTTAGCCTTGTGATATGCATAAGTCCAGGAATTGTGCATCCTACTTGGTCGATTCGTTCCGTCAGTATATTCTGTGTCCAACGACCTAGCTAGTTATATATGAGGCATTATTTTCGAGTTACTTTGGTCTTTTTCGAGAATAATGCCGATGATTGAAATGTCGTGGCACACTATATATGTGAATGTTCTGTGATGGGATTGTAAGCCTTGTGTTATGCACAAGTCCAGATGTTGTGCATCCTACTTGGCTTACGGTTCCATCATAGCATATTCCTGTGTCCAACGACCTAGCTAGTTATATATGAGGCATTCTTTTCGAGTTACTTTGGTCTTATTCGAGAATAATGCCAATGATTGAAATGTCGTGGCACACTATATATGTGAATGTGCTGCGATGAGATTGTTTGCCTTGTGCTATGCACATGTCCAGGTGTTGTGCATCCTACTTGGCGAACACTTCCATCATAGCATATTCCTATGTCAAACAACCTAGTTATATATGAGGCATGCTTTTTGAGTTACTTTGGTCTTTTTCGAGAATAATGCCGATGATTCAAATGTCGTGGCACACTATATATGTGAATGTGCTGCGACGGGATAGTTAGCCTTGTGATATGCACAAGTCCATGTGTTGTGCATCCTACTTGGCTAACTGTTCCGTCGTAGCATATTCCTGTGTCCAACGACCTATGTATATATATGAGGCATTCTTTTCGAGTTACTTTGGTCTTTTTCGAGAATAATGTCAATGATTGAAATGCCGTGGCACACTATATATGTGAATGTGTTGTGATGGGATTGTAATCCTTGTGTTATGTACAAGTCCAGATGTTGTGCATCCTACTTGGCTTATAGTTCTATCGTAGCATATTCTTGTGTCCAACGACCTAGCTAGTTATATATGGCATGCTTTTTGAGTTACTTTGGTCTTTTTCGAGAATGCCGATGATTGAAATGTGCTGCGACGGGATTGTACGCCTTGTGCTATGCACAAATCCACGTGTTGTTGACACTATATATGTGAATGTGCATCATAGCATATTCCTGTGTCCAACAACCTAGTTATATATGAGGCATGATTTTTGAGTTAATTTGGTCTTTTTGAGTTGGAAGTACTTTCTATAAGTGTATCTTCATATGCGAATTTAATTATACATGTTTTTTTCAATCACCGGTTAATTATTATTGTCAACTTGTAGATGACGTGGTACGTCGTGTACAAGGGACGGGTTCCCGGAGTCTACGATGATTGGGAAGACTGCCGGAGATAGGTGCACCATTTCAGCAGCAATAGCTATAAAGGGTACAACACTATGGCGGAGGCGGAAGCTAGATACACGTGCTATCTAGCGGGAGTTAGGACGAGGAACCGGATGAATACCTACACCTTTGTCGCGGTGATCATGCTTATCTTCTTTGGTTGTTTATCTCGCGTTTGTGTCTAGCTAGTTTAGATGTCTAGGCGAGCTTCCGAGCTCTAACTTGTTCAATCGACACATGTATTCGCATGTCACCAACTACTTTGTAACTTGATCGAAACAATGTATAACTTATGTATTCATGTATGAGACTTATCTATATGTATTTGTTTTAATCTTGTTTTGCGAATTGTGTATTTATATATATAACTGTATATCTTATATCTGTGTGTATATCTGCCTATATAATCTGTATTGTATATCATCTGGCCCTAAAATTGAAAAAAAAGACACCCGTGGCGCACATGGCACAGCTTCTGTGGCGCATAGTGCCTAAAGCGCACCTGCGCAGGCTTGTGGCGCACTGACAGATGCGCCACAGAAAATAAGTCTTGTAGCGCACCTATACAGGTATCCGTGGCGCACTGACATGTGCGCCACGCCTATCTCTGCACATGCGTGGCACACCAGGCAGTGCGCCACGGCTATGAGATAGCCGCAGCGCAAGCCTAGTGGCGCACGGGCAGTGCGCCACGGATTGCTTTTCCACGTGCGCCACTAACTGCTGTTTTCCTAGTAGTGTTATGCGCTTGATGCCAATATCCTTGGTTATGGCAATCCGTGAATGAGTGCTTCATACTCCGCCATGTTGTTTGTAGCCTCGAAGTGGATCTGCAGAACATAGTGTAGCTTGTCCCCGGTTGGTGACTGTAATAGTACACCAGCCCCCGAGCCATTGAGTAGCTTTGATCCGTCAAAGTGCATCACCCAATATTCTCGCTCCAGCATTGGGGTAGCATCTGGCATCTCCGTCCAATCTGCGATGAAATCCGCCAAGGCTTGTGATTTGATAGCATCGCGTCTCTTGTAGGTGATCTCGAAGGCGGCAAGCTCAATGCCCCACTTCGCGACCCTTCCTATAGCGTCGTTGTTGTTGATGATGTCGGACAGTGGAGTCTTGCTCACCACTGTGATAGGGTGCTCCTGGAAGTAGTGCCTTAGCTTACGAGAAGCAAGGAACACTTCATAATCTATCTTCTGGTAGTGCGAGTAACGCTGCTTGGACTCCGTCAAGATCTCGCTTACATAGTAAGCTGGTCGTTGAACTCCATACTCATAGCCTGGTTCTTTCCGCTCTACCACGACGATGATGCTGATTACCTGGTTGGTGGCCGCTATGTAGATTAACATCGGCTCCCCAGGCTCGGGTGCTGCAAGGATAGGCGCCGAGAATAATATCTCCTTTACCTGCTTCAATACTACATCTTTTTCGTCCATACATGTAATTTTTTCCGCCTTTTTGGCAACTTGTATAGCGGCAGAGCCTTCTCTCCAAGTCGGCTGGCGAACCGATTAACCTTTGCAACGCAACCTGTTAGCTGTTGTATGTATTTTAGGCATGTCGGACGGTTTATGTTTAAGATGTCCTTGATTTTCTCCGGGTTCACCTCTATTCCACGCTGGGAAACGATGAAGCCCAACAATTTGCCGACTAGAACCCGGAAGACGCACTTCTTGGGGTTAAGCATCATGTTGTATTTCCAGAGATTAGCAAAGGTTTTTTTTAAGTCGGAGATTAAGTCGTTTGACTTTTTAGACATCACCGCTATATCGTCCACATAGGCATGAACGTTCCGACCAATTTGATCGTGTAGGCAACGCTGCATTGTCCGCTGGTACGTAGCACCTGCGTTTTTCAGCCCAAAGGGTATCGTGACATAGCAAAACGTGTCGTAAGGTGTGGTGAACGAAGTGGCCAATTGGTCCGACTTCCTCATTTTGATTTGGTGGTATCCTGAGTATGCATCGAGAAAACACAGAAGCTCCGAGCCAGCTATCGAGTCAATGACTTGGTCAATGCGAGGCAAAGCAAACGGATCTTTGGGACATGTTTTGTTCAAGACGGTATAATCAACGCATATTCTTAATTCTTTGATTCCCTTTTTGGGGACAAGTACAGGATAGGCCACCCATTGGGTGTGAAGTACTTCTCGGATAAAACTAGCCTTAAGTAACCTAGCTATCTCCTTGCGTATGGCGCGTCTCTTCTCGTCTCCGAAGCATCGTAGATGTTGTTTCACCGGTTTGCATTTTGAATCAATATTCAAGCTGTGCTCGGCAAGTTCCCTAGATACACCTTTCATCACTACAGGAGGACATAGCTTTGGTAACACAAGCGTGTAACAGATGAAACACTCTGTTACGAGTGAAATTGCGGTAACATATGATTTGTGTTGCAAGTTTGGCGAGTAACACATACGATGCAAGATCAAAAAGGTGTTACAAGGATTTTAACTCAGTAACATCTAATTTTGAGTTATTCCAAACATGTTACAGATTATATGATTATAGTAACACAAAACCATGTGTTGGTATCTAGAGTTACAAGTCTTATATATGGATAAAAAAGGGGAAATTAAACCAATGACCAAACATTAACACCCGCATAAATTAACCACCAGGCATTGCCACCGTTCGCGTTGAAGTTGAATATTTTCACTATCAATTTGCATATGATCTTGGCCAGCCTAGTATCGGATCCAAGGGAGTATGCCATGAACTGACGTTGAGAAAGAGTGTCTATGAGTTGGATCCAATTTATCGAGTACAACCCGGACCTTCTACCAAACCTCACATGATGCATCATTCATAACATAGTAATAAGATGCAACATCGTTCTGTCAATATTTATTTGTGTACGACGACCTTCACTATAAGACCATCATACCCGCCATCTACTCTATTATGTTGAGACTTACGAACTACATGTGAAAACATACCCCCTAGTTTGTCATCGTTTCTACAACGACAACATTATGTAGCTCAAATATGATTTTAAAAATACAAAAATAATTAAATTTTAGGATCTATGTACAAATTTTAGGTCATATACACAAGGTAGTTGAAAAATATCTATTGTTTGTAAGCGCGGAAATAATGACTTTGAATTTTCTATGGGTTTTCCAATGTTCACTTTAAGTATTTTGTTTCTTTTAGTATAAAAAAGTATTTGTATTTTTATAAAACAGGGAATTCTAACGAAGTGCCGTACATAGTGTGTCACATGGGGCAAACATAAAGCAGGTCCCAGTAGCGACAAATGAAGGAAAATAGTGCTGATGTGAAAAAATTAGCTAGGACAAAGGGCGGGGAGTTAAAAATTTCAGTCCCGTACGTGGGTGTTAGAATTTTTGATCCAGTAATTTAACCCCGATCAGCCTAACCCTCCCCATCCGTCCACTCCGTCCGCCCTGCGCCGCCCCGCCGCCCCGCATCCCCCCTCTCCCCATCTCCTCATCGAGCCTCCGCCATCGCATACTCCAACACTGGCGTCCGGATCTGTCAAACACGGTGTGTCGCCCTTATTTCCTAGCAGCCCAGCGCCGCCAAGATCTTTGACCTCATCCTCAACGGACTTGGAATGGATCTCCAGAGACGGTGGAGTGGCCATGCGGATCTCAGCGAGGAGGCGGTAGTGGTCGCAAGGTGGCGGTTGCCTTCATTGTGGTCAAAAAATCATGGGGATTCAGATCTCCAGCGGACCTTCCTGTAATAGAATACGGTGAGCCAAAATCGTTTTTGTATCTTGTCGTCCATCTACCATTGCGTGCCTTTGTTACGCATCAGCACTTCTGCTGGCTATCAATCTTTGTCTTCCTCCTAACATTGTGCTCCTTGGACGCGAGATCGTGCGGACATATGCAAGCAGGTCGTCCAGATGGGTATGCGTCGCTCGTACCAAAGTAGCTACTCCCTCCGTATCGGTTTATAAGACCTACGCGTATTTCTAGGTCGATAAATTAACCAACTTATTATACTATTAGAAACTTCAAATGTTATATTTTCTAATGATATAATTTTATATTATATAATTCATATTATATAGCTTATGTGACGACTTAGGTATACGCGTAAGTCTTATAAACTGGGATAGAGGTAGTAGGTGAGTATCTATGTTCACTACTAGTTGCTTTAACTTTTTTGGTAGAAGATAGGAATTTAATTGATCCTGACGTTCGGAAATTACAAGTCTTAAATCTAAAAAGCAGGTTTCACCATGTCATTGGCAACCACCATGTTAGTTACAGGTCGTAAATCTGTAAACCATGTTTCACCAACACCACGTTGCCATTTCTCACTATCTTCTGAATTTTTCAAATGTCCAGTTGCAGGTCAAACTACTTGATCTGTTCAAATATGCTATTGCATCTAGTACCACCGGACTGTTTGATTCCTGATCAAAAGGTCCATTGACCATTGGAGTTACTAGACCGTATTCCGCTTAGGCAAACCAAATTGTTCGCTCTGTAGACAGCTACACCCTTGGAATCACTTCACTAGAGATTTGGTTACCAGTGGTCTCTTATTGTACAATGAACTATCTGTAATTTCGTTTTTCAAAATAAAACAATACTTGAAGTTATCTGTACTTATGTGAAGGAAATCTAAACTCGTGTAATTACTTATCAGGATATGCATGTTTAATGTTCTCTCTGGTATTTAAGTTGGTTGTTTCTTTTCTATGTTGTTGCATTGATACAACCGGCAGGGACAACTCTAATGAAACTCATAAATTCTATAGGAAACAAGTTCAAGGTTCTGGCATTTATGGTTTAGTCAAAAAGGCCAACCGTCAACAGGTATATACATATAATCCTTCTATAGCTGCTGGTTTTTTCCATAGCTCCTGTTATACATGTTCTTCTAAATAAACATGCACGATCTTTCTGTTTGGTAGCTAACACACATTACCTTCACAAATTGTATGGATTGCCAATTTCCCAGTTAACGTATCCGTATCACTAACCTCCTCCCATGGCGCACCCCAGGGCTCCGTCGGGGATCCCCTCCCGCCGCCTAACCTCCCCTCTCCCTGATGCCCTCCTCTCCGCCGCTGCCACCGGCGCCGACTGCGGTGGCGGCGCCCCTGGTACCGAACGGTGCTAGGGGAGGTGGGGCGGCGTGCATCCCCATCGGTGCGGCAGGGGCTAGGTCGTCGGGGATGGACGTGGGCGGTGGTCGAAGCGGCGTTCCCTGGCCTGGCACCGACGGCAATCTTACCCGGCTTCGGCTTCTCGGGAGGTGGTTCGTTGTGGGTCTAGGTGGCCCGCCTAAACCAGCCGTCTTCCTGGCGGCGCGAGTGGGTGCTGGGTGGCGCGGCCAGGGCGCTGGTCTGGCCGGTGCTCACGGGCGAAGCGACCTCGTGGAGACGGCGGTGAACCGCCGGTTCGGACTTGGATCCGATCCGTGGCGATCTGGGCTGTCGGTCAAGATGGAATTTTGCGCCAAGATCTAGGCCGGAGTGGTCCATCCATGGAGTTGTGAGTACTGTTGTTGGCTTGGCCACGCTGGCAAAACATCACTCTGGATTGCCATCTCTTAGATTTTCTCTGCTCGAATAAAGGTGGTGGTCTTTTGGTTTCTTTCGCACAAAGACGAAGATCTACTTGATGTCTGCCCTCGTTGATCTGGTCTAGAGAGGCGGGTTCCGGAAGGCTCCGCCGGCGAACTCCCATGGGCGTATCATGCCTGGAGATTGCTGGATCGGAAGGTATTCGGTCGTGTGCACCTTGTTTTTCTGGCCGTTTGGTTTCAGCGGGAGCGTTGTGAAGCTCTGTTGTTTGTTCCCACCAAGTGCCATCTTAGAGCCATGGTGAAGTCAGATGCGGAGAATGTCAGGAAAGCGAAAATATGAGGGTGGCGATGGTGATTTTTGTTCTTGTGGCGACGGAGAACTGGCTGCATGATCTGGGACTCGTTGCAACGACTGTTGGTGCGGGAAGACAACACAGGGGAGTTCCCAGTCTTATCTTGCAGGGTGAAAATCCAAGGTCTGGCCTTAACTGGTTGTGCCTGGCAATGACCTTGTTGAAGGCATTGTTTTGTGAGCAAGTACTTTCTCCAGGGTGAAAACCTATGATCTTTGATCGGGCAACGACGGCGCTTGGGCACTATTTCATTCTTGAAGGCGTTGTTATTGGAGTGGAGGGCTATTGGTGTTGTTCTGATGGTGTCACTGTCGTTACTTTGAGGATTAGTTCTCTGTAGCGGGACTTTTATCTTTTTTTAATTCTTTTTTCTTTTTTCTGGGTTGTGTGCATCCGTAGAGTTGCTAGAGCATGCGTTGTTGCAGAGTTGGGTGTAATTAGTATTCCTGTGATATTAATATATACTTTTTTCCAAAAAAAAACATTTTGTCTGAGTTCCTTTGCAGTCCGCTATGATGCTAAACATTGTTGTGTCTGGAAAATAGTATTCTGGTACTATTTAGAATATAAAATTAGGAACCTGCATATATGCCATACTTCAATATGTGTTATATAATAGTAGCTTGGGTATAGTAGTCTAGTAGATATCGTGACCATGACACAACCAGGATTCCGCATGCAGCTAGAAACATTTTTCATATTCACATCAGCGAGTAGTAAGTTCTCTTTAAAAAACTAGTGTACTAGCAAGAGTTTAGCATCAACGGTGATGTTGCTTGTTTATTGGTGTATGCTTTGCTGGCATTTTCTTTTTAAAGAACTAGTGTATGTATGTGTATCTATAGAAATGTGAACATTTTGACAGTTTCCTTAGCTATTACCATGTGTATTTATTAGTGTAATATTCATGCAAATTATATCATCATTGTAGTTGAATGCTAATATTAATCATAATATAGGCCGGTTCCAAGTAGTTCTACGGACTTCAACCTATCTAAACAAGCGGAATGTTGCATATGCTACTATCCTTAGTACTTTCTCTTCAGTATACTTAATTGCTTGGCCTTCAACTTTTGTAATATAATATTTTCCTTCAATTATATAGAATCATATTAGTGTACAATCAATCATACAATTATAATATACAATTTTCTTTTACAGATTTTAAAGAAGGATTGAGTTTCCTCTGAATTCTCCGGTTGGATCAAGAAGCAAATGAAATATTGAATATTTTACTTGCAAATAATTTTATTTTTCATTGATAGATTAGAAATGTAATATCATTTGGAGGATCTTTTTATTTATGTCGAACTAATTCAAATGCAGGGTGTATTATTCTTCACAAATGTGTTTTCCATATTCAAATTGATATGAATGTTATGTTGTTGGACCAATAATATTGGTGTTTATTTCTTGTAAACCATATGTATCCTACACTTGTACAATTGTGATCATATTTTCAATTTATGTATGTGTCATTCTTCAATTTTCCCTCGTTTTAACAGTGCCAACCATCAGAATAAAAAACTAATTAATCCTACTTTTGTGTTTAATAATAAAAAGAAATAAGTTAATACTAATATTATAGTGTTACTGATGATGGTAGTGCAGTTACATGTGTGTTACTAGGGTAGTTGACAACTATAACTTTTAGTGTTACAACTTTTTGATATTGTGTTACTATTTATTCCATGAAGCTAAAAACGTTTTCACCAATTGTGTTACTATAGTTACATAAATATGTTACCATCAATGCTTACTACAGTGGAAATCTGTTACTATTGGTGTTACTATAGCCTCGAAAATATGTTACCAGTGCATTTAGTAACACACAATATGCATGTTACTATAATGTAATTGTAACACAATGTTCAACATCTGGTAACAAATAGCCAATGTGACAGTGGACAACACTTAGTAACACGGCCTAATGGAACACATTTCAAAACGTGTTACTATATGGCCTAGTAACAACTTTTTGGGTCTATGGTAACACAACATTGTGTTACCAAAGCTCTGTCCTATTGTAGTGCATGTCGGCAGGTTGCCAGGCAAAGATGTCCCTATTCTCACGGAGGAACTCGACGAGCGCGCTTTCCTATTTGGGATCCAGGTTTGTCCCAATGGTGGTGGTCTTGGAGGCATCGCCTACCACAAGTTCCACCGGCTTGGTTTCTATGGCGGACTTGAAATTTGGGGCGGAGTCAGAAATCTTCTTCTTCGATGCCGACATCTCTGAGGCATCGACCTTGCTCTAGATCTCCTTGAATTCTTCGCTGTAGAGGACAGCTTCCGCAAAGGCTGCTTCTCCAATCTCGCAGTCCCTTGCCTTGGTAAAGCTTACGGATACGGTGATGACACCGTTTGGTCCGAGTATCTTGAGCTTGTTGTAGACGAAGCATGGCTTGGCCATGAAGGCGTGGAATATGTCGCGGCCGAATATCACATGGTACACGCACTTGAAGGGGACCACCTCAAAGGTCATGCTTTCTTGGCGGTAACTATTTACATCGCCAAAAGCGACCTGAAGCATGATGTACCCAAGGGACCGAGCCTCCCGACCAGGAACTACACCGTGGAAGATGGTGCTAGTCCGCCTTAGGTTAGCCTCCGTCAAGTTCATCTTGTGCAGTGTATCCAGGTACATGATGTTGATGCTGCTTCCACTATCCACCATACATTTGGTGAACTCATTGCCATCAATCAATGGGTTGATGACCATGGCATACTGGTTCTCCGTAGGGATGAGGTCTGGGTGATCCGTCCTGTCCCAAGTAATTGGAATCTTCGACCAGCATAGGTATTGGGGAACTGGGGGTAGAGTGGCCATCAGTATCCTCATGGAGATCTTCTGTTGTCGGACGGTGGGGGTGCCAAGGAAAGTGTGGAAAACTGCCGCCTTATTCTCGAAGGGGTTCTTGCCCTTGCCATCACTCTTGGCGGCGTGCTTGGGGTCAACATCCTTGTCCATGTCACTTGAATCCTTGGACTCATCCTCCTTCTTCTTCCCCTTTCCCTTGCATCGCGGTCTGTTCTTCCGACTTTGTTTGTAGCCGGACTCCGGGTCCTCCTTGAGATCGTTGACGAACTTGCAATGGCGATTGGTGTGGGTGGCCTTGCCGTTGGTGTCAAGGTGTACGAGGCACGTCATATCACAGTACTCTTCATAGGTTTGGGGAACACGGAGCGCTGCTGAGGTAGTTTCACTGCCTCGCTGCTGCCCACGACCAGCTCTCCGTCCTCAGCCACACTGTCCGCCATCACCTCGCCCTGCAAAGGTCATAGTGACCATGTCAGAGGTTTGCTTTTCTTCTGGCGGGGTCTTCCGCTTGGTGCTACTGTTCCTCCGAGCTTGAGTTGGAACATCCGTTGCCGGCAGGGAGCCGCGAGCATCATCATCGGCAGCCGCAAACTTACTAACCAACTGAATTATCTGATTGAGGTCTAGCTGGTGATTGTCCTGCAGGCGCTTCAACTTATGTTGGAGCAAAGTGCCCCTTTCCAACCCATCAATGAAGGCGGCCCTGGCAGTCTAAGCGTGCACTCCTGCACAGGAATTCTTCATATCCAGCCAGCGAGAGAGGTAGGCGCGAGATGTCTCGTCTTTCTCCTGCACGCACCACTGTAGATCGCCAATAGTACAGGGACGCTTGTACGTACCCTCGAAGTTCTTGGTGAACTCTTCTTGCATGTCCAACCAATTGCAGATGGATCTCTCCGGCAAGTCGTCAATCCATTGTCGGGCCATTCCCGCCAACATTAGTGGGAGGTACTTGACGGTGACGTTGGGGTTGCCACCGGCAATCTCCACCGCGTTACCGTAGTCCTGCAACCATGCAACTGGCTTGGCGGTGCCGTCATAGGGCTTGATGGTCTTGTCAATCCAGAAACCTTTGGGGTAAGTTGCGGACCGTATCACAGGTCCAAAGCAACGTGGTCCCAGGTATGGTCCTTCCCGGGCCTCGTGGATCTTGTCCAGATGCGAACATGTGTCGTATGGCTCTGAGCTTCTTTTCTTCTTCTTGCCATCAGGGGATGGGCTACATGAACGACACGGGCCTCCTCCGCCATGGTGGCTGCTGGGTGGCGACGGAGGCAGAGGTGGTGGTGGGTTAGCCTTCTTGTTGTTACCCTCCTGCGACGCCTCACGCCTTTCGCGGTTGCTTGTCGGACGTGGAGGGTCATGATGTGACCTGCTCTTGTGTCCTTGGTTGCGCTCTCTGTCGTGATGGGTCTGCTTTGTGTTGTCGCGGATGACGATGTCATTTTGCCTTGGCGGAGGCATATCCGTACGACGGTGAGCCTTGGTGTTTTTGCGATGTCGAGGCGAGCGGGGCGGTGGAGATGGGCGACGGGGTTAAGCCTTGCCTCCATTGTCGGAGGATATGGGGATAGCATCCTTCCTGTTGTGTGCATCCCTCCGTCTTCGTTCTGACGAACCCGCTTGGGACCCAACATCATGAGGAGATCGGTCCCTTGGCGGCTTATTATGGCTAGACTGGTAAAATGCTGGGTCAGACTCAAGCCTCTGAGAGGTGGCATTTTCCTGTTGTTTCACCGCCTTGGCCACCAGGTCATAGACCTGGTCCACAGTTGCGGGTGATCTATCCTGCTCCAGAAGGGTCTTGGTGACGACGAGGTTGAGAAGAGGGGTGGGCATCACCTGCTTGCCTTCACTGTCAATGTATGGCTTGGCATGTGCCGGCTTCGAGGGAGCCCATCCTAGGTTGCGCCGTACACCAGGATCGTTGATGACGCGAGCCAAAGCTTTCTTAGCCTTCTGATGCTGTAGCAGAGTTTTGTACTCGGCCTCCATTGCTCTAGCTTTCTCTATTGACTTCAACGTGTTGTCCAGATCTCGATCTAGCTTAGCGCCTTGCTCCACAATGGCCTGCACTTCCTCCAGCAGCTGCTGACGCTTCTCGTCAAGCTGGACGACATTGCGAATATGAGCCACGGTCATGGGATCGACGAGGAGATTTCCGTACATCACTCTATCAGCTGGAGTGACTTGGGCAGCAGCAGACGTAGATGCCGGAGGCGGTGGGTTCGCGGTGTTGTTGCTCAGACCGGTGCCGAGTTCCTGCGGCTGCTGCACTGGGTTAGGCGGAGGGGGCATAGCCTTTGCGCGATCATTGTCGGCAGCAACAGGTGGTCCCTTCCCCTTGTCCAGCGCTGTAGGCGGAGCTCGTCTAGGTTGATCTTCATCCATCACCGTCCCAATGGCGATAAACACCTCTCGGGACGTGACGGCGTTGTTGGCCTGCTCGTCGCCCTTGTAATCCTCCTCCATCTTGTGCATGGCAGAGTCTAGCTCCTCCAAGCTGAAGTCTGTCTCCTTCGAGTCAGCGCTGATGTCGGTGTAGAGCGCGTCAAGCACGGATTCGGAGGGTGCTGGGGCTTCCTCGATGACGGGGGGTGGCGGTGCAACAGTAGCGACGATGACTAGAGGTGGTGGCGCAGCTGCGGCGATGACGATCGGAGGCGGTGACGGTGGTGGCGGAGGGGCTCCACCAACAAGCACAATCTCCATTTGATCTTCCTGCTCAGCCTCCGCATAGCTATTGACGGTGTTCACCATGCTTTCGAAAGTGAGGCATCCTGAAGCCTGATACCGCCTTAGTGTATGCCGGAGAAGCGTACCTTGGTCCAGTCCTTCCACAAAGTGATACATAGCATCATCAATGGGGTAATGAGCCAGATCGGCCCGTATACGGAGCCACCTGGCAAGGTAGTCGTGAGGGTTCTTTCCCTCTCTTTGAACGCAACGCGCCAGATCGAAGATGGTCACCACTCCGACGAACTTGGATCTCTGTTGTCCAGACGCACGGGCAAAGCCGGCGGACTTGCAGCGATCTTCCACCATTATATCCTGCACAGGGGCGGTTTGGGTGGGCCTTTAATTTTTCCGATCTTTGTCGGAAAACTCTGAAGAGAGATCCGACATCGATCCTTCCGCGAATGTATACTGCCCGTAGGCGGTCCGTGCGGGTCTTGATGCTCCTCCGACTCCCAGGGAACTAGTGCCCGAGTTAGTTTTGCCGATGAAGAGGTGGATGTCTCTGATGGGGATGATTGTGCACCGAGTAGGGTTCGTCTTCGCCGGGATCCAGAACTTGTCAGGAGGGATGATCGGAACGTTGCCGGAGAAGAGAACGCGACCGATGGCTACGGTTTCGCCGATTCCCGTGAAGATCTTGGACCTCGCCCACTGCAGAGCCTAAAGCGCCTCTTGCCCCACGGTGGGCGCCAACTATCGTGGTATTACCGACGAGTACGCCATGGAGGGGTCCTCATAGTGCGTGTTTAGAGACATGGGGTAAGGCGTACGGTTGACGGGTACGAGGTAACACAACTTACCCAGGTTCAGATCCCACAACGGTGGTGGAATCCTACTCCTACTATAAATCACTATAATGGCAATACCCCGAGTTACACGGATTGGTTTGCTGTGCGAGGGTTGTGTTATGCACTTGGTGTTCTGCCCTAAAGGATCCCATAGGCCCGACTTATATAGTCGCCAGGTCCTAGGGTTACAGGGAAAAGTCCTAACCGGATAGGTTACAGAGTCCTACACAGTATACAATAGTGTATGTCGGTGACTCCTCCGTAGCCTTCCTTTATCCGGCATGGGCCTCCCCTCTAGATCCATCTAACTGGGCTGCCCAGCAGGCCATAGGCCATGCTACCAACTGTGGGCCACCCGGGTTATCCAGATAAGAGACATGCTATGAGGATACCCATATAGCATATCCCCAACAATAGGTCGTGACCGTTGGATTAGAGTTTGATCGCCCGGTCTAGATCACCCCGTACCGCTTCGCACCCCCTGTCTCGCTGACTCGTGGGGTCATTCACTTAAACCCACCCGCGCGTGCGCTGTGCACCGTGGGTCGGCCTAGTTAACATCCCGCGCAACCCAGTTAGTTTGAAATTGTACCTAGATTCAAAAATCAAACCAGGTCGATTCACGGAACCAAAATGCATGAAACCAATTTTTTTAGAAAGATACTGGTATTCTTAATCCAAGCCCGTTTGATTCAATTCATTTGGAATTGTAGATCACCTATAGTAAAAATAACAAGGCAGAAGCTTTTCTGCATTCAAACATTTTTCAAAATTCAACCACGAAAGCTTTTGAGTTGATTCCAACTCTCAAAAATCACATTTAACAAGACCTTTCTGAATATATAAAAATATCTAGGTTTACTTGCAGAAATAATGGACAAGCAATAAAAGAATCCCCCATAGGCAATTCTAGTCACTTTAATTAATTAAAATAAAAAGGTTAAACCTTATTAAATTATGACACCACTTTAAATGATATTCCCAAGTACTGAAATATGTGGTGATGACATGTGTCAACATGATCCCATGTTTTAGTTGGAGAATATTAAATCTTAAGTAGTTTTTCAATGAGTAGAAATTACTTTTCCAAAATAAAATAAATAATACAAGTACTTTGTTGAGTGTAATGTTTGTGATGATGCTAGATCATCTAGTGAAAACCTTGGTGTGATAAATAAAAGTAGTTAAGTATTGTTTAGTGATTGTGTACCTCGTATTTATTTATAGACGCTAGTACCGACCAAGGATACGAGGAGGAAGGAGAATACTACGAGGAGAACTTCAACCACTGCTCTGCACAAGGCAAGCCTCACTATACAAGTTGACTTAGCAAGCTAATCCTTGCTAGTTCATACTACTATCTTAGCAAGCTAAACCATGCAAGTTTTACTTGCAAGTTTACACCCTTGATACCCCATCCTAGTTTTACTTGCAAGCTTAGTATTTTATTTCTTTACCAAAGCTTTCTAGTGGAGTTTACTTAGTGACTTGTAGACTTTAGAAAGATATCTGAAGGTAGCATAAAGAGCATAAAACTTGGCCTAAGTTAGATAATCTTGATGTCATCCTGAGGCATGAGATTAAACTTAGATAAGATACACTTGTTTACCACCCCTCATTAGTATTTACCCCCACTTGTAGATGCTAGTGCTAAGCATAAAATTTGATCAACTTTAGATGGGAGTACTTGGTGAAAATGGTTATAAAAACCTTAGAATGATGAGTCATTCTACTGAAATGTTTTGACATGTGTTCTTGAACACCAGATGATTTTGATGATGAAAATGTTGAGACATGAGCCTTAGCCCTTTATAAAACTGATGGTTGTCTGGATGCGATACCATTCCAATTTTACCGTACAACCACTGAAAGTACAAAGGAAGTCGCCTAGAGGGGGGTGAATAGGCTTTTAAAAATATTACGGTTTAGGCTCAAGTAAATGCGGAATAAAACTAACGTTTAATTTATTGAGCACAAAACCTAGCCACTAAGTTCACCTAGGTGCACCAACAACCTATGCTAAGCAATACAAGCAACAAGGTGATATCAAGGTATAAATACTTCAAGCACGATGGCTATCACAATGTAAAGTGCATAAGTAAAGGGTTCGGTTGAGAGATAACCGATGGACGCGGAGACGAAGATTTGTTTTCCGAAGTTCACTTCCAAAGAAGCTACGTCTCCGTTGGAGAGGTGCGATGGCGCAATGCTCTCCGAACGCCACAAATGGCTCACCTCGAGGTGTGGTGGCTCGATGCTCACCCAACGCCATACAAGGCCTCACCCCGGATGCGGAAGCACGTAACTCACCGACGCCACAAAAGGCTCACCCTATTCTCCCAAGTGCACACCACAAAAGGCGGGCACTTGCTCCACTATGGGACGCTTGAGGGCGGTCACCGAACCCGTACAAGATTGGGGCTAACTCCACAACTCAATTGGAGGCTCCCAACAACAAAGCCACAAAAGGCCAACAATGCCACAAAAGTCCAACAACGCCACAAAAGGTCAACAAGACCACAAAAGGTCAACAATCCAACCACACAACCGTCTAGGGTTCCAAGGAACCCAAGAGAAACAAGCTCACAATCTTAAACTCGCCAAATCTCCGAGGAGAACTCAAACATATGCACCAAATGCAAGGGCAAGTCCTTCTCTCCCAAATTCCAACAAAGCTACAAAAGCTATTGGGGGAATAAGGGAGGAAGAACACAAGAGGAGAACACAAAACTCTCCAAGATCTAGATTCCAAAGATTCCTTCACAAAGAAGGGATTTGGCTTGGGGGGATTGTAGATCTAGATATCCTCTCTCAAATCCCTCAAAAAGATGCAAGAATCATAGGAGGGGAAAGGGAGAGGGAAAGATTCTTCAAGGTTGACAATGGAGGAGAGAGAGAAAGCCAGGAACCAAGAAGAAAAGCTAGTACCCACGAAGGGGAAGAGGAGCCCCTTTTAAAGGGCTCCCAGATCTGCCCGTTATGGGCATTCGCGACACCTGGCCGGAACTTCCGGTGGGAGGCAGGAAGTTCCGGTGGCACAAAGCAAACGGTCGAAAACTACGGAGCGAGAAACTGGAAAAACGAATCATGGCTGGAACTTCCTCCGGTTCACCGGAACTTCCGGTGGGAGCAAAACTTCTGGTGAAAGTTCCGACAAAAGTTCCGTCAAATAGACACAACGAAAACAGAAGGTTACTGAACGTGAGTGGAACAAGAGCCGAAAATTCAACTGGAACTTTCGGCCTGAGCGGAACTTTTGGTCACTGGCCGGAACTTTCGGTGAGAGCGAAACTTCCGGTGGAAATTCCGACTAAAGTTCCGTCAAATAGCATATCCAAAATAGAAGGTTACTGAGCGTGAGCGGAAGAAGACCAGGAACTTCCACCGGAACTTTCGGCGGAAAAAATGCCCTAGCGGAACTTCCGATGGCAAGCCGGAACTTCAGGTCAGGGAAATTCCAGAAACCAGAAAACCAGAAACGCAATAACTTTTGCATCCGAACTCCAAACGGGATGAAACCAATTTTGTTAGAAAGATAACGACGAATATTTGGATATCACCTTGGAAGAAAATACTATGAATATATATGTGAAGTATCCCCCAAGGTGTGGAGCCAGAAAACTCGCAAGATCAAAAATCGCAATAAGATATGCAAGTGAAATCCTTAGATGATGAACTAGAGCTTGGTATGATGATGACCACAAGCTCTAGATCCTCTCATGGACAAGAACCAAATAATAACCAAGAAAGATGATGCTATGAATGCAAGGGTTTGAGCTCTCTCCGAACGATGCAAACGAGACACCCGCTTGAGAGCCCCTCTTGATAGTACGGCTATCTATCCTAAACCCGGTCTCCTAACTAACAACACGAGACCGGCAAAAGAGAAGCCCTATCAAGAACATACCTTTGCCTTGAGCAACCCACTTGAACTTGATGTAGACCGTCTTGTTTTTCTATAGTGGGAACACCTTTCTTGGATGCTCTTGCTTGATGAAGATGAAGACTTGCAAATTGCTCCCCCATACTCCATGGGGAAACCTCTTCTTTGAACTTGTCTTCATCATTCCATGAGCACGAGGATGGCAAGATTCAAGCATGAGATCTTCTAGAGATGGCGCATCTTGAGCTCGCCCTTCTTCATCCCTACTTGAGGTTTATCCATCTTGATGCAACTCTTTGCACATGCCTGGATCGACCTTCAAGCTCCTTCTTTCTTCATGATTCCAATGGGCACAAAGCCCTTGGACATTTCTTCATCTTCCAACCTTGAGACCAACACATGGCCCAAGCGATGCCAATGGACAAACCTACAAGTGAAACTCAATTTACACATTAGTCCATAGAGATTGTCATTAATTACCAAAACCACACATGGGGGCAAACATGCCCTTTCAACCACAATACCCGAAATTTTGGTAGGGCTTGACTGGAAATTTATATACCTTAGTATAGGTTCCATTGTGGCCAAGGTTTGAGCTGAGGCTACCTTGTGAAGATTGTCCACCTGTGCAGTTCCCAAGATGACAGTTGGTCATGGTTGGAAGGCCAAACTCACAGGGTGCCTATAATAGGGCGTGTAATTGAAAGGTTAGGATTGGTTATCCGCATAATGAGTATGGTGAATTTAGGATTGTTCCTGAGGATGTATCGAATGTTGTGGTGAAAGTGTACCTGTTGGGGAGGTGACCCCGGATAGGGTAAAGACGGGGAAGACGGAAGGGTGTTCCCCGTCTAGTTTCCGAGTTATAGTCTGAGTCGGCCGAATCCTGTAGAGGTCGGCCGAGATAGGAAAGGGCAGGACCCTTATGATAATGGCAAGGCATTACCCAGCCGAGATACTAAGTAAGTCGGCCGTGTTAGCCCGAGTAATCTTACTGCAGGTGAAGGACAAGCCGAGTTACGCGAGGCAGGGCCGAATGATACGAAGCTTGCAGGAGAAGGAGAAGCCTAAAGTCAAACTCTAGCCGCAGGCTAGGGAGAATTTAATGAGCCAAGCACAAGGGACAAAGGCGCAGAGCGGAGGCCAGGCGAAGGAGGTCACAGAGGTGGCAGTCCCGAGGCATCTGAGGAGGGCCCTCTAGAACCTTCTTGTCATTAGAAGGGCGAGGGAAAGGAGGCCGAACTACTATATTGGGACAAGCATATTCCTCGAATATGCTTGCCATGTCAACCCTAAAGGAGCCCAAGGCTCTCCTTTATAAGGGAGGCTTGGACCACGAGGAGGGCATCGGCTCATTTAGTAATTAAATTTGGTAAAGTTCTTCCTTTCTCCTTGTATACAGCTCAAGGAGCACTTGTAGCCCAAGGAAGGAGAAATAAAGATCTTTGCCTTAGTCTTTTGTGTAGAATCAATGCATCTTCCCTCCCCAGATCCCTCTAGCATCCATTGGCCCCATACTTTAGCCTACCCATGGCATCTGCCGTGCCACCACCACGACAGTTGGCGCCAACCGTGGGGCCAGCAGCGGTGCTAGCTGGAGTCATGATCCGGACAGGAAACTTCATCGACACTGGCGAGCGCATTGTCTCTGGCTTGGTCCGGAGACTTGATCTCTATGACTCCGTCAGCAACAACACAGGCAGCTTCAAGGGAAAAACTCCTCCGCGCAACGGCGTCTTCATCAACTTGGGCATGTAGGGGTTCGTAGCATGGAAAACAAAAATTTTCTATCGCATACAAACAAACAAGCCAAGATCTATCTACTAGATTGCAGCAACGAGTCGATGGAATAACTCACCCTCGAAGATTCCAAAGTGTTTAACGAGAGCAGATTCTCGTGGGTGATGTAGTCGTACTCTTTCCGATCTCAAGATCGCAGAGCGATCCTTCCAGCGCCACGTTCCAGCAGCGCCCCGCAATCGGTCACACGTTCGTACTGACGAAGACCTTCCTCTCCTTGTTCCAGAAAATGGAGGTTGTAGCACTCTTCATGATTCCGAAGACAACGGCGTGGTACCTAAGTAGAGGGAAATCATGAGGCTTCGCTTAAGCCAAAGTAGTATGGTGGAGCTTATGAGAGAGGCTATTAGTGGTCTAGTAATTAGACACACCAATTAGAAGGCTCTAAACCAATTAGAAGGCTCTAAACCGAAATAGCTCTAAACCGGGGTTTAGATCTAGGGTTTAGTTTAGAGGATAGGAACTTGTGTGTGCCAGGAGGGGCAGCCCTGCCCCTCCCTTTATAGGTGGGAGGGCCGGCCAAGGGAGGAGTCCTCCCCAAGTCGGCCTTGAGGGCGCTTGGCCAAGGGGACTCCTCCCCCAAGTCGGTCTCCTCTTCTCCTCCTCTTTCCACTTTCCAAAACTTGCCGTTTGACTTTCAAACTAGCCGTTTGACTTTTCAATTTAGGATTTAAATAAACCCTTTATTTTGGACAGCGAGAACACTTAGTACATGATGCAATCATTCCAATATGTAATGACACATTCATGTACCCTTCCCCCTCCGGAGTGCCGGACATTCCGGGACCTTCTAGAATGTTCCCGATGAAAACACCGGAATCATTCCGCTACTCCGAAACGGAACTTTCCTTATATGAATCTTATTCTCCGGACCATTCCGGATCACCTCGTGATATCCCGGATCCCATCCGAGACTCCGAACAACATTCGGTCTCTTTCTCATAATACCATAACTACTCAAACAACGTCGAATCCTTAAGTGTGTCTCCCTACGGTTCGTGAATTATGCGGACATGATCGACACTTCTCAACAATAACCAATAGAGGAATCTGGAAATTCATATGGCTCCCACATATTTCTCGATTACTTTGCGATCGAATGAACCACTTACATACGATACCAATTTCCTTTGTCTCACGATATGTTACTCATCCGAGGTTATGATCGTCGGTATCTCCGCATACCTAGTTCATCCTCGTTACTGATAAGTACTCTTTTCTCGTTCCCGTGATATGTGATCCCTTGTGACCAAGTCACATGCTTGCAAGCTAATTGGATGACATTTCACCGAGAGGGCCCAGAGAATATCTATCCGTCATGTGGATGGACAAATCCCACTCTTGATCCATGTGTTTCAACCAATACTTTCCGAACACTCAATGCCACCTTTATAGCCACCTGTTACGGTGTGGTGTTTGATGACATCAAAGCATCCATCCAAGAAAGGTGATATGCATGATATCATGGTCGAAGGAATTAGGTTACTATGTATCAGAAAGCATATAGCAATTGAACTATTGAAATGACTTGATCTTTATGCTACGCTTATCTATAGGAGTATGTCCACCATATCATTCTCCTAACGATATGATCTTGTTGTTAATAACATCTCAATGTTTATGATAGGGAAACAACAATCATCTATTAACCAACAAGCTAGTATTATATAGAGGCTTTACTAGGGACTTCAAATTAAGTTTACAATTCACACAAGTATTAATGTTTCCTTGTTAATACTATTATAGCATGAATATAAACATTTATCATAAACACAAAGATATATAATAATAACTACATTTATTATTGCCTCTAGGGCATATCTCCATGTCTCCCACTTGCACTAGAGTCATCTAATCTAGATTACATGGTAATATACCGAACACCCATGGCAGTTTGGTGTTGGTCATGTTTAGCCCTGGAGAGGTTTAGTCAACGGATCCGCCACATTCAGATCTGTGTACTTTGCAAATCTTTATATCCCCATCCTGGATATGTTCTCGAATAGCGTGGAAACGCAGCTTGATATGCTTTAGCTTCTTGTGTGACCTTGGTTCTTGCGCATTGGCTATGGCGCCCATGTTATCACAGTAGATAGACATTGGGTCCAGCGCACTTGGAACCACACCCAGCTCTGTAATGAACTCTTTCATCCATATCGCTTCTTGTCAAGTCTCCGAAGCAGCCATGTATTCCGATTCAGTTGAAGATCTCGCCACAACGCTTTGCTTTGCACTCCTCCAGCTAATCGCTGCACCATTCAAAATAAACACGTATCCAGATTGTGATTTAGAATCATCCGGATCGGTGTTCCAACTCGCATCGGTGTAACCATTAACAACGAGCTGTTCATCACCTCCATAAGAAAGAACCATATCCTTAGTTCTTCTCAAGTACTTAAGGATGTTTTTGATCATGTCCAATGATCCACCTGGATCACTTTGATATCTGCTAGTTAGACTAACGATATGCGATGTCGGTCTAGTACATAGCATGGCATACATTAGAGATCCTATGGCTGAGGCATAGGAGTCTTACTCATCCTTTCTCTATCTTACGCCGATGTCGGACTTTGAGTTTTACTCAAGGTCGATATTGAGCAACATGGGCAAGAACCCTTTCTTGCTATCTTCCATTCCAAACCTCTTTAGAACTTTGTCCAAATATGTACTTTGTGACAATGATATTTGGCTTCGATCTATCTCTATAAATCTTTATGCCTAATATGTAAGCTGCTTCGCCAAGATCCTTCATTGAAAAACTATTATTCAAATACTCTTTGACACTATTAAGAAGGTCTATATCATTCCCAATCAACAATATGTCATCCACATACAGTATTAAGAATGCTCTGAGCTCCCACTCACTTTCTTGTAAATACAAGCTTCTCCATAAGTTTGTATAAAACCAAAATTTTGATTACCTTATCAAAACGTTGATTCCAACTTCGGATGCTTGCTTCAATCCATAGATGGACCGTTGAAGCTTGCATACCTTGTTAGCATCTTTAGAATCGACAAAAACCTTTGGGTTGTATCATATACAACTCTTCATCAATGTCTCCATTGAGGAATGCTGTTTTGACATCCATCCGCCATATCTCATAATCATAATATGCAGCGATTGCTAACATAATCCTCACAGACTTTAGCTTCGGTGAGAAAGTCTCATCGTAGTCAACTCCTTGAATTTGTCGAAACCCTTTTGCGACAAGTCAAGCTTTATAAACGATAACATTACCATCAAGATCTGCTTTCTTCTTGAAAATCCATTTGTTCTCGACAGCCTTCCGCCATCCTAAGTCCACCAAAGTCCATACTTGGTTTTCGTACATGGATCCAATCTCGGATTTCATGGCTTCTTGCCATTTATTGGAATCTGGGCTCATCATCGCTTCCTCATATGTCTCGGGGTCATCGGTGTTGTCCACCAACATGACATTCATAACGGAATCATACCAACTGGAGTGGTACGATTTCGTTGACCTCCGAGGCTCAGAGCAACTTCAACCAAGTTTCATGATCACTATCATTAGCTTCCTCTCTTATTGGTGCAGCACCACAGAACTTCTTCCGTGCTGCGCTACTCGCAATTTCGAGAGAAGGTTCGACAACCTCGCCGAGTTCTACTTTCCTTCCGATCACTTCTTTCGAGAGAAATTCCTTCTCTAGAAAGGATCCATTCTTAACGAAGATTTTGCCTTCGGATCTATGATAGAAGGTATACCCAATAGTTTCCTTCGGGTATCCTATGAAGACGCATTTTTCCGCTTTGGGTTCAAGCTTGTCCTTTGTAACTTCTTTACATAGGCAGATCCCCAAACTTTAAGGAACGACAATTTAGGTTTCTTCCCAAACCATAATTCATACGGTGTCGTTTCAACGGATTTAGACGGTGCCCTATTTAAAGTGAATGCGGCTGTTTCTAATGCATAACCCCAAAATGATAGCGTAACTGTAAGTGACATCATAGAACGAACCATATCTAAGAGAGTTCGACACGACGTTCGACACACCATTACTGTGGTGTTCGGCGTGTCAATCGAAAAGTATTCCACATTTCTTCAAATGCTTGCCAAACTCGTAACTTAGATATTCACCTCCACGATCAGAACGTAGAAATTTAATCTTCTTGTTACGTTGATTCTTTACCTCACTTTGAAACTCCTTAAACTTCTCGAAAGTTTCGGACTTATGTTTCATGAAATAGATATACCCATATCTACTCAAGTCATCCGTGAAGGTAAGAACATAACGATAACCATCTGCGATGCTACACTCATTGGACCACACACATCGGTATGTATGATTTCCAATAAGTTCATGGCTCGCTCCATTATACCGTAAAATGGAGTTTTAGTCATTTTACCCATCGACATGCCTCGCATCTTTCAAGTGATTCAAAATCAAGTGATTCAAGAAGTCCATCGGAATGGAGTTTCTTCATACGCTTCACTCCAATGTGACCAAGACGACAAAGGCCACATATAGGTCGAATTATCGCTTGATTTCAAACGTTTAGACTCAATGTTGTTGATTTGTGTATTTCCAATATCGAGATTCAATATGAATAGACCATCTATCAAAGGTGCATGTGCATAAAACATATTACTCATATAAATCGAACAACCATTATTCTCGGATTTAAACAAGTAACCGCCTCGCAATAAACAAGATCACGATATAATGTTCATGCTTAACGCAGCACCAAATAACAATTATTTAAGTATAAAACTAATCCCGATGGTAGATGAAGAGGTAGCGTGCCGACCGCGATCACATCAACCTTTGATCCGCTTTCTACGCGCATCGTCACCTCGCTCTTCACTAGCTTCCGTTTATTCGCAGCTCTGTTTGAGTTACAAATATGAGCAACCGAACCAGTATCAAATACCTGTGCACTACTACTTAATACTAGTGAGATACACATCAATAACATGTATATCAGATATACCTTTCTTCTTGATGTTGCCGTTCTTCAAATCCGCCAAGTACTTTGGGCAATTCCGCCGATGACCTTCTCCCTTGCGTAAAAGCACTCAAGATCGTGCTTGGGTCCAGCCTTGGTCCTCTTCGGCGTGGCAGCTTTCTTACCACCCTTCTTGAAGTGTCCCTTTGCTTAGACTTGCCTTTCTTGAATTTGGTGGTCTTATTGACCATCAACACTTGGTGCTCTTTCTTGATCTCCACTGCAGATTTTAACATAGCAAATAGTTCGCAACTCTTTGTTCATGTTCTGCATGTTGTAGTTCATCACAAAGTTCTTGTAACTTGGTGGTAGTGATTGGAGGATGCGGTAAACCCCAAAGTATTAGGAATCACTATACCCAAACTTTGAAGTTTATTTGCGTGCGACATCTTAAGCACATGCTCACCGACGGAGCTACCCTCTTCCATCTTGCGGTTAAAGAACTTTTCGAAGCTTCATAACTTTCAATTGCCGCATGAGTCTCAAAAATTAATTTGAGATCCTCGACAATATCATATGGGTCCGACTCTTCAAACCTTTTCAAGCTCGATTCTAAACCATACAAGATAGCACACTGAACTATGGAGTACCGATTCTTCCGAGCGAGGTAAACATTCTTTACTTCATCGGTAGCATCAGTGCAGGTGGGTCACCTAGCGGTGCATCCAGACATAGGTCAAATTACCACTGTGAGGACAATCCTCAAATTGCGGAACCAATCCGCCAGTTGCTTCCATTGTTTTCAACTTTTCTTTCTCTAGGAACGCATTAAAATTGATGGTAGGGCTGCCATTGATCTACAACATATTTGCAATAGTTTAGACTAAGTTTATGACAAATTGAGTTCAAATTAATTAATGAAATTAAACTAGGTGAACTCCCACTCAAAACAACATCCCTCACATTGTTTTAGTGATCACACGAACCAAATCCACTACATCAACACCGATCATCACGAGAGTTGATATAGTTTCAATGGCGAAAAATCATCATGTTCATCATATCTACTATATGATTCATGCTTTACCTTTCCGATCCGTGTTCGAGGCCATGTATGTACATGCTAGGCTCACAAGATCAAACCTTAGCTACCGCATAAGCAAATCTGGCTTGCTTACGTTGTATTCACCCGGAATCAAAGACACCCGATCATCACGTGGTGCTTGAAGCAGCAAGCTTTGGCAACGTGCATACTAAGGGTGAACACTTTAGAACTTGAAATTTATGTGCATGAGGGATCATCTTATAATGCTACCGCTGTCTACTAAGCAATACAAGATGCATAAAGGATTAACATCACATGCAATTCATAATATGTGATATGATATGGCCTTTCTTCTTTATGCTTCCGATCTCCATCTTCAAGCACGAACATGATCTCCATCATCACCGCATAGCATCAAGGTCAATGACGCTTCTTCATGGTTGTCGCCTACCAGCTTCAACTATTACAACTATTTTGAATAGACACGCAGGTCTTAATGTAAATTAAAGACAACCATATGGCTCTGCCGTTGCCAACTTACAATAAGGAACATTGCATACATCAAATATAATCACAATCATGGCCATATCACATCATCGACACCCCTGCAAAACAAAGTTAGACGCTTCTACTTTCTTTGCATATTTTACGTGGTTTGGGGCTTTCAAGTGTCGTTCTAACTTTAACAAGAACCACAACATTGATACTAGCATTGTTGATTACCCGTTGTAAATTGGATCTTTACTATGCTAGGAGAAACAGGCACCCATAAAGCCACTTATGCAATACAAGTTGCATGTTAAGCGTGGAGCAAGTCTCATGAACGATGTCATGTAAGGTTAGCCCGGCCGCTTCATCCCAACATACCGCAAGATGCAAAGTACACAAAAAGCAATCTACAATAAAGCATCAACGCCCACAATGACCATTGTGTTCTACTCAGGCAACAGATCTACATATAGACACGACTGATACCCTCAGAGGGGTTCGTAGCATGGAAAACAAAAATTTTCTATCGCATACAAACAAACAAGCCAAGATCTATCAACTAGATGGCAGAAACGAGTCGATGGAATAACTCACAGTCGAATATTCCAAAGTGGTTAACTATATCATATTCTCGGGGGTGATGTAGTCGTACACGTTCCGATCTCAAGATCGCAGAGACGATCCTTCCAGCCACGTTCCAGCAGCGCTCCAATCGGTCACATCGTTACTGACGAAGACCTTCCTCTCCTTGTTCCAAAGAAAATGGAGGTTGTAGCACTCTCTCGCGATTCCGGGCAAAGACAACGGCGTGGTACCTAAGTAGAGGGAAATCCCGCAGGCTTCGCTTAAGCCAAGTAGTATGGTGGAGCTTATGAGAGAGGCTATTAGTGGTCTAGTAATTAGACACACCAATTAGAAGGCTCTAAACCAATTAGAAGGCTCTAAACCGAAATAGCTCTAAACCGGGGTTTAGATCTAGGGTTTAGTTTAGAGGATAGGAACTTGTGTGTGCAAGGAGGGGAGGCCCTGCCCCTCCCTTTATAGGTGGGAGGGCCGGCGGCCAAGGGGAGGAGTCCCTCCCCAAGTCGGCCTTGGGAGGTGCGCCGGCCAAGGGGACTCCTCCCCCAAGTCGGTCTCCTCTTCTCCTCCTCTTTCCACTTTCCAAAACTCGCCGTTTGACTTTCAAACTAGCCGTTTGACTTTTCAATTTAGGATTTAAATAAACCCTTTATTTTGGACAGCGAGAACACTTAGTACATGATGCAATCATTCCAATATGTAATGACACATTCATGTACCCTTCCCTCCGAGTGGGACATTCCGGGACCTTCTAGAATGTTCGATGAAAACACCTAATCATTCCGCCACTCAAACGGAACTTTCCTTATTTGTATCTTATTCTCCTGACCATTCCGGTTCAGCTCTTGATATCCCGGATCACATCCGAGACTCCGAACAACATTCTGTCTCTTTCTCATAATACATTTACTACTCAAACAACGTCAATCCTTATGTGTCTCCCTACGGTTCGTGAATTATGCGGACATGATCGAGACACTTCTCCTAACAATAACCAATAGAGGAATCTGGAAATTCATATGGCTCCCACATATTTCTACGATTACTTATATCGAATGAACCACTTACATACGATACCAATTTCCCTTTGTCTCACGATATGTTACTCATCCGAGGTTATGATCGTCGGTATCTCTGCATACCTAGTTCATCCTCGTCGATAAGTACTCTTTTCTCGTTCCGTGATATGTGATCCCTTGTGACCAAGTCACATGCTTGCAAGCTAATTGGATGACATTTCACCGAGAGGGCCCAGAGAATATCTATCCGTCATGTGGATGGACAAATCCCACTCTTGATCCATGTGTTTCAACCAATACTTTCCGAACACTCAATGCCACCTTTATAGCCACCCTGTTACGGTGTGGTGTTTGATGACATCAAAGCATCCATCCAGTAAAGGTGATATGCATGATCTCATGGTCGAAGGAATTAGGTTACTATGTATCAGAAAGCATATAGCAATTGAACTATTGAAATGACTTGATCTTTATGCTACGCTTATCTATAGGAGTATGTCCACCATATCATTCTCCTAACGATATGATCTTGTTGTTAATAACATCTCAATGTTTATGATAGGGAAACCACAATCATCTATTAACCAACAAGCTAGTATTATATAGAGGCTTTACTAGGGACTTCAAATTAAGTTTACAATTCACACAAGTATTAATGTTTCCTTGTTAATACTATTATAGCATGAATATAAACATTTATCATAAACACAAAGATATATAATAATAACTACATTTATTATTGCCTCTAGGGCATATCTCCAACAGGGCATGCACCAGATTTACGTCGGCGTCGACATCTCCGGCGTTTATCCTCACCAGGTTGTTGTTGCAGGAGAACCTCCCCTTAGCGCCGCAAGCGTCATGTGAGCGCTGTCCGCCAGCGTCGAGGTGATGGTCGCGGCCGGGGGCCAGGCGGGAGTAGCAGGTGCAGGATCAAGCAGAGACCCGGCGGCGGGCGTGCAGGTCGCGCCTAGGCAGACAGCTCCACAACCCACCGAGGTAATCCCTTCAGCGGCCAACCAGGCCGAGGTGCAGGAGACAACCCCAAAGGCACCAAGGGTAAGAGGGCCACCTCTGGAAAGACCAGAAAACATTCTTCAATCGACCATAGATAATCTGACTACACCTGTAGCGCCGATACTTGATCCGGCAAATGCTCAGGCAGAGTTGGAAGAAACCAGGCAAAAGGTGCTGGTAGAGGCAAAAAAGGTGTCGGCCTTGTGGGAGTCCTTAAACAGGACCCTGCGAGAGTATGCCAAAGCAAACAAGCTTGACGTCGCCCCCGAGCGGGTTGACAAGTTGAGATTAAGAGGAAAGAACCTCATAGATGATATCAACAAGGAGCATGATGCTCATAAAGCAGAATCAGTGGACTTAGGCTTGCCGAGGTATAGTACCCCGTCAAAGAACCTGAGAGCGGCAAATGCCGCAGCATTAGAGTTAGAAGGATTGACCGGCGAAGCTCGGCAGAAACAGCAAGAAAGAGTGAATGAGCTGGTGCGCATTGCAAACCAGCAGAATGAAGAAATGCTCAGAGATGACCCGACGAGGCCAGGGGCCTCGCGAATGGTTCACTCGGCTGGAGCAGCACCTGCCTTATCTGTGGCAGCAGCATCTTCACCTAGAAACAATGCACGAAAAGACAGAGCGGTAACTTCGGGAAAGAGAAACAAGCAAATTGTTCCATATGATCCGGCGATAGCCGGAAAAGCAAACGAGAACACAGGCAATGGAAGCCGAGGTAACAGTGGCGAGAGAAATCCCGGCCGTGCTGAGAAAGGCGGCGGAAGCTGAGGCAATGGAGATCTCGGCAGAGGAGAACTCGAAAGAGGAAATCATGAGAACAATATCCCGGTCGATGGAAGGAGAGAACCGCCGCACAACCCGCAGCCGAGACATGAACCTCGACAGGAAAGAGAAGCGAGACCAGCTCGCCACAATCAGGTGAATGAAAGGTACAATGATGGTTATTCCGAGATGGAATATGCGATCCATGGTGGAAATAACCACTATGGAATGCAGGACAGAGTTCTGTATAGAGATTTGCTGTCAAATGATGCCAGAGTAAAGCTAGACCGGCTATACCGATCCGAGTTGCTGGAAGAACAGGGTCCACCGGGTCCGACATGCTTCGGACCATGGATCATGGGCGAACCGCCTGTACCGAACTTTCAGCTGGCAAGAGGCACAAAAACATATAATGGGAGCACCAAACCACAAGATTGGTTGATCGATTATGCCACTGCTGTAAAAATAGCAGGTGGAAACTTACGATGGGCAGTGCGGTATGTCCCGCAAATGTTGGAAGGACCAGCTAGAGTATGGCTGAATAATCTGCCAGCAAGCAGCATCAACTGTTGGTTAGATTTTGAAGAAATGTTCGTTAGCAACTTTACCAGTACTTACAAGAGGCCAAATAGGCCGCAGCAGCTAGCCATGTGCAAGCAAAGGCCGAATGAGACGGACAGAGAGTTTTTAACTCGGTGGTGTAACCTAAGAAATTCGTGTGAAGGAGTTATAGAATCACAAGCAATAGCTTGGTTCGCTCAAGGATGCCGCTATGCCAGTGTGTTATGGCAGCGACTGCAAAGAGATATGCCAACCACATTGGCAGAAACCATCAGAATAGCGGATTCCTATGCATTGGGAGATCCAACGCAACCAGAATTAATGTCGGCAGATCATCGCGAGCATCAAGATCAATATGCAAGAGATGTGGCCGGGTCATCCAGGCGCAATGACTTCAGAGGAAGAAGAAGAGAAGAAAGACCAGATTATAGATATGGTTCGACTCAGGTGGCGGCAATAGTGCAAGATCAGCCGAGTCACGGAAATAGTCAGCGGCAAAAGAATGGTCCTCAGCAATGGACACCAAGGAATGAAGGGAAAAAACAGTGGACACCAGAGCAAAAGAGGTAGTGGCAGGAAAGGCCGAAGTACACGTTTGAATCTATGTTAGATCAGCCGTGTAAATTTCACACGTCAAACCCGGCCAGGCCGGCCAACCATACAACCCGCCAATGTGCATGGATGAAAAATGCAATGGGTAACCCCACAAGCATACAGGCAACGCCTCTCAGTAATATCAATGAAAGATCGACCCACGCTGATCGGAGCAAATGCACGGCAACTGATGTTACCACCTCCTCCCCCGAGATATGAAAACTCGGACCGGAGGGATGCGGTGCATCAAGTGATAAACCAAGGTCCGGATGGAAGGACAAATCCAGGAAATAATGGACGCAATGATTACAGAGAACATCATCGTCAGATTATTGCGTTCACAACGGAACAGCAAGACAAGCAGAGTGTGCAGCGCCGGCATATGGAAGTAAATGCAGTTATGCCGGCAGTACCAAGATATGTGCCTTGGTCGGATCAAGAAGTAACTTGGAGCATAAAGGATCACCCCAAGATAATGCCAAGTCCGGGGTTGTATGCACTCGTGTTATCCGACATTTGTCGGACCAAGCATTAATGTGAAATTTTCAAAGGTACTCATTGACAATGGGAGAAGTATCAATATCATGTACAAAGATACAATGCATAAACTCGGAATATCGCAGAACATGCTGCAATCCACGAGGACCACTTTCCATGGGATAGTACCAGGGATTTCATGCGAACCCATTGGTAAGGTTCGAGTGGATGTGTTATTCGGCACAAGAGATAACTGCAGAGCAGAAAACTTAGAGTTTGAAGTAGTGGATCTAGAGAGTTGTTATCACGCTCTACTCAGATGGCCAGCATTGGCCAAATTCATGGGCAGCTGCCATGTAAGTTATCTGAAAATGAAGTTACCCGGACCACAAGGGGTGATAACAATAGCAGGGGATTACAGGAAGTCAATGGAATGTGCTTCAGTCGGGTCAAATTTGGCTGAATCATTGGTAATAGCAAGGGAAAAAAGAAGGATTCAGGAGGTAGTAGCCCTCGCTCAGTCGGCACAGCTGAATATGCCGGCATTAGCCAACCCACATGGAAGTGTCTCCTTTCAGCCGACTAAAGAAACAAAAAAGTTCCAGATAGATGAGCAATTCCCAGAGCGCACCGTCACTATTGGTGCCGGCCTAGATGCTAAATAGGAAAGCGAGCTCACCAACTTCCTCCGTGAGAATCGGGATATCTTTGCATGGTCAACTCAGGATCTGCAAGGTGTACCGAGGGAGTTGGTTGAGCACTCTCTGAATGTAAGGCCAGGAGCAAGGCCGGTGAAGCAATCTCTCCGCCGCTTCGTCGAAGACAGGAGAAAAATAATAGGGGATGAAATAGCTCGTCTCCTTGCGGCCGGGTTCATCATGGAGGTGCTGTATCCGAATTGGCTATCAAACCCGGTGCTAGTATAAAAGAAGAAGGATGATCCAAATGTAGCCATTGTATGGCGAATGTGTATCGATTACACGAACCTGAACAAGGCGTGTCCAAAAGATCCTTTTCCTTTACCTAGAATATACCAAGTCATTGATTCGACCGCTGGTTGTGAACTATTATCATTTGTAGACGCGTATTCTGGTTTTCACCAGATACCGTTAAATCCGTCAATCAAATAAAGACTGCATTTATTACCCCGTACGGGGCTTATTGCTATCGCACCATGCCATTCTGCCAACGCAGAGCAACGACGTAGATGCATGCAAAAATGTCTACATGACCAGATAGGGAAAATGTACAAGTATATGTGGATGATGTGGTTATCAAAACCAAAGAAAGCAAAACGCTACTGGATGATATCCGGTAGACTTTCGTGAACCTGAGAAGGTTCCGAATGAAGCTTAACCCGGAAAAATGCACATTTGGTGTGCCAGCGGGAAAATTGCTCGGTTTTCTCGTATCTAGCCGAGGTATAGAGGCCAACCCAACTAAGATAAAAGCATTAGAAAGGATGGAATTGCCAAGATGTCTAAATGACATACAGAAGTTCACAGGTTGTTTAGCCTCGCTCAGCCGATTTGTATGTCGGTTGGGAGAGAAAGCACTACCACTTTATCAGCTGATGAAAAAATCGGATAAGTTCATTTGGACTCCACAGGCAGACAATGCATTTCATGAATTGAAAAAGATGTTGGTCACATCGCCCGTCTTGGCTTCTCCATTATCAAAAGAGCCTATGTTACTTTACATAGCAGCCACCAACAGAGTAGTGAGTGCTATGATCATGGTGGAACGAATTGAAGATGATAAATCAGTACAAAGGCCGGTGTATTACCTAAGCGAGGTACTATCAGTCTCAAAACAAAATTACCCACATTATCAGAAGATGGCATATGGGGTGTACATGTCAGCAAAGAAACTTAAACATTACTTCGAAGAGCACCCCATCAAGGTTGAAAGGACTATATCTTCCCATGATGTTTTTGGTGTTAAAATGACAATCCCAACCGTGTTTTTAACTGTGCTCTTGAGTTTCCGGGGAAACTTCGTTGATGTCTCATTCTATTGTGATGGATGCTCTCTTGTGATCTTTTGAAGACGGTGGCCTTTTAGTCTTCTCCTAGTTTCTTTCTGGTTGTTGTTTTTAGGTCACCGTACTATTAAGAGGGGGTCCATGTTGGAAGGCTATGGGAAATCACTTGTTCTTGCACAAACCTATATGCACCGCCACAGCCATCCCATTATCCCGTGAGAGAGAGCGCGTTCCTGTTCTGTTGGGGCCTTTTGAGTCTCACCGGAACTTCCGGTCATAGGCCGGAAGTTCCGCTCAAACTTTTTCTGCGGGCTGTTCTACAGTTTGTTCCGACGCTAGTTCCTCCCAAGTTCCGATGGCGGTTTAGTAACCTTCTGTTTTGAAGTGTGCTATTTGCCGGAACTTGGCCGGAACTTGCATCGGAACTTGTCCTGCCAAAAGTTCTTGAGCGGAACTTCCCCTGAAAGCCGGAACTTCCGGTCAGACTTCGCTCATGACAAAAGTTTCGCCCCTTGTTCCGCCCCAAGTTCCGGTGAAGGCTCAGTAACCTTCTGTTTTGAAGCGTGCTATTTGCCGGAACTTGGTCAGAACTTGCTCGGAAGTTCACCGGAACTTACGGTTGCGCTTCTGGAGCGGGCGTCAACGGTCTGATGACCGTTGGAGCCAGGCTGGGCGGAACTTCCGGCCCCTCACCGGAACTTCCGGTGAGGTCGCGGGGAGGCTGTAACGGTTCAGCGTGGGGGGCCTATTTAAGGCACCCCTCTTCTTCCTCCCACTGCCTCTCGAATTTTTCTCTCTCCTCCATTAATGCTTGAGCTTCACCTCACTAGATCTCTCTCTCTAGCCACTCAAATGACTTGATCTTTTGAGAGGTGAGGGAGGTGACCTAGATCTACACTTCCACCAAAGAAGAATTGATTTCCCCCACCCATCCTTTGTGGATCTTGTTGCTCTTGGGTTTCTTGGAACCCTAGACGGTGTAGGGCATCCTCAGAGCTGAGGCGTGTGTTGTAAAGCTTCGAGGTGTCGTTGAGGGCCTCCAATTGAGTTGTGGAGCCTCCCCCTCAACCTTGGTGTAAAGGTTTCGGTTGGCGCCTTCAAGGTCACCGGTTAGTGGATTGTGAGGCCTCCTTTGTGGGGGAGCTCACCGGAGAAGAAGGTGAGGCCTTTGTGGCGCTCGGGTGACCTTGTGTGGCCCCGACACCTCTCCAACATAGACGTAGCTCCTTGGGAGTGAACTACGGGAATTACATCTCCGTGTCCCTCGCTTTACTTGCTCCTTCCTTTACTCCTTGCTATTTACTGTTTTTGTTGTTGGTGTTTGTTTTCTTGCTTTAGGTTGTTCACTTAGTTGCATCTCTAGATAACTTTCTTTCTTGTTGAGCCTAAAAGTGAGAAACAAATTAAAATTGGGTAGACGCCTATTCACCCCCCTCTAGTCGTATCAAGTCGGTACTTTCAATTGGTATCAGAGCCAAGGCTCTTACTTCGGGCTTTACCGCCTAAGAGACTATGGCCGACGAAGGGGGTAGTGAAACTGAAAAAGCCAAGAACTTGGCCACTATGGATGACCTCAAGCAATTGGAGTCATCCATGATGTCCAAGTTCGAGGAAATGATGACTCTCTTGCAGTCTCTCAAGCCAAACCCCATGGTTGCTATTGACACACCCCAACCCAACGAGGTTCCTCCCACCGTTACGGTGTCCGCCCCCGGGGTAACTCCCGCGGCTGCCACCACTCACTTGGGACTTGGTTTTGTTGCTCAAACCTCTACCAAGGTTCCAAGTGAGAACATCGAGGAGCCCGAGAACCCAACTTCAAAAGGGGAGAATGGAGGAAAGGACTACTCGGCGGTACCCCCACCGCCGAAGTACACTCCGGATCCACCATTCCCATGCCACACATTATACCTCAAGGAGCACCACCCATGCTAGATACGTCTAATTTCGCCAATTGGCAATATCTAATGCGCTCACATATTTCCAGCTCATCCATTGAGTTAATGAGGATTGTGGAGGATGGATTCTCTCTATTTGACCCAAATAAGTTGACACGAGGTGAAGTGGTGGACAAGCAACTCAATGCTACAGCTTTGGGAATGATTCAAAAGGCCTTGACTCCAAAGGATTTTGCTCACATTCGCCAATTTGACACTGCCAAGGGAGCTTGGGATCAACTCACCGAGCTCTTTGTTGGGAATGCTAGCATCCAAAGCTCCAAGTTTGATGAGATCAACAACGAGTGCGATGGTTTCGCAATGCAAGATGATGAGACCCCTGAATACATGTATAGGCGCCTTAAGGTCCTTTGTTCCACTATGAGGGACCTTGGGGCTCACTATGTTGATGACAAGTTTATGAAGAGGAAGTTCATTCATGCTCTTCTCCCATTTGAAGAACAAAAGCTCAACTCTATCAAGGGAAGAACCAACTTTCACTTAATGACCTCCCAAGAAGTCTTGAGTGAATTAATTGCCATGACTATTGCTAAGAAGAATGCGGAGTCCGCTCGAGCTAGAGCCATTGGATCAACAAAAGTGAACCTTGCTTTGAAGGCCAAGGCTATTGAAGTTGATGACGATGATACATCAAGTGAGTGGTCTCAAGAAGATCTCAAATGTGCCTTCAACGAACATCTTGCTCTCGCTTCAAGGGCCTTTTGGAACAAGTCCGGATTCAAGTCAAGGTCAAGGGACAACTCAAGATTCAACTCACCCAACAAGTATCCCAAAGCAAGGTCATGCTATAATTTCAACGACAAGAGTCACTTTGTGGCCAAGTGTCCCTTTGAGAACCATGAAGACAATGGTGGTCGTCTCATTCGCAAGGTCAAGTCAAGACCTCCTCATCCCTTAAACAAGAACTACACCGTCAAGAACACCACTAACAAGGAACGAGCAATTGTGGTCCATGAAGAATATCTTTCGGGCACGGATGAAGAAGATGATGATGAAGTTCATGGTGGAGAGATTGTGGGGGTTGCTGCTATTGCCACTACCTCAACTCCACGTCTATCCCTCTTCGACTCGCCAAATGAAAATGTCATCTCCTCCAACCAAAAGTGCTTCATGGCCAAGGCCACCGAGGACTATGCTTCCGGCGGATCAAAATGGGTGCTTGATAGTGGTTCCACGAGTCATATGACCGGAAGCAAGTCTACCGTGACCGAATTGAGACCCAATATTTCCAACACCATGGTATCCTACGGTGACAAAACAAGCTCTCAGGTTTTGGGTTTTGGCAAAGTGGTGGTAACCCCGGATGTATCCTTGGTTGACGTCATGCTTGTCAAAACTCTTGGTTACAACTTACTCTCAGTTCGTGCTCTTGCTCTTATGGGTCTTTCTTCTTTCTTTAATTCTCATTCCGTGGTCCTCATGTGGAGCAAGTCTCTCAAGGTGGCTTTTGTAGGATATGTGGAACATGACTTGTATGTGGTGGACTTTTCAGGGACCACTACTCCTCATGCTCTATGTCTCTATGCTAAAGCCGACAAGGGCTGGTTGTGGCATCGCCGCCTAGCCCATGTTAACATGAGGACTTTGCAAAGACTTCACTCCGAGGGCCACATCCTTGGAATTAACGATGTTTCTTTTGCCAAAGATCGTGTTTGCAGGGCTTGTATTGAAGGGAAGATGCATGAAACTCCTCACAAAGCTCTCAATCAAATCACTACCGAGAGATGTTTGGAGCTCTTGCATATGGATCTCTTTGGTCCTCCCTCTCATGATAGCCTTGGAGGCAAGAAGTATTGCTTGGTTATTGTGGATGATTTCTCAAGATACACTTGGGTGTTCTTTTTCAAGTACAAGAGTGAGACTCAACAAACCGTCATTGACTTTGCTAATGAGGTTCAACGGAAGCACAATGCAACTATTCTCTCAATTCGAAGTGACAATGGCACCGAGTTCAAAAACTATACCTTGGATGAGTTTCTCAGTGATGAAGGAATCAAGCATCAATACTCCACTCCCTACACCCCTCAACAAAATGGAGTTGCCGAAAGGAAGAATCGCACTTTGATGGATGCGGCTCGGTCTATGCTAGCTGAGTTCAAGTCTCCATACAAATTTTGGGTCGAGGCCATCTCCACCGCTTGCCATGCAACCAACCGGCTTTATCTCCGCAAGAATAAGAACAAGACCCCCTATGAACTTCTCACCGGGAAAAAGCCTAATGTTAGCTACTTTCGGGTGTTTGGTTGCAAGTGCTACATCCTCAATAAAGGAGTTCAGTTGTCAAAGTTTGAATCCAAGGCTCAAGAAGGAATTTTCGTTGGTTACTCAAATCAGTCCCATGCTTATAGAGTCTACAACAAAGCCAATGGAAGAGTTGAAGAGACGAGCAACGTGAAGTTTGATGAAAATCATGAGTCTCTTGTTAGGCAAGATGGTGTTTGTGATCCAAGTGATGAAATTCCTCCCAAGGCCATAGGAAGAATGGGTGTGGGTTTCCACCTCCCCATTGAGGATCCCCTTATGGACGAAGGAGAAGGACCAAGCTCTACTCAAGTGGAGCCCTCACTCTCACAAGATCATCTTGCACCTCAAGGACCTACTTTCTTGGCACAAGCTCCCTCAAGCTCTTCCGAAGCTTCCCATGCTCATGACTCTCCAAGCTCTAATGAACAAGCTCTTCATCAACAACATCAACCTCCCCACGATGGGGCTCCTCCTCAAGGCACCTCCCACGGACAAGCTCTTCATCAACCTCATCAACCTCCCCAAGATGGGGCTCCTCCTCAAGGTCATGTTTCTTCCCAAGGTCAAGCTCGTCGAGATCAAGAGCAAGTCAATGATCCTCAAGGATCCTCTCCAAGTGATGACTCCCCCGAAGTGGAAATTGATGAAGATGACCCTCGTGTTCGTGCTTATAGTCAAGGGGGCGGCTCAATTGGTGGAAATGACCAAGTGGTAGCTCAAGAATCTCGAATTTAAGCACAAGCCCGTCGTCAAGCCTATCATCTCGCCAAGCTTGTTCGAGATGGCCATATCCTTGATAATGTCTATGGAGATTTCAATAAAGGTTCCACTACTAGGAGGCAACTAGCTTCCTTTTGCTCTCACCATGCGTTTATCTCTCTTGTGGAACCACAGAAAGTCTTCGAAGCTCTTGAAGATGATGATTGGCTTGATGCTATGAACGAGGAACTTCACAACTTCAATAGGAACAATGTTTGGACATTGGTTGAGCGGCCTAAGGACTGTCAAAACGTCATTAGAACCAAGTGGGTCTTCAAGAACAAGTGCGATGCGAATGGAATTCTCGTGCGCAACAAGGCAAGGTTAGTTGCCCAAGGATACTCACAAGTTGAGGGCATCGACTATGGTGAGACTTACGCCCCCGTTGCTCGCCTTAAATCCATTTATATGCTTCTTGCCTTCGCTACCCATCATAACTTTAAATTGCATCAAATGGATGTTAAGAGTGCTTTTCTTAATGGTCCTTTGAAAGAGTTGGTATACGTCAAGCAACCTCCGGGTTTTGAGGATCCACTTTTTCCGAACCATGTCTACAAGCTCAATAAGGCACTCTATGGCCTCAAGCAAGCCCCACGCGCGTGGTATGATTGCCTTAGGGAGCTCTTGTTAGACCGTGGCTTCGAAGTGGACCTCATTGATCCCACTCTTTTTACTAAGAAAGTTGGAGGCCACTTGTTCGTATGCCAAATCTATGTTGACGACATTATCTTTGGGTCTATTAACAAAACTTTTAATGAGGATTTTGCCAAGCTCATGACCGACCACTTCGAGATGTCCATGATGGGGGAGTTGAAGTTTTTCCTTGGATTTGAAGTCAAACAATTGAGGAAAGGGACTTTCATCAACCAAGCCAAGTACATCCAAGACATGCTCAAGAAGTTCAAGTTTTATCAAGTCAAAGGTGCCAAGACTCCCATGCCAACTAAGGTTAATCTTGATCTCGATCCCAAGGGTAAGGAGGTGGATCAAAAACTCTATCGATCGATGATTGGTTCTTTGCTCTATCTTTGTGCATCCCGACCGGATATTATGTTGAGTGTGGGTATGTGTGCAAGATTTCAAGCCGCACCAAAGGAAAGTCACATGGTGGCTGTAAAGAGGATCTTTCGATATTTAGTTCATACCCCAAACTTTGGGTTGTGGTACCCCAAGGGATCCAGCTTTGATCTCATTGGTTACACGGACTCGAACTGGGCTGGTGACAAAGTGGGAAGAAAGTCAATCTCCGGAGCTTATCAGTTTCTTGGAAGATCTTTGGTTTGTTGGTCCTCGAAGAAGCAAAACTGTGTGTCTATGTCTACTGCCGAAGCTGAGTATATCTCTGTCACAAGCTGTTGTGCTCAATTGCTATGGATGAAGCAAACCTTGAAGGATCTTGGACTATCTTTTGACAAGGTGCCTCTTCTTTGCGACAATGAGAGTGCCATTGCTATTGCTCACAATCTCGTGCAACACAACCGGACCAAGCACATTGAGATTCGTCATCATTTCATTTGGGACCATGTTGCTAGAGGAGACATTTCTTTGGAGTATGTTCCCACCAAGGCAAATCTTGCGGATCTTTTCACGAAGCCTCTTGATGAAGCAAGGTTCCGAGAGTTAAGGCACGAGCTAAATATCATTGATTCGAGCAATGTTGCTTGAGCCCTTGCACACCTATCCGTGTCTCAATGTGTATCTTGTTTGGATGTAGGCATGGATTTAGGGGGAGTGTAGTTCCTCTTATGAACAAACACTATCCCTATTATGCGCACATTAAAGTTTTCATACTCTATAGTCTCTAAAGGAGACCATTTGAGCTTCATGATGAGTGTTGGTAATGAACCCAAGATATATCTTTGCGGTGTCAAGCCATTTACTCTTATATAAGGTGGCTTCGGCCACCGACTCGTTTTTATTTGGTTCTTTGACCTTTTTTGTTTTTCTTGGTTTTTGTTGGTTTTGGTTCTTCACAGTTTGAGCTATCTATCCTAAGCCTTTCCTTACCTCAAGCCCTCTCTATTCCCTACACAAGTTCTTCCTTGTTGTCCTATCCTGAGATGGTCTTCCTGGCGTCAGTGAACTTCCTGCATCGACCCGAAGTTCCGTCCACCGAACTTCCGTCCCCGACCGAACTTCCGGTGGTGCTCCCTGTCCTATATAAGGTGGGCCACTGGGAAAACGGATCTTCTTCCTTTTCCCCAAGACCCATCTTCTATTTGAGCGCCGTCACCAGACCTCTCCACGAAGAAGCTCCGCCCTTCTGCCTCTCCAACCTCTCCTCCGCAGATCTGCTCCGTGGGATCCTTCCCCACCTCGATCTCCCGCCATGGACTCCGGTATTTGCCCTCAACTCCCTCCATTAATGGAGATCTTGCTCTCACCATGGCTTGAGTGTAGGGTTTCGTAGCATGGAAAACAAAAAATTTCTACCGCATACAAACAAACAAGCCAAGATCTATCTACTAGATTGTAGCAACGAGTCGATAGAATAACTCACCCTCGAAGATTCCAAAGTGTTTAACGAGAGCCGATTCGTGGGTGATGTAGTCGCATTCTTTCCGATCTCAAGATCGCAGACGATCCTTCCGGTGCTACGTTCGGCAGAGCGCCTCAGTCGGTCACACGTTCGGTACTCGACGAAGACCTTCCTCTCCCTTGTTCCAGCAGGCAGCGGAGGTTGTAGCACTCTCCTCGCGATTCCGGTAGCACAACGGCGTGGTACCGGAAGTAGAGGGGAGATCTCGCAGGGCTTCGCCTTAAGCCGGAGCGAGTATGGTGGAGTATGAGAGAGTCCCTCGACGATCTAGGGTTTAGACACGCCGAGGAGCAAGCTTGGCCGGCGGCAAGATGGAGGTGGCGGCCATGCGGCTAGGGTTTGGAGGAGAGGATCTTGTGTGTACTAGGAGGGAGCCCTGCCCTCCTTATATAGGTGGAGGGGCCGTCCAAGGGAGGAGGGAGTCCCTCCCCAACTCGGCTTGGTGGCGCCACGGTTGGAGAAGGGAACTCCTCCCCAACTCGGTTTCCCACTCCTCCTCTTTTCCTCTTTCCAAATTTAGCCGTTTGACTTTTCAAACTAGCTGTTTGACTTTTCAAACTAGGATTTGAATTAATCCTTTATTTGGTTCAGCGATGACACTTAGTACATGATGCAATCATACCAACTTGATATAACACATTCATGTACCCTTCCCCTCCGGAGTGCCGGACATTCCGGAACATTCTAGAACATTCCCGATGAAAACACCGGAACCATTCCCCAACTCTTAAAAGGGACTTTCATTATATGAATCTTATTATCCGGAACATTCCGGATCTCCTCGTGATATCACGGATCCCATCCGGACTCAACAACATTCGGTCTCTTTCTCATCATTCCATAACTACTCAAAACAACGTCAATCCTTAAGTGTGTCTCCCTACGGTTCGTGAATTATGCGACATGATCGTGACACTTCTCGAACAATAACCAATAGAGGAATCGAAATTCATATGGCTCCCACATATTTCTACGATTACTTTGCGATCGAATGAACCACTTACATACGATATCAATTTCCTTTGTCTCACGATAGTTTACTTATCCGAGGTTATGATCGGTATCTCCGTGATACCTAGTTCAACCTCGTTATCGATAAGTACTCTTTTCTCGTTCCCGTGATATGTGATCCCTTGTGAGCCAGTCACATGCTTGCAAGCTAATTGGATGACATTTCACCGAGAGGGCCCAGAGTATATCTATCCGTCATATGGATGGACAAATCCCACTCTTGATCCATGTGTTTCAACCAATACTTTCCAAACACTCAATGCCACCTTTATAGCCACCCAGTTACGGTGTGGTGTTTGATGTCATCAAAGCATCCATCCGTAAAGGTGATATGCATGATCTCATGGTCAAGGAATTAGATTACTATGTATCAGAAAGCATATAGCAATTGAACTATTAAAATGACTTGATCTTTATGCTACGCTTATCTATAGGAGTATGTCCATCATATCATTCTCCTAACGATATGATCTTGTTGTTAATAACATCTCAATGTTCATGATAGGGAAACCACAATCATCTATTAACCAACAAGCTAGTATTATATAGAGGCTTTACTAGGGACTTCAAATTAAGTTTACAAATCACACAAGTATCAATGTTTCCTTGTTAATACTATTATAGCATGAATGTAAACATTTATCATAAACACAAAGATATAATAATAACTACATTTATTATTGCCTCTAGGGCATATCTCCAACAGTCTCCCACTTGCACTAGAGTCATCTAATCTAGATTACATGGTAATATACCGAACACCCATGGCAGTTTGGTGCTGGTCATGTTTTGCCCTCGGGAGAGGTTTAGTCAACGGATCCGCCACATTCAGATCTGTGTGTACTTTGCAAATCTTTATATCCCCATCTTGGATATGTTCTCGAATAGCGTGAAAACATAGCTTGATGTGCTTCAGCTTCTTGTGTGACCTTGGTTCTTGCGCATTGGCTATGGCGCCATGTTATCACAAGAGATAGACATTGGGTCCAGCGACTAGGAACCACACCTAGCTGTAATGAACTCTTTCATCCATATCGCTTCTTGTGAAGCCTCCGAAGCAGCCATGTATTCCGATTCAGTTGAAGATCCCGCCACAACGCTTTGCTTTGCACTCCTCCAGCTAACTGCTGCACCATTCAAAATAAATACGTATCCAGATTGTGATTTAGAATCATCCGGATCGATGTTCCAACTAGCATCGGTGTAACCATTAACAACGAGCTGTTCATCACCTCCATAAGAAAGAACCATATCCTTAGTTCTTCTCAAGTATTTAAGGATGTTTTGATCATTGTCCAATGATCCACTCTGGATCACTTTGATATCTGCTAGTTAAACTAACAACATATGCAATGTCGGTCTAGTACATAGCATGGCATACATTAGAGATCCTATGGCTGAGGCATAGGAGTCTTACTCATCCTTTCTCTATCTTCTCGCCGATGTCGGACTTTGAGTTTTACTCAAGGTCGATATAGGCAACATGGGCAAGAACCCTTTCTTGCTATCTTCCATTCCAAACTTCTTTAGAACTTTGTCCAAATATGTACTCTGTGACAATGATATTTGGCGTTTCGATCTATCTCTATAAATCTTTATGCCTAATATGTAAGCTGCTTCGCCAAGATCCTTCATTGAAAAACTATTATTCAAATATTCTTTGACACTATTAAGAAGGTCTACATCATTCCCAATCAACAATATGTCATCTACATATAGTATTAAGAATGCTACAGAGCTCCCTCACTTTCTTGTAAATACAAGCTTCTCCATAAGTTTGTATAAAACCAAAACTTTTGATCACCTTATCAAAACGTTGATTCCAACTTCGGGATGCTTGCTTCAATCCATAGATGGACCGTTGAAGTTTGCATACCTTGTTAGCATCTTTAGGATCGACAAAACCTTTGGGTTGCATCATATACAACTCTTCCTCAATGTCTCCATTGAGAAATGTTGTTTTGACATCCATCTGCCATATCTCATAATCATAATATGCAGCGATTGCTAACATAATCCTCACAGACTTTAACTTTGCTACTGGTGAGAAAGTCTCATCGTAGTCAACTCCTTGAATTTGTCGAAACCCTTTTGCGACAAGTCGAGCTTATAAACGGAACATTACCATCAGCATCTGTTTTCTTCTTGAAGATCCATTTGTTCTCGACAGCCTTCCGGCCATCCGGTAAGTCCACCAAAGTCCATACTTGGTTTTCGTACATGGATCCAATCTCGGATTTCATGGCTTCTTGCCATTTATTAGAATCTGGGCTCATCATCGCTTCCTCATATGTCTCAGGGTCATCGGTGTTGTCCACCAACATGACACTCATAACGGGATCATACCAATCTGGAGTGGTACGAGTTCTCGTTGACCTGCGAGGCTCTGTAGCAACTCCAACCAAAGTTTCATGATCATCATCATTAGCTTCCTCTCTTATTGGTGCAGGCACCACAGGAACTTCTTCCGGTGCTACGCTACTCGCAATTTCGAGAGAAGGTTCAACAACCTCGTCAAGTTCTACTTCCCTTCCAGTCACTTCTTTCGAGAGAAATTCCTTCTCTAGAAAGGATCCATTCTTGGCAACGAAGATTTTGCCTTCGGATCTATGATAGAAGGTATACCCAATAGTTTCCTTCGGGTATCCTATGAAGACGCATTTTTCTGCTTTGGGTTCAAGCTTGTCCGGCTGTAACTTCTTTACATAGGCTTTGCACCCCCAAACTTTAAGGAACGACAATCTAGGTTTCTTCCCAAACCATAATTCATACGGTGTCGTTTCAACGGATTTAGACGGTGCCCTCTTTAAAGTGAATGCGGCTGTTTCTAATGCATAACCCCAAAATGATAGCGGTAAATCTGTAAGTGACATCATAGAACGAACCATATCTAAGAGAGTTCGATTACGACGTTCGGACACACCATTACGCTGTGGTGTTCCCGGCGGTGTCAACTGCGAAAGTATTCCGCATTTCTTCAAATGCTCGCCAAACTCGTAACTTAGATATTCACCTCCATGATCAGAACGTAGAAATTTAATCTTCTTATTACGTTGATTCTCTACCTCACTTTGAAATTCCTTAAACTTCTCGAAAGTTTCGGACTTATGTTTCATGAAATAGATATACCCATATCTACTCAAGTCATCCGTGAAGGTAAGAACATAACGATAACCACTGCGTGATGCTACACTCATTGGACCACACACATCGGTATGTATGATTTCCAACAAGTCCGTAGCTCGCTCCATCATACCAGAAAATGGAGTCTTAGTCATTTTACCCATCAGACATGCTTCGCATCTATCAAGTGATTCAAGAAGTCCATCGGAATGGAGTTTCTTCATACGCTTCACTCCAATGTGACCAAGACGATTACCACATATAGGTCGAGTTATCGCTCGATTTCAAACGTTTAGCCTCAATGTTATTAATATGTGTATTTCCACTATCGAGATTCAATAAGAATAGACCATCTATCAAAGGTGCATGTGCATAAAACATATTACTCATATAAATCGAACAACCATTATTCTCGGACTTAAACAAGTAACCGTCTCGCAATAAACAAGATCCCGATATAATGTTCATGCTTAACGCAGGCACCAAATAACAATTATTTAAGTATAAAACTAATCCCGATGGTAGATGAAGGGTAGCGTCAATCGCGATCACATCAACCTTTGATCCGTTTCCAATGCGCATCGTCTCCTCGTTCTTCGCTAGCTTCCGTTTATTCTGCAGCACCTGTTTCGAGTTACAAATATGAGCAACCGAACCAGTATCAAATACCCAGGCACTACTACGAGTACTAGTGAGATACACATTAATAACATGTATATCAGATATACCTTTCTTCCTTATGTTGCCATTCTTCAAATCCGCCAAGTACTTTGGGCAATTCCGCTTCCAGTGACCTTCTCCCTTGCAGTAAAAGCACTCAGTATCAGGCTTAGGTCCAGCCTTGGTTTTCTTCGTCGGTGTGGTAACTTTCTTACCACCCTTCTTGAAGTGTCCCTTCTGCTTAGACTTGCCTTTCTTGAATTTGGTGGTCTTATTGACCAACAACACTTGGTGCTCTTTCTTGATCTCCACTTCTGCAGATTTCAACATGGCAAAGAGTTCTGGCAACGTCTTGTTCATGTTTTGCATGTTGTAGTTCATCACAAAGTTCTTGTAACTTGGTGGCAGTGATTGGAGGACACGGTAAATCCCCCAAGCATTGGGAATCACTATACCCAAGCTTTGAAGTTTGTTTATGCGTCTGCACATCTTAAGCACATGTCACGATGGAGCTGCCCTCTTCCATCTTGCAATTAAAGAACTTTTCAGAAGCCTCATAGTTTTCAATTGCCGCATGAGTCTCAAAGATCAATTTGAGATCCTCAACAATATCATATGGGTCTGAATTCTCAAACCTTTTCTGAAGCTCCGATTCTAAACCATACAAGATAGCACACTGAACTGTGGAGTACTGAGTCTTTCGAGTGAGGTAAACATTCTTTACTTCATCGTGCATCACCGCAGTGGGTCACCCAATGTGCATCCAGCACATAGGTCAAATTACCAGCTGTGAGGACAATCCTCAAATTGCGAAACCAATCCGCGAAGTTGCTTCCATTGTTTTTCAACTTTTCTTTCTCTAGGAACGCATTAAAATTGATGGTAGGGGCTGCCATTGATCTACAACATATTTGCAATAGTTTAGACTAAGTTTATGACAAATTGAGTTCAAATTAATAAAATTAATCTAGGTGAACTCCCACTCAAAACAATATCCCTCACATTGTTTTAGTGATCACACGAACCAAATCCACCACATCAACACCGATCATCACGAGAGTTGATATAGTTTCAATGGTGAACAATCGACATGTTCATCATATCTACTATATGATTCATGCTTTACCTTTCGGTGATCCGTGTTCCGAGACCATGTCTGTACATGCTAGGCTCGTCAAGATCAAACCTTAGTTTCCGCATGAGCAAATCTGGCTTGCTCACGTTGTATGCACTTGCAGAATCTAACACACCCGATCATCACGTGGTGCTTCGAAACAACAAGCTTTAGCAACGGTGCTAACTAAGGGTGAACACTTTATGACTTGAAATTTATGTGCATGAGGGATCATCTTATAATGCTACCGTCGTCTACTAAGCAATACAAGATGCATAAAGGATTAACATACATGCAATTCAAAATATGTGATATGATATGGCCTTTCTTTTTTGTGCTTCCGATCTCCATCTTCTAGCACGAACATGATCTCCATCATCATTGGCATTGCATCAAGGTCAATGACGCTTCTCCATGGTTGTCGTCCACCGGCTTCAACTATTACAACTACTTTGAATAGACACGCGGGTCTTAACATAAATTAAAGACAACCATATGGCTCCTGCTGGTTGCCAACTTACAATAAGGAACATTGCATACATCAAATATAATCACAATCATGGCCATATCACATCACAGCACACCCCTGCAAAACAAAGTTAGACGCCTCTACTTTCTTTGCATGTTTTACGTGGTTTGGGGCTTTCAATAAGTGTCGTTCTAACTTACAAACATGAACCACAACATTGATACTAGTATTGTTAATCACCCGTTGTAAATTGAATCTTAACTATGCTAGGAGAAACAGGCACCCGCAAAGCCACTTATGCAATACAAGTTGCATGTCAAGCGTGGAGCAAGTCTCATGAACGATGTCATGTAAGGTTAGCCCGGGCCGCTTCATCCCAACATCCCGCAAGATGCAAAGTACACAAGAAGCAATCAACAATAAAAGCATCAACGCCCACAATGACCATTGCGTTCTACTCGTGCAATAGATCTACTTATAGACACGGCTCTGATACCACTGTAGGGTTTCATAGCACGAAAAAAAAAAATTTCTACCGCATACAAACAAACAAACAAACAAGCCAAGATCTATCTACTAGATTGTAGCAACGAGTCGATAGAATAACTCACCCTCGAAGATTCCAAAGTGTTTAACGAGAGCGGATTCTCGTGGGTGATGTAGTCGTACTCTTTCCGATCTCAAGATCGCGTAGACGATCCTTCCGGCGCTGCTCGGCAGCGCTCCTCAATCGGTCACACGCTCGTTGATTTGACGAAGACCTTGCTCTCCTTGTTCCAGCAGCGGAGGTTGTAGCACTCTCCTCGCGATTCCGTGTAAACGGCATGGTACCGGAAGTAGAGGGAGATCTCATGAGGCCTTTAAGCCGGAGCGAGTATGGTGGAGTATGAGAGAGTACCTCGACGATCTAGGGTTTAGACACGCCGAGGAGGAAGCTTGGTCGGCGGCTAGGGTTGCTAGGCGGCGGCAGCTTGGCCTAGGTCGTTGGCGGCGGCAGTGGAGGTGGCGGCGCCGGCGGCTAGGGTTTGGAGGAGAGGATCTTGTGTGTACTAGGAGGGAGCCCTGCCCCTCCTTATATAGGTGGAGGGGCCGGCCGTCCAAGGGAGGAGGAGTCCTCCCCAACTCGGCTTGGGTGGCTGGCCGGTTGGAGGAGGAACTCTCCCAACTCGTTTCCCACTCCTCCTCTTTTCCTCTTTCCAAATTTAGCCGTTTGACTTTTCAAACTAGCTGTTTGACTTTTCAAACTAGGATTTGAATTAATCCTTTATTTGGTTCAGCGATGACACTTAGTACATGATGCAATCATACCAACTTGATATAACACATTCATGTACCCTTCCTCCGGAGTGCGGACATTAGGAACATTCTAGAACATTCGATGAAAACACCTAACCATTCCCCAACTCGAAGCAGGACTTTCCTTATATGAATCTTATTCTCCGGACCATTCGGATCTCCTCGTGATATCCTGGATCCCATCCGGACTCAACAACATTCGGTCTCTTTCTCATCATTCCATAACTACTCAAAACAACGTCGAATCCTTAAGTGTGTCTCCACGGTTCGTGAATTATGACATGATCGTGACACTTCTCCGAACAATAACCAATAGAGGAATCTGGAAATTCATATGGCTCCCACATATTTCTACGATTACTTTGCGATCGAATGAACCACTTACATACGATATAAATTTCCCTTTGTCTCACGATAGTTTACTTATCCGAGGTTATGATCGCTTGTATCTCTGCATCCCGAGTGCAACCTCGTGACCGATAAGTACTCTTTTCTCGTTCCCGTGATATGTGATCCCTTGTGAGCCAGTCACATGCTTGCAAGCTAATTGGATGACATTTCACCGAGAGGGCCCAGAGTATATCTATCCGTCATATGGATGGACAAATCCCACTCTTGATCCATGTGTTTCAACCAATACTTTCCAAACACTCAATGCCACCTTTATAGCCACCCAGTTACGGTGTGGTGTTTGATGTCATCAAAGCATCCATCCGGTAAAGGTGATATGCATGATCTCATGGTCGAAGGAATTAGATTACTATGTATCAGAAAGCATATAGCAATTGAACTATTAAAATGACTTGATCTTTATGCTACGCTTATCTATAGGAGTATGTCCATCATATCATTCTCCTAACGATATGATCTTGTTGTTAATAACATCTCAATGTTCATGATAGGGAAACCACAATCATCTATTAACCAACAAGCTAGTATTATATAGAGGCTTTACTAGGGACTTCAAATTAAGTTTACAAATCACACAAGTATCAATGTTTCCTTGTTAATACTATTATAGCATGAATGCAAACATTTATCATAAACACAAAGATATAATAATAACTACATTTATTATTGCCTCTAGGGCATATCTCCAACATTGAGTTAGGGCACACCTTGTCTAGGCTAGTTCTTTGGCTAGAACTTGTTGGAAGATCTTGGTAGGTCTAGGGTATCATGCTTGAGTAGATTGGTCCAATACATCCTAGAAAAATCTGTGAACTTGTGGTTTTAGATCTACATCTAGTGAACTCTGTTTGGAACTGTTCACAGGGTCTTCACCGGAACTTCCGGTGAGCCACGACCGGAACTTCCAGTGCACCATTTTCACCGGAAGTTCCGGCGATTCAGCGGAAGTTCCGGCCACAATGCAACTTTTTCTGTTTGTATTTTTCCAATCTATTTCTTTTGTTTCCTCTTCCGAACTTGTGCACTTATCCCACCTTCCCTCCCTATTCTTGTGCTTTCTTCTCAGGGGAAGGAGAGACTCGCCAAGGCAAGCGTGCCCGCCGACCATCCGCTGACATTCCTCCTGAGATTGATGAGGAAGATGCTGAGGTTGTGCGTCTGACCGCTCAGACTTCTCGCCGGAAAATTTGCTGTCTTGCCCGTCTTCTTTGCTGCAGGGAAGAGGCCTGCTCTTGCTTAGAAGGCCACTGCTGCTGGGCCAGACATGACCAAAGCCAAGATTTCCAAGTGGTCTCAGAAGGCTTACTCTGCATTCAGGTCTACGGATCCCTACCTCGTGCCTCGTGATCGTCTTTGCTTGGACCCTCATTTTCACACCTGCCGTTAGGAACAGATTTATGAAGAAATTTATGCATCAAAGAAGAAGTTCGTGGTTGCTCCTCAGAAGTACATCAATGTGCCTCACATGCAAGAGAAGCAAGTCTACTTTGGAGAGGCTCTTGATATCTGCCAGAAGTTTGGGCTGATTCCCCTCATGGAGCACCGTCAGAACTTTGATGTGATTGCTATTGCTCAGTTCTACTCCACTCTGTTTCTTCACATGCAGTCCTCTACTGAAGGTGTGATGAAGTGGATGACCAGGGACGTGTTTCTTACCGCTACTTGGGCTGAGTTTGCTGAGCTTCTTGGCTATCCCATTCAGCCTGGCCGCGGGGCAAATGGTTGGCGTGTTCATGGTCCTGTAGCTGTTGATCCTGAGGTCCTGGAGCCTCTCTACATTGAAGGGTGGGGGTCTGTTGGGTTTGTGAATCATCTGCTACTAGTTTTTGACATCATGCGCAGGGTGTACTTGAACACCATCTCTCCCAAGGCTGGCAACTTTGATCAGTTTCATGGGTATCAGGTTGACCTCATGCATCAGACTTATCTTCGCCGAGACACTGACAGGTCAATGGATGTTATGCACTTCATCTACTCAGAGATGTGGGTGGCTCTCATTGAAAAGCGCTCCTGCATCTATGCTCCCTACATTCAAACTCTCATCAATCACAAGTGGCTCGAGAAGACTGGCAACCCCTTCCCTCAAGACAACATTACCATTCATGAAGATAAAAAGTTCCGTGTGAGTAAGCACCAGAAGCCTCGTACTCAGGAAGAAAAAGAAGATGCTCTCAAGAAGGCTCAAGATGTTGCTAGTGGTCCCTCCTCTGCTCCTGGTGGATCTAGTGCTGGTGGTCCTTCTCTCCAGAGGCAGCCATCTTGGGCAAAGAAGCTGCTTGGGAAAGTGAAGAAAACTTTTCGCTTCGCAGACCATGAGTATCAGGCTTATGTTGATCAGCGTCACAATATTCAGCGCCAAAAGGCCATCATGGCAGCCCTCAACATTCCTTGCTCACCGGCCTCTAGCTCTGTCACTGCTCCCAAGGAGGATTGGATTCGCAACAACTGCAACTGGTCCGAAGATGAGTCTGACGAGGAGGTCACTGGTCCGCCTGAGTCTTCTCCTCCTCCCCCTTCTCGTGGCTGGGACGAGTAGATTGATCTCTTCTTCCTTTTTGGTGTCTCGATGCCAAAGGGGGAGAAAGATGTCTATTAGGTTGTCTACGGGATTTGCATGGGATGAGTCGCGAGCCTGTTCTTGCCTTTGATCTTTTCTTACTCGCGAACTCTCTAGTTTATTTGTGTGCTTGTGGTTTTATGTCCGTGAACTTATGTGTGCTTGTGGACCATGTGGTATGTTATGTTTGAGACTATGTGGTATCTACTATGTGGTATCTTATACTTTGTCGTGAGTGTGGTATATTGTTGTCATCTCTTGAGCTGTTGCTATGGTGGTGGAGCCTCATTGCTCTTATTGTTATTATTACTCTGTTTGTCTCCACCACATTTAGTTGGTTCTGGTATGATCTCTATCCCTTTTTGTACCTTGCACTTGTGCTATCTTTGCAATTGTTGGGGGGAGCCTCCGTGTATGTGTGCTAGTCCTATCCTTAGAGGTCTTCTCTCTACCTTGCACACATACATGGGGAGCTTGCCCCGTCCATTGCAAAGATTGCTTTGTTTCTATGCAAATTTGTGGGATTGTCATCTAACACCAAAAAGGGGGAGATTGAAAGGACTATATCTTCCCATGATGTTTTTGGTGTTAAAATGACAATCCCAACCGTGTTTTTAACTGTGCTCTTGAGTTTCAGGGGAAACGTCGTTGATGTCTCATTCTATTGTGATGGATGCTCTCTTGTGATCTTTTGAAGACGGTGGCCTTTTAGTCTTCTCCTAGTTTCTTTCCGGTTGTTGTTTTTAGGTCACCGTACTATTAAGAGGGGGTCCATGTTGGAAGGATGTGGGAAATCACTTGTTCTTGCACAAACCTATATGCACCGCCACAGCCATCCCATTATCCCGTGAGAGAGAGCGTGTTTGTTATACATTGGGGCCTTTTTGTCTCTCCGGAACTTCGGTCATAGGCGGAAGTTCCGCTCAAACTTTTTCGGGTTGTTCTACAGTTTGTTCCGACGCTAGTTCCGCCCAAGTTCGATGGCGGTTCAAGACCTTCATTTTTTAAAGTGTGCTATTTGCGAACTTGGCGAACTTGGCCGAACTTGCATCGGAACTTGTCACCAAAGTTCTTGGCGGAACTTCCGCTGGCAAAACTTCGGTCGAGACTAACCCAGCGACCCAAAGTTCTGCCTTGTTCCGCCCCAAGTTCGTGAAGGCTCAAGGTAACCTTGTTTTGAAGCGTGCTATTTGCGAACTTGGTCGAACTTGCTCGGAAGTTCACGGAACTTCCGGTCCGCTTTGACCGGAACTTCCGGCGCTTCTAGAGCGTGGCCAGCAGTCGATGACCGTTGGAGCCAGATGGTCGGAACCGGCCCCTCACCGGAACTTCCGGTGAGGTCGCGAGGCTAGCGGTTCAGCGTGGGAGGCTATTTAAGGCACCCCTTCTTCCTCCCACTTGTCTCTCAATTTTTCTCTCCTCCATTAATGCTTGAGCTTCACCTCACTAGATCTCTCTCTCTAGCCACTCAAATGACTTGATCTTTTGAGAGGTGAGGGAGGTGACCTAGATCTACACTTCCACCAAAGAAGAATTGATTTCCCCCACCCATCCTTTGTGGATCTTGTTGCTCTTGGGTTTCTTGGAACCCTAGACGGTGTAGGGCATCCTCGGAGCTGAGGCGTGTGTTGTAAAGCTTCGAGGTGTCGTTGAGGGCCTCCAATTGAGTTGTGGAGCCTCCCCCTCAACCTTGGTGTAAAGGTTTCGGTTGGCGCCTTCAAGGTCACCGGTTAGTGGATTGTGAGGCCTCCTTTGTCGGAGAAGAAGGTGAGGCCTTTGTGGCGCTCGGGTGACCTTGTGTGGCCCCGACACCTCTCCAACGTATACTTAGCTCCTTGGGAGTGAACTACGGGAATTACATCTCTGTGTCCCCTCGCCGGTTACTTCGTTCCCTTCCTTTACTCCTTGCTATTTACTGTTTTTGTTGTTGGTGTTTGTTTTCTTGCTTTAGGTTGTTCACTTAGTTGCATCTCTAGATAACTTTCTTTCTTGTTGAGCCTAAAAGTGAGAAACAAATTAAAATTGGGTAGACGCCTATTCACCCCCCCTCTAGTTGTATCAAGTCGGTACTTTCAAAGGTGATTTGTGAAGCACCCATAGCCGACATATTGAGCAACAAAGATGCGAGTGGCCGAATAGCAAAATGGGAAATTGAATTGTCACCTTATGCTCTGCAATTCGATAGGAGAGATGCAATCAAATCTCAGGTTGTGGCCAACTTCTTCGTAGATTGGGCCGAAGTACAATATGAGCCACCATTACCAGATCCGAATTATTGGACGATGCACTTTGACGGTTCTAAACTAAGAAATGGTTTGGGGGCAGGAATAGTGTTAACCTCGCCAAAAAGAGACCAACTGAGATATGTGTTGCAGATACATTTTGCCGCGTCAAACAATGTATCCGAATATGAAGCACTAGTCCATGGATTGAAGGTGGCAAAAGAGATTGGCATACGCCGAATCTTGTGCTATGGAGATTCAGATCTAGTAGTACAGCAAGTCTCAGGCAATTGGGATGCGTTGGATGATAATATGGCTTTGTATAGATTTCATGTGCAAAAACTCAGTGGATACTTTGAAGGATGTGAATTTCATCATGTACCTCGGGCAGAAAACGACGCCGCAGACACATTGTCAAAACTCGGATCAACCAGACAGTCAATTCCCCCAGGTATCGCCCTAGAGCACCTGAGGAAGCCATCAATAACACCGTCTCTAGAGTCCGAATCCATCTTTATTCCGGCAAATTCAAGAGAGGATAATGTGCCAATGGAAATTGACAAGCAATGTAACCTGGAATTTCCAAAAATTAAACCAGCTGATGCAAGGATGAGTATGGAGAAATCCGAGGTAGTTATGTCGGCAGAAAATATGGAAATAGATAGTGAGACCACACCATAGAAAATCACACCTATATGGGCGCAACCCATATTCTCTTTCCTTAGAGATGCGATTTTGCCGAATAACGAGATACTGGCAAGACAGGCAGTGAGAAGAGCTAAAGCTTATACAATCATAAACAATGAACTATATAAAAGAAGTGTCACAAGTGTGTTGCAGAGATGTGTGAGCTCGGCGGAAGGCCAGGAGATCCTCCTAGATATACATCAAGGAGAATGTGGACATCATGCCTCATCCCGAGCTTTAGTGGCCAAAGCATTCAGGCATGGGTTTTATTGGCCAACAGCATTGAAAGAAGCCAAAGAACTGGTCTAAAAATGCAATGGTTGCCAAAGATATGCCAGCAAAATACATATGCCTTCATCCGAGTTAAAGACGATACCAATCACTTGGCCATTTTCTGTATGGTGCTTAGATATGGTGGGACCATTTAAGCCGGCCCGAGGCGGGATGACCCACATATTAGTCATGGTGGACAAGTTCACAAAATGGATTGAAGTGAAACCAATAAAGAAATGTGATGGGCCCACAACAGTGAAATTCCTCAAAGATATTATCTTAAGATATGGGTACCCACACAGTGTTATTACAGACAACGGTACAAACTTTGCAGAAGGAGCCTTCGCTAGATTCTGTCAAGGAAAGCACATAAGACTAGATGTCGCCTCTGTGGCTCACCCAACGTCCAATGGGCAAGTAGAAAGATCTAATGGACTAGTACTGTCCGGAATAAAACCACGACTCGTCGAACCGCTGCAAAGGTCGGCAGGATGTTGGATTGAGGAACTACCAGCAGTACTATGGAGCCTCAGGACTACCCCAAACAGATCAACAGGTTATACACCATTCTTTCTAGTGTATGGGGCAGAAGCTGTGCTTCCAGCCGACATAATACATGACTCGCCAAGGGTTACCCAGTATACAACCGCTGAAGTAAATGAGGTATCTCGGCAAGATGATGTCAATCTGCTAGAAGAAGCCAGAGAGCTGGCGTTATCAAGATCAGCTATCTATCAGCAGGACTTGCGACGATATCACAGCAAGAAGGTGAATCCAAGAGTGTTCAAAGAGGGAGATTTAGTTCTCCGGCTGGTGCAACGCACGGCCGACATGCACAAGCTGTCGCCTCCATGGGAAGGACCATTCATTGTGAGCAAAGCATTGCACAATGATGCGTATTACCTAATCGATGCTCAATCACCAGGAAAGAACAGGGCAGACAAAGCCGGCGAAGAATCGAAAAGACCATGGAACGTAGCCTTACTTCATCCATTTTACTCGTAGGAGTCATCCATGACATATTGTAAAATGGTGCTTCAGGAGGGAGCACCAACTATGTATTGAACCTCGGCGTCCAGAGCAGTGACTCGGGGACTGCCATATGTTGTTTTTAAATTTCATGTTATGTATCAAACCTCGGCACCTTGAGCAGTGGCTCGGGGATTGCACTATGTTATTTTTAAGTATGGTTTATGTATTAAACCTCAGCGTCCAGAGCAGTGACTCGGGGACTGCCGCATGTTGTTTTTAATTTCATGTTATGTATCAAACCTCAGCACCTTAAGCAGTGGCTCGGGGACTGCACTATATGGTTTTTAAATAGTGTTTATGTATTAAACCCCGGCACCTTGAGCAGTGACTCGGGGACTACCCCATATTGTGTCTAAGTTTGATTCAGGTATTGGACCTCGGCACCAAAGCAGTGGCTCGGGGACTGACACATACTAAACCTTGGCACCTTGAGCAGTGACTCGGGGACTGTCCTATATTGTTTCTAAGTTTGGTTTATATATTAAACCTCGTTGCCTTGAGCAGTGGCTCGGGGACTACCCTATGTTATTTCTAAGTATGGGTTATCCTTTGTCGCAAGAGTGGGTATCAAACTTCGGCTCCCAGAGTGATATTATTTCGCTCCCCCCAAATACGGTCTTCAAGGTTTACACCCATATTAACAGTCCAAACCACAGTGGTCAAGTGGCAAAGTTTATATGTCTCAAGAAATTGAAGGCCGCCAAAGCAGGGATTCGGACAAACAAGACCAGTTAAAAAAAGTAATAACGATTACAACCATATATGTCTCAGCGGCACACGGCAAAAGAAATTCATACCGCACAAAAGACGGACAAATGTTCCACGTACATCATACGCCCGGCATACCAGGGGTAAGAAATGACTTAGAGGTTTTTAGCTAGAGAGGCAGTGGCTTGGTCAGGGGCTGGGAACTTCGAGGTAGGTGGAACTTCGACCGAGGTTGCCTCGCCCTCCACAGACCCAGGAGCGACTTCGGAGGAAGCCCGAGGCTGCTGAGGAGCGCCAGCTTGCGTAGTGGAATGCCCAGTACCTTTGGAGGAGGATCGCGCATCGTCGTTACCATCTGAGCTCGAACTGGAATCACCAGAAGTAGCCGAGTCACCCTCATCTTCTCCCTGTTCAGCTGAGTTGTTATCCGAGGCATCCTCAACTTCGACCTCATCCTCCGGGTTAGGAAGGAAACTAGGACCTTCATTCCAGTTATGCACGTCGGCATACTCAACAAGCTGGAAGGCACGAGCTTGCCGGAGAGCGACAAAGTCTGGGTCCTCAACCCAACGGGAACCAGTGCGCAAATTTATCAAAATATCAAGAAAAATATCTTCATACCATGACATGATGACAGTGAGAGCCATATCAGCACCAGCTCGTCCGGCCGATTCCCTCCAAAGACTTAGCTGCCTCTCGGATGCCATTAATCTTTCCACCAACAATTTGACCTCATCAATATTAGGAGTCCCAGAAGTATTCAGCCAGAGAACATGGTAGGCTCGGATAGCTTCCTGCACCAAATCCCTGCCCATAATCTTCATCGGACCAACTGCAGCGCCAACAGCAACCAAGAAATCTTCCATCGAGTACTCCGAGTCCGCATCAACAGGAACACCTCGGCGCACACGAGCACTAATCACCGCTTTAGAGCTCACGGGCTTAGCTTCTGGAAAATGGTCTGCGCAAAACACGACTGCATCAGTCAGCAGTAAGAAAGGGAAAAAGATAACTCGGCCGCGGTCAGAAGCTTACGATGAATATAGCTCAGCATTATCTGAAGATCTTTAGCCCAGTCAATCTTGCTCTTCTCAAAGCGAGTGATCTCCTCGCTCATCCCCCGTGTCTTCAGTTCGGCAGCCTCGAGGATCTCTTTATTTTTCTGCAATTGCAGAGCTAGCCGATTTTTCTCCTCGGAGAACTCCTGGTCGACCTTCTCTAATTCGGACTTCTAAGAGAGCTTAAGGGACTCCACCTCGGCACACAAGCGAGCTATCTCGTCATCTTTATCCTTCAGCTGCGCCGAGTGAGTAGCGCTTTGTTCTAAAAAATGCAGCATCACATCAGGCATGGGCGTGCAATCTTGGTGAGATGCTGCAAAGGTTTGTAACTCGGCTTTACCAAAGCCAAAAGAGTTAAAACAAACTTAGTGCACATTTCAAAGGGGACTATATAAAGCAAAAGAGTAACTAACCTTCCAGGGCCTTGACCTTCTTCTCAAGACGGATGTTAAGATTGTTGATGTTCCCTGTTTACCAACAAAGTGAGCCAACATCTCATGTACAAAACAATAAGAGCTTCGGAGATGACGCAAGAGTTTGTCGACTTACCAGCTTTCTTCACCACAGGAATAACCTTCACGTACTTTTCTTGCAATTTTCTATGCACAAAAAGCAGCCTTTGGAATTCGGCGGTCCGCCGGTCATGCGCAACCTAAGCAATAAAGCAAATAGTAAATGGATATTCGAAGCTAAGACAGATCCGAGTCAAGCAAAACTTAACCCGGATCTAGGTGGCTGGATATTCGAAGCTACGATAGATCCGAGTCAAGCAAAACCTTAACCCGGATCTAGGTGGCTGGATATTCGAAGCTACGACAGATCCGAGTGAAGCAACCCTTAACCCGAATCTAGGTGGCTAGATATTCAGAGATAAGACAGATCCGAGTCAAGCAAAACCTTAACCCGGATCTAGGTGGCTGGATATTCGAAGCTAAGACAGATCTGAGTCAAGCAAAACTTAACCCGGATCTAGGTGGTTGGATATTCGAAGCTACGAGAGATCCGAGTCAAGCAAAACTTAACTCGGACCTAGGTGGCTGGATATTCAAGGTTCAGACAGACCCAACTCAAGCAGAATTTAATGCAAATCTAGTTGGATGGAGGTTCGAACTCTAAGATAAAACCGAACTAAGTAAAGCATCATAAAACTTCCAAACGAATAACAAGTTATTCGGTTGCAAGCTTCGGGGACTAGAGTATATATATAATAGCATCCGGAGAACTAATCAAAACCCCATAAAACAATTACCTCATTCATCTTGTCACTTTCAAGAACGATCTTGGCAGCCTGATGTAGGCGGCTGCTGATATCGGAGAGTTGAAACGGCTGGCTGCTGGGATTACCCTCGAACTGGTCGGCAGTGTTCCAATTGTTCGCATACTCGACCAACGAGCCGAGACTGTTCCCACTCTCCGTGCGAGTCAGAACTTTACCTCGGACATGTTGGGTAACAACCGCCGCCGCCGGACTCTTGTGAAGAGCAAGCTGTCTATCAGCGGCCGGGGTAACAGTGCTCTTGGCAGAGGAAACCCCCTTGCGCAGCGCATCAGCAATTGTAGGCTGAGATGAGCTGGCAAGTCCTTTCTGAGAGGGCAAAGGTTTGGTAACAATGACCTTTCTTGCCTTAGGAGAGGCGTCAGTAGGAGCCGATACCTCGGCACTTGGAGCAGCGTCCTTGGGAGCCGGAGGAATTACGGTTGCAGAGGGCGCCGAGATATCGATATCCTCGGCTGGAGTTGGTGTCACAGTAGAGACCGCGGGGGTCGGAGGAATCTCAACAGAAACATCGGGGTTCACGGAGGAGGCAGCAGGTTAGGTAGGAATATCTGTGGGCCGAGATGTATCGGCATCAACAGGAGAAATCTCAGGCGCATCATGGCGAGGTGGCGTCTGATTCCGAGCAGGAGGAGAAGCAATGCGAGCAGGACTCGGAACTCTGGTATCCTCAGGAGGCGGGGGAGAAGGCGGCCGAGTCGTATGACTCGTCATGCTGGGACCGCTGGGCTTAACAGAGAGAGGAGCCCTGCAAAGACAGAAGATGTCAAGTTAGAAGGAGAAAGAGATAAACAAGAAATACAAACAAAAGTAACTCACCCAAGAACCGGGCATAGTTTTACGCCGGAGGTGCTGGGCTGACTCTTCGTTCGCTTCACAGGAGCAGCACGAGGCATCACCGGAGCTCTGCGTTTCCCCGAGGTAACGGGAGGCCGGGAGGCAAGAGGCTCGACGTTGTGAACCTGACCGGCCGGATTAGCTGATAAAATAGAAGCCGGAAATGCATAAGAAATTGGCATTGCGGCAACTACCTCTAGAACTTGGACCTCGTCCGAATCACCTTCCTCCTCCTGGGCCGAGGCCTTGCCGCGAGCGTGAGCCGGAGCGAGATCCGACTTGGGAACGAACTCTTCTGAGTCCGGCTCCCCATGTCCGTGTATTCGATCCATGAGACCACGGGAGTGCCAAAACCTCGGCGTCCTCAGTCTTCTGCTCCTCAAACCTCTGTAGGACAAGAAAGAGAAAAAATAGCAAGAAGAGTCACGAACGCGATTAGGAAGCAAAACACAAAGACATAAACTCACCTCGGGAGGGGGATGCTCGTGGGTGAACGGCTTCAACCCCCAGGCCCAGTCCTCCGGCATCTTCGTCTTAAAGATAGCCCGGACAAGTTTGAAGATGAGGTAGTTGTCCAGCTCCACCGTCGAGACTCGGTTGGGATCAAGAGGACCGCTCATATAGCAGAGCTTGTGTGTGCGTTTACGGAAGGCAGATCCGGCCGATGAAGGTAGTCATCAGATCCTCACCGCGTAGCCCGGAGCGGATCAGTTCCTTCAGCCGAATCTCAAAAGCCTCGGCCAGAGCATGAATCTTCTTCGGATTATAGGTCCAATTCTGCTTGGAAGGGGTGCCGATGGAAAAGGAAGGAAGCCGAATCCTATCCTCATTCCCAGAGTTCTTGACATAAAAGAATGACTTATGCCACTTTTTGCATGATTCTAAACCTGCGACGTGAGGAAATTCGGATTTCCTCCGAGGTGTGATTGACGCGGCACCACATTGGGTAAGCAGCTTCTTGGAGGGATGAAGAGATTTGTTTGGGACCACGTTAGATCGAATCTGGAAAATCTTTGACCAAACATGCACAGACGGCCATAGGCCAAAGTATCCCTCCGAGGCATAGATGAAGGCAGAAAGAGAGGCAATGGCGTTAGCAGGCAGGTGATGCGGCTGCAGGCCGAAGTAATCGAGGAATTCCATAGCAAAATCACTAAGGGGGAGACCAAACCCGCGAGCAAAATGTGACATGAAGACTACATACTCGCCCTCCCTAAGAACGGGAGAGGATTCACTGCCGGGTAAGCGACAAGCTACCGGCGAGAACTGGCGAGTTCGGATTATCCACTCAATCTCGACGGGTGAGAAGAGCCTGCCACGAGCCACGCTCGGGCCCAGAGGCAGCATCGTCATCCTCGATAAGGGCACCGCTGACAGAGCTCGACATGGGGTCGCCGGAGAAATTTACGGAGGAAGAACTAGCGGCGGAGGGAAACTTAGAACTGCACGGCCCCGTCGTGATTCTATGTGGAAACGGCAGCGGAGCAGCGAAGGAGCTACCGCGCGAAAATGAAAGGGAAACATAGGAGTCTAGAGGAAAGCCTAGGCGATGGGACCGGAAGAACTCACCGGCGCAGCGCGAACAAGCCAGGGCGAGGCGACGGAGCGGTCTGGCGGGGTCCTCGCCGTTGGAGATCCAGATGAACGCACGGCGGCGGAGTCGCGAATGGGCGCAGAGGCCAGAGGAAGGAGAAGGGCGCAGGTGAGCGGAGGGGGAAAGTGAATCTCCCAGCCCCGCACCCCTCTTTATAACCGAGCCGCCCGCGAGGTAGTGGGATCGTGGGTGTGGCGGTTAACCGTGTAGATCGTGTGCGCCGCATGACCGCACGCCGCTAAGCGGAACCGCACCAAGGGCCACACGGTGGAAAAGAAGGTCACGATCCCCAACGAAAATGGCACGCGAGGCGTCGATACGACGCCGACAGCGCAGCAGCGTAGCTCGGTCAAGAATCTAGAGGAACAAAAAACTAGAGAAACAATGATGAGTATGACACGTAGGACGAGGCGTACGCGAGAAGATACGATGATACCTCGAACAAGAAAAAGATAACTCGGAAACAATGCAGAACGAAAGTCATGAAACTGATACGGCCCGGCCGAAGTTGTCGACGGGGCCATACCAGCTTCGGGGACTAATGTTGGGAAGGTGACCCCGGATAGGGTAAAGACGGGGAAAGACGGAAGGGTGTTTCCCGTCTAGTTTCCGAGTTATACTCTGAGTCGGCCGAATCCTGTAGAGGTCGGCCGAGATAGGAAAGGGCAGGACCCTTATGATAATGGCAAGGCATTACCCGGCCGAGATACTGAGTAAGTCGGCCGTGTTAGCCCGAATAATCTTACTGCAGGTGAAGGACAAGCCGAGTTACGCGAGGCGTGGTAATCTGAAGCTTAGAGAAGGAGAAGCCTAAAGTCAAACTCTAGCCGCAGGCTAGGGAGAATTTGAGCGGAGCCAAGCACAAGGGACAAAGGCGCAGAGCGACAGACGGGCAGAAGGAGGTCACGGAGGTGACGGTCCTGAAGCCCGAGGCACGCAGGAGGGACCCTCTGGAACCTTGCCGTCATTAGAAGGGCGACAGGGAAAGGAGGCCGCCAAACTACTATATTGGGACAAGCATATTCCTCGAATATGCTTGCCACGTCAGCCCTAAAGGAGCCCAAGGCTCTCCTTTATAAGGGGACGCTTGGACCCTGAGGAGGGCATCGGCTCATTTAGTACCGTTAGGCTGGTAAAGTTCTTCCTTTCTCCTTGTATACAGCTCAAGGAGCACTTGTAGCCCAAGGAAGGAGAAATAAAGATCTTTGTCTTAGTCTTTTGTGTGTAGAATCAACTGCATCTTCCCTCCCCAGATCCCTCTAGCATCCATTGGCCCCATACTTTAGCCTACCCATGGCATCTGCCGTGCCACCACCACGACAGTACCACCTCTGCAGAGTGTCAAACTATTCGAATAGTCGCGTCCGTGGTTATGGACAGTTGGAGTGGCCATACTGTTCCGTCGTCAGATGTTTTCAAAATGACTTGTAAAATGATTCATGACTTTGACTTGACCACAACAGGGCTGTGATATGAAATTCAAGTTCCCACTTAGGTGTTATAAAACTTTCAACTAGCTTTCTTTGCTTCTGAACTCAGTAGAGATAAATTTGGCTTTTCCAAAACAACCAAGAGCTTAGTATTTCCTACTCAAAACCCATTTCACTTGTTATTATTAGTTTGCAAGTACTTAAAGAGTACTCATGGATTTGTTCCTGGATATTTCCGTGGCCAGACTATGAAGAGGACTATCAGGAGGACGGACAGTAGGAAGGTTACGACAACTATGATTATCTCCCATTGTCAGTATTGCCTATGACCATAAAAATGGAGTCTCGCCTACGCTACCGTTATTATTACGTTATTCCGCTGCTATGATTGTATTAAGACTGGATCATGAGATCCTTATTTGTGTAACACCTTATGTACGATTTGTAATGGATGATGTACTGTGATATCCAATCTGTTATGTCTCGTAAAAATAGTAATCCTGGGATTATGATATATGGCATAACAGGCATCTGAGATTAAAAATTCGGGTGTTGACAATTTTAATTTTATTTTGGTTTTTATTTGTGTTTTCTATTTCACGGAAAAAATGGATAAGCCCGCTGGGACCACCCCGACCCAAATGAATAAGGACCAAAATGGCTTCTTTTCTACTACCTCCGTTTCAAGGCTTAAGGCGCACATGCTTTCCAAAGCAAAATTTGACCAACAAAATCTTGATTATATTGTACATAATTAGTACCGTTGGATTTATATTGAAAAATACTTTCCGGTGATACTAGTTTTATACCAAAACTCTTTACGTATTTAAAGTAATTCTTGGTCAAAGAAAAAACACGCAAAACGAGGACGCCTTAAACCCTGAAACGGAGGGAGTAGTCTGCATGCCGACCTGCCAACCTAGAGGCGGCGGCATACTAAAACCAATCTAGGTTTCGTCCCCCTCGCCGGTGACGCCGCCGGTCTGCTCCGTCTCCGGTGGCCTTAGGGCCTTGGAGGCGTGGCGGACCATGGCCTTTCGTCGGTGCGAGGGTTTCCGTTTAGACTTTTTCATGTCTTCGTCAGGACGTTGAGGCGGCGGCTACGTCCTGAAGTCAGAATAAGGTCCTCCCCGCTCTATCCTCGCTCTGGTGGTGCATCTAGCACTGACGGAGGATGCGTGGGGTCGAGTGTCCGGCAGATCTCTTTGGATCCGGTCGTTTTTCATATTCGTCCGTGTGGTTTCAGGTCTCTTTCGATCTACGGTTGTCGTCTTCAGCGATGGTTGCTGCTCTAGTGCGCTGGTTCTTTTGGGTCTTAGCATGACGACTTCCCATTTTTCTACTGCAACAAGCTCTACAACGAAAAGCTTTGCCCGGCTCCGGTGATGGAGGGGCAAGGACGGCTGCGCGCCTTCGGCTCGTGCTAGTGTTTATAGTCGGCGCTAGGTGGTTCAATGATCTAATTATAATTTTATTACTTTTAAAACTCTTTATACTGCTGTTGATTGATTATCAATAGATCGGTGGAATTTCGAAAAAAAAAATTGATTCAGACATCTTCGATGTTCGAAATGGGTTCGTTCGGTAGAGATGTCCTAATGTATTTGAATATGTGCACATAGTTGTGTGCTCGTGCACGGGTCTATTTTGTACTCCTTGTTAAACCTTTTTCAGGGCTAAAGAAGAAAATCGTGCAAATGCCTGTGCACCCATGTGCTGACCTGACTGTTACCTGTCCTGCGCGGTGCACGCTGAGCATAGTAGACGACAATGACACACGGGGACGGAACGTGACGCGACGGTCCACGCGAGGCCAAACGTGAGGAGGTCAGACCGTGTCCACGAGTTACGCTCGCGGGCCCACCCGCCAGTGACACCAGCGTGGCGCTTATCCTGGGTCCAGCTAGGCGCTCGCCCGCACCACCAACACCAACCAAGCACCAAACTTCGTGAGATACTCCGCCGCCGGCGACGGCCGCCCGCCCGTCCCCGCATGCCGATCTCCGCCGGCATCCGCGCGCCGCCGCACGGGGCATCCTTATCCGTGCCCGGGAGGCGGTTCCGTCTCCATCCACCGGCCTCCGTAGCGGCGGGCGGCGTCCGGCGCAGGCGGCTCGGGGTGGTGGTCGCGGCGGCCTCTTCGGCGGCGTCGCCTGACGAGCTCCACGCCCGCGGGAGGCATCTCCACGGCTTCCCCGAGGTGAGCGCCGATGGTCCTCCCGTTCTCGGCGGAGCGTGTGTCCGTTCTTTTGTTGTGTAAAATTCTACAATTATGTATTTGACATAAATTTACCACACATGTGGATATCAGCTGAAAATGAAATTATGAGCATCTGACTAATCACCTCTAGATTGAGATGTCTCCAGACAAGTGTAAGGAAGTCATTTAGCTTTCACTGCGAAGAATAGATTCTTGTGTTCTTTCTTCCACAGGAGAACTTATCTAGATAGACCTGTCCTCTTTGAATCCTAGTGTATTGTTGTATCTCTACTGTTCATTATACTGACGCTATTGTATTGATTGCAGGAAGCTTCACTATGGAACTTGATAAAAGATGTAGAGCCTCTGGATCTAAGTGTAGTCCAGAGAGATGTCCCTCCTGAAACTGTGGATGCAATGAAGAGGACTGTTTCAGGCATGCTGGGTCTGCTTCCGTCGGATCAGTTCAGTGTTGTCGTGGAGGCCCTCTGGGATCCCTTCTTCAAGCTGGTGATATCTTCAATAATGACAGGGTATGCTTTTCTCCGGAAGCGTACCTTTTTACAGTTGAATTTGATCTGGTCAGTCAAAAGAAGTCACATTTTGGCATGATCACCTTTTGCAAATGTGTGCATATACAAGTAGGAAATGACTTGATGTTGTACTAGGTCAACTAATAATGTGAGGTGGACTGGAGAATCATGCCATTGGTGGTAGGCTGGTAGCCTGCTGTAGCGTTGATTGTATATCTATGTATAGGAAATCGAAACTCTATGTCACTGGTCACTGTAATTTGCACAGTTGTTATGACAGTTCTCTGCACTTTGATTCACATATGTGACATGTGAAAGCATGTTTTGAGGCTGCAAAGTGTGATCCATGAAATGTGAATCTTGCATAATTTCTCTGCCTACATGATTTAATGTTGGTACAACTTTTGTCTTGTCTCTTAGACATTTGTCACCTATAACGTGCAAATCTTGCTTGAATTCTTCCATTCCCTTCACTTGCTATCGAAAGGCTTCATTTTTTTTCTTCATAATTCTATGAACCACAGGTGAAATAAGTTGTGAGCTAAACTTGATTCTTCAGATTTCAGCCTGAAACTGATCTTTATGGCGCTCAACTTTTTCTAGTGACATTGAACACTTTGTTTTGTTCACTTTTACCATTACAGAAAATCTGAACCAGCTCCTGCCTCCTGGTTGTTTTAGCCTCCTTGTATGTGCATTTGGTTAGCATTGCCTACTCACAGGCATGAGTACAGGATAACCATGCTTGAGTGTACCAGGGATTATCATTACTCAAAACTACTTTGTTTCTGTTTCAGGTACACTCTGTGTAATGCTGAATACAGGCTCTCTCTTGAAAGAACCCTAGAGCTGTCTGATGGTGAAACCGAATGCAAGGAAAGATACAACACTGAACATAGTCACAGTGACCTTGATCTGGGAGGACCTATGGATGTTTTGAGATTGTCAGAAGATGATGAATTGACCAATGAATCAGAAAAGAGGGATGAAAATGTATTGCCAGAAAAGGTCGGTGGACTAGAGAACTTAAACGCTCAAGCAAAAGAACATATTCTCCAATTGCAGTATCGCTTGGATTCCATGGAGAAGGTAACATCTATCTCATACCTGATTTTGCAAGTCCAGATGGTTATTACTCCATCCTTTTCACTATATTTGCCCCAAGCCTTTGGGATACTCTGTCTCAAAAGGCCTGTCCATTGGGGAACTCAAAAGTCTAGTTATTGTGTTGATATCACTATATATCCCTATTGATTTAATTTTGGAATGGCTAACTGGTTGTGTTGTGTTATTTAATAGGAGTAAGTATGGTAACTTCTCAGTTACTTTTCTCAGCATTAGTGCTTCCTTAGTCTGTGTGTGGCGGGCTGACCGGCTGAGGATAAATATAGTGAAACAGAGGGAGTAAGAGCAAGAACAACAGTATAGCCAACTGCTGGCTATAAGGTAGTGCCATGTCATCTAGTCAACTTAGTAGCCAACATGTACAACAACAAATTATAGTAATATACTAGTTTATCAATACTTGGCCCACCATTCACTCTCACAAAGCATCTAGGAGCACGTGTTAGAGCTAGCTCTTGCATGAGAGTCCACTCTCCTTCTCTCTCCTCCAACTCAGCACAAATATACTATTTAATGTATTATAACCAGATGATGTTATCTTATTGTACTTGCTCTAATAGACTTCTCACTGTTAAATGGTTGCCTGTTTTCCTGCATATTATCTATCAAAGTTCATAGACCTACTATGCCAGAGCCATGGGGCATTTTTTTATTTTATCAAATCACCTTTTTGTGTCAAGAATGTCTACCTCGTGCAAGATTAGCTAGTTTCTGTGACTCGAGATGTCACTTAGCGACAAATTGGTCCCATTTCCTTTTTTGTTATCTTCTTGACTTAATCTTTCACTTGTTGGCCATTGCTGGAAATTTAATTGGATGCCAATTCCATTTTCAATCTTTCAGGAGCTACATGAACTCAAGAGGAAAAATTATTCCCTGCAAATGCAAGAATTTTCTGGAGAAGACAAAAATGAGTTATTGAACTACTTGAGATCTTTATCACCTGACATGGTTTGTTCTGTCTCTGACCTTTTCATCCAGCAGTAATCTGTTTCCGCTTCTTTCTACATATCTAAGTGCTTTTCATGGGCACTTAGTTGAACAAATCAATAACATCCCATGAAATTATATTAGCTTCTCATGATCCGTGTGTACCTATTTTATGTCTGATTTGAGCTACTGACTATTTTTACAGGTTATGGAACTCTCGGAACCTTCCTGCCCCGGTGTGCAAGAAGCCATTCATTCCGTGGTACATGGTCTTCTAGCAACTCTCTCCCCCAAGATGCATGCAAAGCCCCCTCCACCATCAGAGAACATGGCTGGTGGAACCCTAAATTATGGAAATGGGGATGATGACCGTGCTGAGCTCGTGGAGGATGTGTCGCTCCCATTTCAGCCCCTCATATCTATTCCACGTGATCATCTTGCACGTCTACTTTTTTGGTAATACGAATGGATCGATATATTTCCTTTTCTCTGTTGTCAATTCACCACTTGTTGAATGCTGAACTTTGATCATCCATGCCTCCAATCGCTGTTCAGGTGTATGCTGATGGGCCACTACATCCGAGGCCTCGAGCGCCGGTCAGAGCTTTCGCAGCTCCTGGCATTGTCTAGAGACATGAGGTCGTGATTTCCTGGTGATGACGGCCACGCTTGGAATTATGAAGCTTCTGATGGTTGGTTGTCCCGAGAGAACGGGAATGTAATGGCTGATCCGTATCATCTGTGGCACAAGAAAGAGAAGGTCCGCGAACCAGGGTATGTGAGCTCCTGTTCGCTATTGCCACATACCTCGAAACAGCTGAGCTGCCTGCGGACTGGCAGGTAGCACCTGTGAAGTTTCCTGGTGTTATTTCTTTTCGCTTCCTCGTGCTGTGCATATGTTCTGGTAGTTTGGACTGTTGATCAGTAGTGATCCCCTCTGTGACCCTTTTGTTATTTGTGAAGTTTGGTTATCTGTAATTTTGTGGTTGTATGATACTCCGGTATATAGTCGAGTCAGATTGATCAAAGGCCATTATTAGTAGTTTGTGTCTTGCAACATGACGCTCGTTCCCACTTGGGTTGAAAATGGTACTCCATTTGATCCATAATAAGTGTCGCTTATTTTGTACTAAGCTAGTATAAACTTTATACTAGATGAGCGACACTTGTTATTATGGATTAAAGGGAGTACGGATTATTTCCTCATTGACTGATTGTCCTACCGAAGGCTCATGGAAATCAAATGCAGATTTATGGAAATCAAATGTGGATTTGTTGAATGCTCATGGAAGGCAAATACGATTTTGTTTTATGCTCATCGAAGGCAAATACAAATTTGGTTGGATACCTGTTCTACCGATGCTCTACATCTACTCCGCCAAATCCTCTCCAAGTGGACTAGTGACCTACGCCTGAGCCAACCTCATTCAACGTTAACTCGTTCCTATCCTATTCTGACTTGGATACTCCTTTAAATAGCTTGCTACTTCATACAAAAACTATATGTATTCTTAGACAGGAATCACAAGATCTGTGCCAAGGTACCAAGAAAGATGGACAAGAGGGCATGGATACGTAGCCCAAGAATCAACAACTCCTGTGCTGAAATCTCCGGTCCCACCGGAGTCTCCGGCTACCTCACATCCGTGTTTCTAGCTCCGATCTTTTAGGCCCGTGAAGGCACCAGTGATACCTTGTAGATGCCCAGATCGAAGACCACTCGGAGTCCGACCAAAAACACCGAATCTAGAACGCCTGACCGGAGTCTCCGTCACACACTCACAGGGGTCTCTGCCCCAGCCCCAAGTGATTCCAGATTGCGTAATCCTGTTGGACCTTAGTCCATGTAACACCCAATTTGTCTAGAATTCCTGTTTTATACCTAAACTACCCATGTTTAAGTGACTGGCCTATATATAGCCTCCACCCTCTATTATAAATAAATTCTAGATATAGATAATAAACTAGAAAACTCTAAGATTGGATCTTTTTCTAGTTGTATCTCATCTCCCTTTCTAAGGGAGCCCATATTATCACAAACTTTTTTGGATTTTACCTATGGTGTCCAAGTTTTACAAGGCCTTCATATTATGTGTCACAAGTTGAAGTTGTCAAGATCCTCACCGAAGTGTTCTTACTCTTCGTTTGTGATTGAGGAAATTCTTTGTCCGATACCGATCCCCCTTGAGGATGTATTGGGTCGATAGCCTTCGAAGTGAGTAATTGGCTTTTATATGTGTTGTGTTTGTGTGTGTTCTTCGTGTGGCGTGAGTTCGTCTTCGCCTTCTTCCCCTTTTACCCCATGATATCCATGACTCCCCTGGAGAAACCGTGAAAGATCGGGCCATCCTATTGGTTAACCAACAACATATTCGTATCAAACCCTAAAGTTTCTCACAGATTTTTCCTCAATTTGGTATTTCACCATAAATTTAAAAAATCCAAAAAATAGCCCAAATTTGCCTTCGTATCGACCTCTTGATTGGGTGTCTTTCTAGTGGTTTTAATCCATGGAATACTTGTCTTAGGACTTGGTCTATTTTGTGTGCATTTTCTCAGCCCAATTTGGTCAATTTCCCACGAATTTGAGGCTTGGAGTCCAAGATTTCTGCCCAAAAGGATGAATAACTCGCGTGACTCCAAGCCTAGAGTCTCCGACACAAACACACCAGAATCCCTGGTTGGACCGAAATCTCCAGCCAACGGCAATCGCAGTCTCTGGCTTACATCCCTTGTTTGCCTCTTTTTTGTTTTGGTTAACCTTTCTTTGTTGTTTGTGTTTTGTGCGTGTGTCATAACCTAACAGCAAGCTTCCGCAACTCCATTCGCGCTCTTCGACACCATGAACTCAAGCTATCCCCCAACCGACTGCAAGTCAATCATCATCAAGATATTGAAGGTATAACTTGCGTCACCTTGTTAACCCAACTTCTTTTTTGTGTGCTACCTATCCTATCGAGAGTAGCTCATTTTGTGTTTGCCCAAGCATTTTATACTTATCCTTGAATAATGATTGACATGGGTATGCCCTATGGGTACTCGATATTATCCTATCTGGTCCGGCCCAGCGGGATCCCACGTGATGATCCGTACCTGATGATGAAGCCCAAGAAGGATTCGGGTGGCCTAGGCCCATGAAGGAGGCGATTCCTTGGAGGATACACTGGCATTAGATACAGAGTTTAAAGGGTAAAACCCTAATCTATAACCGACTCGATCTAATCCCGAGACCTCTCCTCTCCATATAAAGGGCAAGAGGGCATGACAAGGAGGAATATGAAACACCCTAGCATACACACTCGCCAGATCTTATCTACGCACCCCTGTAACCTTCGGTTTCGCCATCAACCAAGAGCAGACAAGCAGGAGTAGGGTTTTCCCTCCGGGGCCTAAACCTGGGTAAATCCTTTGTCCCGTGTTGCTTGTCTATTAGTCGAACACGATATCCAGTGCACCCCTCTTCCTCAAAATCCAAGCCCATAACAAGGGGAATTGACGATTCGAACCCTCGTCAGTAATAGTGTATAAGCAATAACAAAAGTTGACTTTCCAGCATAAAGGGAGAGAGAAAATCAAAATAAATAGAAAAAATTCTTCCAATACATAGAAGAGTCCGAGAGCTTGCAAGAAAGAGAAAAGAGCGAACAACGCAAGTGCAGAAATCTGGTGATTTTACTATTTTGGCAAACAAGCTACGGTCTCTTCTTGTGTTAGCATGACGTCGAGCTTAGTCTTGTGAGGAAATTTTGTTGCTCATTTTCCATAGTCGTGCTAACCCCATTTATATCACATGTGTGTTTTAGTTATAGGTTTCCATCATTTTGTGGCCTTTTTTCTTTGAGTTTTGTTCATTTGTATTTCTCCACTTGTTACAAATAACATTGCATTTTGATATGTTCGTTTGGTGTCCCACTTTTCTAACCCATCCACCATAAGCCTTTTTGAGTGTGTGTGTAGCTTTTATTGCGAGATTCCTTCTCGTTTCGCTTTTCAGGTCTTTTGCTCTCAAGTGCAGCTACTTGTCCAATACAATATCTTCAAAGCAAGGCGAAATAACTAGCTCTCCCTGCATATTACATTTCCATATACAATACTTTTATTGGCTCATGATGGCTAGGAGTGGAGAAAATATTGAAGCTCATGTGGAAGGTAATGGCCTATACATGACTCGAAATATTCATTTCATAGTGGAATAACCTTTCAAGCAACGGTTCAACAACATTGAGACGTGTCTCGATCAACAATTTTAAGAATTTCGTGTCGAATAGAAGAACATGGAATGCTGCATGAACGACTTTGGACAACATATGCATGCTATGCACCATAATTTGAGGTCCTCCAACAATCTATTGAGAACCTTGATACTCTACCTCGGCATCACTCACGTGCTTCGACTTCTTCATGCACCATACTCCGAATCTCAAAGAACAACATGCAGGTTCTTCAAGGAGACATGACATCCCTCTTGAAGGATAAGAAAGCTCTTAGCAACATATATCGTCTCCAAGGCATGTGGAAACCTCAAATCTATGATGGTGGCCCGTCTTCATCAAGGTCCAACTCAAGGCATGATGAACCACATCGCAGGGCAGTCATTATTCAAGATGAACCACCTCGTGAAGAACCACGAGCGGAACCACGAGCTCGACATCGATAAAATCATCAACCCCAAGACCTTCACTTGACTATAAGTGACGAGTCCAATGTGGAAGATTAAGAACTCCGTCGACATGAAGACCATCCAATACATAATCGTTGATAAGAACGGGTACCCAATATTGTCCTATATGGTTTGGCCCAACGGGAGCCCACGTGATGATCTACACCTGATGATGAAGCCCAAGAAGGATTCGGGTGGCCCAGAAGGCCAGGAGGGCACGACGAGAAGGACCTATCTCAACCCTAGCATACACACCCACCATGTCTCATATGTGAACCCTTGTAATCCTTGGTTTCGCTGATAATCAAGAATAGACAAGAAGGAGTAGGGTTTTACCCCCGGGGGCCTGAACCTAAGTAAACTTCGTGTCCCGCATTGCTTGCTTGTTAGCCGAACGAGATCTCTAGTGCACCCCTCTTCCTTAAACCCAAGTCCATCAAGTATGGGCATTGATGTGAACACCCCACGTCAATTGGCGTTGTCTACGAGAACCGAGAGCATTGATGTTTTGATCTCGATGACCCTATCACCTGCCATCTTTGACTCGTCTGTGTTGGATAACCATCTCCTCTTCGATGCCATCAACTTCACCATCCACTCGCTGACAATATGCTCGGCCTTTGATTCCGTAGGAGACGCAGTCGACATGATGATCGTGTTGGAATTATGCCCTAGAGGCAATAATAAAGATGTTATTATTATAATTCTTATTCATGATAATGTTTATATTCCATGCTAGAATTGTATTAAGCGGAAACTTTAATACTTGTGTGGTTTGTGAACAACACCGTGTCCCTAGTACGCCTCTATGGACTAGCTCATTGATTAATGATGGTTAAGGTTTCCTAACCATGGACATGAGTTGTCAATTAATAATGAGATCATATCATTGGGAGAATGATATGGTGGACAGACCCAAACTAAGCGAAGCAATTAGATCGTGTCATCGTGTTCGTCTTTGCGAAGCTTTTCTTATGTCAAATATTGTATTCCTTAGACCATGAGATAATACAACTCCCTGGTATCGGAAGAAAGCTTTGAGGTCATCAAACGTCATCCTATGAGAGGGTGATCATAAAGGTGTCTCTCGGTGATCGGAAAGTATCATTGGGTTGTATGTATCGAGATGGGATTTGTCCCCAAGTCGGAGAGATATACTTGGGCCACTCGTGTCGATATCAACACGCTTGCAAGCATGTGGTTAAGGAGTTAATCACAAGGTGATATCGGATTACGAACAGTAAAGTACTTTGTGAACGAGATTGAACTAGGTATGATGCAAGCGATCAAATCTCGGGCAAGTAAAATATCGCGATCTGAAGGAATATATATATGGGATTGATTGAATCCTGGCATCATGGTTCATCCGATATGATCATCGATGAATGTGTGGGAGTCAATATGGGTTTCAGACCTCTGTTGATTATTGATAGAAGATCATGTCGCATATTCTCGAACCATGAGGTCACACATAACGTGTGTCGACGCTAGGATAGATTGGATAATTGGTTTATGAGTTTTTGTTGGTCTCGGATGGGATCCGGGACATCACGAGAGGTTCCGGAGTGGTCGGAGAATAAGATTCATATAAGCATTGCAGTTTTGGAGTTCAGAATTGTTCGGGTTAATCGGTATTGTATGCGGAGCTTCTAGAACCTTCCGGAAGGGACCAACGTGGCCCCACCTTCCGGGAGGGGCATGGGCCTATGAGGGAGTGTCCTGGACGCATTGGGCCAGGGCACAAGGCCCATAGGGCCCAGCCGGCCAAGGGGGTTTTAAACTCGAGATAGACCTTCTAGAAGGGGGGGTTTCCTTGCCCCCCACTCCTTCTCCTTGGGGCCGCCGGTTTGGCTTGGGGGAGGGGCTAGGGCTGCGCCTACCCCTCTATATAAAGAGGACTGGGTGCGCACTAACCCCCCACACCTTCCCCTCCAAGAGCTAGCTGCCCTGCTGCCCTCCTCTCTCCCTCCGCTTGTTGTGGCGAAGCCTGTTGAAATTCTCCACCATATACACCACGCCGTCGTGTTGTAGATCCAATCTCTCCACCATACTTGCTGATCCGAGGAAGGAGGCGTCAGTGCTGCGTGTGCATCTCACGGAGGCACCGCCACTTGTGGTGCTAGATCGGATCGGATCGCGAGGAGAAGCGAAATGCGACTACATCACCCACGTTCCGAGCGTTCATTATGCGCGAATCTTCAAGGGTATGAAGATCTAATCCAATCTCTCTCGTTGTTTGCATCTCCTAGATTAGATCTTGGCTTTCCTCTGTTCGCATCCGTAGAAAATTTTGATTTACTATGCCGAAACCCTTGATGGTATCGAGCTAGATCTATGCGTAGATGTGTTTCACGAGTAGAGCATAACATGGTTGTTGTGGGCGTTGATGTTTTCTGTTGCAAGCCTCTTGTTTGTGTTCTTCTTATGGCGGGATAGTGAGATTGAAGCGGTCCAGGCCAACCTTACGCGGCGTCGTCATGAGACCGGCTCCGCACTTGACGTGGCTTGTCCCACATGCGGTGGTGGATGTCGTTTCTCTCACTATAGTTGTCATGGGATTAACACGAGTTTGGCAACCATAATATCACCGCTGCGACTTTCCGTAGGTAAGAATCATTCTTAGCATCTACTCGCATAAGCCACGTAAAACATGCAACAACAAAGTAGGCGTCTAACTTGTTTTTGCAGGAGTGTTTTCGTGATATGGTATGGCCCAAGATGTGATGTGTATAATGTATGCGATGATCATGTTTTGTAATGTTTCACGACTTGCATGTCGATGAGTACACAACCAGCAGGAGCCATATGGTTGTCTTTATAATTGTGTATGACCTGTGTGTCAACTTCTTATGCGCCATGTAATAGTTTCACTTTATCGCTAAGTAGTTAGCAATAGTTGTAGTTGCTATTCGTGGTGGAGGCAATCATGGTGGAGTGATGGAGATCATGCCGGCACGCACAAGATGGAGATCATTGCGCGAAGATTGGCTATACCATGTCACATAAAGTTATATGCATGTGATGTTTATCCTTTTACGTATCTTATTATGCTTAGATCGCGACGGTAGCATTATAAGATGATTCCTCACTTAAAGATCAAGATAAAAACTGTGTTCTCCCCAAGTATGCACCGCTAAGTTAAAGTTCGTCGTGTCCAAGCATCACGTGATGATCGGGTGCTATAGACTCTACGCTCACATACAACGGGTGCAAGCCAGTTTTGCACACGCGGAAATACTTGGGTCTAACTTGACGAGCCTAGCATGTACAAACATGGCCTCGGAACACATGAACCGAAAGGTTAAGCATGAGTCATATGAATGATATGATCGACACTTCGTTGTCCACCATTGAAGCCACATCTCTTCTCGTGATGATCGGATTAGGTGTGGTGAATTTGGATCATGTTCACTAAACAACTTGAGGGATGTTGAATTTAGTGGGAGTTCATCTAGTAATTTGATTAAGTTGAACTATTTATCATGAACATAGTCTAAGTTGCACTTGCAAATACTGTAGATCACATGGCCAAGTCCAACTTCAACTTCAACGTTTTTGCTGAGATAGAAAAGCTTAGAAACAATGGGTCTAACTTCACCAAATGGTTCCGCATTCTGAGAATCATTCTCGCTGGCGGACAAAAGGACTATGTCCTTGAGAAAGCGCTAGGTGACGCCCCTGCTATAGATGCGCCGGCTGATGAGAAAACTGTTTATCAGTCGCGCAAGGATGATTATGATTTGATTAAGATCGCCATGTTGTATGCTATGAAATCGGATCTTCAAAATCGTTTTGAGGAGTTCGCCGGGCCCTTTGAGATTCTTGAGGAGCTGAAAACTATGTTTCATACTCAGGCCCGTTCTGAGAGATATGAGATCTCTAAGAAATTCTTTAACTACAAGATGGAGGAAGGGAGTTCCGTTAGTGAGCACGCCATTAAAATGTCGGGCTACACTCAACGCCTTGAGCAACTGGACTGCAAGATTCCAGAGGAGCTCAAGATTAACAGAGTTATGCAATCACTCCCTCCCAGCTATAAAAGTTTTGTAGTGACTCATAATCAGATTGGTTCCACTGATACGATCACCGAGCTCTTCGCAAAGCTGAAGGCTGCGGAGGTGGACATCAAGAAGGATAATCATGTGTTGATGGTCAACAAGCCCTCCTTTAAGAAAGGTAAGGGTGCAAAGAAGCCCTTCAAGAAAGGCGGCGGCAAGCGCGTTGCCCCTGCTGAGAAGAAGCTCAAGTCTGTTCCTAAGACGGACACTGAGTGCTTCAATTGCAAGGACAAGGGTCCTTTGGGCATAGCTGTCCAAGTACTTAGCGGACAAGAAGGCTGGCACCATCAAAGGTATATTTGATATACATGTTATTGATGTTTTCCTTACTAGCCCTCGTTGTAGTGCACAGGTATTTGATCTTGGTTCGGTTGCTAATATTTGTAACTCGAAACAAGAGCTACGGAATAGCGGCGGCTTGCAAGGGATGAGGTGACGATCTTGGCGTTAGCGGATCAAGAGTTGATGTGATGGCCGTTGGCACGCTCTCCTTAGTTTTACCTTCGGGATTAGTTTTAAACCTTAATAAATGTTATTATGTGCCTGCGTTGAGCATGAACATTATTTCTGGATCGTGTTTATTGCAAGACGGTTATTCATTTAAATCGGAGAATAATGGTTGTTCTATTTATATGAGTAACATCTTTTATGGTCATGCACCTCTTGTGAATGGTTTATTTCTTCTAAATCTCGAAAGGGATGAAACACACATCCATAACATTGAGGCTAAGAGATGCAAAGTAGATAGTGATAATACTACTTATTTGTACTGTCGTCTCAGGTCATATTGGTGTAAAGCGCATGAAGAAACTCCATTCGATGGACTTTTGGAGTCTCTTGATTTTGAATCATTTGACACATGCGAACCATGCCTCATGGGCAAGATGATCAAAACCCGTTCTCGGTATGATGGAGCGGACTTGTTGGAAATCATACATACCGATGTATGCGGACCGATGATTATTTGGACGCGCGGTGGATATCGCTATTTTCTCACTTTTACCGATGACTTAAGTAGATATGGGTATATCTATTTAATGAAACATAAATCTGAAACGTTTGAAAAGTTCAAAGAATTTCAGAATGAAGTGGAGAACCATCGTAACAGAAAGATTAAGTTTCTACGATCCGATCGTGGGGGCAAATATTTGAGTTATGATTTTCTCACGCATCTTAAAGCAAGCGGAATCGTTTTCAACTCACGCCCGGAACACCACAACGCAATGGTGTGTACGAGCCGAATCGAACCTTATTAGATATGGTCCGATCAATGATGTCTCTTACTGATTTGCCGTTATCATTTTGGGGTTATGCATTAGAAACCGTTGCATTCACTTTAAATAGGGCACCATCTAAATCCGTTGAGACGACACCGTATGAACTGTGGTTTGGTGCTAAACCTAAGTTGTCATTTCTTAAAGTTTGGGGATGCGAAGCTTACGTCGAGAAGTTGATGCCGGACAAGCTCGAACCCAAAGCGAATCGTCTTCATAGGATACCCTAAGGAAACTATTGGGTATACCTTCTATCACAGAACCGAAGGCAAAGTGTTTGTCGCAAAGAACGGTTCCTTTCTTGAGAAGGAGTTTCTCTCGAAAGAAGTGAGTGGGAGGAAAGTAGAGCTAGACGAGGTCATTGAACCTTCTCTTGAATTGGAGAGTAGCGCAGTACCTGAAATTGTTCCAGTGCCGCCTGCACCAACAATGGAGGAAGCTAATGACAAGGATCATGAAGCTTCGGACGATGCTGCTATTGAACGTCGCAGGTCGACAAGGTCGCGTGCCCTCCCGAGTGAATGCGGCAACCTGTCTTTTGTCTTGTTAGTAGAAGGCGGTGAACCTCGAACTATGAGGAAGCGATGATGAGCCGGACTACGAGAAATGGCTAGAAGCCATGAAATCCAATTGGGATCCATGAGCGAAAACCAAGTATGGACTTTGGTGGACCCTCCTAGCGACCGAAAGGCCGTTGAGTGCAAATGGATCTTCAAGAAGAAAACGGACGCGGATGGTAATGTTACCGTCTATAAAGCACGGCTTGTCGCGAAAGGTTTTCGACAAGTTCAAGGTGTTGACTACGATGAGACTTTCTCTCCCGTAGCGATGTTTAAGTCCATTCGGATTTTATTAGCAATTGCTGCGTTTCATGATTATGAAATATGGCAGATGGATGTCAAGACTACTTTCCTCAATGGCAACATTGATGAAGAGTTGTATATGATGCAACCCGAAGGTTTTGTCGATCCTAAGGATGCTGATAAAGTATGCAAACTTCAGCGTTCCATTTATGGACTGAAGCAAGCATCTCGGAGTTGGAACCTTTGTTTTGATCAAGTGATCAAGAGCTTTGGATTGGTTCCAAATTGCTACGAAGCTTGCATCTACAAGAAAGTGAGTGGGAGCATGGTGACGTTTCTGGTACTATATGTGGATGACATATTGATTATCGGAAATGACATCAACATGCTTAACGATGTGAAGAGTTATTTGAACAAGTGTTTTTCAATGAAAGACCTAGGTGAAGCTGCTTATATATTGGGCATCAAAATCTATAGAGATAGACAAAGACGCCTGATAGCTTTAAGCCAGAGTACATACCTAGACAAAGTTCTGAAAAGGTTCAGAATGGATAAGGCAAAGAAAGGTTCAGTGCCTATGTTGTCAGGTAAGATATTGAGCAAGGCTCGATGTCCATTCTGATGAAATGATAGGGAAGCTATAAGCAAAGTGCCTTATGCCTCGGCCATAGGTTCTATCATGTATGCCATGTTGTGTACTAGACCGGATGTGTCCAATGCTCTTAGTTTGACGAGCAGATATCAAAGTGATCCAGGAGTGGAACACTGGACAGCCGTGAAGAACATCCTAAAGTACCTAAATAGGACTAAAGAAATGTTCTTAGTCTATGGGGGTGATGAACAACTTGTCGTAAAAGGTTACGTCGATGCTAGTTTCGACACCGACAAGGATGATTCTAAATCTCAGACAGGATACGTGTATATTTTGAATGGAGGAGCTGTGAGCTGGAGAAGATGCAAGCAAAGCGTGATCGCTGGATCTACAGTAGAAGCGGAATACATGGCTGCTGCAGAAGCGTCAAGTGAAGGAGTTTGGATCAGGAACTTCATCACTAAGCTTGGCGTGGTTCCAAGTGCATTGGACCCACTGGAGATATTGTGTGACAACACTGGCGCCATAGCACTCGCTAAGGAACCAAGATATCATCCAAAGACCAAGCATATCAACCGCAAGTTTCATATAATCCGAGATTATATAGCAGATGGAGATCTGAAGATTAGCAAAGTACATACAGATCTGAATGTCGCAGATCCATTGACTAAACCTCTTCCATGTGTAAAACATGATCAGCACCTCAGTGCCATGGGTGTGAGATTGTTGCCAAATGTAAACTAGATTATTGACTCTAGTGCAAGTGGGAGACTGTTGGAATTATGCCCTAGAGGCAATAATAAAGATGCTATTATTATAATTCTTGTTCATGATAATGTTTATATTCCATGCTAGAATTGTATTAAGCGGAAACTTTAATACTTGTGTGGTTTGTGAACAACACCGTGTCCCTAGTACGCCTCTATGGACTAGCTCATTGATTAATGATGGTTAAGGTTTCCTAACCATGGACATGAGTTGTCAATTAATAATGAGATCATATCATTGGGAGAATGATATGGTGGAGAGACCCAAACTAAGCGAAGCAATTAGATCGTGTCATCGTGTTCGTCTTTGCGAAGCTTTTCTTATGTCAAATATTGTATTCCTTAGACCATGAGATAATACAACTCCCTGGTATCAGAAGAAAGCTTTGAGGTCATCAAACGTCATCCTATGAGAGGGTGATCATAAAGGTGTCTCTCAGGTGATCGGAAAGTATCTGTTGGGTTGTATGTATCGAGATGGGATTCGTCCCTCCCAAGTCGGAGAGATATACTTCGGGCCCACTCGGTAATCGATACCAACACCGCTTGCAAGCATGTGGTTAAGGAGTTAATCACAAGGTGATATCGGATTACGGAACGAGTAAAGTACTTGCTGTGAACGAGATTGAACTAGGTATGATGGTACCGACGATCAAATCTCGGGCAAGTAAAATATCGCGAGATGAAGGGAATATATATATGGGATTGATTGAATCCTGGCATCGTGGTTCATCCGATATGATCATCGATGAATGTGTGGGAGTCAATATGGGTTTCCAGACCCCGCTGTTGATTATTGATAGAAGATCATGTCCGCATATTCTCGAACCCGCAGGGTCACACACTTAACGTGTCTCGATGCTAGGATAGATTGGATAATTGGTTTATGAGTTTTTGTTCGGAGTCTCGTATGGGATCCGGGACATCACGAGAGGTTCCGGAGTGGTCTGGAGAATAAGATTCATATAAGGCAGTGCAGTTTTTGGAGTTCGGAATTGTTCCGAGTTAATCGGTATTGTACCGGGAGCTTCTAGAACCTTCCGAAAGGGGACCAACGTGGCCCCACCTTACGGGAGGGGGCATGGGCCTATGAGGGAGTGCCCTGGCCGCATTGGGCCAGGGGCACAAGGCCCCATAGGGCCCAGCCGGCCAAGGGGGTTTTAAACTCGAGATAGACCTTCTAGAAGGGGGGGTTTCCTTGCCCCCCACTCCTTCTCCTTGGGGCCGCCGGTTTGGCTTGGGGGAGGGGCTAGGGCTGCGCCCACCCCTCTATATAAAGAGGGCTGGGTGCGCACCAACCCCCCACACCTTCCCCTCCAAGATCTAGGTGCCCTGCTGCCCTCCTCTCTTCCTCCCGACTGCTTGTAGGCGAAGCCCTACTGCAGAAATTCTCCACCATATACACCACGCCGTCGTGTTGTAGATCCAATCCGTCTCTCCACCATACTTGCTGGTCCGAGGAAGGAGGAGACGTCGAGGTGCTGCAAGTGTGCATCTCACGGAGGCACCGCCACTTGTGGTGCTAGATCGGATCGGATCGCGAGGAGGAGAAGCGAGTACGACTACATCACCCACGTTCCGACGAACGTTCCGCCGTGCGAATATTCAAGGGTATGAAGATCTAATCCAATCTCTCTTGTTGTTTGCATCTCCTAGATTAGATCTTGGCTTTCCCTCTGTTCGCATCCGTAGAAAATTTTGATTTACTATGCCGCGAAACCCTGCAGATCGGGAGCCTATGCTTCCAAGTCTGCAAGATCATCACACTTTGCCTCTCTGAGTGGGTGATGCCACCGACGATCGCACCTGCCTCATGGACTCCTCTGATCAGCACATTGAACAAGCTCAATGCTCCCACACCAATCTACAAAACAGATAGCAACAATAGTTGTGACTCTGATCTATACGATCTGCTGTCAGGAGAAGAAGCCTATAGCTCTGGATCGAAGATCTATGGGAGCAACGGCCTCCCCCATTGCTACATGTGTTTAGTTGTCGTCAATGGTGACGACACTCATGACAACGCTGGGAACAGAACTGACCCGCCCAACCCCAACGCTAGGAACAGAGGCCACCCTCCCAACCCCAACGCCAATGGCGGCAACCCTTCAGATCCCAACACCAATGTTGGTAGTGAATCGGGTCGCCCTCAGATCCATCTCACCGATCTTGAATGGGAAAGGGTGTGGGAGGCCCTACTCCCTCTTTTTCAAGAATGGATGAGCCGCCTTCCATTTACGTCAAATGACCCGGCTTCCCCAGGATCTTCCACCGTCTAGGCTCCCTTTCCTCCCTGACACGTCTAGCAACATGCTGATGGGTTACCATTAGCTCCTTGTGAAAGAGTACCATCACCAGCAGGCGGTGAACGCTCAACTCGAGCAACACAACAAGGTAGCCGACGAATCAAGTGCGAGGCGCGCGACACTCTCCTCCATGGGCGTCTCCTCCTCAAAGGAAAATGGTGGGAGCGCTCACAAGAGGCACTCTTGGCTGGACCACATGGGCGCGGATGCGAGGCGTGAAGCCACCAAGGCCCTCAAATGTAGGTGGACTCATAGGGTAACATGATACCCAATACGCCGCAAGCAGCGGTGATAGCAGCTACTACGTGCCTGCTAACCAACCAGTCGCTGACCGGGGACCCGCGAGCCGCAGTCCACCGATCTGCCATCGTTGGACTCAGACTGGTAGAGGCTGCGCTAACAACAGATCCGGCTCCAGAGCCGAAGAAACCAGCAGTGAAGTTCACGAGGAACCACACGCCATCCTCCGATGAGGAGAACCACGACTTATCGCGACAACGTCGTAGCCTATGGTGTAAGAGCCACACCTACGACGCTCGCGACAAAATCATGCAGTGCAAGGTCGACAAGATGCGTGCCAAACGCGCCTACTCTACCGAGTCCAAGGACAAAGACACAGAGTGTCGGGGGGATAACTCCCGGTAAGGTCATGAGAGATGAAACATATCACAGTTTGGTTATCTCCGAGTAAAGAAAGAACCATGCCAGGTAAGAACGGCCGGGTAAGAGAAGCATGAGTGGCCGACATATAAACTATGTCAGCCCGCATAAGACAAAGTTGTGATTCTTGCAGGAACCGACGAGCCGAGTCTACCGAGGAAGGGCCGAGTCAAGAAGGACGCGTGGCACCTTTCCCAGTAAGGTTCAGGAGGGACCATGGTAAAGTATGGTCAAAAGAGAAGGGCGACGCCGGGTGACACAAAAGGAGTCGGGTGACGCCCAAAGCACACGCTGACGTACAAAGTAACAGCATAACACCAAAAGGAACAGGAATGAGCACCAGAAGACCGTTAGCTGTCAAGCTTTATGGACTGGGCCATTGGGCTTAGGGAAAGCCCATGACTCGGCCCACATTATAGGGACAAAGATCCAAACAGTAAACCCTAGAACCCAAAGGGGTATAAGCTAGCTAGCACTGCCTATATAAGGAAGGGCATAGCTGTAGTAGAAGGAGGTTGGACCAAGTAGGGAACTAGTGCACTAAACCCTAGTTCATACAGCTCAAGGAGCACTTGTAATCTTCGGGTATCAATCAAATCGCTAAGTCTGGAGAGTTCTTCTTGTTCTTCATGCATGGCTCGACCATGAACTCCCTCCCCGGTGACCACAAGCACCCATTCGGGCCCCAACTTAAGCCTACCCATGGCATCTACCGTGCCACCACCACGACAGTTGGCGCCCACCGTGGGGCAGAAGCAGGTGCTTGATGGAGTCTTCATCCGGACGGGCAACATCATCGCCAAGACCGGCGAGCGTGTCTACTCCGGCCTCATCCAGAGGTTTGGAGCGCTCAACTTCATCAGCGACAAGGCAGGCTACTTCGGGACCAAGCCATTCCCTAGGGGCAGTTGCTTCATCAAGTTCGGCGAGCACCAGGTTTACGTCGCGGTGTGCGTGGAGCGTTCATATCTGGAGCGCGTCGTCCTGGCGCCGGATCCACCAGCAATTCCTGTCGCTGGGAAGCTTCACCAGCTCGTCTCCATGGAGGTAATGATGACAGCCCCAAACCCCGTGGATCCCCCGATAGTTCCAGTACTGAATGAGAATGTTGAGGGAGGAAATCACGAGGAAACACCAAGGGCTGCAAGAACAACAAATGCACCACTGGAGAAACCAGAGAACATAGCTAGGAGTAAAAGGGCTAAGGAGCTGCAGGAAGCGATAGACAAGTTGGCAGAGCTAGTAGCACAGGCAACTGACCCGGCACGTGTGCAAGCCGAGTTCGAGGAGGCCAGGATAAAAGTTTTGGAGAAAGCCAAGGAATTAGCGCAGTTACAGCAGGATGTGGATATCATGATCCGAGAGCTCAACTCGGCAAATCGAGTCAAGGGCATAAAGACCCGGCTTGATGCGATGAGATTAAGAGGAAGAAACCTCAACGAAGAACTGGCAGATGCAACGTCAAAAATAATGCCAGAGAACAGCAACAGAATAGCTATGTGGCCAACATATAACACAAGAAGACTAATCATGAAAGCAGCGAAAAAGAATGGCAAGAGTCACCCCATTTGGAGGGAGAAGCAAATAAAAGACAACAAGAACGAGTCAATGAACTAGTAAGAGCAGCAAGCATGCTGAATGAAGCGTATTACAGAGAAAATCCGAGTATAGTAGGAAGGTCACAACTGGTTCACTCGGAGACTCCTGTCCCGGCAATATCAGCAGGGCACACGACATCCTCACCCAGAGCGGAGCCTAGACCAAGAAAAGAAAAGAGTGTGGATTCTGGAAGAAACAAGCAGATGGTCACCTATGATCTGACGATGGCTCAAGGAAACCCGGCACATGCACAGGGGGCGAGAAGGAAAAAATGCCCAAGAAAATGAAAACCAGGAGAATGCAGGCCGAGAAAGGCAAGCAGGGCAAAGAAACAACAACGGGGGGCAAAATTTTGCGCCTCAAGCTAGGCGTGGAACTCACTCGGCAGGAGGAGGAAATCCAGCGCCGAATAATGCACCATCTCAACCAGAAAGAAGATAGCCAAGCGCGAGAAAGGCAGCTTAACAGCCTGCTGACCCGAACGCAAATAAGTACAATGATGGTTACTCGGCTATGGTGAATGATGGATATGAATTGCCGGATCACACATATCAAGCATTGGGAGCTAGACTCGGAGGCAGGAACCTTCAGCCGGATGATACAAGGCTAAAGCTTTACCGAATAAAGATGGCAAAGCTGATTGAATCGCAAGGTCCACAGGGTCCATCATGCTTTGGCCCAAGGATCATGAAGGAGCCACCGGTACCAAATTTCCAGCTGGCCAGAGGGACAAAAACGTATGATGGGAGTACAAAGCCAGAGGATTGGCTCATAGATTATGGAACTGCTGTGAAGATCACGCAGGGAAATTTGAGATGGGCAGTACGATATGTACCACAGAAGCTGGAAGGACCAGCTCGGGTATGGTTGAACAATTTGCCACCTGGAAGCATTAACAGCTGGATCAATTTTCACGACGCTTTTGTGAGCAATTTCACGAGCACTTACAATAGGCCGAATCGCCCGCAACAACTGGCGATGTGCAAGAAAAGACCGAATGAGACAGACAGGGAATTCCTCACAAGGTGGTGCACGATGCACAACTCTTGTGAAGGGGTAATCGAGTCACAGGCAATCGCTTGGTTTGCACAAGGATGCAGACATGGAAGTGTGCTATGGCAAAGGTTACAGAGAGATATGCCGGCAAGTCTGGCAGAAACGATAAGAATTGCTGATTTGTATGCGTTAGGAGTTCCGACTCAGCCGCTGCTTATGTCGGCAGGCGGGATGACTAAGACTCAGATCTATGACGCTGCCGGGTCGCAAAGGCTCCAGGAAAGATCCAAATACAGAAGCAATAGAAGAGGCGAAAGTCCAGACTACAGATATGGTTCGACTCAGGTTGCGGCCATGAGTTAGGATCATCCAGATGCTAGAGGTAGCCAACGTCAAAGGACAAGTGGACACCAACAGCGGGTGCCAAAGAATGATGGCAAAAAGCCATACGAACAGAGGAAGCAATATCAGGACCGATAGAAATATACCTATGAGATGATGCTGGACCATCCGTGTAAGTTTCACACGCCTAGTCCGAGTAAACCAGCCAATCACACAAAAAGACAATGCACTTGGTTTCAGAAAGGAGATAGAGTGGATTCACCGAATAAGAAGCTTCCACCACCTCCCCCTCCACCACTTACAAGAGGAAATGCTCAGACAGTGGGAACAGATAACATATACAATAACAAGCAGCCAAGGTATCACAATCAAGAAATAAGAGAAACTGTGCACCAGGTGCACAATCCAAGAGGTGAAAACGCTCATGTTGGCCACGGAACTAGAAATGAGTACAGAGAACATCATCAGAGCTATGCTGTCTTTGTCACAGAGCCGAATGACAAAAAGAGCCAGCAGCGACGGATGATGGAGGTGAATGCCACAATGCCGTCGATTCCCATGTACATGCATTGGTCTAAGCAAGAAATAACTTGGAGTATAAAAGATCACCCCAAGATCATGCCAACCCTAGGAGGATATGCTCTAGTTTTGGATCCAACGTTCATGGGCCCAGATATCAATGTCAAGTTTTCGAAAGTGCTGATTGATGATGGAAGTAGCATCAACATCATGTACAAGGATACTATGCTCAAGTTAGGCATTACCATGAACATGCTGGAGCCGACTAAGACCACTTTCCACGGTATTGTGCCGAGATTGTCCTGTGAGCCAATTGGCAAGATCTGGGTTGATGTCTTATTCGGCAACAGAGAGAACTGTCGCACTGAGGCCATAGAGTTTGAGGTAGTGGATTTGGTCAGCTCATATCACGCCTTACTCGGCAGGCCGGCTATGGCAAGGTTCATGGCTACTACCCACATTGCCTACTTAAAGATGAAGCTGCCAGGCCCATGTGGGGTGATTACAGTTGAAGGGGATTACAAAAGATCCATTGCTTGTGCCTCAGCCGGATCTTCACTGGCCGAGTCACTCGTCATAGCACAAGAAAAGAATCAAATGGTGGAGGTGGAAGCATTGGCCAAAGCAGCACAAATGTCCATGCCGGCACTCACCAACCCCATGGCAATGTGTCATTTCAAGCTACCAAAGAAACCAAGAAGGTGCAGGTGGATGAGACTTTCCCAGAGCGCACAGTTACCATTGGGGCTGGCCTCACGGACAAATAGGAAAGCGAGCTCACCAGCTTCCTCCGTGAGAATCGGGATATCTTTGCATGGTCCACTCAAGATCTGCAAGGAGTTCCGAGGGAGCTGGCTGAGCACTCTCTTCATGTAAGACCAGATGCCAGGCCGGTGAAGTAACCCCTCCGCCGCTTCGCCAAAGATAGGAGAAAAGTAATAGCTGCCGAGATTGCTAGACTTTTAGCTGCTGGATTCATCATGGAAGTACTGCACCCGGATTGGTTATCAAATCCAGTCTTGGTCGAGAAGAAAAAAGATGACCCGAACATGGCAGTGGTATGGCGCATGTGTATTGATTACACGAACCTTAATAAGGCGTGTCCAAAAGATCCATTTCACCTGCCACGGATCGATTAAGTCATAGATTCTACTGCTGGGTGTGAGTTGTTGTCGTTTGTGGATGCGTATTCAGGATTCCATTAGATACCACTGAATCCGGATGATCAAATAAAGACAACTTTTATCACCCCGTACGGGGCTTATTGCTATCGTACCATGCCATTTGGGTTGAGAAATGTAGGTGCAACATATCAAAGATGCATGCAAAATGCTTACAAGATCAATTGGACAAAAACGTTCAAGTATATGTCGATGATGTGGTAATAAAAACCAAAAAAAGTCATACTCTAATTGAGGACTTGCGTCAAACATTCGCAAACTTGAGAAGATTCTGGATGAAGCTTAACCCGAAAAAATGCACATTTGGTGTCCCGGCTGGCAAGTTACTCAGATTCCTCGTATCCAGCCGAGGAATTAAAGCTAACCCGACAAAGATCAGGGCCAGCGAAAGAATGGAATTGCCAAAAACCCTCAACGATGTCCAGAAGTTTACTGGATGCCTGGCTTCGTAGAACAGGTTTGTTAGTCGGCTAGGCGAAAAAGCCCTACCACTATATCAACTGATGAAGAAATCAGACAAATTCACATGGACACAACAAGCTGATAGCGCTTTCCATGAATGAAAGAAAATGTTGGCAATAGCACCAATATTAGCATCACCATTATCCAAAGAGCCAATGATGCTCTATGTCGCCGCAACCAACAGAGTTGTAAGTGCAGTAATAGCGGTTGAACGTGAAGAAGGGGGCAAATCAGTCCAAATACCAGTCTATTACTTGAGCGAAGTGCTCTCTGTCTCGAAACAGAATTACCCGCATTATCAGAAGATGACATATGGGGTATATATGGCAGCAAAGAAGCTGAAACATTATTTTCAAAAACACCCAATCCGGGTAATATGTGAGGCACCTATCTCGGATATATTGGGAAGCAAAGATGCCAGCGACCGAGTCGCAAAATGGGCCATAGAACTGGCACCATATACTCCACAATATGATAGGCGATATGCAATAAAGTCTCAGGCTGTTGCAGAGATCTTCGTAGACTGGATGGAAATGCAGTATGAACCACCACTGCCAGATCCGAATTACTGGAAAATGCATTTTGACGGGTCCAAGACGAAAATGGGTCTGGGCGCCGGGATAGTGCTCACATCTCCAAAGAGGGATCAACTCAGGTATGTGTTACAGATTCATTTTGCTACTTCCAACAACGTTGCCGAGTATGAAGCACTTGTCCACGACATCAAAGTGGCCAAGGAAATTGGTACCAAAAGGATAATGTGTTTTGGCGATTCGGATTTGGTGATTCAGCAAGTGTCTGGACATTGGGATGCGCTGGACGCAAACATGGCATTATATCGCTTCCATGTGCAACAAATTTTGGGATACTTTGACGGATACGAATTCCATCATGTCCCTAGAGCAGAGAATGAGGCATCAGATGTACTATCCAAACTAGGGTCATCTCGGCAAGCAATACCACCAGGAGTAGCGCTGGAGCACCTCAGGAAACCACCGATCAAGCTGTCACCAGAACCCGACTCGATCAGGGTCACCCCGGCGATTCAGGAGTCAGACGTGGTACCAATGGATATCGACTCAGGGGTAGGTTCGAACCACTCGGGGACTGATCCGCTCAATTCAGGGGCTGCCGAATCACACTCGGGGACTCCTCAGGTCATGTCGGCAGAGCATATGTCGGCAGAGCCAATGGACATTGATGCTGAAGCAGACCCGGAACCACTAATACCAACATGGGCACAACCAATATTCGACTACTTAAAAGATGGGACCTTGCCGAGTGATGAAACATTGGCAAGGAAAACAGTACGAAGAGCAAAAGCGTACACCATAATCAACAAGGAATTATACAAGCGAAGCGTGACGAGCGTACTGCAGCGTTGTATCAGCCCAGAGAAAGGCCAAGGGATCTTATTGGATATTCATCAAGGAGAATATGGGCACCATGCGTCATCAAGAGTGTTGGTGGCCAAGGCATTCTGACATGGATTCTATTGGCCAAGCGCACTGGCACAAGCGCAAGAGTTAGTCGGAAAATGCAGTGGTTGTCAACACTATGCATCCAAGTCACATCTACCAGTGTCTGAATTAAAGACTATACCAATCACTTGGCCTTTTGCAGTGTGGTACCTAGATATGGTAGGACCATTCAAACCAGCAAGGGGAGGCATGACTCATATTTTGGTCATGATTGATAAGTTCACCAAGTGGATAGAAGTGAAACCAATCAAAAAGTTGGATGGTAAAACAGTTGTCACATTCTTAAAGGATATAATCCTCAGATATGGTTACCCACACAGTGTAATCACTGATAATGGCACGGACTTTGCTGAAGGAGCTTTTGCTCGTTTATGTGGGAAACACCGAATAAGACTCGATGTAGCATCAGTTGCCCATCCAGAATCAAATGGACAAGTTGAACGGGCTAATGTCTTAGTTCTATCAGGGATAAAACCCCGCTTAATGGAACCACTCCAGAGGTCACCTGGTTGTTGGATAGAGGAACTACCCTCAGTGCTATGGAGCCTAAGAACAACCCCGAATCAGTCAACGGGTTATATGCCATTTTTCCTCGTGTATGGGGCAGAAGCAGTTTTTCCTGCCGACATAGAGTATGACTCGCCAAGAATAAGGAAATACTCGGAAGCCGAGGTAAAAGAGGCTCGAGAAGATGGAGTAGACTTACTCGAAGAAGCAAGGGAACTGGCATTATCCAGATCCGCTATATATCAACAAAATCTCCGATGCTACCATAGCCGGAAAGTGCAACCTCGTGTTTTTCGAGAAGGGGATATGGTGCTAAGGCTGGTGCAGCGCACAACGGGAATGCATAAATTATCACCCCCATGGGAAGGACCATTCATTGTAAGCAAAGCACTGCACAATGATTCCTATTATCTCATAGACGCTCGTGAAGCGCGAAAGAACAAGGCGGACATGTCAGGAGATGAGACCAAAAGTCCATGGAATGTGGCGCTACTTCATCCCTTCTATACTTAGGAGAAGCAATGCATGTATCACCCGAACTCTCATATGTCGGACGTATCTGCCGGCTATGTGCTGATAATAAAATGGTATGATTCAAAAAACTGACTCGGGGACTACCCCTTAAGTTTTCCCTCTCAATTATTTTATGTCGGCTGGCGTGACACCCAAAATTTATCTTGGGACAAGTAGTGTTTACTCGGAAAAAATAAACTCTTTGACTATGCTGTTGTCCGAAAACACGGCTTCATGGCAAGAAAGAGGAAAGGATGTATGGCGGGTAAACACGAATGCCGGATAAGTGCAAAGGAGAAACGCGAGCCGGCTTTAAGTTTTTGCCTAACTCTCTGAAGGTCACGTTATACTACGTGTCGAACAATCTCGGGCAAGTGGTCCTAGTTTCATATCCGCTAACTATATCCTTAGTACTTTGAGACTCTAATGTCGAACGCCGAAAAAGGTAGATAGGGGCCAAAGTCAAGGAAAGGTGACACGACAAAATGAAACTCGGGGACTTTCCCTTGAATGGTTCACACTTAGAACATAACACAAATATATAAAGCCTATCAAAAGGCGCATAATCAAACTTGAAGTGCAGTGTATGTTACATCTGTACCCGACATACCGGGGATCTAATCAAAAGTTCAAGTATTTGTTAACCTAAGAAGCAGAAGGACTCGGAGGAGCACCCTTGGAGCCAGGAGTGTCGCTTGGAGCATCGACCGAGTTAGGGGCATACGTGGCCGGGTCATCCGGACCATCTAACTCGGTTGCTTTGCTGTACCCACCCTCTTCATCATCAACTTCGACGAGCGGGTCGCCAAGGTCGAGGAAGCTAGGCTCGTCGCACCAAGCGTGCACCATGGTATACTTGATCATGGCATAAGCTCGCTCCTAGCGTTTCTTGATTAGCTCCAGGTCATTTAGCCATTTGCCATCTCCTCTTATGCGAGCAAGAACATCAAGATTGATGTCCTCGTACCATGAAAGCACGGAGGAGAGAGCCTTGTCCGCTGCAGCTCGGCTGGAAGACTCACGCCATTGATCCAGCCGGTCCTCAGTATGGAGCAATCTCTTAGCAAGTGGCTCGATGAGTTCAGGTGGGTCTTCATCCGGCCAGAGCATGTGAAACGCATGAATAGCCGACTTGAGCAGGTCCACACCGCAAGACTTGAGGGTCCTGACCCGTTCAGACACTGCTTCGAGAAGCTCCTCCATGGACACCTCGCCGTCGGCCGGAGCGCCGGATTCGGCCCTCACTTTCTTCATGGCTCGGATGGCAAACATATGGGCCTCAGGAAAATTCTCTACAAGCAAAAGAGAAAAGTTAGCAAAATAACAAAAGTGGATGGAAGAAATCTAGAGCGACCTATACAGTGCAAAAAGAGTAAGAACTCACTACCGAGAAAGAAGTTGATAGTGGCAAGCTTGCTATGCCAAGTCTTGGCCTTGGCTTGGAGGGCATCAAAGTTCAGCTTTGCCGACTCAACCGATGACTCGGCCTCGTCGAGCAACCTTTTGGTCTTCTCAGCGCTACGGCTTGCTGCTCATTCTTCTTGGCAAGTTCCTCTTTCAGCCCCTTCACCTCGGCCAAGTGCTTCTGCTCCGTCTCGGCCATCCGCTTCTTCAGCCGAGTCACCTCATCTCGCTCGTTCTGGAGTTCAGCTTTGTGCTTCTCTACTTAATCGGAACAAATTACTTGTCAGCACCAACAGAAACCTTCAGCTATCGAATTAATGAGGCAAGAAACTTACTCTCGGCCTCGCTGATCTGCGAGTGAAGAACCTCGATGGTGGAGTGAGCGGGGGCTGTGAGAAAAGAGCAAGGAAAGATTGAGGAAATGAACCAAAGAAAAATACACCAAATAGAAAAATGATGAGTAAGGATATTACCTTGGCCTTGGGTGTCAGTCTGCAGCTTTTCATACGCAAGTTCGAGCTTGCGATGCGCCAAGAACGAGAGTTTGGTGCACCTTGGTGCGCTCGTTATGCGTAAGCTGGACAAAGAAGACAGATAGTAAGGAAAGGTCAAGTCAAGCAGCCTGCCGGATTAAAAAGCTTAAGAGCCTACAACCGAGTAGGTTTCTTACTCGACAGTAACCTAGAGGGCTAGGGATCGAAGCTCTAACATATGAGTTTGGCATAAGGAAATGAAAGAAGCTTAAGAGCATACAGCCGAGTAAGTTCCTTACTCGACAGTAACCTCAAGGGCTAGGGATCGAAGCTCTAACATATGAGTTTGACATAAGGAAATGAAAAAGCTTAAGAGCTTACAGCCGAGTAAGTTCCTTACTCAATAGTAACCTCGAGGGCTAGGGATCGAAGCTCTAACATGCAAGCTTGGTGTGAAAAGTTTAAAGACTAAGTGATTATTGAGAGCTTACGGCCGAGTAAGTTCCTTACTCGACAGTAACCTTGGGGACTAGGTGATATGTATAAAGGGGATACTCAACAGTACAAAAGAGTAAGAAGTTACTTTACCTGGTTCACTTCGTCGGCGCGGGCCATTAGAGTAATGGCCTGCTGGGTCATGTCAGAAACGGCCTTAGGGCCCAGCTTCAGTTTCTTGCCAATGGTCTTGACCTTACATAATTTGCATTCCATGCCAAAGCATAAGGCTCAGACGAACCAAGGCTTTTCCCACTGAGCGTTTGGGTGAGAACTTGACCCGTTTTCAGGGTAGTTCCCACATTGGCGAATCATGCAGCGGAAGTATGGAGTAATGACCTTAGAGCCATCACGACCCGACGACCAGCGGACTACTTTGCTTTGCCCGTTGAAGCGAGCATTGTCGCCAACATCGGAGGCTGTTGGGGATATGCTACATGGGTATCCTCATAGCATGTCTCCTATCCGGATAACCCGGGTGGCCAAACAGTTGGTAGCATGGCCTATGGCCTGCTGGGCGGCTTAGATGGATCCAGAAGGGAGGCCCAATGCCGGATAAAGGAAGGCTATGGTGGAGTCACCAGCGTACCCGGAGCCATGGAGTGCAAGATACACAAGACTAGTAATAGACGGTGTAGGACTTTGTAACCTGTCCGGCTAGGACTTTTCCCTGTAACCCTAGGACCTGGAGACTATATAAGTCAGGCCTATGGGAGCCTTTAGGGCAGACAATCTTAGACAACTTTAGACAATCTCATACAACCTCGCACAACGAACCTATCTCTGTAACTCGGCGTATTGCCCTTATAGTGATTTATAGCAAGAGTACGATTCCGCCACCGTCGTGGGATCTGAACCTGGGTAAGATGTGTTACCTCGTACCCGTCAACCGTCCGCCTTCCCCCATGTCTCTAAACACGCACTGTGAGGACCCCTCCATGGCGTACTCTTCAGCAATACCACGACAGTTGGCGCCCATCGTGGGGCAAGAGGCGCTTCAGGCTCTTCAGCGGGCGAGGATCAAGACCTTCGCGGGAATCGGAGAAACCATAGCCATCGGTCATGTTCTCTTCTCCGGCAACATTCCGATCGTCCCTCCCGACGAGTTCTGGATCCCGGCGAAGACGAACCCTACGCGGTGTTCGATCGTTCCTATTGGAGACATCCACCTCTTCACCGGTGAAACCGACTCGGGCACTATTTCCCTGGGAGTCGGAGGATCATCAAGGCCCGCACGGACCGCCTACGGGCAGGATACGTTCGTGGAAGGATCGATGTCGGATCTCTCTCCGGAGTTTGCTGGCAAAGATCAGGAAAATCCAAGGCCCGCACGGACCGCCTACGGGCAGGATATGATGGGGATGTGCCTACCGGGGTATACCCAGCAGGACGTTTCCGACTGGCCCAGAAACCGGCGAGTGGGCCTGCAAGACGGCGAATGGATCAAGGCCCGGTGTGGATCCAAGCGACTGGAAGCTGAAGGCCCAGGCGACTAGATAGGCCCAGTCGGATTAGGTTAAACGAGTACCGAAGCCTTAACTGATTCGGTTGAGATATGTAAACCCTAGGGGAGGTGAGCCTATATAAACCTCCCTGGAGGGCGTGTAGAGATACGTTCCATCATACACCCAAGCGACTCGCCGCCTAGCCGCCGAGCTCACCCATTGTACCACCTTCATAATACAATCTAGCAGGAGTAGGTCTTTACCCTCCGAGGGGCCGAACCTGGGTAAAACCCTGTGTCTCCGCCCTCATCTCGCACCGTAGATGGCTGGCCGCCCTTGCCCGTTGTTCTACTACTCGCTGCCGATTGCAGCATCTGCCGTGACCATTCCCACGACAGTGGCGCCCACCGTGGGGCCAGGCCGGTCTGGTCGGTGTTCTGCGGCGAGATCCAATCTGCCCATCAACGAGACGGTCGCCACCGGCCGCATGATAGCGATCGGCGAGATGCTCCAAATCTTGCCGAGCAGCTACGTCCCGGCGGTGCGACCCGTCACACACAACGTGATCCTGCCGGTCGGCACGATCAGCCTCTTCGTCGGCCTCACCGACGTCATCGTCTCGGAGGACTCGGCTTGCATCCGCGAGTTGCCGCCACGCGATCGACTCTCCGAGGGCCAGATCCGCATGATCCATCGCCTCGCCTCCGAGTACAACTCGGCCCACAGCAACGTGGCCGAAAACTCAGCGGCCACGGAAGACGCGGCCCTCAACGACGACGCCGACTCGGCGACCCCGGCGTCACTCGTCGGATCCATCACCGCGGCTTCACCCGCGGGCTCCATCACCCAGGTCTCCAATGTGGGAGACTTTGAGGACCCCTCCATCCTCGGGATCTTCGACTTCGACTCCGGGTCGGAAAATTCCGCCGACCTCCGCGATGGAACCGGTCGCCACGCTGCGACCTACATGGCGACCGGCACCAAACCACCGGAGGATCCCTTCTCCACCCCGATCCCTCCTAATGCCACGGCAACGGAGGTCGAGGAACTCCACCTGAAGCTGGCGGAAGCAGTGCGCAAGGAGCAAGCCGAGCGCGAAAAATTTCGCCTCGAGCAGGTGACGGCGTAGGAGCTATCGCGCTACCACCAGCAGCGGATCAGGTCGCGCCTGAACCCCACCGTCCAGGGGCGCGCCCTGAACTTCGACGACGAAAACGACCCGGCCCGCGTGGCTGAGCGCGCGATCTGCGAGAACGCGCCACCAGGAGGAAGTGCCCGGCCCCCGCCAGGGTTGACGGCGATGGGCGCTCCACCTCCACCCAACCGCACACCCCTAGGGACCAGCCGCGGATAGTAGTCTCCTCACGGGAGCGAGACGCCAACGGCCTCCCACTGTTCTCCACCCCGATGGACAACCTCGTGGCGGGCCGAGCAGCAGCCGACAACATCACGGCCACCGGCGACGGTGCCCTACAGATCCAGTACGTCAGGGCCCTGCTTGCAAAGGCCGTCGAGCAGCAAAACGCAGGCGCCGACTCGCAGGGTTAAGTGTACTCGCGTTCTTCGGGAAGCAGAGCGGCCTTGAGCGGCCGCCCGATGGCGGCAAACACCCTCAACTGCCCGCCACCAGAGCCACTGCAGCTCCAACACCGACCCGCGAACGCGGCACTCTCCACCAACGACCCCAGGCTAGCGACCAACTTCGTCGCCGCCAATGGTCAACCCATCGACACCCTCACCCACATCATCAACAACCAAAGCTGGCGTGCACGCCAGCCCGACGACCTGTGACACACCCTAACCAATCGCCGCGACGGCGAGCCAATGGGGTCGCTAAGTCGACTCGGCCCCAAGTGCTTCGGACCAATGATCCAAGGCGAGAAGTACCCGCCGAACTTCAAGGCGCCCAAGGAGATAGAAAAATCGACCCTCGTGCGACCCGCCGTCTGGCTCGATACATACCTCATGGCGATGGGGATCGCGGGCCACACCGACCTGCTAGCCGCCCGTTACCTCCCCCCGATGATGGAGGGGACGTGCATGCAGTGGATCAACACCCTCCCTAGGACAGTATCGACTCCTGGGAGGAGATGCGCGACGCCTTCGTCAGGCACTTCGAGTGCTCCTACACCCGCGCCACCACCATCGAGGACCTGGAGCGATGCGTCTAGGGACCCCGCGAGTCGACCCGCAATTGGGTCCAACGGTGGCAAGAACTCTAGTACAACGCGGTCGGCATCCACCCGGACACCGAGATCCATTGCTTCAAGACCTCGTGCCGCTACGAGCCTCTGGTCGCCAAGCTCAAGCGACACTCTCGCACACTCGACAACATACCGGACCTCCTCGAGATCGCCAAACGGTACGCGGAGGAAGATCCAAACCAGGAAACCGACGACGAGTCGGGAGGTCAACGCCGCACGAGCGGCAATGACAGCGGACGACGGTCCGACCTACGCTACAACAACACTCGCCTCACCGGCAAGCGCCGCAGTGACGGGTGAGTCGACTTCGTCGCCAACACCAGGCATGCACAACGTGAGCCCAAGAGCTTCCGCCGCGACGGAGGACAATGCCGCGACGGCGGCAACTACAAGGCCAAGCCAAGGTTCGACCCTGCGGCCCTCCTTAACCAACCTTGTGTGTTTCATAGTAGGGAAGGGAAGCCCGCAACGCACACAACCGCCGACTGCCACACCCTCAGGGAGATCGAGAAGGCACGGCGAGCACGGGAGGACCCCGACAACGACCCGCCAAACGGCGGAAAATTCGGCAAAGTGGCCGGCTCGCTCCATACCTTCACAGGCTTCAACACGAAGCGCGAGAAGAAGGTCATCACCCGCGCCGTGGCCGTCAACACGGTGGCTCAGGTGGACGTTCCCCAGTTCCTCAACTGGTCGAAGCAGCCCATCACCTGGAGCCGCCAGGACCACTCGCCACGCATTGAGTACCCAGGCCGAGTCGCCCTGGTGGTCAAGCCTAAGGTCGGCGACTACTGGCTCCCCAAGACATTGATGGACGGCGGCAGCTCCATCAACATCCTGTACCTGGACACCTTCAGGCGGCTGCGGCTCCCGCAGTCGATGATCGAGACAACCCACACTACGTTCCATGGCATCGTCCCCGGTCGGAAGGCGTACCCGATCGGCAAGGTCACGCTGCCAGTCACCTTCGGCACACCAGCAAAATTCCGCACCGAGCGGATCGTCTTCGAGCTGGTGCCCTTCGACCCTACCGCTGCGTCTGGGCGCCAGCATTCGCCAAGTTCATGGCAGCGCCACACTACAGCGCGATGAAGCTCCGGCGTGCGGCGTCATCACCATCAACGGCGACCCGACATGGCCGCGAGTGCGAGGCCAAAGGCGAACTTCGCCGATGCCGTCATTGCGGCGAAACCAACCACGCCGACGAAGCTCGCCAGAAATGCAGCGGGGTGAACAATGACGACCCCACCATACTCAAGAAGCCCAATTCGGAGGTGCAAACACCTCGGCCTTGAGGCAACGAGCCACTTTCGCCGTCGAGCTGGTCCCAGGCGACTCCAACCAGACGGTGGCGATCGGGCATGAGCCCAGCCTAGGAAGGCGCTCGCCGAGTTCCTCCGTGAGAACAGGGACATCTTCGCATGGAAGCCCTCTGACATGCCTGGTGTCCCTAGGGAGCTCACTGAGCACAAGCTAAACGCCGACCCTAAAGTGCGACCCGTCAAACAGTCGCTGTGGCCCTTCAATGAAGAGCGCCGCCGAGCCATCACCGAGGAGGTGCAGCGTCTACTCGCTGCAGGCTTCATCCGGCCAATCAAGTACTCCAAGTGGCTAGGAAACCCAGTCCTGGTCGAGAAGAAGAACGGGACCTGGAGGATGTGTATCAACTACACAAACTTGAACAGCGCCTGCCCAAAGGAGCAGTTCGTCCTCCCGCGGATCGACCAAATAATCGACTCCACCGCGGGCTCGGAGTCGCTATGTTTCCTCGACGCCTACTCTGGGTACAACCAGATCAAAATGGCTGTCGAGGACGAGGAGAAGACGGTGTTCATCACGCCATTCGGAGCCTTCTGCTACACCGCCATGACCTTCGGCCTCAAGAATGCCGGGGCGACCTACCAGCGGTGCATGCAAGAGTGCCTCGCGAGCCAAATTGGCCGCAACATCCACATCTACATCGACGACGTGGTTGTAAAGTCCGCCCGCCAGGGCGATCTACTCGCCGACCTGGCGGAAATGTTTGCCAACTTGCGAAAATACAAGATAAAGCTTAACCCAGGCAAATGCACCTTCGGTGTACCAGCAGGACAATTGCTGAGTGCGCGTTGTCTCAGCGAGGATCGGCGAACCCCACTAAGATCGACACAATCGCCCGACTCGGCAAACCCGAGTGCCTGCGCGACGTCCAGAAGCTGGCCGGGCGAGTAGCGGCTCTTAGTCGCTTCATCCCCGCTGGTAAAAGGCGATGCCCCTATACCGCCTGATGCGCAAGAACCCCACCTTCCAGTGGGACAAGGAGGCGGACGACGCGCTCCGCGACCTCAAGAAGGTGCTACTCGCCGCAACGCTACTCGCCGCCCCCATCGACAAAGAACTCATGCTGGTCTACGTCGCGGCTTCCGAGCGCGTCGTCAGCGCCGTCATGGTCGTCGAACGGCTGGAGGAAGGAAAGGAGCGCCAAGTACAGCGACCGGTGTACTACATCAGCGAGGTCCTCACCGAGTCGCGCCATGATACCATGATACCGAAACTGGTATACACGGTCTTGAGCACGCGGCGCTGCCGCGTACTTCGAGCACCCGATCACGGTCGTCTCCTCAGCACCGTTGCAGGACATCATCCGCAATCGCGCGACGGGCGGCCAAGGGCGGGTCGAGATCGGCGTCCACAACATCAAATACGAGCCACGGAAGGCAATCAAGTCGCAGGCCCTAGCGGACTTCATCGCCGACTGGGAAGAGGCCCAGCAGCCAGAGAAGCTGCCATACCTCCATTACTGGAGCCTGCACTTCGATGGCTCCAAGAACGCGGACGTCGCAGGAGCAGGGATCGTACTAACTTCACCAAAGGGCGACAAGCTCCGCTACGTCCTCTGCCTCGACTTCACCCCCTGCACCAACAACATGGCCGAGTACGAGGCCTTACTCCTGACATGCGAGCTGCCGGGGAGATGAACGTCAACCGCCCTACGCTGCTCTGACGACTCCGACCTCGTTCTTTGGGCAAGTCGGCACTGCGCAGCGCCGTCTCCCCCACCATGGCGGCGTACCGCCAAGCAGTGGACAAGCTAGGCGGACACTTCGCAGGTTACTCCGTTAAATGGATCGACAGGCGGAAGAACGAGGAGGCCGACGCACTCTCCCGCATCGGGTCGGCCCGACTCGCACCACCCGCCGGTGTCTTCCTCGACACGATCACCAAGCCATCAGTCTCTCTCCCGAGGGAGATCGACATCGAGTCCGTTACAACCGGAGGCAGCCTGGTCGCTTTTCGTCAGCGAGCGAACGACCGGACCAAGCCCTCGTCGCCTACACGGAGGCGGTACCTTGCCGGCGGCCAGACGGGCCTTCGGATGATCGCACGCTGATGCAAGTCCTACACCATCATTGACGGCGAGCTCCACAAGCGCAGCATCACTGGCATATTCCAACGTTGCGTCCAACCCGCCGAAGGACGCAAGATCCTCCATGACATCCACTCCGGCGACTGCGGCCACCACGCCGGTGCCTGCTCTCTGGTCGCCAAGGCTATGCGGCATGGCTTCTCGCCCACCGCTGCGCCGATGCGTCGACATTGTCCAGCGGTGCGCGGGTGCGAAATCGCCAACCAGACGCCGTGCGAGCTCGGCTCAAAACAATCCCCATCACCTGGCCATTTGCTGTGTGGGGCATGGACATGGTAGGCCCCTTCAAAAAGGCTCCCTCCGGCTACACCCACCTCCTGGTCACGGTCGACAAGTTCACAAAGTGGGTGGAGGCCAAGCGATCGAAATGCGACGGAAGACCGCCACTAAATTCCTCGCGAGCTCATATATCGCCACGGGTTCCCAAACAGCATCATCATGGACAACGGCACCAACCGCCAAAGGAGCCATGGCGAATTCTGCGAAGAGCACCACATGCTCGACCTCGCGTCAGTCGCCCACCCGGAATCCAACGGCCAGGCGGAACGGGCCAATCAAAGCATCCTCCACGGCCTGAAGCCGCGACTCCAAGTACCACTCGAGCGCACCGCCGGGTGTTGGGTCGAGGAGCTGCCCTCCGTCATCTGGGGGATCCGCACCTCGGTCAACAGGTCGACAGGATTCACCCCCTTCTTCATGGTGTACAACACCGAGGCAGTCATGCCCACCGACCTCGAGCACGACTCACCGCGGGTCGTCCACTACACGGAGGCTGCAAACGAACTCGCCCGCCAGGATGGAGTCGATCAACTCGACGATGCACGTGACCTCGCTCGGTCACGCACCGCCATCTACCAGCAGGGACTCCGCCGCTACCACAGCCGGCGGGTGAAAACTCGCACCTTCCAAGAAGGCGACCTGGTGTTGCGCCTCATCCAGGACAAGAAGGGCATGCACAAGCTCTCCCCTCCGTGGGAGGGACCATTCGCCATCGGGCGAGTACTCGGCAACGATGCCTACTACCTCATCGATGTCCGCGGGGATGGCGAACTCGACGTCAAGCGACCATGGAAAGTAAACCTCCTACGGAAGTTCTACTCCTAGAACCCCACATATGTACTCTCCAGTCGCTATGAAATAAAAAGAATTGGTTACCGCAAATTGCGCCTACTCTCTGTGTCTTGTGCCACTCGCACTCGTAATAACAGCGTCAAGCTAACCGCAGAAGTCAACCTTTGGTACAGCGATCGGCACAGCTAAGTAGTGCGGTGCAAGAGCACTGAGTCACCTCAGGTCTTGCATCCCACAAAACGCCTACCGGAGCCCCATTGAGTCGCCCAGCCCGGTAGCTCTGAGCCAAGACAATCGCCTTCGCTTCTTACGGCAACCATGGTCCTCCGCATCCTCGACATAGCGACTCGAGCGGCCAAGTACCACGCCGGGGACGACCAGTTCATCGCGACGGCTCGAAAACGCCAAGTATGAGAGCATGCCCGGGACTCGCCACACGACTGACCAACGGGCCAGGAGTGATGCGCCCAAACTAACGCGCCAAGTCCTCACCCACCCTCGGCAGCCTAGAACAACCAAGTACCACGCCGGGGACTCGCCACCCGACCTCGTTCGCGCAAGGAAAGCGGTGAAATCTGAGCGCTCAAGGAGTCGCTGGCATGGCTCTTCGAGTCCGGGCGAGTCGACCACAAAAACAAAACATTCAAAAACCACAAACACATAACACACGAGGTAAACCCCACAAAAGGGCGGACGCGCTCGGGGACTCGTTCAAACCTCAATCGGAATTCACATGACAAGTCATAAAACAAACACGATATCACATTCATAGCATGTTGCAATCATCTCAGAATACAAAATATGCCCAAACGGCAGATCTGCTACTAACGCCCCAGGGCAAACTACCCTATTCCACAGGCTTCGACGACGACTCGCCAGCACCCTGGCGATTGCGGATGAACGGCGTGTACGGGTTCGACGGGTACATCGTCAGCACCCGCCATCGCCGCGCGGAAGGGCTGCTCGACCTTGAAATCCCGGTGCTGCGGCTCGGGTTCGTTAGGTGCGACGACCGTCTCCTGGTACGGAAGGAGGTCGCCCATTGCCCAAACACGCTCGGAGAACATCGTGGTGCGGTCCATCAACTTGAGCACCTCGGAGAGCTCCACTGCGCCAGTCGACGACGGGTAGCCACTCGTCACGTCGTCAAGGTCGAAGTCCTCCGGGAAATGAGCAAGCCCAAGGCTAAGCGCCGTCGCCGCTCCGCGCCGGAACGCCGATCGTGTCATGAACTCAACAACCGACGGCGCCTTCTCCAAGTACTTCCACACCTCGACGAGGTCGCTGGGAATTACTTCCGTGGGCGATATCTCCTGGAGGTAGGCTTGGATGCACGTCGCCGACAACGTCGCCGAGTCGACGAGCGTGGCCACACATTGCCGCGCGTCGAACGAGCTCGCCTCTTCCGCACTATCAAGGATGCGACCTGCGAGTAGAAGATAACAGTGAGTACGTCGGACATCACAAAAAGGCACACGCTACTGGCATAAGCAGATACACTTACCAATCAAGGGGCGGGAGAGATCCGTGATGAAGCGTTGAAGCGAAGTATAGTCGTCCTGAAGCCCAGCAACAAGGGCGTCGGACACTTTACGATCCTCTGCGGCGGCTGTAATGGCGGCCTTGGCTCGCCCATCAGCCGAGCTTGCTTCCTCCTTCGCCTCCCTCAGCTTGCGCTCGAGATCGGCGATCCGCTTCTCAGCCGAGCTCAACACCGATTGCGCCGCTGCCAACTCACCCGCGGGGACAAGTCCCTGGCGAGCTTCTTCTGCCTTCGCAGCAACTGCCTGAAGCCCCTTATTCGCCTCTTGGACGGCGGCCAGTTCCTTCTCCGCGCGGTGCTTCGCTGCCAATCGGTCAGCTGATTCACGTTGCAGACCCTGCACACAATTCAAGCAGTTAACCAAAGTGAAATCCTAAGTGCCTACCCGCTGAAATTCAGCGAGTACGCACTCGGGGACTGGCAATCAAGAAATCCCAAGTGCCTACCCGCTGAAATTCAGCGAGTACACACTCGAGGACTGGCAATCAACAAATCCTAAGTGCCCACCCGCTGAAATTCAGCGAGTGCGCACTCGGGGACTGGACGCGAAAAATAACAACAAGACACTAGAAGAATCAGACCGCTGCAACTCACCGGCCTGATCCTCGGGGACTGGACATACCTGGATGGCTGCGCCAAGCATGCCGTGAAGTTGTATCGCATCCACGGACGCGAGGAGAGCCAGCGTGTGCCCACGACGCTGCTCGACCTCCGCGTCGGCGACCCCAGGTGCACGGCTCGAGGGCGAGGTCCCACTCGCTGTAGCCGATCTGGCCATGAAGCGCGGGAACATGGCGATGGAAGCACCGGCGCCAAAGGAGGCCGGCTCGGTCACCCCAGGCAAGGGAGCACCCTCCTTCGTGGGTATGGCCGCCTCCACTGCGGGTTCATTCGGCGCAATCGCCGTGTCATCGGAGATCGTGACGACATCGTCACCCTTGGCCTTCTTGGCGCTGTCCGCAGGGACGACGACTTCGTCCGCCTTCCTCTTCCGGGAGGGATCCTCTTTGCTGACGACGGGTGGCACCTTAGCCACGGTCGGGTGGCCTATCTTCTTCGCTCCGGTCCTGTAAATCGATCGTGTGAGCAAGACAATTCAAGCCGCTATGAAAGACAAAGGTAGGTGATCAAACTCACTTGGCGACTAGAATGAAGCGTAGCCCCGTGCGGATGGTGACCGGCTTCTCCAGTTCGGGGCCTAGTCGGCGGCTGAGGCCCATCTCTAGGACATCGCGTGCCTAATACACGGACGTCTTCTTCATCGTCGAGGCTGCAACGGGAGCTTCTGGGACGTCTTCAGCAGGAGCTTCCTTGCGTGGCGAAAGCCCTTGGCCGGGCCTTCAGCCCGTAGGCTGGACGAATGGCGGAGGCATCGAGGCCAGTGGCACCTCGATAGTGGCCGTGTCCAGCGCGGCTACTGTTGGCGGCGCCTCGTCTTTGGCCGGGCTGGGAGCGTCGGAGCTGCTCGCCGAGTGCGGTGGCGAGGCCGGCCTCATCGGTTTCGTCTTCTTCTTCGGAGGAGCCTTTGCCTCCTTCTCCTTCTTCTTCTTCTTCGACGGAGTAGCCTGGCGGCGCGAGGTGGTCTCCGGAAGTTCGTCATCGTCATCATGACGCTCGAGGATTTTACTCGCCTCAAGCTCACGCTGACGCTGCCCGCGGGTCTTGCGGACCAGCGGGGCAACCTCCTCCTCGGACTCGTCGTCGCCGTTGCTCTCGTCGCTCCCGGTGTCGCCCTTGGCAGGAGGCGACTCGCCCATGTCCTGGACGAACGAGCTAGAATTCTCGTCGTATGAAGGCGGGAGCCATCCTTCCACCACTTGGAATAGCTGCAATGAACACAAAATGAAATTAGACCGACCGCGACTGCAAAAGCTGCGACTGCGAATGATGTGAGGTGACTTACCGTTGGGGCTGGATGCTTTGCGTTGTAGGGGGCGACCCCGACCTTTGCGTCCAGGTACACCGCCTGGGTGATCTTCTTCAGTGCTGGGGTGTAGTCCTCGAGCTTCCACTCGGCGAGGCAGGACTTCGTCGAGTCCTCCCGACCCGTGTATTGGTACATGTAGTGGTCGCGCCGAGCCAGAGGGACGAGCCGCCGCCTGAGCCAGCAATTGTATAAGTTGATCGTCTGGAGGCCCTTCTTCTTCAAACCGCGGATGGTCTGGAGCATTTCGTCCACGACCATCCGCTGGTCGCTGGGGAGCTTGCCGACTTGAAGACGGCGCGGTTCGGACCGGTTGGCGGAGTATCGTGGGATCGCCGTCTCGCCCTCCGGGGTCACCTCGGCAACATAGAACCAAGACTTCTTCCAGTCGCTCGCCGCCTTGGCGGGCAGCATCAAGTCAAAGAACGAAGCCTTCGACTTCAGCTGGAATGTTAGGCCGCCCGCGGCAAGCATTGGGCCGCCCGCTTCCTCGCGGCTGATCCGTCCGTGGAACAGATCTTGCCATAGAGGGAAGTAGGGCCGGCAGCCCAAGTAGCACTCGCAGAACGCCACGAAGATGGCGAGCTGCTCGATGCTGTGTGGACCCAGGTCCGACGGTTGGATCCCGTAGTAGGCGCAGAAGCACCGGAAGAACATGGACGTGGGGAATCCTAGCCCCCGTTCTAGGTGGCTGGTGAAGCAGATGAATTCCCCCTCGCGCGGGTTCGGGATCACCTCTCCGGCCGCGGGGATGCGCCAGCAGCCGGCGCGCAGGATCCCGGCCTCCTCAAAGGAAGCCAGCTGCGCCCTCGTACACTTAGATCTACCCCAAGGCTCGGTGGAGAGGGCCATGGCGGAAGGATTTGTGGGGGGTCGGAGGATTTCGGGTCGGCTGGATCGCGATGCGAAGGAAGGCGAGAGTGCGAGCAATCGGAGGAAATGGCGAGAAGATGGTTCTCTGATCGCCTGCCATTCCCCTTATATAGTGGTTGTTACCCGCCAAATCAGGGAGCCGTTACTACGCGGTGATTATGCCAAAAGTTACCATTGGATTACCCCAATGGCTAGTTTGACCACGCTTAACGGTCCAACTTCAGCCACTCGGCTCGCCGACCCGATCACTACGACAGTGTTTCGCCGACTCGACTCGCCAAAGCTGCGATCAGGATGACTAGTTTTCTCCTTTATACAGGAGCCCGCCGACGATTCGACTGGATGTCTACTTTGAAGCCGTATACTCCATTGCGGCACCACCTCATGTCGGCGATGGCCTCGGGGACTACTGATGGGGATGTGCCTACCGGGGTATGCCCAGCAGGACATTTCCGACTGGCCCAGAAACCGGCGAGTGGGCCTACAAGACGGCGACTGGATCAAGGCCCGGTGTGGATCCAAGCGACTGGAAGCTGAAGGCCCAGGCGACTAGATAGGCCCAGTCGGATTAGGTTAAACGAGTACCGAAGCCTTAACTGATTCGGTTGAGATATGTAAACCCTAGGGGAGGTGAGCCTATATAAACCTCCCTGCAGGGCGTGTAGAGATACGTTCCATCATACACCCAAGCGTGCCGCTTAGCCTTGAGCTCGCCCATTGTACCACCTTCATAATACAATCTAGCAGGAGTAGGTCTTTACCCTCCGGGGGGGCGAACCTGGGTAAAACCCGGTGTCTCTGCCCTCATCTCGCACCGCAGATGGCTGGCCGCCCTTGCCCCTCGTTCCACTACTCGCTGCCGATTGCAGCATCTACCGTGACCATTCCCACAACAGGATACGTTCACGGAAGGATCGATGTCGGATCTCACTTCGGAGTTTGCCGACAAAAATCGGAAAAATTCAAGGCCCACCCAAACCGCCCCTGTGCATGATATAAAGGTGGAAGATCGCTGCAAATCCGCCGGCTTCGCCCGTGCGTCTGGACAACAGAGATCCAAGTTTGTCAGAGTGGTCACCATCTTCGATCTGGCGCGTTGCGTTCAAAGAGAGGGCGAAAACCCCCGCGATTACTTGGCCAGGTGGCTCCGTATACGAGCCGATCTGGCCCACTACCCCGATGATAATGCTTTGTATCACTTCATGGAAGGGCTGGACCGTGGAACGCTTCTCCGGCATTCTCTAAGACGGCAGCAGGCAACAGGACGCCTTACCCTTGAAGAGATGGTGAGCACCATCAACAACTACGCGGAAGCTGACGTAGCAGCCTAGATGGCGCTTGCGCTCATTGACGGAGACCCTCCGATTCAGCCGCCGCCACCACCGCCTCTGACCGCTATCATCGCACCTACGCCGCTACCTCCAGTCATCGTTGCTGCTGTTGCACCTCCACCGCCCGTCCTCAAGGAAGTCCTGGCACCCTCCGACTCTGTCATTGACGCGCTTTACGCTGATGTTAGTGCATATTCAGAGGAGATAGATTTCAGTCTGAAAGAGCTAGACTCCGCCATGCAGGAGATGGAGGAGGAATACACGCGCGACGAGCAAGCCAACAATGCCGTCACGTCTCGAGGGGTGTTCGTCACCATTGGGATGGTGATGGATCAAGATCAACCAGGACGAGCTCCACCTACAGCACCGGAGAAGGGGAAGGTGCCACTTATTGCTGCTGACGATGATCGTGCAAAGGTCATGCCTCCTCCGCCTAACCCAAAGGTGCGACCCACGGGAACTTCGGCCGGCGAGCAACAACAACACTGCAAATTTGCCGCCTCCGGCATCTACGTCTGCAGCAGCCCAAGTTACTCCAGCTGATAGAGTGATGTACGACAATCTCCTCGTCGAGCCACTGACCGTCGTTCATATCCGGAACGTGACCCAGCTTGACGAGAAGCGCCAGCAGCTGCTGGAGGAAGCGCAGGCCATCGCGGAGCAAGGCGCTAAGCTAGATCGAGATCTGGTCAACGCGCAGAAGTCCATAGAAAAAGCTAGAGCAATGGAGGCCGAGTACAAGACTTTGCTGCAGTAGCAGAAGTCCAAGAAAGCTCCGGCTCGCGTCATCAACGATCCTGGTGTACGACGCAACCTAGGATGGGCTCCCTCGAAGCCAGCACAAGCCAAGCCATACATTGACAGTGAAGGCAAGCAGGTGATGCCCACACCACTCCTTAACCTTGCCGTCGCCAAGACCCTTCTGGAGCAGGATAGATCGCCCTAGGAAGTGGAACAGGTCTATGACCTAGTGGCCAAGGCGGTGAAGCAGCAGGAAAAGGCCACCTCTCAGAGGCTTGAGTCTGACCCAATGCTCTGCCAATCTAGCCAGTATAAGCCGCCAAGGGACAGATCTCCTCTTGATGTCGGGTCTCAGACGGGTTCATCAGAACGAAGACGGAGGGATGCGCGTAACAGGAAGGATGCTATCCCCATATCCTCCAACCACGGAGAAAAGTCCCGACCTCGTCGCCCATCGCCACCGCCCCGATCCCCTCGACATCGCGAAGCTTACAAGGCTCACCATCGTACGGATATGCCCCCACCAAAGCAGTGTGGCATTGTCATCCGTGACAACACAGAGCAGACCCGTCATGATGGAGAGCGCAACCAAGGACACAGGAGCAGGTCACACCATGACCCTCCGCGTCCGACAAGCAACCATGATAGGAGTGAGGCGTCGCAGGAGGGTAACAACAAGAAGGCTAACCCACCGCCACCTCCGCCTCCGTCACCACCAAGCAGTCACCATGGCGGAGGAGGCCCGCGTCGTTCACGCAGCCCATCCCCTGTTGACAAGAAGAAGAAGAACCCGGAGTCGTACGATGCACGTTCGCGGATCGATAAGATCCACGAGGCCCGGGAAGGACCATACCTGGGACCACGTTGCTTTGGACCTGCAATACGGTCCGCAACTTACCCCAAAGGTTTCCGGATTGACAAGACCATCAAACCCTATGACGGCACCTCCAAGCCAGCCACATGGTTGCAGGACTACGGCAACGCGGTGGAGATTGCCGAAGGCAACCCCAACGTCGCCGTCAAGTACCTCCCGTTAATGTTGGCGGGCACGACCCGTCAATGGATCGACGACTTGCCGGAGAAATCTATCTACAACTGGTTAGACATGCAAGAAGCGTTCACCAAGAACTTTTAGGGTACATACAAGCGTCCCTGCATTGTGGGCGATCTACAGCGGTGCGTGCAAGAGAAAGACGATACATCTCGCGCCTACCTCTCCTGCTGGTTGGATATGAAGAACTCCTGCGCAGGAGTGCACGCTTAGACCGCCATGGCCGCCTTCATCGATGGATTGGAAAGAGGCACGTTGCTCCGACATAAGCTGAAGCGCTTGCAGGACAATCACCAGCTTGACTTGAATCAGATGATCCGGTTAGCCAGTGAGTTCGCAGCTGCCGACGACGATGCCCGTGGCTCCTTGCCAACAACAGCCATTGCAACTCAAGCTCGGAGGAACAGCAGTACAAAGCGGAAAACCGCTCCAGAAGAAAAGCAATCTATCGACATGGTCGCTATGACTTTTGCAGGACGAGGTGATGGCGGACAGCGTGGCCGAGGAAGGGGAGCTGGTCGTGGGCAGTAGCGAGTAAGCAAAACTACCTCGGCGCCGCTCTGCGTTCCCCAAACCTACGAGGAGTACCGTGATATGCCGTGCCTCGTACACCTTGACGTCAATGGAAAAGCCACCCATACCAATCGACACCGCAAGTTCTTCAACGACCTCAAGGAAGACCCGGAGTCCGGTTACAAGCGAAGTCGGAAGAACATACCGCGAGGCAAGGGAAAGGGGAAGAAGGAGGTGGAGTCCAAGGATTCAAGTGACATGGTGTAACTACCTCGGTGAATTACGCTCTTTGTTACAAGCCTGGATGAGCGGAAATGGTTAAAATAGTACGGTGGGGCCAAATGCCACTCACAGGTAGACCTTTCGGCCGTCCTAACCATTTCCAAAACATCAGGACAAGAACGAGCGGCGTAATCGGCAGGCGAAGGGATCAACTACATACACAAATGAGTATGTATGCAATCCACATACAACAGTCCTCAGAGCCATTCCATCTAAAAGAAATAGAAATATTGCAACGCCATACGGCAAGATCCTAATATCCTAGATAGATATAATAGTTTAGGATATCTCCTCATACATCAAACATCAGAGTATCAGGCGGAAGCGGAAAACAAGATCCGAGTACGGATAAGAAGCAAATCGGCATAAGATGCCCATTAAATAAACACATCCCGCCCACAGATCTCATGGATCCCCGTTCCCGGAATCTCTACACCGAGTGGTCGTTGCCAACATCGTCCGTCTCCTCCACCCAGTATCCATCTTGCGAGTATACCTGTTCATCTGAATCAAACAATTTATCGTGTGAGACCCTAGGGGTACTTAGCAAGTCTTTATGCCTCAAAAGGGGACACAACACAGGGTGGCGCAATTGCAGCAAAGATAATACCTAACAATTCTAGGATACTGCTAACCATCCGCCTAACCAAAGATAGCGGATGTCCGTGAATTAATAACAACGTTATAACAGTAATATTAACAGATCCATCCTCCTCCTCGCCACCAACGAGGAAGCGGACGAAACAACCCCATCCGTTGGCGGTTTATTATCCATTCCATGAGTGTTGCACTATTTACTAGTCGGTACTTAGTCAAATTAAAAGCGGTACTTTAGTTATACTTGTCTATGATCGAGAAACTGTGCTCCAAGTCGTCCATAACCGGACACGGCTTTGAAAGATTTACCCTGCGGTGCACAAATAACACACACTCGATCAACCTCGGAAAAACCAAATCAAAACCCAACGAGGCATTCACGACAAAGCGATCACGGATTCAGAAATATTTGGGGCCACCCCACTAAGCTACCATAGCAAGTTGGCGGCTCAACGAACCCAGGTTTGTGTGGGACGATGGCAATGAGAACCCGAAAATGTGGTGGGCTTGTCGATCTGGTAACGTGTCACGGTCCTAAATGATCAGGTGCTCCACGCACAATCTTAAATAAAGCAGTAAAGCATGGCATAAGTACAGGATAGTAATAAAGCCCCAAACTACTTTGTGGCCCCAAGAAATAAGAATGAATCAAGCTCTGGCTCAGGGGGGTCCATAAGGCCTCCCGGATGTGGATAGTGCGAATAGTCAAGGAACAGGAATCAACTACTCGGGGTCCTACGGGACACAAGTGAGCATGAAGAACCAAATAGCAGATATTGCCCACCGGTGCCACTGTCATTAGTTATCCCATTACTACTCAGGTTAAGTTGTTTAGGTACCTCGTTATCCAACAGACACTCACATACCCTACACATGCTGTTCTACGACCCGCATGGCTCAAACAACTCCTGTAGTAATGGCTCATGGGATGGAGGAACAAGCTTCGGTGGGGTTTAAATGTAAAGGCTATGCAGTACTTGGGATTCATTTTTAATGCAACCGCGACTCAATGATGCAAGAATAAGAGAGAGGCAATAGGTACTATATGTATGCAAGCATGTGGTAGTGCTTGCCTGGCAGCTCGGTTAAAGCGAGGGATGGATGCAGGTAGTGCTCACAGGTTTCTTGATATATCGCTGCTTTCGTCTATTCGAAGAAGAACCAAACAAACAAGGGCAATCATAAATAGAGTGCACAAGCCTATGAATTAAAATGCGACAAGCAAACAATCATGCCATGATGAATGATGCACAACTTGCATGGCAATAATGTAGCATGGCATGGGTGAGGTGTGGAATACAAGAATAAAGCATTTTATGGAGTTTTAGTCACCTTTTATCCTCAAATAAGTTGCTGTAAACTTTATATTTATATGATGCATGCTGCAATTCAAAACATGGAATGCATAGATAGAACGGGCTCGTCGCGCTGATCGATTTAGACATATTATTTGTCAAATTTGGAGTTATAAAACCAAAGTTATTAATTAATTAAGAAAAAGGGCATTTTATTGTAATTTTAATCATCTCGAAATTTTAAAGTGCTCAAAAGTATTTTGAATGGCATATTTGAATTCCCCCCTTTTTTGTGATTCAAAAACATATATCCTATGTGTTATTTGGAATTATATTTCAAAAGTTATTTAAAAACAGATTTGAATTTAAATTTAAATCAATTTTGGAAAAGGTTTAATTAAAACAGACACAGGAAACACTTTTCTTACTCAGCCCGTCCCATCCATAGCCACTGACGGGTGGGGCAAGCGGAATAGGGCCACTGTGGCGCAAAAATCCTTTTTCTACCGCGGCTCTGGCTAGCCCACGCGGTTGACAAGAAGGCCCAGCGGCTCCAGCCCACATGCCAGGGTGGGGACTGCAGCGACTGATCGGTGGGGTACTAGGTGCGCGGGTTGCGAGAATGAAAAAGGTGGGGGGATTTTTGCAAGATGACCACGACCCCGGTTTACTGTTTCTCTTCTTCTCGCATCTGGCGGCAGTGCGTCTTGTGGCCTTGAGAGGATTCGATCCGGGTCGCGGGAGTGCGTCTTGAGGGTGACCAGTGTGGTGGTGCTAGGAGGAGCGAAGAAGGCGCGGCCTAGATAAGCTTGCTGCGGCGCGGGATAGCTGCAGACGCCGTCGAGCTCTGGCGCGTGTGGGGTGTTCGACAAAACGCACGACGGAGCGTGTCAGGGAGAAGGAGGTGCTCACCGCGGGCTCGGCGGTGGTGTTGGATCGGGCGGGGGCGTGGCGGATCGTCGACGACCTTGAGCCATCCGGGCTAGGGTTTCGTCAGGCGGCACCGGTCCTAGCGTTCTGGGCTTCTCCTTCTCGTCTGGGTGTCTTGGCGGCGAGGATGTCCTCGATCTCCTAGGCCGCTTCCACGACGAGCTTGATGGCCGGAACGACGAGGACGATGATGTGCTGGCGGCGGGCGGCGTCGGCTGCTGGTGGTCGGAGAGGTATGAAGGGAAGAAGGAGGCGGCTCTGGGGCGGATCTGGGGACGCCAGAGAGTCGTGTGGAAGGAGGAAAAAGGAGGGAGAGGGAGGAGGCCAGCTGTGGCAGGGGGTAGATAAGGTGGCCTCGGTGCCACCTTTTTCTCCCTCCTCATGTGCTGGCTCGGGCTGGGGAAAGGTAGGGCACAGCGGGGGAGGCTGCAGGTGGACCAGGGTGAGGGGGAGGCCTTGTTGGGGCCCGACAAGGTAGAAGAGAGAGAGAGAGGAGAGGGGGTGGCTCGGCTAGGTAGATGGGGTAGTCTTGGGTTAGGGTTTTGTTTAGGGTTAGAGAGAGGGGTGGCTGGGTGTGGGCCAGGGAGAGAGAGGAGGTCAGGTGGCCCTCATGGTAGAGAGAGAGAAAAAGAGAGAGGGAGATGGTGTAACCACAGGAGCATGAGCAAGCATGAAGGGTAGGAGATGGTCATGGGGATGGTCTTGTAAGATCATGCATGGCACTACACAAGAGAGGTGGATGAGGTTTGATGGCACAAGGCAAGAAACAAAGCAAGGTAGGACGGATTGAGAGAGAGAGATGAGAAGATGATCCACTCAAAATCAAATAAAACCAAAGGAGGACAAAAGATGGTGATGGTTGCATGGCCCATGCAAGTATTTTATGCCATGTGTTAATCTTGTGAAAACAAAATAAAATCTCATGGCATTTATTTATGTGCATCCTCAAAAGATGGAGTAAGGGCCAAGCTACGGATTTATAGAATTAGATCCACCCAACCCACATGAGCTAGAATAAATATCAAAAGAAAAAGAATTACAAGCTCATGGGTTATTGGAATGGTGGAAGTATAAGGTGGTGACAAGGAAAGGTGATGGAGTTGAATAAAAGATATGCCCCCAACTCAACTTGGGCATTTAAACAATATATCAATAACCAAATACAATATCACGAGGCAAAAACAATTTACAATGCATATGAGAGAAGAACCAAAACAAAAAGGGTTTTATATGATGCTCAAATGCAAGGTGGCATGATGACATGAGCATGATATAATTATGATGCAACAATTATATATAGGAAGTAGCATTTATATAGACTAGGCTAGTAGCATTGCAATTGTTAGACAATTGGGATGCTACAACTCTCCCCCACTAAACAAGAATCTCGCCCCGAGATTCCTAGGAAAAAGAAAACAACACAAGGAGAGGCGGGTGTTCGAACGAAGGTGACCCTCACGTTCCCAAGTTGATGAACAACGGAAAAACTTGCTAGACTTGCTGCGAGTCTTGCGTTTTGCTTGAGAGACAACGGTTAGAAGAGTTGAAGGATTGTCGTGAGACAAGAAGGATAGGATGGACAAGCTCCGGTTTTCTCAAGAAACATGATAAAAGAATATAACCACTTGTGAAAGAAAAAGACAAGATGATGTATCATGAATAAAGAAAGACACACCGTTAAGATTAAAGATTTACCGATACTAGAGAGGATGAATCTTTGTCTCGCCGGAAGAAAAGAGCTAGGTTGGAGAGGTTTGAACCACTATGACAATAGCATCGTATCTTCTCTCGGATTTGAGAAATGAAGTACGGAAACAATATTGCCTTCAAACAATAGAGTCCCTTGATATCAACAGAAAGATTTAGTTAGACATCGTCGGATTAGATTCTTGTTGCACCGGTAAGACCCCAAAGGATCACGCAATTGAGGTGCGCGGATATAACTTCTAGAGACGGATGTGAAGCCAGATCATGGTGGAATCCCGAGAAGCAAAGAATATGGGGGATCTGGAGTTTATTGTAGAGATACTTATTGCTTTCTTTAGCCTTGAGGCTAACGCAATAGATTTGCGGCTGATGGCCTCAACCATAATTAGCTTTACCACAAAAAAGAATTGATGAAACAAAGAGAGAGATAGTTTCCTTTCATCTTGTTTGGGGATGTCGAGCATCGGTAGAAAGACGAGGAACGAAAGGAGTTTGCGTCTGTTTCCACCAGATAATTGAAGATTTTGCTCCATCTAGAATAGACAGACCACCAACAAGAGATTATTGATTACTTTCTTCGAGAGAGCACTCCGGAAAAACAAGGAAGGAAGTAAAAGTATCAAGGGATAAAGGCCACTTCTAACTTCCGTGGAATGAGTGAAATCACATTAATTCACCAATTCAATGTACGAGAGCGAATGATAAGAGTAGTGGTATGGTAGCTACTCCATCCCGCACTCAAAGCATTACTCCGCACATGAATAAGAAAACCATGCAACCCAACTACCGAAACAGACTGAAGGTATTGACAAAAACTCATGGGTCTACGCTAGAAAACAAGGATAGATGCAAACGATTTGTCGGGTTCACAGATAGATAATGATGATGATGTTGTCGTCATGTCGGAAATACCAAGCCCCCGGAAAGATATGAAGGAAGATTACGGAGAACAACTGCAAGATTCAATAGCTACAGAAAAGATAGCACCAACTTGAACGAAAGGAATACAAGATCTGGAAGGTCTTCATGGCCTCCGATGGATTGAGCATAGACGACAGAGCGAGAGGGTTTCAAAAGATCACTTGACGAGACTGTGGTGAAAGAACTCCATGTTCTTCTTGAAATGATTGAGAAAGATTTAGCAGTCTTGAGGAAATCTTCGGCGGAACGACGATGATAACTCGCCAACAAGGAAAGACTCTAGGTTTGATTGAAGATGGAAGATGGAATTAACAATGGACTTGCTGATTCCAGAATTGGAGCGATCTATTTAGCAGAAGGACGTGGCCGAGATAGGTGACTTCAAAAAGTCAGAATTCTCACTTTGAGACTTTGCACACAGGCAGTGCTCACGAAGCTTGAGAGAAAGAGACACAGATGATCTTCCATGTCCTTCCATTGATATCGAATAGGCAAGCATATTATCAACATATACCACCATGGATTAACAGGATATTCCCAGAATATCAAGTTCAAGAGGCGGGAGAAACGAACAAATGCTCGAAACACTTTCTGAGCTCAACGCTCTTTGAAAGATCGACGTTACGAGTAAGGATTCATGTTGAAGAAGATGCTGGTAGAATAGGTTATCTGGTCCTTCGGAAGAGAACAGGAAAAGCCACCTAGTTCACATTGTCGATCGGATCACCGGTTACAAAGATAAAGAGATCTTGGATAAGAACCGATGATAGCTCATACCTTAAGCAAAGCTATCAGAGACGAAAATATGCAATTCCCTCGTCTCAAAGAGAATTTTGCAGATATGGAGTTCAAAAAGATGTGCAGCATGATGGACAGATGATAGACCGCCGTAGTGCTTTGGGAAACTCCAGATTGCCAAAGATGCTTGAATATGCATAGATATGATCACGGTGTACTCAAAATCACAGGAGATAACCGTCACCATTTGGAGGATAGTGGTGATTGCATTTTCCATATTCCACTCATGATAAGTGTCATATAGCTATGCCGAGAACCAAATTACAATCACCAGCATCGGATCGACACATGTTATGTAATTAGCCCAAGAGAATTGGAGATGAAATGAAACTCTAGGATTAAGCGCCGGTGACAAAAGAATGAGTTAGCATGGACATGCTGATAAAAGGGAGATAGATAATGTTTCACACGATGAAAAGGAGTGTGGAAGCCTGATGTATCAAAGAAATTTTTCCGCATTTTGGCATTAAAATACCAATAGATGCATAAAATCACTTATCGTAGAGATTAGCAACTCCACATTCTGTGAAAGCATGCTGGAAGGAAGAACACCCTTAAGAAGATGGCACCGGTTAACAAGGAGTCAGATAGATCGCGCCGGTTTTCAAAAGCCTGTCAGTATGGAATGTACCAACAGTTGATAACCAAAGGCAGATTGTGATAACAAATTGGATGCAACAGATAGACAAGGAATTACACACACACACACACACACACACTTTCTATGGTACTACAGAAACCCAGAACACGTGAATCCTAGTTTGAATTTTAAGAAGAGGATTGAAAACGTTACACTTCCTTACCAGAAAAGGGTGGGTGGGTGGTTAAGAAGAAAAGTGGAAGCAGTCCTACTCTCACGTTTTGTTTTGTTTTTCCCTAGTATACATAGCTACCAAAAATATTTGCTAGACTGACAACGACCATTTGGCTGAGACCCTGAAGGGCGGGATGGCTCTGATACCAATTGTAACTACCTCGGTGAATTACGCTCTTAGTTACAAGCACGATGAGCGGAAATGGTTAAAATAGTATGGTGGGGCCAAATGCCACTCACAGTAGACCTTTGGCCGTCCTAACCATTTCCAAAACATCGGGACAAGAACGGCGTAATCGGCAGGCGAAGGGATCAACTACATACACAAATGAGTATGTATGCAAGCCACATACAACAGTCCTCAGAGCCATTCCATCTAAAAGAAATAGAAATATTGCAACGCCATACGGCAAGATCCAAATATCCTAGATAGATATAATAGTTTAGGATATCTCCTCATACATCAAACATCGAGTATCGGTGAGGCGGAAAACAAGATCCGAGTACGGATAAGAAGCAAATCGGCATAAGATGCCCATTAAATAAACACATCCCGCCCACAGATCTCACGGATCCCCGTTCCCGGAATCTCTACACCGAGTGGTCGTTGCCAACATCGTCCGTCTCCTCCACCCAGTATCCATCTTGCGAGTATACCTGTTCATCTGAATCAAACAATTTATCGTGTGATACCCTAGGGTACTCAGCAAGTCTTTATGCCTCTAAAGGGGACACAACCTGGGTGACGAATTGCAGCAAAAGATAATACCTAACAATTCTAGGGATACTCGCTAACCATCCGCCTAACCAAAGATAGGCGGATGTCCGTGAATTAATAACAACAGTTATAACGATAATATTAACAGATCCATCCTCCTCCTCGCTACCAGCGAGGAAGCGAACAGCCCCCATCCATTGGCAGTTTTATTATCCATTCCATGAGTGTTGCACTATTTACTAGTCAGGTACTTAGTCAAATTAAAAGCGGTACTTTAGTTATACTTGTCTATGATCGAGAAACTGTGCTCCAAGTCGTCCATAACATGACACGGCCAGAAGATTTACCTGAGGGTGCACAAATAGCAACACACACTCGATCAACCTCGGAAAAACCAAATCAAAACCCAACGAGGCATTCACAACAAAGCGATCACAGATTCAGAATATTTCAGGGGCCACCCCACTAAGCTACCATAGAAGTTGGCGGCTCAAACGAACCAGGGTTTGTGTGGACGGTGATAAATTGGGAACGAAAATGTGACTGGGCTTGTCGTCAAAAACGTGTCACGGTCCTAAACAGTCTGGTGCTCCACGCACAATCTTAAATAAAGCGATAAAGCATGGCATAAGTACAGGATAGTAATAAAGCCCCAAACTACTTTGTGGCCCCAAGAAATAAGAATGAATCAAGCTCGGCTCGGGGGTCCATAAGGCCTCCCGGATGTGGATAGCGAATAGTCAAGGAACAGAATCAACTACTCGGGGTCCCACGGACACAAGTGAGCATGAAGAACCAAATAGCAGATATTGCCCACGGTGCCACTTGTCATTAGTTATCCCATTACTACTCAGGTTAAGTTGTTTAGGTACCTCGTTATCCAACGACACTCACATACCCTACACATGCTGTTCTACGACCATGGCTCAAACAACTCTGTAGTAATGGCTCATGGGATGGAGGAACAAGCTTCGGTGGGGTTTAAATGTAAAGGCTATGCAGTACTTGGGATTCATTTTTAATGCAACCGCGACTCAATGATGCAAGAATAAGAGAGAGGCAATAGGTACTATATGTATGCAAGCATGTGGTAGTGCTTGCCTGGCAGCTCGGTTAAAGCGAGGGATGGATCTGGGTAGTGCTCCTGGGTTTCTTGATATATCGCTTTGCTCGTCTATTCGAAGAAGAACCAAACAAACAAGGGCAATCATAAATAGAGTGCACAAGCATATGAATTAAAATGCGACAAGCAAACAATCATGCCATGATGAATGATGCACAACTTGCATGGCAATAATGTAGCATGGCATGGGTGAGGTGTGGAATACAAGAATAAAGCATTTTATGGAGTTTTAGTCACCTTTTATCCTCAAATAAGTTGATGTAAACTTTATATTTATATGATGCATGCTGCAATTCAAAACATGGAATGCATAGATAGAACGGGCTCGTCGCGCTGATCGATTTAGACATATTATTTGTCAAATTTGGAGTTATAAAACCAAAGTTATTAATTAATTAAGAAAAAGGGCATTTTATTGTAATTTTAATCATCTCGAAATTTTAAAGTGCTCAAAAGTATTTTGAATGGCATATTTGAATTCCCCCCTTTTTTGTGATTCAAAAACATATATCCTATGTGTTATTTGGAATTATATTTCAAAAGTTATTTAAAAACAGATTTGAATTTAAATTTAAATCAATTTTGGAAAAGGTTTAATTAAAACAGACACAGGAAAAACTTTTCTTACTCAGCCCGTCCCATCCATAGCCACTGACGGGTGGGGGCAAACGGAATGGGGCCACGCGCGCAAAAATCCTTTTTCATCATGGCTCGCTAGCCCACGCTGTGATTGACAAGCAGGCTGGCTCCAGCCCACATGCCAGGGTGGGGACTGCAGCGACTGACCGGTGGGGTACTAGGTGCGCGGGTTGCGAGAATTAAAAAGGTGGGGGGATTTTTGCAAGATGACCACGACCCCGGTTTACTGTTTCTCTTCTTCTCGCATCTGGCGGCAGGTGCGTGCACGGCGCGGAGAGGGGATTCGATCCCGGGTCGCGGGAGTGCGTGCTGAGGGGGCTGACCAGTGTGGTGGTGCTAGGGAGCCGGAAGGGCAGGCGCAGCCTAGATAAGCTTCTTCGGGCTTGGGATAGCTGCAGACGCCGAAGCTCGGGCGCGTGGGGTGTTCGACAAACGCATGCGGGGCTAGAGCGCACGGCGAGGCGGAGCGTGTCAGGGAGAAGGAGGTGCTCACCGCGGGCTCGGCGGTGGTGTTGGATCGGGCGGGGGCGTGGCGGATCGTCGACGACGCAGACGCTCCGGCGGGCTAGGGTTTCGTCGGGCGGCACCGGTCCTAGCGTTCCTGGGCTTCTCCTTCTCGTCTGGGTGTACTGGGCGACGCAGGGGGATGTCCTCGATCTCCCAGGCCGCTTCCACGACGAGCTTGACGGCCGGAACGACGAGGACGATGATGTGCTGGCGGCGGGCGGCGTCGGCTGCTGGTGGTCGGAGAGGTATGAAGGGAAGAAGGAGGCGGCTCTGGGGCGGATCTGGGGACGCCAGAGAGTCGTGTGGAAGGAGGAAAAAGGAGGGAGAGGGAGGAGGCCAGCTGTGGCAGGGGGTAGATAAGGTGGCCTCGGTGCCACCTTTTTCTCCCTCCTCATGTCTTTGGCTGGGGGAAAGGTAGGGCACAGCGGGGGAGGCTGCAGGTGGACCAGGGTGAGGGGGAGGCGCAGCAGCTGGGGCCAGCAAGGCAGGTAGAAGAAGAGAGAGAGAGGAGAGGGGGTGGCTCGGCTAGGTAGATGGGGTAGTCTTGGGTTAGGGTTTTGTTTAGGGTTAGAGAGAGGGGTGGCTGGGTGTGGGCCAGGGAGAGAGAGGAGGTCAGGTGGCCCTCATGGTAGAGAGAGAGAAAAAGAGAGAGGGAGATGGTGTAACCACAGGAGCATGAGCAAGCATGAAGGGTAGGAGATGGTCATGGGGATGGTCTTGTAAGATCATGCATGGCACTACACAAGAGAGGTGGATGAGGTTTGATGGCACAAGGCAAGAAACAAAGCAAGGTAGGACGGATTGAGAGAGAGAGATGAGAAGATGATCCACTCAAAATCAAATAAAACCAAAGGAGGACAAAAGATGGTGATGGTTGCATGGCCCATGCAAGTATTTTATGCCATGTGTTAATCTTGTGAAAACAAAATAAAATCTCATGGCATTTATTTATGTGCATCCTCAAAAGATGGAGTAAGGGCCAAGCTACGGATTTATAGAATTAGATCCACCCAACCCACATGAGCTAGAATAAATATCAAAAGAAAAAGAATTACAAGCTCATGGGTTATTGGAATGGTGGAAGTATAAGGTGGTGACAAGGAAAGGTGATGGAGTTGAATAAAAGATATGCCCCCAACTCAACTTGGGCATTTAAACAATATATCAATAACCAAATACAATATCACGAGGCAAAAACAATTTACAATGCATATGAGAGAAGAACCAAAACAAAAAGGGTTTTATATGATGCTCAAATGCAAGGTGGCATGATGACATGAGCATGATATAATTATGATGCAACAATTATATATAGGAAGTAGCATTTATATAGACTAGGCTAGTAGCATTGCAATTGTTAGACAATTGGGATGCTACAACTCTCCCCCACTAAACAAGAATCTCGCCCCGAGATTCCTAGGAAAAAGAAAACAACACAAGGAGAGGCGGGTGTTCGAACGAAGGTGACCCTCACGTTCCCAAGTTGATGAACAACGGAAAAACTTGCTAGACTTGCTGCGAGTCTTGCGTTTTGCTTGAGAGACAACGGTTAGAAGAGTTGAAGGATTTTCGTGAGACAAGAAGGATATGATGGACATAGCTCCGGTTTTCTCAAGAAACATGATAAAAGAATATAACCACTTGTGAAAGAAAAAGACAAGATGATGTATCATGAATAAAGAAAGACACACCGTTAAGATTAAAGATTTACCGATACTAGAGAGGATGAATCTTTGTCTCGCCGAAAGAAAAGAGCTAGGTTGGAGAGGTTTGAACCACTATGACAATAGCATCGTATCTTCTCTCGGATTTGAGAAATGAAGTACGGAAACAATATTGCCTTCAAACAATAGAGTCCCTTGATATCAATAGAAAGATTTAGTTAGACATCGTCGGATTAGATTCTTGTTGCACCGGTAAGACCCCAAAGGATCACGCAATTGAGGTGCGCGGATATAACTTCTAGAGACGGATGTGAAGCCAGATCATGGTGGAATCCCGAGAAGCAAAGAATATGGGGGATCTGGAGTTTATTGTAGAGATACTTATTGCTTTCTTTAGCCTTGAGGCTAATGCAATAGATTTGCGGCTGATGGCCTCAACCATAATTAGCTTTACCACAAAAAAGAATTGATGAAACAAAGAGAGAGATAGTTTCCTTTCATCTTGTTTGGCGATGTCGAGCATCGGTAGAAAGACGAGGAACGAAAGGAGTTTGCGTCTGTTTCCACCAGATAATTGAAGATTTTGCTCCATCTAGAATAGACAGACCACCAACAAGAGATTATTGTTTACTTTCTTCGAGAGAGCACTCCGGAAAAACAAGGACGGAAGTAAAAGTATCAAGGGATAAAGTCCACTTCTAACTTCCGTGGAATGAGTGAAATCACATTAATTCACCAATTCAATGTACGAGAGCGAATGATAAGAGTAGTGGTATGGTAGCTACTCCATCCCGCACTCAAAGCATTACTCCGCACATGAATAAGAAAACCATGCAACCCAACTACCGAAACAGACTGAAGGTATTGACAAAAACTCATGGGTCTACGCTAGAAAACAAGGATAGATGCAAACGATTTGTCGGGTTCACAGATAGATAATGATGATGATGTTGTCGTCATGTCGGAAATACCAAGCCCCCAGAAAGATATGAAGGAAGATTACGGAGAACAACTGCAAGATTCAACAGCTACAGAAAAGATAGCACCAACTTGAACGAAAGGAATACAAGATCTGGAAGGTCTTCATGGCCTCCGATGGATTTAGCATAGACGACAGAGCGAGAGGGTTTCAAAAGATCACTTGACGAGACTGAGGTGAAAGAACTCCATGTTCTTCTTGAAATGATTGAGAAAGATTTAGCAGTCTTGAGGAAATCTTCGGCAGAACGACGATGATAACTCGCCAACAAGGAAAGACTCTAGGTTTGATTGAAGATGGAAGATGGAATTAACAATGGACTTGCTGATTCCAGAATTGGAGCGATCTATTTAGCAGAAGGACGTGGCCGAGATAGGTGACTTCAAAAAGTTAGAATTCTCACTTTGAGACTTTGCACATAGGCAGTGCTCACGAAGCTTGAGAGAAAGAGACACAGATGATCTTCCATGTCCTTCCATTGATATCGAATAGGCAAGCATATTATCAACATATACCACCATGGATTAACAGGATATTCCCAGAATATCAAGTTCAAGAGGCGGGAGAAACGAACAAATGCTCGAAACACTTTCCGAGCTCAACGCTCTTTGAAAGATCGACGTTAGGAGTAAGGATTCCTGTTGAAGAAGATGCTGGCAGAATAGGTTATCTGGTCCTTCGGAAGAGAACAGGAAATGCCACCTGGTTCACATTGTCGATCGGATCACCGGTTACAAAGATAAAGAGATCTTGGATAAGAACCGATGATAGCTCATACCTTAAGCAAAGCTATCAGAGACGAAAATATGCAATTCCCTCGTCTCAAAGAGAATTTTGCAGATATGGAGTTCAAAAAAATGTGCAGCATGATGGACAGATGATAGACCGCCGTAGTGCTTTGGGAAACTCCGGATTGCCAAAGATGCTTGAATATGCATAGATATGATCACGGTGTACTCAAAATCACAGGAGATAACCGTCACCATTTGGAGGATAGTGGTGATTGCATTTTCCATATTCCACTCATGATAAGTGTCATATAGCTATGAGAACCAAATTACAATCACCGCATCATCGACACATGTTATGTAATTAGCCCAAGAGAATTGGAGATGAAATGAAACTCTAGGATTAAGCGCCGGTGACAAAGAATGAGTTAGCATGGACATGCTGATAAAAGGAGATAGATAATGTTTCACACATGAAAAGGAGTGTGGAAGCACAGATGTATCAAAGAAATTTTTCCGCATTTTCGGCATTAAAATACCAATAGATGCATAAAATCACTTATCGGTAGAGATTAGCAACTCCACATTACGTGAAAGCATCTTTGGAAGGAAGAACACCCTTAAGAAGATGGCACGGTTAACGAGTCGGATAGATCGCGCGGTTTTCAAAAGCACTGTCGGTATGGAATGTACCAGATTGATAACCAAAGGCAGATTGTGATAACAAATTGGATGCAATGATAGACAAGGAATTACACACACACACACACACACACTTTCTATGGTACTGAGCCGAACACGTGAATCCTAGTTTGAATTTTAAGAAGAGGATTGAAAATGTTACACTTCCTTACGAAAAGGGTGGGTGGGTGGTTAAGAAAAAAAGTGGAAGCAGTCCTACTCTCACGTTTTGTTTTGTTTTCCCTAGTATACGTAGCTACCAAAATATTTGCTAGGACAACGACCATTTGGCTGAGACCACGAAGGCGGGATGTCTCGATACCAATTGTAACTACCTCGGTGAATTACGCTCTTAGTTACAAGCTGGATGAGCGGAAATGGTTAAAATAATGCGGTGGGGCCAAATGCCACTCACGGGTGAACCTTTCGGCCGTCTAACCATTTCCAAACATCAGGACAAGAACGGCGTAATCGGCGTGAGAAAGGATCAACTACATACACAAATGAGTATGTATGCAAGCCACATACAACAGTCCTCGAGCCATTCCATCTAAAAGAAATAGAAATATTGCAACGCATACGGCAAGATCCAAATATCCTAGATAGATATAATAGTTTAGGATATCTCCTCATACATCAAACATCGAGTATCGGTGAAGCGGAAAACAAGATCCGAGTGCGGATAAGAAGCAAATCAGCATAAGATGCCCATTAAATAAACACATCCATACAGATCTCACGGATCCCGTTCGGAATCTCTACACGAGTGGTGCGTTGCTAACATCGTCCAGTCTCCTCCACCGTATCTATCTTGCAGTATACTGTTCATCTGAATCAAACAATTTATCGTGAGACCCTAGAAATTTTCGGCAAGTCTTTATGCCTCAAAAGGGACACAACCTGGGTGGCGCAATTGCAGCAAAAGATAATACCTAACAATTCTAGGAATACTCGCTAACCATCCGCCTAACCAAAGATGAGCGGATGTCCGTGAATTAATAACAACAGTTATAACAGTAATATTAACAGATCCATCCTCCTCCTAAACACCAGCGAGGAAGCGGACGAACAACCCCCATCCATTGGCAGTTTTATTATCCATTCCATGAGTGTTGCACTATTTACTAGTCACTTAGTCAAATTAAAAGCGGTACTTTAGTTATACTTGTCTATGATCGAGAAACTGTCTAAGTCGTCCATAACCGTGGACACGGCTTTCGAAGATTTACCTGAGGGTGCACAAATAGCAACACACACTCGATCAACCTCGGAAAAACCAAATCAAAACCCAGCGATGCATTCACGACAAAGCGATCACAGATTCAGAAATATTTCAGGGGCCACCCACTAAGCTACCCATAACAAAGTTGGCGGCTCAAAGCGGACCCGGGGTTTGTGTGGGCTGATGGCAATCGGGAACCGAAAATGTGACTGGGCTTGTCGATACAGCGAAAACGTGTCACGGTCCTAAACAGTACAGGTGCTCCACGCACTATCTTAAATAAAGCAGTAAAGCATGGCATAAGTACAGGATAGTAATAAAGCCCCAAACTACTTTGTGGCCCCAAGAAATAATAATGAATCAAGCTTTGGCTCAGGGGGGTCCATAAGGCCTCCCGGATGTGGATAGTGCGAATAGTCAAGGAACAGGAATCAACTACTCGGGGTCCTACGAGACACAAGTGAGCATGAAGAACCAAATAGCAGATATTGCCCACCGGTGCCACTGTCATTAGTTATCCCATTACTACTCAGGTTAAGTTGTTTAGGTACCTCGTTATCCAACAGACACTCACATACCCTACACATGCTGTTCTACGACCCGCATGGCTCAAACAACTCCTGTAGTAATGGCTCATGGGATGGAGGAACAAGCTTCGGTGGGGTTTAAATGTAAAGGCTATGCAGTACTTGGGATTCATTTTTAATGCAACCGCGACTCAATGATGCAAGAATAAGAGAGAGGCAATAGGTACTATATGTATGCAAGCATGTGGTAGTGCTTGCCTGGCAGCTCGGTTAAAGCGAGGGATGGATCTGGGTAGTGCTCCTGGGTTTCTTGATATATCGCCTGCTCAGCGTCTATTCGAAGAAGAACCAAACAAACAAGGGCAATCATAAATAGAGTGCACAAGCATATGAATTAAAATGCGACAAGCAAACAATCATGCCATGATGAATGATGCACAACTTGCATGGCAATAATGTAGCATGGCATGGGTGAGGTGTGGAATACAAGAATAAAGCATTTTATGGAGTTTTAGTCACCTTTTATCCTCAAATAAGTTGCTGTAAACTTTATATTTATATGATGCATGCTGCAATTCAGAACATGGAATGCATAGATAGAACGGGCTCGTCGCGCTGATCGATTTAGACATATTATTTGTCAAATTTGGAGTTATAAAACCAAAGTTATTAATTAATTAAGAAAAAGGGCATTTTATTGTAATTTTAATCATCTCGAAATTTTAAAGTGCTCAAAAGTATTTTGAATGGCATATTTGAATTCCTCACATTTTTCTGATTCAAAAACATATATCCTATGTGTTATTTGGAATTATATTTCAAAAGTTATTTAAAAACAGATTTGAATTTAAATTTAAATCAATTTTGGAAAAGGTTTAATTAAAACAGACACAGGAAAAACTTTTCTTACTCAGCCCGTCCCATCCATAGCCACTTGTGGTGGGGGCAAGCGGAATGGGGCCTGTGGCAGAAAATCCCTTTTCTACCGCGGCTCTGGCTAGCCCACGCGGTTGACAAGCGGGCCTAGCGGCTCCAGCCCACATGCCAGGGTGGGGACTGCAGCGACTGACCGGTGGGGTACTAGGTGCGCGGGTTGCGAGAATTAAAAGGTGGGGGATTTTGCAAGATGACCACGACCCGGTTTCTTGTTTCTCTTCTTCGCATCTGGCGGCAGTGCGTCTTGTGGCTGAGCGGGATTCGATCCCGGGTCACGAGAGTGCGTTCTGAGGGGGCTGACCAGTGTGGTGGTGCTAGGGGAGGCAGCGGAAGAAGCGGTAGCCTAGATAAGCTTCTTCTGGCCTGGATAGCTGCAGACGCCGTCGAGCTCTGGCGCGTGTGGGGTGTTCGACAAAACGCACGACGGAGCGTGTCAGGGAGAAGGAGGTGCTCACCGCGGGCTCGGCGGTGGTGTTGGATCGGGCGGGGGCGTGGCGGATCGTCGACGACACAGACGCTCCGGCGGGCTAGGGTTTCGTCGGGCGGTGCCCGTCCTGGCGTTCCAGGGCTTCTCCTTCTCGTCTGGGTGTACTGGGCGACGCAGGGGGATGTCCTCAATCTCCCAGGCTGCTTCCACGACGAGCTTGACGGCGGAGCAGCGAGGATGACGATGTCTTGGCGGCGGTAGCGTCCTCTTGGTGGTCGGAGAGGTATGAAGGGAAGAAGGAGGCGGCTCTAGGGCGGATCTGGGGACGCCAGAGAGTCGTGTGGAAGGAGGAAAAAGGAGGGAGAGGGAGGAGGCCAGCTGTGGCAGGGGGTAGATAAGGTGGCCTCGGTGCCACCTTTTTCTCCCTCCTCATGTGCTGGCTCGGGCTGGGGAAAGGTAGGGCACAGCGGGGGAGGCTGCAGGTGGACCAGGGTGAGGGGGAGGCGCAGCAGCTGGGGCCAGCAAGGCAGGTAGAAGAAGAGAGAGAGGAGAGGGGGTGGCTCGGCTAGGTAGATGGGGTAGTCTTGGGTTAGGGTTTTGTTTAGGGTTAGAGAGAGGGGTGGCTGGGTGTGGGCCAGGGAGAGAGAGGAGGTCAGGTGGCCCTCATGGTAGAGAGAGAGAAAAAGAGAGAGGGAGATGGTGTAACCACAGGAGCATGAGCAAGCATGAAGGGTAGGAGATGGTCATGGGGATGGTCTTGTAAGATCATGCATGGCACTACACAAGAGAGGTGGATGAGGTTTGATGGCACAAGGCAAGAAACAAAGCAAGGTAGGACGGATTGAGAGAGAGAGATGAGAAGATGATCCACTCAAAATCAAATAAAACCAAAGGAGGACAAAAGATGGTGATGGTTGCATGGCCCATGCAAGTATTTTATGCCATGTGTTAATCTTGTGAAAACAAAATAAAATCTCATGGCATTTATTTATGTTCATCCTCAAAAGATGGAGTAAGGGCCAAGCTACGGATTTATAGAATTAGATCCACCCAACCCACATGAGATAGAATAAATATCAAAAGAAAAAGAATTACAAGCTCATGGGTTATTGGAATGGTGGAAGTATAAGGTGGTGACAAGGAAAGGTGATGGAGTTGAATAAAAGATATGCCCCCAACTCAACTTGGGCATTTAAACAATATATCAATAACCAAATACAATATCACGAGGCAAAAACAATTTACAATGCATATGAGAGAAGAACCAAAACAAAAAGGGTTTTATATGATGCTCAAATGCAAGGTGGCATGATGACATGAGCATGATATAATTATGATGCAACAATTATATATAGGAAGTAGCATTTATATAGACTAGGCTAGTAGCATTGCAATTGTTAGACAATTGGGATGCTACACATGGACGAGGACACCGACCCCAAGAACGCCGCCAAGAGCGACGACAAGGGCAAGAACCCCTTCGCGACGAAGGCTCTAGTCTACCACACTTTCCTTGGCACCCCCACCGTCCGACAACATAAGACCTCTCTGAGGATCCTGATGGCCACTCTCCTCCCAGTTCCCCAGTACCTGCGCTGGTCGGAGGTTCCAATCACTTGGGACAGGACGGACCACCCAGACCTTATACCTACGGAGAACCAGTACGCCATGGTCATCAACCCCTTGATTAACGGCGTGGAGTTCACCAAGTGTATGGTGGATAGTGAAAGCAGCATCAACATCATGTACCTGGATACACTACAGAAGATGAACTTGACGGAGGCAAACCTATGGTGGACCAACACCATCTTCCACGGCGTAGTTCTTGGTCAGGAGGCTTGGTCCCTTGGATGCATTACACTTCAGGTTGCCTTTGGTGATGTTAACAATTACCGCCAAGAGCGCATGACCTTTGAGGCGGTCCCCTTCAAGAGCGTGTACCACGTCATATTCGGCCGCGACATATTCCACACGTTCATGGCCAAGCCATGCTTCGTCTACAACAAACTCAAGATACCCGGGCCAAACGGTGTCATCACCGTATCCGGAAGCTTTACCAAGGCAAGGGACTGCAAGATCAATGAAGCAGCCGTTGCGAAAGCTGTACTCTACAGCGAAGAATTCAAAGAGATCCAGAGCAAGGTCGATGACTCAGAGATGCCCGTGTCAAAGAAGCAGATTTCCGACTCCGCTCCTGCGTTCAAGGCTGCCATCGAGACCAAGCCGGTGGAACTTGTGGTAGGCGATGCCTCCAAGGTCACCGCCATTGGGACGAACCTGGATCCCAAATAGGAAAGCACGCTCGTCGAGTTCCTCTGTGAGAATAGGGACATCTTTGCCTGGCAACTTGCCGACATGAAAGGTCTACCTAGGGAACTTACCGAGCATAGCTTAAACATTGATCCGAAATCCAAACCAGTGAAAACCTCTATGACGCTTTGGAGATGAGAAGAGACGCGCCATTGGCAAATAGATAGCTAGGTTACTTAAGGCTAGATTTATCCGAGAAGTCCTTCACACCCAATGGGTGGCCAATCCTGAACTTGTACCAAAAAGGGAACCAATGAATTAAGAATGTGCGTTGATTACACCGGCTTGAACAAAGCATGTCCCAAAGATCCGTTTGCTTTGCCTCGCATTGACCAAGTCATTGACTCAACGGCTGGCTCGGAACTTTTGTGTTTTCTCGATGCATACTCAGGATACCACCAGATCAAGATGAGGAAGTCGGACCAATTGGCCACTTCGTTCACTACCCCATACAGCACGTTTTGCTATGTCATGATGCCCTTTTGGCTGAAAAACGCAGGTGATACCTACCAGCGGACAATGCAACGTTGCCTTCACGACCAAATTGGTCGGAACATTCACGCCTATGTGGACGATATTGCGGTGATGTCTAAAAAGTCAAATGACTTAATCTCCGACTTAAAAGAAACCTTTGATAATCTTCGGAAATACAACATGATGCTTAACCCTAAGAAGTGCGTCTTCGGGGTACCAGCCGAAAAATTGTTGGGTTTCATCGTTTCCCATCGCGGGATCGAGGTTAACCCAAAGAAAATCAAGGCCATCTTAAACATAAACCATCCGACATGCCTAAAGGACATCCAATGACTAACAGGTTGTGTTGCAGCAGTTAGTCGGTTCGTCAGCCGACTTGGAGAGAAGGTGAAAGGACCATATCTTCCCATGATGTTTTTGGTGTTAAAATGACAATCCCAACCGTGTTTTTAACTGTGCTCTTGAGTTTCAGGGGAAACGTCGTTGTTGTCTCATTCTATTGTGATGGGTGCTCTCTTGTGATCTTTTGAAGACGGTGGCCTTTTAGTCTTCTCCTAGTTTCTTTCCGGTTGTTGTTTTTAGGTCACCGTACTATTAAGAGGGGGTCCATGTTGGAAGGCTGTGGGAAATCACTTGTTCTTGCACAAACCTATATGCACCGCCACAGCCATCCCATTATCCCGTGAGAGAGGCGTGTTCTGTTACATTGGGGCCTTTGTGTCTCACGAACTTCCGGTCATAGGCGGAAGTTCGCTCAAACTTTTTCTCTGATTTGTTCCAACGCTAGTTCCGCCCAAGTTCCGGTGGCGGTTCAGTAACCTTCTATTTTGAAGTGTGCTATTTGCCGGAACTTGGCCAGAACTTGGCCGGAACTTGCATCGGAACTTGTCCTGCCAAAAGTTCTTGAGCGGAACTTCCGCTGGCCAGAACTTCGGTCGAACTAAACCCATGACCAAAAGTTCCGCCCCTTGTTCCGCCCCAAGTTCCGGTGAAGGCTCAGTAACCTTCTGTTTTGAAGCATGCTATTTGCCGAAACTTGGTCGGAACTTGCTCGGAAGTTCACCGGAACTTCCGGTCCGTTTTGACCGGAACTTCTGGTTGCGCTTCTGGAGCGGGCGTCAACGATATGATGACAGTTGGAGCCAGGCTGGGCGGAACTTCCGGCCCCTCACCGGAACTTCCGGTGAGGTCATGGGAAGGCTATGTGCAGTTCAGCGTGGGGGGCCTATTTAAGGCACCCCCCTTATTCCTCCCACTCTCTCTCGAATTTTTCTCTCTCCTCCATTAATGCTTGAGCTTCACCTCACTAGATCTCTCTCTCTAGCCACTCAAATGACTTGATCTTTTGAGAGGTGAGGGGGGTGACCTAGATCTACACTTCCACCAAAGAAGAATTGATTTCCCCCACCCATCCTTTGTGGATCTTGTTGCTCTTGGGTTTCTTGGAAACCTAGATGGTGTAGGGCATCCTCGGAGCTGAGGCGTGTGTTGTAAAGCTTCGAGGTGTCGTTGAGGGCCTCCAATTGAGTTGTGGAGCCTCCCCCTCAACCTTGGTGGAAAGTTTTCGGTTGGCGCCTTCAAGGTCACCGGTTAGTGGATTGTGAGGCCTCCTTTGTGGGGGAGCTCACCGGAGAAGAAGGTGCGGCATTTGTGGCGCTCGGGTGACCTTGTGTGGCCCCGACACCTCTCCAACATAGACGTAGCTCCTTGGGAGTGAACTACGGGAATTACATCTCCGTGTCCCCTCGCCGGTTACTTCGTTCCCTTCCTTTACTCCTTGCTATTTACTGTTTTTGTTGTTGGTGTTTGTTTTCTTGCTTTAGGTTGTTCACTTAGTTGCATATCTAGATAACTTCCTTTCTTATTGAGCCTAAAAGTGAGAAACAAATTAAAATTGGGTAGACGCCTATTCACCCCCCCCTCTAGTCGTATCAAGTCGGTACTTTCAATTGGTATCAGAGCCAAGGCTCTTACTTCGGGCTTTACCGCCTAAGAGACTATGGCCAATGAAGGGGGTAGTGAAACTGAAAAAGCCAAGAACTTGGCCACTATGGATGACCTCAAGCAATTGGAGTCATCCATGATGTCCAAGTTCGAGGAAATGATGACTCTCTTGCAGTCTCTCAAGCCAAACCCCATGGTTGCTATTGACACACCCCAACCCAACGAGGTTCCTCCCAGTTCACGGTGTCCGCCTGGTAACTCCTTGCTTCCACCACTCACTTGGGACTTGGTTTTGTTGCTCAAACCTCTACCAAGGTTCCAAGTGAGAACATTGAGGAACCCGAGAACCCAACTTCGAAAGGGGAGAATGGAGGAAAGGACTACTCGGCGGTACCCCCACCGCCGAAGTACACTCAAGATCCACCCATTCCCATGCCACACATTATACCTCAAGGAGCACCACCCATGCTAGATACGTCTAATTTCGCCAATTGGCAATATCTAATGCGCTCACATATTTCCAGCTCATCCATTGAGTTAATGAGGATTGTGGAGGATGGATTCTCTCCATTTGACCCAAAGAAGTTGACACGAGGTGAAGTGGTGGACAAGCAACTCAATGCTACAGCTTTGGGAATGATTCAAAAGGCCTTGACTCCAAAGGATTTTGCTCACATTCGCCAATTTGACACTGCCAAGGGAGCTTGGGATCAACTCACCGAGCTCTTTGTTGGGAATGCTAGCATCCAAAGCTCCAAGTTTGATGAGATCAACAACGAGTGCGATGGTTTCGCAATGCAAGATGATGAGACCCCTGAAGACATGTATAGGCGCCTTAAGGTCCTTTGTTCCACTATGAGGGACCTTGGGGCTCACTATGTTGATGACAAGTTTATGAAGAGGAAGTTCATTCAAGCTCTTCTCCCATTTGAAGAACAAAAGCTCAACTCTATCAAGGGAAGAACCAACTTTCACTTAATGACCTCCCAAGAAGTCTTGAGTGAAGTAATTGCCATGACTATTGCTAAGAAGAATGCGGAGTCCGCTCGAGCTAGAGCCATTGGATCAACAAAAGTGAACCTTGCTTTGAAGGCCAAGGCTATTGAAGTTGATGATGATGATACATCAAGTGAGTGGTCTCAAGAAGATCTCAAATGTGCCTTCAACGAACATCTTGCTCTCGCTTCAAGGGCCTTTTGGAACAAGTCCGGATTCAAGTCAAGGTCAAGGGACAACTCAAGATTCAACTCACCCAACAAGTATCCCAAAGCAAGGTCATGCTATAATTTCAACGACAAGAGTCACTTTGTGGCCAAGTGTCCCTTTGAGAACCATGAAGACAATGGTGGTCGTCTCATTCGCAAGGTCAAGTCAAGACCTCCTCATCCCTTAAACAAGAACTACACCGTCAAGAACACCACTAACAAGGAACGAGCAATTGTGGTCCATGAAGAATATCTTTCGGGCACGGATGAAGAAGATGATGATGAAGTTCATGGTGGAGAGATTGTGGGGGTTGCTGCTATTGCCACTACCTCAACTCCACGTCTATCCCTCTTCGACTCGCCAAATGAAAATGTCATCTCCTCCAACCAAAAGTGCTTCATGGCCAAGGCCACCGAGGACTATGCTTCCGGCGGATCAAAATGGGTGCTTGATAGTGGTTCCACGAGTCATATGACCGGAAGCAAGTCTACCGTGACCGAATTGAGACCCAATATTTCCAACACCATGGTATCCTACGGTGACAAAACAAGCTCTCAGGTTTTGGGTTTTGGCAAAGTGGTGGTAACCCCGGATGTATCCTTGGTTGACGTCATGCTTGTCAAAACTCTTGGTTACAACTTACTCTCAGTTCGTGCTCTTGCTCTTATGGGTCTTTCTTCTTTCTTTAATTCTCATTCCATGGTCCTCATGTGGAGCAAGTCTCTCAAGGTGGATTTTGTAGGATATGTGGAACATGACTTGTATGTGGTGGACTTTTCAGGGACCACTACTCCTCATGCTCTATGTCTCTATGCTAAAGCCGACAAGGGATGGTTGTGGCATCGCCGCCTAGCCCATGTTAACATGAGGACTTTGCAAAGACTTCACTCCGAGGGCCACATCCTTGGAATTAACGATGTTTCTTTTGCCAAAGATCGCGTTTGCAGGGCTTGTATTGAAGGGAAGATGCATGAAACTCCTCACAAAGCGCTCAATCAAATCACTACCGAGAGATGTTTGGAGCTCTTGCATATGGATCTCTTTGGTCCTTCCTCTCATGATAGCCTTGGAGGCAAGAAGTATTGCTTGGTTATTGTGGATGATTTCTCAAGATACACTTGGGTATTCTTCTTCAAGTACAAGAGTGAGACTCAACAAACCGTCATTGACTTTGCTAATGAGGTTCAACGGAAGAACAATGCAACTATTCTCTCAATTCGAAGTGACAATGGCACCGAGTTCAAAAACTATACCTTGGATGAGTTTCTAAGTGATGAAGGAATCAAGCATCAATACTCCACTCCCTACACCCCTCAACAAAACGGAGTTGCCGAAAGGAAGAATCGCACTTTGATGGATGCGGCTCGGTCTATGCTAGCTGAGTTCAAGTCTCCATACAACTTTTGGGTCGAGGCCATCTCCACCGCTTGCCATGCAACCAACCGGCTTTATCTCCGCAAGAATAAGAACAAGACCCCCTATGAACTTCTCACCGGGAAAAAGCCTAATGTTAGCTACTTTCGGGTGTTTGGTTGCAAGTGCTACATCCTCAATAAAGGAGTTCAGTTGTCAAAGTTTGAATCCAAGGCTCAAGAAGGAATTTTCGTTGGTTACTCAAATCAGTCCCATGCTTATAGAGTCTACAACAAAGCCAATGGAAGAGTTGAAGAGACGAGCAACGTGAAGTTTGATGAAAATCATGAGTCTCTTGTTAGGCAAGATGGTGTTTGTGATCCAAGTGATGAAATTCCTCCCAAGGCCATAGGAAGAATGGGTGTGGGTTTCCACCTCCCCATTGAGGATCCCCTTATGGACGAAGGAGAAGGACCAAGCTCTACTCAAGTGGAGCCCTCACTCTCACAAGATCATCTTGCACCTCAAGGACCTACTTTCTTGGCACAAGCTCCCTCAAGCTCTTCCGAAGCTTCCCATGCTCATGACTCTCCAAGCTCTAATGAATAAGCTCTTCATCAACAACATCAACCTCCCCACGATGGGGCTCCTCCTCAAGGCACCTCCCACGGACAAGCTCTTCATCAACCTCATCAACCTCCCCAAGATGGGGCTCCTCCTCAAGGTCATGTTTCTTCCCAAGGTCAAGCTCGTCGAGATCAAGAGCAAGTCAATGATCCTCAAGGATCCTCTCCAAGTGATGACTCCCCCGAAGTGGAAATTGATTAAGATGACCCTCGTGTTCGTGCTTATAGTCAAGGGGGCGGCTCAATTGGTGGAAATGACCAAGTGGTAGCTCAAGAATCTCGAATTTAAGCACAAGCCCGTCGTCAAGCCTATCGTCTCGCCAAGCTTGTTCGAGATGGCCATATCCTTGATAATGTCTATGGAGATTTCAATAAAGGTTCCACTACTAGGAGGCAACTAGCTTCCTTTTGCTCTCACCATGCGTTTATCTCTCTTGTGGAACCACATAAAGTCTTCGAAGCTCTTGAAGATGATGATTGGCTTGATGCTATGAACGAGGAACTTCACAACTTCAAGAGGAACAATGTTTGGACATTGGTTGAGCGGCCTAAAGACTGTCAAAACGTCATTGGAACCAAGTGGATCTTCAAGAACAAGTGCGATGCGAATGGAATTGTCGTGCGCAACAAGGCAAGGTTAGTTGCCCAAGGATACTCACAACTTGAGGGCATCGACTACGGTGAGACTTACGCCCCTGTTGCTCGCCTTGAATCCATTCGTATGCTTCTTGCCTTCGCTACCCATCATAACTTTAAATTGCATCAAATGGATGTTAAGAGTGCTTTTCTTAATGGTCCTTTGAAAGAGTTGGTATACGTCAAGCAACCTCCGGGTTTTGAGGATCCACTTTTTCCGAACCATGTCTACAAGCTCAATAAGGCACTCTATGGCCTCAAGCAAGCCCCACGTGCGTGGTATGATTGCCTTAGGGAGCTCTTGTTAGACCGTGGCTTCGAAGTGGGCCTCATTGATCCCACTCTTTTTACTAAGAAAGTTGGAGGCCACATGTTCGTATGCCAAATCTATGTTAATGACATTATCTTTGGGTCTATTAACAAAACTTTTAATGAGGATTTTGCCAAGCTCATGACTTACCGCTTCGAGATGTCCATGATGGGGGAGTTGAAGTTTTTCCTTGGATTCGAAGTCAAACAATTGAGGAAAGGGACTTTCATCAACCAAGCCAAGTACATCCAAGACATCCTCAAGAAGTTCAAGTTTGATCAAGTCAAAGGTGCCAAGACTCCCATGCCAACTAAGGTTAATCTTGATCTCGATCCCAAGGGTAAGGAGGTGGATCAAAAACTCTATCGATCGATGATTGGTTCTTTGCTCTATCTTTGTGCATCCCGACCGGATATTATGTTGAGTGTGGGTATGTGTGCAAGATTTCAAGCCGCACCAAAGGAAAGTCACATGGTGGCTATCAAGAGGATCTTTCGATATTTAGTTCATACCCCAAACTTTGGGTTGTGGTACCCCAAGGGAGCCAGCTTTGATCTCATTGGTTACACGGACTCGGACTGGGCTGGTGACAAAGTGGGAAGAAAGTCAACCTCCGGAGCTTGTCAGTTTCTCGGAAGATCTTTGGTTTGTTGGTCCTCGAAGAAGCAAAACTGTGTGTCTATGTCTACTGCCGAAGCTGAGTATATCTCTGCCGCAAGCTGCTGTGCTCAATTGCTATGGATGAAGCAAACCTTGAAGGATCTTGGACTATCTTTTGACAAGGTGCCTCTTCTTTGCAACAATGAAAGTTCCATTGCTATTTCTCACAATCCCGTGCAACACAACCGGACCAAGCACATTGAGATTCGTCATCATTTCATTCGGGACCATGTTGCTAGAGAAGACATTTCTTTGGAGTATGTTCCCACCAAGGCAAATCTTGCGGATCTTTTCAGGAAGCCTCTTGATGAAGCAAGGTTCCGAGAGTTAAGGCATGAGCTAAATATCATTGATTCGAGCAATGTTGCTTGAGCCCTTGCACACCTACCCGTGTCTCAATGTGTATCTTGTTTGGATGTAGGCATGGATTTAGGGGGAGTGTAGTTCCTCTTATGAACAAACACTATCCCTATTATGCGCACATTAAAGTTTTCATACTCTATTGTCTCTAAAGGAGACCATTTGAGCTTCATGATGAGTGTTGGCAACGAACCCAAGATATATCTTCGCGGTGTCAAGCCATTTACTCTTATATAAGGTGGCCTCGGCCACCGACTCGTTTTTATTTGGTTCTTTGACCTTTTTTGTTTTTCTTGTTTTTTTGTTGTTTTTGGTTCTTCACAGTTTGAGCTATCTATCCTAAGCCTTTCCTTACCTCAAGCCCTCTCTATTCCCTGCACAAGTTCTTCCTTGTTGTCCTATCCTGAGATGGTCTCCTGGCGTCAGCGGAACTTCTGGTCAGTCTGACCCGGAAGTCCCTGACCGGAACTTCCGGTGGTGCTCCCTGTCCTATATAAGGTGGGCCCTGGGGAAAACGGGATCTTCTTCCCTTTTTCCCCCAAGACACATCTTCTATCTGGAGCGCCGCCAGCCAGGACCTCTCCACGAAGGAGCTCCGACCCCTTCGTCTCCAACCTCTCCTCCGCAGATCTGCTCTGTGGGATCCTTCCCCACCTCGATCTCCCTCCATGGACTCCGGTATTTTCCCTCAACTCCCTCCATTAATGGAGATCTTTCTCTCACCATGGCTTGAGTTAGGGCACACCTTGTCTAGGCTAGTTCTTTGGCTAGAACTTGTTGGAAGATCTTGGTAGGTCTAGGGTATCATGCTTGAGTAGATTGGTCCAATACATCCTAGAAAAATCTGTGAACTTGTGGTTTTTTAGATCTACATCTAGTGAACTACTGTTTGGAACCGTCAGTTCGTGGCCTCACTAGAACTTCCGGTGAGCCACGACCGGAACTTCCAGTGCACCATTTTCACCGGAAGTTCCGGCGATTCAGCGGAAGTTCCGGCCACAATGCAACTTTTTCTGTTTGTATTTTTCCAATCTATTTCTTTTGTTTCCTCTTCCGAACTTGTGCACTTATCCCACCTTCCCTCCCTATTCTTGTGCTTTCTTCTCAGGGGAAGGAGAGACTCGCCAAGGCAAGCGTGCCCGACCATCCATCGACATTCCTCCGAGATTGATGAGGAAGATGCTGAGATTGTGCGTCGGCCGCTCAGACTTCTCGCAGAAGGCATTGCTACTCGCCCGTATACTCTTGCTCTTGCTCGAGCCGACATGACCAAAGCCAAGATTTCCAAGTGGTCTCAGAAGGCTTACTCTGCATTCAGGGCTACGGATCCCTACCTCGTGCCTCATGATCGTCTTTGCTTGGATCCTCATTTTCACACCTACCGTCAGGAACAGATTTATGAAGAAATTTATGCATCAAAGAAGAAGTTCATGGTTGCTCCTCAGAAGTACATCAATGTGCCTCACATGGAAGAGAAGCAAGTCTACTTTGGAGAGGCTCTTGATATCTGCAAGAAGTTTGGGCTGATTCCCCTCATGGAGCACCGTCAGAACTTTGATGTGATTGCTATTGCTCAGTTTTACTCAACTTTGTTTCTTCACATGCAGTCCTCTACTGAAGGTGTGATGAAGTGGATGACCAGGGACGTGCTTCTTACCGCCACTTGGGCTGAGTTTGCTGAGCTTCTTGGCTATCCCATTCAGCCTGGCCACGGGGCAAATGGTTGGCGTGTTCATGGTCCTGTAGCTGCTGACCCTGAGGTCCATGAGCCTCTCTACATTGAAGGATGGGGAAGTGTTGGGTATGTGAATCATCTGCTGCCAGTTTATCACATCATGCGCAGGGTGTACTTGAACACCATCTCTCCCAAGGCTAGCAACTTTGATCAGTTTCATGGATATCAGGTTGACCTCATGCATCAGACCCATCTTCGCCGAGACACTGACAGGTCAATGGATGTTATGCACTTCATCTACTCAGAGATGTGGGCGGCTCTCATTGAAAAGCGCTCCTACATCTATGCTCCCTACATTCAGACTCTCATCAATCACAAGTGGCTCGAGAAGACTGGCAACCCCTTCCCTCAAGACAACATCACCATTCATGAAGAGAAAAAGTTATGTGTGAGTAAGCACCAGAAGCCTCGTACTCAGGAAGAAAAGGAAGCTGCTCTCAAGAAGACTCAAGATGTTGCTAGTGGTCCCTCCTCTACTCCTGGTGGCTCTAGTGCTGGTGGTCCTTCTCTCCAGAGGCAGCCATCTTGGGCAAAGAAGCTGCTTGGGAAAGTGAAGAAAACTTTATGCTTTCTGCAGGACCGCGAGTATCAGGCTTATGTTGATCAACGTCACAATATTCAGCGCCAGAAGGCCATCATGGCATCCCTCAACATTCCTTGCTCACCGGTCTCTAGCTCTGTCACTGCTCCCAAGGAGGATTGGGTTCACAACAACTGCATGGTGCGAAGATGAGTGCGAGGAGGAGGTCACCGTCCGCTGAGTCTTCTCCTCCTCCCCCCTCTCATGGCTGGGACGAGTAGATTGATCTCTTCTTCCTTTTTGGTGTCTCGATGCCAAAGGGGGAGAAAGATGTCTATTAGGTTGTCTACGGGATTTGCATGGGATGAGTCGCGAGCCTGTTCTTGCCTTTGATCTTTTCTTACTCGCGAACTCTCTAGTTTATTTGTGTGCTTGTGGTTTTATGTCCGTGAACTTATGTGTGCTTGTGGACCATGTGGTATGTTATGTTTGAGACTATGTGGTATCTACTATGTGGTATCTTTGTGGTATCTTATACTTTGCCGTGAGTGTGGTATCTTGTTGTCATCTCTTGAGCTGTTGCTATGGTGGTGGAGCCTCATTGCTCTTATTGTTATTATTACTCTGTTTGTCTCCACCACATTTAGTTGGTTCTGGTATGATCTCTATCCCTTTTTGTACCTTGCACTTGTGCTATCTTTGCAATTGTTAGGGGGAGCCTCCGTGTATGTGTGCTAGTCCTGTCCTTAGAGGTCTTCTCTCTACCTTGCACACATACAGGGGGAGCTTGCCCCGTCCATTGCAAAGATTGCTTTGTTTCTATGCAAATCTGTGGGATTGTCATCTAACACCAAAAAGGGGGAGATTGAAAGGACCATATCTTCCCATGATGTTTTTGGTGTTAAAATGACAATCCCAACCGTGTTTTTAACTGTGCTCTTGAGTTTCAGGGGAAACGTCGTTGTTGTCTCATTCTATTGTGATGGGTGCTCTCTTGTGATCTTTTGAAGACGGTGGCCTTTTAGTCTTCTCCTAGTTTCTTTCTGGTTGTTGTTTTTAGGTCACCGTACTATTAAGAGGGGGTCCATGTTGGAAGGCTGTGGGAAATCACTTGTTCTTGCACAAACCTATATGCACCGCCACAGCCATCCCATTATCCCGTGAGAGAGAGCGTGTTCCTGTTCTGTTGGGGCCTTTTGTGTCTCACCGGAACTTCCGGTCATAGGCCGGAAGTTCCGCTCAAACTTTTTCTGCGGGCTGTTCTACAGTTTGTTCCGACGCTAGTTCCGCCCAAGTTCCGGTGGCGGTTCAGTAACCTTCTGTTTTGAAGTGTGCTATTTGCCGGAACTTGACCGGAACTTGCATCGGAACTTGTCCTGCCAAAAGTTCTTGAGCGGAGCTTCACTTTGAAGGCGAACTTCGGTCGAACTCGCCAGCGACCCAAAGTTCCGCCTTGTTCCGCCCAAGTTCCGGTGAAGGCTCAGTAACCTTCTGTTTTGAAGCGTGTTATTTGCCGGAACTTGGTCGGAACTTGCTCGGAAGTTCACCGGAACTTCCGGTCCGTTTTGACCGGAACTTCCGGTTGCGCTTCTGGAGCGGGCGTCAACGGTCTGATGATCGTTGGATCCAGGCTGGGCGGAACTTCCGGCCCCTTACCGGAACTTCCGGTGAGGTTGCGGGGAGGCTGTAACGGTTCAGAGTGGGGGGCCTATTTAAGGCACCCCCCTTCTTCCTCCCACTCTCTCTCGAATTTTTCTCTCTCCTCCATTAATGCTTGAGCTTCACCTCACTAGATCTCTCTCTCTAGCCACTCAAATGACTTGATCTTTTGAGAGGTGAGGGAGGTGACCTAGATCTACACTTCCACCAAAGAAGAATTGATTTCCCCCACCCATCCTTTGTGGATCTTGTTGCTCTTGGGTTTCTTGGAACCCTAGACGGTGTAGGGCATCCTCTGAGCTGAGGCGTGTGTTGTAAAGCTTCGAGGTGTCGTTGAGGGACTCCAATTGAGTTGTGGAGCCTCCCCCTCAACCTTGGTGGAAAGGTTTCGGTTGGCGCCTTCAAGGTCACCGGTTAGTGGATTGTGAGGCCTCCTTTGTGGGGGAGCTCACCGGAGAAGAAGGTGAGGCCTTTGTGGCACTCGGGTGACCTTGTGTGGCCCCGACACCTCTCCAACATAGACGTAGCTCCTTGGGAGTGAACTACGGGAATTACATCTCCGTGTCCCTACTTGTTACTTGTCCTTCCTTTACTCCTTGCTATTTACTGTTTTTGTTGTTGGTGTTTGTTTTCTTGCTTTAGGTTGTTCACTTAGTTGCATCTCTAGATAACTTCCTTTCTTGTTGAGCCTAAAAGTGAGAAACAAATTAAAATTGGGTAGACGCCTATTCACCCCCCCTCTAGTCGTATCAAGTCGGTACTTTCATAAGGCTCTGCCGCTGTACAAGTTGCTGAAGAAGGCGGACAAATTCACGTGGACGGACGAAGAATATGCAGCATTGAAGCAGATCAAGGAAATTCTTTCCTCAGCGCCTATCCTTGCAGCACCCGAGCCTGATGAGCCCCTGTTAATCTACATGGTGGTAACCAACCGGGTAATCAACATCGTTGTCGTGGTACAGCGGAAGGAACTAGGCTATGAGTACGGAGTTCAATGACCAGCTTACTACGTGAGCAAGGTCTTGACGGAGTCCAAGCAGCGTTACCCGCACTACCAGAAGATAGCTTATGGAGTATTCCTTGCTTCTCGGAAACGGAGGCATTACTTTCAGGAGCACCCAATCACAGTGGTGAGCAAGAGTCCGCTGCCCGACATAATCAACAACAGCGACGCTACAGGAAGGGTAGCGAAGTGGGGCATTGAACTTGCCGCCTTCGAGATCACTTACAAGAGACATGACGCTATCAAGTCACAAGCCTTAGCGGATTTTGTTGCAGATTGGACGGAGATGCCGGATGCTACTCCGTTGCCGGAACCAGAGTACTGGGTGATGCACTTTGACGGATCAAAGCTTCTCAACGGCTCAGGGGCTGGTGTATTGCTACAGTCACCAACAGGAGACAAGCTACACTACGTTCTGCAGATCCACTTCGAGGCTACAAACAACATGGCGGAGTATGAAGCACTCATTCACGGACTGCGTGTAGCCAAGGATATTGGCATCAAGCGCATAGTTTGCTGTGGAGATTCCGACTTGGTTGTCCAGCAGGTGGCTAGCACCTGGAATGCGCGGAACCCTATGATGGCGGCATATCGAGACAAAGTGGACGAGATAGCCAAGATCTTCTTGGGCTACAAAGTCAAGTATGTGCCTAGGGATCAAAACGAGGTGGCTGATCTGCTATTTAAGCTTGGATCAGGGCGCAAAAGAATTTCGCCAGGAGTTTTCCTAGAGCATCTCCGCACACCATCTGTGAAGGGAGCTGACATCGACAACCCGGATCGAGCTGATTCTTTTGTTAACATGGTGACAAAGGTCCCTCCGGCTTGGACAAAACCGTTCATGGAATATCTCGAACACGGAACTTTGCTCGACGACGAGGTCGAAAGACGGCAAATAGTACGATGATCAAAGGGTTATACCATAATCAATGGGCAACTCTACAAAAGGAGCACTACTGGTGTATACCTAAAATGTGTTTCCTAGCTAGAAGGTATTGAAATCCTACGCGAAATCCATCTTGGAGATTGCGGGCATCACGCCGCTCCTCGGTCGTTGGTCGCGAAAGCCTTCCGGCAAGGATTCTACTGGCTGACCGCGAAGGCGGACGCCAACAAGCTGGTTGAGACATACATGGGATGCCAGTATTATGCCCGACAACCACATGTTCGTGCTGAAGAATTGCGAACGATACCAATAACATGGCCGTTTGCAGTCTGGGGGCTAGACATGGTGGGACCGTTACAGACAGCTCCTTGTGGGTTTACCCATCTGCTTGTAGCAGTTGATAAATTCACTAAATGGATAGAAGCTAAACCCATTAGAAAGCTTGATGGGGCAACTGCCCTCAGGTTTGTCCGGGATCTAGTGGTGAGATTTGGTCTCCCACATATCAATATCAACGACAACGGCAACAATTTGTCACTCGGAGAAGTGGAGGCTTATTGTTGGGAGAAGGGCATCCGACTTGACCTTGCATCTGTGGCACACCCACAATCCAATGGTCAAGTTGAGCGAGCCAATGGATTAATTCTGCAGGGAATCAAGCCATGTCTTGAGGCACCGCTACATAGAGGAGCTGGAGCCTGGGCGGAAGAATTGCCATCTGTGTTGTGGAGTTTACGAACTACACCTAACAGATCCACCTGCTACACCCCTTACTTCATGGTATATGGAGTAGAAGCCATCCTACCTTCCGACATACTTCACGATGCACCAAGAGTTGCCGCCTACGACGAAGATGACACTGAAGAATCCAGATGCCTAGATGTGGACCTTCTCGAGGAGGAGCGCGTTTTGGCATGCCAAAGATCCGCCATCTACCAGCAGAAGCTACGCAGCTACCATAGTCCCCGTGTTCGGCATCACTCGTTTAAAGAGGGGGATTTGGTGCTCCGACTTAAGCAGAAGAAGTCGCATAAATTATCCCCGCCATGGGAAGGACCGTTCATCATAAGCAAGGCGCTTCTCCATGAGTCTTACTACCTTGTTGACAATCATGAACTAAAGGATAGACCCAACGAGGATCATAAGCATAAGCGACGTGACCCGGATGATGACTACCCGGAGCTTGATCGGCCATGGAACATAGCACAACTACGTCCTTTCTACACTTAGCATTTTTTATCTAATTGTGTACTCCTTATATGATCAATGAAATAAAGCTCTCTGGTTCACTCATATTTCTGAGTCTTTTACCTCCTTTAGTGTTCATTTTTGGATCATGTAAAACCTTTATGCACAAGTTTTGCTATTTCACTTGTGAAAATTCCGCCTACGGGCGTTAGCTTAAGTTTTCCTGTCTACACGTTCTTTGTCGTTTTTATGTGGATTCTGGAGTAGTGACTTTCGGCACTTATTGTCGGTGATTTTGTGGTTAGGTTATTGACGGTGCCATTGGGCATCATCACCTGAGCGCATGGTTCCGACAACGAGTCTTCCGACCACGAAAGGTCAAGCATAAGAACCAAAGTAATGGATAAGCCAACACTTGCTTAAAAAATATATACATGCTGGAAACTGATTCTTAAGTAGCAGGACATGCAACATTATTTTCCGCCTTAAGTTACATCAATAAGTTTTTTCGGCATATGCACCAAAAGTGAAACAAATATTACAAAGTTGTTCTTCATTCCTTTGGCGCAGGATACTTAGAAGCAGCGTCATCACCAGCCGGAGAACCACCCTCGAAGTTGGCGCTGTGGAGGGACTCAGAGGAACCTTGGTTGCCGCTGTCGATGGTGTTCATTGGCACAAAGACGTCGATGTCCACCAACTCAGCAACTCTGGTGTCATAGCCCGCGAGCAACAACAAGATGGATTCATGGTTAATCTCTATGCCATCGTCGTCTACGTCAGGAATGCCATAGGTCACCGTGTCGATGTCGGCATCTTCGTAGTGTGCCTTAACCATTGACAATGCCATCCTTGTGCCAGCCCGTGCACATGAAGCTTTCCAGCTTGTGATTCGCTCGGGGGCTCGACGCAGAATCTCCGAGTACTTCTCCATGGAGTCCGATGCCTTGATATTTATCTGGAGGGGCTTGGCGATCTCCTTAGCTTGCGTGATGGCGGTGTCAATAAAGTTGCCGGCAAGAACCATGCATTCCTTGGCTGGAGGAGGCGATCGGGTTAAACCCATAGGAGCTGCAAATTCTGACAAGGAGAGCATGATTTCAACAATTTATAGTACCTAGACTATAGAAATCCAAGACGGAGAAAACTTACTAAAGATGCTGGCCTCAGCTTGCCAGAGGGTGTCCGCCAAGGATTCTTTCTCTTGTTGGAGGAGCTTATACGCCTCGCTATGGCGTTGATTCTGCTCATCGGCAGCTTGCTTCTGATCTTTTAAGATCGCAATCTCCTCCTTCAAGCGATTGATTTCCTTGGTGGCGGAGTCCTGCATGGCTTTCATTGATTCCTCATGCATTTTCAGCATGTCTTTCCTCTCCTGCTTAAGAATTTTGCCCTTCTGCCCTTGCTTGCTTCATCCGGCTGGTGCTTCCGGCTACTCTTCTGCCCTTGCTTGCTTCATCCGGCTGGTGCTTCCGCCGGTTGGCTCTCGATCTGTCTTGCTCTGGCCGGCTGTCTTGATCTAGCCGGCTGACGGTCTTGCCGATAGTTCTTGTCCAGCTGGATGGTTTGCCAGTCGGGTCTTGGTCTGTTCTTTCTTCTGATCTGTTTTGAGGTTTCTGCGTCCGGCTACCCTCAGCCGGCTGACGTGTTGGTGCTTGTATCTTGTCTGGTTAGCCTACCTGGGGGCGATCCCCCTGACTATATAGAAGACGAGAACCCGCCAGGTAAACTTGGTCGTCACCTCTCCACCTACCATACCTGAGTACCTCAGTGGCTCGGAGTCATGCATCACCTTCGACCGTTTGGATCACCCCCAACAAATATCTCGCCCAGGTCACTTTGCCCTGGTTCTCGAGGCTCAGATCGGCATATTTGAAATGAGTCGCTTCTTCATGGATGGCGGCAGCAACATCAATCTTATTTTCACCAACACACTCGTAGCTATGCGGATCCCGCTATGCAGCCTAGAGGCATCAGACACGACCTTCCATGGCATTGTCCTAGGGAAAGGAGTATATCCCTTGGACAGAATATGGCTCGACGTCATCTTCGGCACCCCCAAGAACTCCAGGCGTGAGCGGCTCAAGTTCGAGGTGGTGGACTGGCCCTCCCAATACCACGCCATCCTCGGGCGCGTGGCATTCACAAGATTCATGGCAGTGCCGCACTACGCGTATCTTCTGCTGAAAATTCTAGGACCTAACGGTGTCATCACCATCCTAGGAAGCTTCTCCAAGTCCGACACCTGTGACAGAGACTTCAACAGAATCTCCAAGTCATTCGGCATGCAGAAGGAGCTCTCAAGGCTGAAGGAGTCGCCATACAACAGTTTGCCCCTGTCACCAAGAAAAACACGCCTGATATGTCATTCGACTCCACAGTCAACACCAAGGTGGTGCAGGTCCACCCGATGGACCCACCAATACGGCTCTGATCGCCAACAACCTGAATTTCGCATAGGAACTCGCACTCGTCGAATTCCTCCGTGAGCGCTGGGAAATCTTCACCTCGTGTCATGCGGACATGCCAGGAGTTCCCAGGGAATCCGTCGAGTACGCACTCAACATCATTCTGGATGCGAGGCCGGTCAAGTAGACGATGTGTCGACTGTCCAAAGTAGAGCTGAAGTAATTGGCACCAAAGTCAATAGACTACTCGATGCCAAGCTCATAAGGGAAAACAAGGAAAGCACCTAGGTAGCTAACCACGTGTTGGTCCCTAAAAAGGACACGGACATCCTGTAGATGTGTGTGGACTTTACGACGCTTAACAAGCATTGACCAAAGGACCACTTCCCCTTGCCTTGGATCGATCAAATCATCGAATCCACCACAGGATGGAGCGGCTCTCGTTTCTCGACGCCTACTCAGGCTACCACCAAATTCTACTAAAGGTCGGATATCAAGAGAAGACGACATTCATCACACCGTTCGGGGTGTTCTGTTACAACACAATGCCTTTCGGGCTCAAGAATGCAGGCGCAACCTATCAGCGGTGTATGCAACCATGCCTGAAGAGCCAAATTGGTCGCAACATTCACGTCTATGTCGACGACATAGTAGTCAAAACTAAGGAAAGCCGAACACTGGTCGACGATCTCTGCGAGACGTTCGACAACCTTGATATCTACAGGATCAAGCTAAACCCAGAAAAGTGCGCCTTCGGCATCCCATCCGGACAATTGCTCGGATACTTCATGTCCAAAAGAGGCATCGAGGCCAACCCGAAGAAAATCAAGGCTATACTAGCCATGGAGAAGCCGAAGAACGTTAAAGGAGTCCAGCAGCTAGCTGGGTGAATTGCGGCGCTCAGCAGGTTCATCAGTCGCATGGGTGAAAAAGCTCTCCCCTTCTACCAACTGCTCCACAAGGCCGACAAGTTTGAGTGGACGACTAAGGCTAATGAGGCATTCGAAGACCTCAAATGCCTACTCTCTACATCCCCCGTACTGGTGACGCCAACGGAGAGAGAGCCCATGCTGTTCTATATTACCGCAACGTATCAAGTGGTCAGCATGGCCCTTGGGGTCGAACAATATGAAGACGGCAAAACCCACGGGGTACAGCGCCGAGTATATTACCTCAGTGAGATACTGACGCCTACAAAGAAAAGGTATCCCCATTACCAAAAGCTTGCCTATGGCATATTCATTACTGTGCGTTGACTGCACCACTACTTCCAAGAGCATCAGATCGTGGTCGTCAATGACGCGCCACTATCACACATCCTCATCAACCCCAAAGCTATAGGGTGAGTAGCACTATGGGGCATCGAGTTGTCCCCACGGGACATCATCTATGAACGTCGCACCTCCATCAAGTCACAGGTGCTTCCTGACTTCTTTGTCCATTGGATGGAGCTCCAGCTTCCGAATACCCCGGACATGTCCCAACTCTGGACGATGCACCTCGATGACTCCAAGCGCGACGTCGGAGCGGGAGCCGGAGTAATATTGACATCCCCCAAGGGGACAAGGTGAGGTATGTGTTGCGGATGAAATTCCGCACATCCAACAATGAGGATGAATACGAGGCACTCATGCACGACATGCGGATGGCCAAAGTGTGTGGCGCCACGTGATTTATCATCTATAGTGACTCCAATCTCATCGTCCAGCTGATGATGAACCAATGTGACGCCATCAGTGACAACATGATCGCCTACTGCGACCTCTACAACGCACTCGAAGGAGACTTCGACGGCCGTAAACTCTGGCATGTTGGCCGGGAAAGCAATAAAGAGGCTGACAAGCTCGCCAACATCGGGTCCACTTGCACCTCGGTACCGCCGGGCGTGTTCCTCGAACAGATATGCGAACGCTCTATCAGGCATAAGACTCCCAAAGGCATAGTCAAGGCTGCGGGAGACTCAGGGGCTGCGCCACCCGAAAAAGCGGAGGCACCTAAAGTGCCAGAGACAAACGTCGAACTGGTCAGCCTTGTGCAGGTCCTTACAATCGAGCAAACGTGGACCCAACTGTACCTCAGGTATCTGCTAAGCAAGCAACTACACTAGGACCCGGCGGACGCCAGGAATATCACTCGCTGATTAAAAGCCTTCACTATCATTAGTGGGGAGCTGTACAAGCGTAGCATCACTGGGGTACTCTAGCGACGTGTCACCAATAGTGACGGAAAGAGCATCCTCCTTGACATCCACGAAGGAATATGCGACCACCACACCGGCAGTCGCGCCCTAGTCACCAAGGCTCTACGAGCTGGCTTCAACTGGCCAACTGCGATGCATGATGCCAAGGACATCGTTGATAAGTGCACCGCTTGCCAAAGGTTTGCACACAAACCACACGCACACGGCTCAGAGCTATTGCCCATAGCATTGGCATGGCCCTTTGCCAAATGGGGACTCGACATGGTCGGCAAGCTGCAGAAATCCTCACCCGGAGGACACGTCTTCCTTCTGGTGGTTGTCAACAAGTTCACAAAATGAATTTAGGCCATGCCTGTCACTAATCAAACCGGCACCACTGCCGTTAAGTTCTTCCAATCCACTGTCTATAGGTTTGGGGTGCCTCACAACATCATAACCGATAATGGAACGAACTTCACCTCGAAGGAGTTTTGAGACTTCTGCAAAGGACTCGACATCAACATCATGTACGCCTCCGTGGCGCATCTGCAGACCAACGGGAAGTTCAAAAAGGCCAACGGCCTCGCCTGCAACAGAATTAAGAAGCGACTGCTACGCCCACTCGAACGATTGGCGGGCACATGGGCAGATGAGCTACCCTCTGTCCTTTGGAGCCTAAGTCATTCAAGTGGACAGAGTTAGCTAGGACGAAGTTTGAAAACTCATAAAACATGGGAATCATAAGTACAACATGCCGGTTCACTATATATGTCTGAAAGATTGGCTTGTGGCATTCAAATCCATATTCTTCAGACTTTCTTTTCGAAAAGGAACAATCTCGTCATCAATGTGGAAAATTAAATTGTTATTTCCTGATAGTTGGAAACTTACACCGATAATGTTGTTTACTGCGAGAATATGCACTCATCTACCCATGAAATGACATTTAATTCTAGAGCAATCCATCGCGCTTGCTTGTAGGTCAATTTTGACCTAATTTCGTTAAATGGTCAAGATGCAAAATCTTAGTAAGAAGTTGAACCTGTTGTCAAACTTCTCGGTGGTGCTCTATGATATATTAAAATACCCCCCGATGGTTACCTCCAAAAAAATACCAAATCTTTCAAAGCAACGTACAATTTACTTATAGTTCAAATTTGACCTAATTTTGATAAATGGGCATAAAGTCATTCAAGTGGGCAGAGTTTGCTAGGACGAAGTTTGAAAACTCATAGCATTAAGCATGGGAATCGTAAGTAAAACATGTTGGTCCACTTAATATTTAATAAAGCTTGTCTTGTGGCATTCAGATCCATATTCTTCGGGCTTTCTTTACGTAAAAGAACAATCTCGTCATCACTCAAAAAATTGAGAATGTTCTTTTCCAGATAGTTGGAAACTCACACCGATGGCATTGTTTTACTACAAGAAGATGCACCCATCTACCTCAAAAACACATCTAATTCAAGAGCAATGTACTGTGCTTACTTGTAGATCAATTTGACCTAATAATTCCGTTAAATCGGCAAGAAGTTAGTGAAGTGTGCGAAGTTAGCTCGGAAGCTTGAAAAATAGAACTATAAGAAACCATGGTCCACTTCGTGTGATAATTGGGGCGGCTGCATTTTCTTCTAACTGTGGTAGGTCCCGTAGGAGCGAGGTGCTTCAGTTAACACGGTCGATGGAAGTACAACATACATTGAGGACCTCATAAAAAATGAAAATTACATACAAGTCCATGTAGTTAGCACAAGGTCCCTGAAACTATGCAGTGAAGTGTGTTTTGAGGTTTGTGCATACTAGCATTCATTGTGATAAAGACTATCAATAGAATTTTCTAGATGCTAAGAATGGAAAAGAAGATCCAACGGTTATTAATGTTTGTATTTGCCAGTCTTGATCCGACGGTCCATGTTCAAAGTTATCCGTACACTATATAGTTTTTTTTGACGAAAAAGATAAGATAAGAAGTACTACTGCACATGGATGGTCTTATTGAATAACCTTTCCCTCCCAATGTTTGGGAAGAAAGGGAAAATTTCAAAACCTGAAAAGTTTGAATCTTTTTGGCTCCAAGGACCAAAGTGGTTTCCTTCCTATGTACTACTCGGCTACTCCACACCAATGAGGCTGCCGAACACACCAGAGAAACAGAGTCGCGCCCTCTAAAAAACAGAGCCACCATAGCAAGGCACACGTGCGCAACTCCACACTGTGGACGAGGGAGAGATTAGCCGGGCCGGTGCGCGAGGGGAGAGGGGTGGGAAGAGATGAGAGGCAGCGAAGGAGAGAGAAAACACACTTTTTGTGTGCATAGGTCCTGAAATTTACTACTAGTAGAGTGTACACTGTAAGGCGGCAGGAGTACCTCATTTCAGGAACCCATCATAAATGCTCTGACCTTGAACTGCCTTTAATTCCTCTTCTCTTTTCGCTGCCTCCCTCTTCCCCTGCCTATGTTTTATTCTCTCTGCATGTACAGCGCGTGGACAGAGGTGACCTTATGTCCAACTACGAGTAAAAGCTCCAACATTTAGACAGTGTCTAAATGATATGATTCATGGGACCCACTAAACTGAAGAGGCTAACTTCTGCATAGGAGTTTTACACTGCCAAGTGGGCCCATTATTTGCTTTTTTTCCTTAGGGCATTCGTAGTGTGTAAATAAAGTACACCTTAAGTTAGATAGTAGTACATTGTGGAGAAAATAAAGTTATACCTCAAGCTTTTGAGTTGCCCATAGAGAATAGAAAAATCATTTCCCCTCTCTACTCACTATTGCATGGAGAAATATGACCAAGCTATGTGGGTCCTACCTTGTGGTAAATGTTGACCTTATCTGCAATTTGGAAAAGAGATTAATTTGCATCGGAGGGAGTAGTGTAATTTAAGGGGGTTAATTTAACTATGAACCTTGAAAACTCATAGAATATAGGAATCACAAATAAAACATGCATGGTCTGCTATATGCGGAAAATATGCACCCATCTACCTTCGAAAAAGACAATTAATTCAAGAGAAATCTATCGCGCTTACTTGTTTCTCAAGTTTGACCTAATTTCGTTAAGTTGTCAAGATGAATTATCTTAGCAAGAAGTCGAATCTGTTGCCAAACCCTCGATGGTGTGGTTTGTGATATATTAAATGACCCCCCCGATGGTTACCTTCCAAAAATATTCGTAAAACTTTCAACACAATATACAATTTACTTGCAGTTGAAATTTGACCTAATTTCGATAAATCGACATAAAGTCATTCAAGTGGACAGAGTTAGCTAGTACGAAGTTTGAAAACACATAAAACACGGGAATCATAAGTACAACATGTCGGTCCACTATATATGTCTGAAAGATTGGCTTGGGGGATTCAGATTCATATTCTTCAGATTTTCTTTTCTAAAAGGAACAATCTCGTCATCACTGTGGAAATTTAGAATGTTATTTCCTAATAGTTGGAAACTCACAACGACAGTGTTGTTTACTGCGAGGAGATGCACTCATCTAACCATGAAATGACATTTAATTCGAGAGCAATCCATCGCGCTTACTTGTAGTTCAAGTTTGACCTAATTTCGTTAAATTGTCAATATGCAAAATATTAGTAAGAGGATGTTGTCAAAATTCTCGGTGGTGGTCTATGATATATTAAATGAGCCCTCGATGGTTACCTCCAAAAAATTCACAAATCTTTCAAAGAAACCTACAATTTACTTTTAGTTCAAATTTGACCTAATTTTGATAAATTGACATAAAGTCATTCAAGTGGGCAGAGTTTGCTAGGAAGAAGTTTGAAAACTCATAGCATTAAACATGGGAATCGTAGGTAAAATATATTGGTCCACTTAATATTTCAGGTAGCTTAGCTTATGGCATTCAGATCCATATTCTTCAGGCTTTCTTTACGTAAAAGAACAATCTCATCATCAGTCGAGAAATTGAGAATGTTCTTTTCCAGATAGATGGAAACTCACACCGACGGCATTATTTCACTACAAGAATATGCACCCATCTACCTTAGAAGAGACATCTAATTCAAGAGCAATGTATCGCGCTTACTTATAGATCAAGGTTGACCTAATAATTCCGTTAAATTGGCAAGAAGTTAGTGAAGTGTGTGAAGTTAGCTAGGAAGCTTGAAAAACATAATTATAAGAAACCCTGGTCCACTTTGTGTGATAATTAGGGCGGTTGCATTTTTTCTAACTGTTGTATGTCCCGTAGGAGAGAGGTGCTTCAGTTAACACGGTCGGTGGAAGTACGAGTTACATCAAGGACCTCATAAAAATGAAAATTGCATCCAAGTCCATGTAGTTAGCACAAGGTCCCTGAAACTATGCAGTGAAGTGTGTTTTAAAGTTTGTGCATACTAGCGTTCATTGTGATAAAGACTATCAATAGAATATTCTAGATGCTAAGAATGGGAAAGAAGATCCAACGGTTAGCAATGTTTGGATTTGCTAGTCTTGATCCAATGGTCCAGTTCAAAGTTATTTGTACACTATATAGTTTTTTTACGAAACATATAAGATAAGAAGTACTACTGCGCATGCTCTCTCTTTTGAATAACCTTCCCTCCTGATATTTGGGAAGCAAGTGAAAATTTCAAAACCTGAAAAGTTTGAATCTTTTTGCCGCCAAGGACCAAAGTGGTTTCCTTCCTATGTATTACTCCTCCTACTCCACACCAACACGGTTGCTGAACACGCCAGAGAAATAGAGCCGCCCTCTCAAGTAAAAGTTAACATGGTGAAGAAGTAAAAGTTTTTTAAGAAGGAAGTATGATTAATATGGCTAAATTAGAGTTCATAGGTGCCACTTATTTTATAGTACATAAATTGGTTGGATAATTTACATGTGATATTTTTCAAGCTTTATTTTTTACCTAATTTCACCCACTTAGACGACTTTATGTCGATATGTCAAATTAGGTCTAATTTAATAATCTACAAGAAGTGCGTGAGAGCAAGTTCAATATTATAACCGAGTATTAGGTATAACAAAGTGACACGCCATCTAGTGTCAGCCTTATACTAGCATATACAATACCTAGCGATTAAACTATATAACAGCTAGCATCACGATGCAACAACCTCGTCAAAAAGTAAGAAGATTAAACATGAATAAAATGAAAAACCTTTCTATGCCCGCTTGAAAAATCCTAAAACTTGGGAATTGCAAGAGAGCATGGTACACTTTGTATGAAAATTGGGGTGGTGGCATTTTTTTGGAACCGGGGTACCGTAGGTCCTAGAGGAGCGAGACGCTTCAATTATCGCGCTAGGGCATGTATTCACCGCAAGGTGGTTTGTGGACCTATATGTAATTATTGTTACTTTTGAGCATTTTTGAAACTTGTGTTTATGGTTATTAATAGCGGTTGAATTTCGAAAGAATTTTGGAAAATTTCTAGAGTAATAGTCTATCATGCTCACATGTATTCAAGTTTTGCCTAATATCGTATTATTGCCATACAATCATTTAAGTGTGTGAAGTTTTAGTTATAAAGCTTGAAAAATCCTACAATTTGGCATGGTACACTTCGTATGAAAATTGTGGTGGTGGCATTCTTTTTATTTTTTAACCAGGTTAGGTCTCGAAAGAGCAACATGATTCAATCAACACAATCAGTGGAATTAAAGGTTACATCAAGGACATAAAAATATAAAATTACAACCAAGTCCATACAATTGTCACAAAGGGCCTAAAATTTAGCTTGGAAAAGTAGTCGGGTCCGGCTCAATTTCAACCGAGTAACTAATCCATACTCTTCGTACAACTGCTTGCCACACCCAGAAAAAAGCACCCTCATTACTGTTGATCATGGTCGAAGGGACAAGATTTCTCAGAAGGAGTAGAGGAGCACACAAGGATGTGAAGCAATTCCGAGGACTGAAGTCACTGTTGTACCTTGTTAATGTCAGACGAAGGTCTGAAGAGGTCGACTTGCCCCCTACTGAGTCGATTCCTCTAGCAGCACGTCCGCCAGCCACAGGCTCCTCACGCTCGAGATCCAACTTGAGCATGTCTTGCTCGTAATAAAGGGCTGGCATAGGATCGATAGGTTCGAGGGGACCCAGGACCGGGTCGTCTGCCACGGCCAGGGCGACCTGGCGCCCACCCGAGTTGTCTGCCCCGGTCGCATGCTCGCTGGCCGCAAGTTCCCGGCAGAAGGATTGCCAACTGTCTCGCACGAGCTTAACTTGGCCATGGTTGATGTCCATCCAGAGTGCCCTCCCCGTACGCAGATCCGTCACAGTCAAAGTGGAAGCACACCGGCGCTTTGTTGTAGAGGTCCACTTTTCTTTGGCTGTCATGTTGACGCCTCCGTGACGCGGCCAACGCAGGATCGGTACCCTCAAGGGGGCCCAAAATCGCGTCGTCGGTTGGCACAGCCATCGCACATTTACCACGAGCGTCCAGACGCCCTATAGAGGTGGCTCCAATGTCGGCATGTTCCTGACGGATGAACTGTTCCCGGGACTGGCCTCGAGCTGAAGCAGACCAGCGAGGACGATGCAGCCAATCCACCGGGATTCCTTCAAGTATTTGTGAGAGGAACGTGCCTTTCGAGGAATAAAGAAATTTTGCCGGAGAGTAGAACGAAGGAGAAGTTGAACTTTTTTTGTGAAAGAGAAGTACTACTCCAGTACTAGTATCAGTATTCCTACTCCCTCTGTTACAATGAATAAATAAAGGAACCTTATTTTCTGTGTTCTTTCTTTGACCAAGGAACCAAGCTTCCCCTAAATACGACCTGTGCATCAGCTACAAGCGTGGGAAAAAAGAAACAAAGAGAGAGAATTACTATGCAGTTAAGAGGCTAGCTCAAACGTTCCCAAGATGTTCTCACCTATTTTCTAGGCCAGTTCTTGGTACCAAAAACGGTCGCAAACAGACGGAGTAGTAATTAGGAGTACTACTAGTACTATCAATGAGTAGAAGTGTGAATTTAGGTATCCTACGAGAGTAGATAAGACAAGATAAAGATAAGATAAGAAGTACTACTGTGAATGGCGGATCTTCTGAATAACCTTCCCTCCCGATGTTTGGGAAGCAAGTGAAAATTTTGAAACCGAAAAAGTTTGATTTCTTTGCCGCCAAGGACCAAAGTGGTTTCCTTCCTATGTACTAATACTACTGTATTAGTCTTGCATGTTGTAACATCCCAAAAATACCAAACTTAGATCATCAAACACTAATCATCAAGATTAGGGTTAACAAAAACTTTTCTAAATAAACTCATGAATGCATGTATATGTGTATGCATGGATTTTGAATTTCTTTAAAAACCACCTTGTTTGTGTGATCCATTGCTTGTAAAATGTTTCTTAGGTGAAATGAACATCATCTAAAACATTTCCCACACTTTTCCTAAAGACAAGTAAATCAAAACAAAGATATTAAGTGAATGGTCATTTTGACCAATTTAACTCCCATGCCTACTTTGGCTGTCCCAAACTTTCAAAACCTAACAGAAACTTTTCTGGATCTTTGCACCCCTTGAATGTACTCATAACAAGGTATCAAGGCCCACTTTGTGATCATCCATAAACTTTCAAATGCATAGTTTAAATGACAATTCAAAATTGAATCTTCTTCATATGGGAAGATCCCACTTTTTCAAAACCCACTCAAACAAGCTCAACTTTCAAAACCCAAGCATCTGCAGACTCACCAGCACCAATCTAGCAAACCCACCAAAATTCATTTCAAAATTCAAAACTTGATTTCATGCGGCCATTTCATCAAACAGGTTGCAGACACAAATCAAACAAAACAACAAACACTATAGTGTGAAGTGATTCTTGCCTAACTTGTTCCCTAGTTAGCTCACACACAACTCAGTAGATCACCTAGAAAGATTAGCCCAACACTAGCACCCATGTGGGCTTGCCATTGTCATTAATGGTGAACAGCCGAGCACCCCAATGTCACCCCATTGTGGACAGCAGGCTAGAGGAAGAACTAGCCGTGCCAACCTTGTCTGGGAGGTAGCCCACCGTCCACCGCCACTCCCTGTCCCAGCCGCGAGTGTTGCCAAGCCCTGGACCACACGCACAAGCCGCGCCTAGACCATGCCGAGCGTGCGCTAGAGCGCCACCCTCGACCAGCATCCACAGACCGCGCGCCGCCCTCACCGCGTGCACACACGATCACCACCGACCCAGGAGACCGCCAGACATCCCCGTTTGCCGCCCCGTGCCATACAGCCACCGCCCGCCGTCGAAGACGCCGCCTCTGCCGCGCAGAGCACCGGCCGTTCCAGACCAAACCACACCGCCCCCTGCCTCGCGACCATGTCGTTGAGTATCGCTAGGAGACACCGCACCGCCCCCTACCCTTGCCCATGCCATTAGCCGCCTGTAACGTCACCCCCGACGAGCTCACCGTGTGCCCCGACGGTCCCCTCGCTCGACTATAAATAGAGGCCTACCCCGCACGATTTCTTCACACCATCTCACTCCCCTCTCCTCACTGACCGTGCCACACCGTTCTCAGAGCAAGGCGAGCACCACCTCGCCGGAATTTCACCGGAGCCCGCCGCCTCTGGAGAAGAAGGGAGCCAGCGATTGAGCCGCCAGAGAAGCCACGGTACCAAGAGGTTCGCCGTCGTCGACCGTCGTTCGCCGCCCTCGCCGACCCTCGCCCGTACCCGGTGAGCCCCAGCAACCCCAGCGCCACGCTTAGGTTTCGTTCTCATGGGAGATGTCTCACGTCAACGATGACCCCACCGTTGGATTAGAACTAGATCGAGCGATCCACGTTGCCCATCTTGCTTCCAGCCCGTGTCAGCGAGTGGGGACACCAACTTAAGCAGCCAGCAGGAGCACTGCGTTTAGCAGCCGGCCCGTTAGAATTTCCAGCGCCAGACAATTCAAATTAAACCTTTTCTTTTTAAATTCAAACACACTTCTGTACCCAACTTCAAAAATCAACCCAGATCGATTCAGTGCACCAATTTGAATGAAACCAATTTTGTTGGAAAGGTATGTGAATGCTTAATCCAAGCCCGTTGGATTCAAGTCATTTGGATCTGTAGATCACCCATAGTAAAAATAACAAGGCAGAAGCTTTTATGCATTCAAAATTTTTTCAAATTTAAACCATAAAAGCTTTTGAGTTGTTTCCAACTCTCAAAAATCACATTTAACCATACCTTTCAGAATATATAAAAATATATAGGTTTACTTGCAGAAATAATGTTCAAGTAATAAAAGAATGCTTCATAAGCATTTCTAGCCACTTTAAATCATATTCCCATGGACTACAATATGTGGTGATGACATGTGTCAACATGATCCCATATTTGGTTTGGACAATATTAAATCTTAAGTAGTTTTTCAATGAGTAGAAATTACTTTTCTAAAAATAAAAAGATTTAAACCAAGCTTTAACCTTGTAATGTTAGAGATGATGCTAGATCATCTATAGGACCCTTGTGTGTGATGATTGCAAGTAGTTAAGTATTGTTTGGTGATTGTGTACCTCGTATTTATTCATAGACGCTAGTACCGACCAAGGATACGAGGAGGAAGGAGGATACTACGAAGAAGAAGCCGAGGAGAACTTCAACCACTGCTCTGCACAAGGCAAGCTAGTAACTATGCAAGCTTATATTGACACTGATGCAAGCCTAATACTGAATTGAGACTTTGACTTGACCACAACAGAGTTGTGACCTGAATTACAAGATCCCACTTAGGAGTTATAAAATTGTGACTAGCTTTGGAACTAAGTAGAGATAAATCTGGCTTTTGCAAAACAACCTTAGAGCCTAGTGTCCCATTATCCAAAAAACCCCTTTACCTGTTAGTATTAGTTTGCGAGTACTTAAAGAGTACTCATGGCTTTGTCCACAGCTATTCCATGGCGGACTATGAAGAGGAGTACCGGAAGATGGACCCGTGAAGGTTACGACAACTAGGATCATCTCCCATCGTCGCATTGCTGTGACCCGAAGATGGAGCTCGCCTATGCTACCGTTATTATTACGTATTCATTGCTTGATGTTGTATTAGGAACTGGATCATGAGATCCCTATTTGTGTAAGAACTTATGTATCGTTGTAACGGATGAAGTACTATGGTATCCAATTCTGTTATGTCTCAAAAAAATGGTAATCACAGGATTGCGATGTATGGCATAATAGGCATCTAGGATTGAAAAATCCGTGTTGACAAGTTGGTATCGAGCCATCCTGACCATAGGAGACCCTAGCTAGATTGGACGTTGACCCAAAAACTTAGTTTCAAAACCAAAGAATAAAAGTATTTACGAAAACCTATTCTCATTCTTATCTCTTTAATTCTATAATAAAACTTCATGTTCCTCAAAAACTCTTGCAAAATAGATAAAATTTTGACACACTTGATCACTCTGCTAATCTACTCATCCTCTATTTTTATAGATGGACGTGAAGTACAGCAAGTTTTACCAGCATGGGAATGGAGGAGACCTTATCTTTGAGAGGGATCTGGATCAGCTTTCGGAACTTCTGGAGCCTCCGCACCCCGAGTTCTTCGGAGCTCAGCTCAATGATCAAGGAGGAGAAGATCTGCAGTGGCTAATTGTTGCAAGTCTCCGAGGAAAGATTGAACCTCCCACTGCGGAGGGAATTCAGTTTACCTTGAGGGAAAACAACTGGCTCGATGGACTTGCCAGAGCAATGCAGGAAGCTCTTTCCCGTATGTGTGGGCAGAGCATCAATCAGATCAAGGGTACTCGCTTTGAGTTTTGCCCAAGGCGTGATGCAAATGGACAACCACTGGAAGCCCCATACCACCCCGAGCTGAAGACTCAATTGGACCACCTTAGCTTCATGATGTATGATCGCGTGAGGAATTGGACAACTGCCGTGACTATTGCAACCACAAGTCTGCCATCATCAAGACGAAGGACCAGACCATCGCCATGCTAGCAAAGGATCGCAAGTCTCGTCGCCGTCAACTCGACAAGAAGGAGCGCATTATTGCCCGTCTTCGCCACCACATTTCATCTCTGGAAGAGACCATCCACGAGAGACATGCGTTAGAGGAAAGGAGAATGCTGGAGAGGATCTTCGTGGAGACCCTTACTCCTACCTCAGATGACGATGATTTTACGGAGGATCAGGCCATGGACTTCTTCACCGATGAGGATGATTTCGCCTTCATCGATGATCTGAAGATGATGAAGCCACGGACTCAGGAGGAGTAGTAGCACTGAGCACTAGCGTAGTGAGTAGTAGTCGGTCCCACTGTATCGTAGTTTCCAGAATGGTTCTTAAAACCATCTGTTTTTCCTTGTTATGGTGTGTGTTGTACTGTGTGCTATGAATGAATGAAAAAGCAAGTTGCTAGAAAAATCTGAGTCAAACCTTTAAAACTTTTCAAAAACCCAAAACCTTAGAAATTTCCCTCTTTTCTCATGATCTATATCAATCTTCAGATGCCACGTGGAGGAAGTGGTTCAGCCCCGGACCCGATGTTGCAGATCCTGCAAATGTTGACTTCTGACCGCGAAGCTGAAAGAGCGTCAAGCCAACCTAGCCACTCGCAACAGAGATAGCCCAGCTAGCCCACAACAACCAAGGCCATGGAAATCAGGACAACCACGGATCTAAGCTCAAGAATTTCCAGAATACCAACCCACCCGTTTTCACCAAGTCAGAAGAACCCCTAGATGCCGATGATTGGCTGCAAACCATGGAAAACAACTTAGAAGTAGCAGGAGTCGAAGCCAACGAGAAAGTCCTGTTCGCCACCCATTATCTAGCCGGAGATGCCAGGGCATGGTGGAACAGTGTTCGTGCCATGACTGGAGGCTAGATGATGACCTGGGAGGAATTCAAGGTCAAGTTTAGCAGAACCCATGTGCCACCAGGTTTGATCAAGAGAATGAGAGACGAGTTCAGAGAGTTGAAGCAAGGAAGGATGACTGTAGTGGAATACCGTGACAAATTTTTGTCATTAGCTAGGTATGCCCCGGACGAGATAGACACCGAAGCCAAGAAGAAAGAAAGATTCCTGAATGGTCTGCATGACGAGATGCAGACAGTGTTAGTCAATATCCCCTTTGTTGATATTGAAGCCCTTGTCGATTCAGCCATCCAGATGGAAGGAAAGATCAACCAGGCCAATGAGAACCGCAAGCGTCGCATGATTCTGGTGCATCGCATTCATTTGTCATCGAAGAATTTGCATGCACTAGTAAAATTCAACCAACCAAATTGAAGCATGTGATGATTGTTCAAAGTCCCGGATCAACCACCAAGGCTAGGCAAATTTGCAAAGCCGTCCCTATCCGAATCCATGGCATAGATTTTTTATGCTAATCTGATAGTACTCGGAACTAAAGGTTTGGAAGTAGTACTAGGAATGGATTGATGTCCAAACATAAAGGATTGATTGACTGTGCCAAGAAAGCCATAACCATGACTAGTACCGCCGGAATATCAGTCGAGCATATATCTAAAACCTTACCTCGTCAATTCAAGTGCAACCAGAGTATAGCCCAACCTACCATTGACCAAGTCCGGATAGTCTGTGAATACCCCGATGTATTTCCAGATGTTTTGCTCGGTATGCCCCCAGATCGGGATATCGAGTTTATCATCGAACTAATCCCCAGAACAGGACCCATGGCCTAGAGACCCTATAGTATGAACCCGTCAGAACTAGAAGAACTGAAGAAGCAACTGGATTCCATGTTGGAAATCGAATTGATTCAACCAAGTGCGTCACCATGGAGATCACCTGTCCTGTTTGTGGACAAGAAGGATGGAGGTAACCGTTTGTGTACAGATTATCAGAAGTTGAATGATGTCACCATCAAGAACAAGTACCCCTTGCCTAAGATAGAAGATTTGTTTGATCAGTTGACCGGTGCCCAAGTGTTTTCTAAGATTGATCTTAGGACTGGCTATCATCAACTCAAAATTTGTGCAGAGGATATCCCAAAGACTGCCTTTACCACCAGATATGGATTGTATGAGTATACAGTCATGTCTTTTGGATTAACCAATGGCCCCGCTTATTTCATGAACCTCATGAATAAGATTTTTATGGACTTCCTGGATAAGTTTGTCGTTGTTTTCATCGATGACATTCTGATTTATTCAAAATCAGAAGAAGAACATGAGCTACACCTAAGGACCATTCTTGGAACCCTTAGAGAGCATCAACTGTATGCAAAGTTTAGCAAATGTGAATTCTGGTTACAGGAAGTAGGATTCCTCGGTCACATTGTATCAGCCGGAGGAATTGCCGTTGACCCTGCCAAAGTGAAAGATGTAGAAGATTGGCAAGCCCCAACCACTCAAACCCAAGTTCGTGCTTTTCTCGGATTGGCGGGATATTACCGCAAATTCGTAGAAGGATTCTCTAATATCGCCCGACCCATGACCCAATTGCTGAAGAAGGACAAGAAGTTTGAATGGACCGACAAATGTGAAGCGAGTTTTCAAGAACTCAAAAGGAGATTAATTTCAGCCCCAATCTTGATCATGCCGGATATCACGAAGCCCTTCGATGTGTATTGTGATGCATCCAATATTGGTCTCGGATGTGTGCTAATGCAAGAAGGCAAAGTTATATCTTATCTATCGTGACAATTGAAGCAACACGAGCAAAACTATCCAACCCATGACCTCGAACTCGCAGCCATAGTTCTAGCCCTAAAGACATGGAGACATTACCTGATGGGAAACTATTGTGAGATTTATTCGGATCACAAGAGCCTATAGTATATATTCACTCAGAAGGAGCTGAATATGAGGCAGAGAAGATGGATTGAGCTAATCAAGGATTACGACCTGGACATTCACTATCACCCTGGTAAAGCCAACGTGGTAGCCGATGCCCTTAGCAGATTACCGTGCCGCTTGAACTCCATGATTTTGAAGGAGCAACCAGTTTGCACAAAGAGATGGAAGATTTTCGAATAGAATTAGTAAGTGAAGGATTTTTGGCTAGCATAGAACTTCAGCCCACTTTGATCAGTCAGATTAAAGAGGTGCAGAAAGGAAATGCCAGTATCGACGGAATCAAGCGTCGTATCGGTACAGGCAAAGTACCCGGATTCACCGAGGACGAAGAAGGAGTTTTGTGGTACAAAGGACGCCTTTGTGTACCATCAGATTCTGAGTTAAAAGAAGTTATCTTGAAGGAGGCTCATGATACTCTTTATTCTATCCATCCCGGAGGAACTAAGATGTATCAAGATTTGAAAGAGCAATTTTGGTGGCATAAGATGAAGAGAGAAATCGGAAGCTATATCGCCAAGTGTGATATATGTCAGCGAGTCAAGGCCGGACATCAAAGACCCGCTGGATTGTTGCAACCTTTGCAAATTCCGGAATGGAAATGGGATTCTGTAGGAATGGACTTTATCACTGGACTACCTACTTCTAGTAAGGGGAAATGACTCTATTTGGGTCATAGTGGACAGATTGTCCAAAGTCGCCCATTTCTTGCCCGTCAAAACCACCTATCAGAGTTCGAAGCTAGCAGAGTTGTACATCGCTAGAATCGTTAGTTTGCATGGAGTCCCCAAGAACATAGTATCGGATCGAGGAACTCAGTTTACCTCGAGATTCTGGAAGAAAGTCCAAGAAGGTTTAGGAACCCGCCTAGATTTCAGTACCGCGTATCACCCTCAGACCGATGGACAAACGGAGCGAGTAAACCAAATACTCGAAGATATGCTGAGAGCATGTGTGTTAGAATATGGATCCAAATTGGAAGACTGTTTGCCGTTTGCAGAATTTTCATACAACAATAGTTACCAAGCCAGTTTGCAAATGGCCCCATTTGAATTCATGTACGGAAGATAGTGCCGCACCCCTTTGAACTGGTCGGAAGTAGGAGAGAGTCAAATTTTCAGACCCGACATCCTACGAGAAGCAGAAGAGAAGGTTCACAAGATTCGTGAGCACCTCAAGACAGCCCAATCCCGACAGAAGAGTTATGCCGACAAGAGACGTCGAGACCTCGCCTTCAACATAGGAGATTTTGTTTATCTGAAAGTGTCGCCATTGAAGGGAATGCAGCGTTTCCAACTCAAGGGAAAGTTAGCCCCTAGATATATCGGACCTTTCAAAATTCTAAACTGTCGAGGAGAAGTATCATATCAACTAGAGCTACCAGAGGAGATGTCAGCTGTGCACAATGTGTTCCATATCTCGTTACTTCGCAAGTGTCTCGAAGTCCCCGAGAAGATCAAAGTGTTCAAGAATATCGATCACCGGACCATAGATATCAACGATGACCTAACCTATCCCGAAGTACCCATCCGTATATTGGAAGAAGCCTTTCGAACTACCAGAACCCGAAGCATCAAGTTTCTCAAGATTCAGTGGAGCAACCACACAGAAGAGGAAGCTACCTGGGAGCGCGAAGATCAGATCAGGACGGAGTTTCCCGATCTCTTCAAATTCTAGGTAATCTTTTCATCCTTTTTCAAATCTCGGGACGAGATTTTGTTTAAGGGGGGAAGGTTTGTAACATCCCAAAAATACCAAACTTAGATCATCAAACACTAATCATCAAGATTAGGGTTAACAAAAACTTTTCTAAATAAACTCATGAATGCATGTATATGTGTATGCATGGATTTTGAATTTCTTTAAAAACCACCTTGTTTGTGTGATCCATTGCTTGTAAAATGTTTCTTAGGTGAAATGAACATCATCTAAAACATTTCCCACACTTTTCCTAAAGACAAGTAAATCAAAACAAATATATTAAGTGAATGGTCATTTTGACCAATTTAACTCCCATGCCTACTTTGGCTGTCTCAAACTTTCAAAACCTAACAGAAACTTTTCTAGATCTTTGCACCCCTTGAATCTACTCATAACAAGGTATCAAGGCCCACTTTGTGATCATCCAGAAACTTTCAAATGCATAGTTTAAATGACAATTCAAAATTGAATCTTCTTCATATGGGAAGATCCCACTTTTTCAAAACCCACTCAAACAAGCTCAACTTTCAAAACCCAAGCATCTGCAGACTCACCAGCACTAATCTAGCAAACCCACCAAAATTCATTTCAAAATTCAAAACTTGATTTCATGCGGCCATTTCATCAAACAGGTTGCAGACACAAATCAAACAAAACAACAAACACTATAGTGTGCAGTGATTCTTGCCTAACTTGTTCCCTAGTTAGCTCACACACAACTCAGTAGATCACCTAGATGAAGGGTTTCGCGGCATAGTAAATCAAAATTTTCTAAGGATGCGAACAGAGGGAAGCCAAGATCTAATATAGGAGATGCAAACAACGAGAGAGATTGGATTAGATCTTCATACCCTTGAAGATTCGCTTGCAGTGGAACGTTAAGTCCGGAACGTGGGTGATGTAGTCGTACTCGCTTCTCCTCCTCGCGATCCGATCCGATCTAGCACCACAAGTGGCGGTGCCTCCGTGAGATGCACACGTGCAGCACCTCGACGTCTCCTCCTTCCTTGGTCCAGCAAGTATGGTGGAGAGACGGATTGGATCTACAACACGACAGCGTGGTGTATATGGTGGAGAATTTCTGCAGCAGGGCTTCGCCTACAAACAGTCGGGAGGGAGAGAGGAAGGGCAGCAGGGAAGCTATGGTTGGTGGGAAAGGTGTGGGGGGTGGTGTGCCCCCACCCCTCTTTCTATAGAGGGGGGGCGCAGCCCTAGCCCCTCCCCCAAGCCCAAACCGGCGGCCCCAAGGAGGAGGAGTGGGGGGCAAGGAAACCCCCCCCTTCTAGAAGCTCTATCTAGAGTTTAAACCTCTTTTGGCCGGCTGGGCCCTATGGGGCCTTGTGCCCCTGGCCCAATGCGGCTAGGGTACTCCCTCATAGGACCATGCCCCCTCCCAGAAGGTGGGGCCACGTTGGTCCCCTTCCGGAAGGTTCTAGAAGCTTCCGGTACAATACCGATTAAGCCGGAACAATTCCGAACTCCAAAAACTGCACTGCCTTATATGAATCTTATTATCCGGACCACTCCGGAACCTCTCGTGATGTCCCGGATCCCATCCGAGACTCCGAAAAAAATCTCATGAACCAATTATCCAATCTATCCTAGCGTCGAGACACATTAGTGTGTGACCCTGCGGGTTCGAGAATATGCAGACATGATCTTCTATCAATAATCAATAGCGGGGCCTGGAAACCCATATTGACTCCCACACATTCATCGATGATCATATCGGATGAACCACGATGCCAGGATTCAATCAATCCCATATATATATTCCCTTCGTATTGCGATATTTTACTTGCCCGAGATTCGATCGTCGGTACCGGCATACCTAGTTCAGTCTCGTTCACAGCAAGTACTTTACTCGTTCCGTAATCCGATATCACTTTGTGATTAACTCCTTAACCACATGCTTGCAAGCGGTGTTGATATCGATTACCGAGTGGGCCCGAAGTATATCTCTCCAACTTGGGAGGGATAAATCCCATCTCGATACATACAACCCAACAGATACTTTCCGATCACCTGAGAGACACCTTTATGATCACCCTCTCATAGGATGACGTTTGATGACCTCAAAGCTTTCTTCCGATACCAGGGAGTTGTATTATCTCATGGTCTAAGGAATACAATGTTTGACATAAGAAAAGCTTCGCAAAGACGAACACGATGACACGATCTAATTGCTTCGCTTAGTTTGAGTCTGTCCACCATATCATTCTCCCAATGATATGATCTCATTATTAATCGACAACTCATGTCCATGGTTAGGAAACCTTAACCATCATTAATCAATGAGCTAGTCCATAGAGGCGTACTAGGGACACGGTGTTGTTCACAAACCACACAAGTATTAAAGTTTCCGCTTAATACAATTCTAGCATGGAATATAAACATTATCATGAACAAGAATTATAATAATAAAAACTTTATTATTGCCTCTAGGGCATAATTCCAACACTAGAAAGATTAGCCCAACACTAGCACCCCTGTGGGCTTGCCATTGTCATTAATGGTGAACAGACGAGCACCCCAATGTCACCCCATTGTGGACAGCAGGCTAGAGGAAGAACTAGCCATGCCAACCTTGTTTGGGAGGCAGCCCACCGTCCACTGCCACTCCCTGTCCCAGCCGCGAGCGTTGCCAAGCCCTGGACCACACGCACAAGCCGCGCCCAGACCATGCCGAGCGTGCGCCAGAGCGCCACCCTCGACCAGCGTCCACAGACCGCGCGCCGCCCTCACCGCGTGCACACACGATCACCACCGACCCAGGAGACCGCCAGACATCCCCGTTTGCCGCCCCGTGCCATACAGCCACCGCCCGCCGTCGAAGACGCCGCCTCTGCCGCGCAGAGCACCGGCCGTTCCAGACCAAACCACACCGCCCCATGCCTCGCGACCATGTTGTTGAGCATCGCCAGGAGACATCGCACCGCCCCCTACCCTTGCTCATGCCATTAGCCGCCTGTAACGTTGCCCCCGACGAGCTCACCGTGCGCCCCGACGGTCCCCTCGCTCGACTATAAATAGAGGCCACCCCCGCACGATTTCTTCACACCATCTCACTCCCCTCTCCTCACTGACCGTGCCACACCGTTCTCAGAGCAAGGCGAGCACCACCTCGCCGGAATTTCACCAGAGCCCGCCGCCTCTGGAGAAGAAGGGAGCCAGCGATTGGAGCCGCCCCAGGAGAAGCCACCGGTACCAGGAGGTGCACCGTCGTCGACTTCGTCGTTCGCCCGCCTCGCCGTCCCTCGCCCGTACCCCGGTGAGCCCCCAGCACCCCCACTGGCCGCGCTAGGTTTCGTTCTCGCCGGAGATGTCTCACGTCGACGATGACCCCCAGCCGTTGGATTAGAACTAGATCGAACAATCCACGTTGCCCCATACCGCTTCGCCCAGCCCCGTGTCACTGACGAGTGGGGACACCCACTTAAGCAGCCCGCAAGCGCTTAGCAGGCCGGCCCGTTAGAATTTCCCGCGCAGCCCAGCAATTCAAATTAAACCTTTTATTTTTAAATTCAAACACACTTCTGTACCCAACTTCAAAAATCAACCCAGATCGATTCATTGCACCAATTTGATTGAAACCAATTTTGTTGGAAAGTTCTGTGAATGCTTAATCCAAGCCCGTTGGATTCAAGTCATTTGGATCTGTAGATCACCCATAGTAAAAATAACAAGGCAGAAGCTTTTCTGCATTCAAACATTTTTCAAATTTAAACCATAAAAGCTTTTGAGTTGTTTCCAACTCTCAATAATCACATTTAACCATACCTTTCAGAATATATAAAAATATATAGGTTTACTTGCAGAAATAATGTTGAAGTAATAAAAGAATGCTTCATAAGCATTTCTAGCCACTTTAATTAATTAAAATAAAAGGGTAAAACCTTATTAAATTGTGACACCACTTTAAATCATATTTCCATGGACTACAATATGTGGTTATGACATGTGTCAACATGATCCCATATTTGGTTTGGAAAATATTAAATCTTAAGTAGTTTTTCAATGAGTAGAAATTATTTTTCTAAAAATAAAAAGATTTAAACCAAGCTTTAACCTTGTAATGTTAGAGATGATGCTAGATCATCTATAGGACCCTTGTGTGTGATGATTGCAAGTAGTTAAGATTGTTTGGTGATTGTGTACCTCGTATTTATTCATAGACGCTAGTACCGACCAAGGATACGAGGAGGAAGGAGGATACTACGAAGAAGAAGCCGAGGAGAACTTCAACCACTGCTCTGCACAAGGCAAGCTAGTAACTATGCAAGCTTATATTGACACTGATGCAAGCCTAATACTACTAGTGAATGTGCAAGCTAACCCTTGCCAGATACCCTACTGATGCCACAAACCCATACTTGTGATATGACTACTATATGCCTTAAGCATATGTGATTATACTCACTTGATAAACCAATCCTAGTTTTATGTGCAAGCTTCTTACTTTATTTCTTTATCAAAGCTTACTTAGAGTCTACCTAAGAGTTTGGTAGATACTAGACAGTTGTCTTTGAAGGTTGCATAAAGAGCATAAAATTTGGCCTAAGCTAGAAACCTTGATATCAGCCTAAGATATAAGGTTGGACTTAGTGAAACTCCACTAGTTACCACCCCCCATTAGTACTACCCCCACCTGTAGATGCTAGTGCTAAGCATAAAACTTGATCAACTTTTAGATGGGAATACTTGGTGGAAAAATGGTTATGAAAACCTTGGAATGATGGATCATTCTATTGAAATGTTTTGGACATGTGTTTCCAAACACTTGATGATTTTGGTGATGAAAATGTTGAGGCATGAGCCTTAGCCCTTTATAAAACTGATGGTTGTCTGGATGTGATACCATTCCAATCTTAGCGTACAACCACAATACCCGAATATTGGGTAGGGCTTGACTGGAAACTTATGTTCCTTAGTATTAGTTCCCTCACGGCCAAGGTCTGAGCTGAGGCTACCTTGTGAAGATTGTCCACCTGTGCAGTACCCAAGATGACAGTGGTCATGGTTGGGAGGCCAAACTCACAGGAGAGGTGCTTATACTAGGGCGTGTAATGGAAAGGTTAGGATTGATTATCTGCATACTGAGTATGGTGAATTCAGGATTGTTCCTGACGGATGTATCGAATGTTGTGGTGAAAGTGTACAATCTCTGCAGAGTGTCAAACTATTGAATAGCGGCGTCATGATTATGGACGGTTGGAGTGGCCATACCGTTCCCCCGTCAGACTTTTCAAAATGACTTGTGAAATGAATTGAGACTTTGACTTGACCACAACAGAGTTGTGACCTGAATTACAAGATCCCACTTAGGAGTTATAAAATTGTGACTAGCTTTGGAACTAAGTAGAGATAAATCTGGCTTTTGCAAAACAACCTTAGAGCCTAGTGTCCCATTATCCAAAAAACCCCTTTACCTGTTAGTATTAGTTTGCGAGTACTTAAAGAGTACTCATGGCTTTGTCCCTGGCTATTCCCATGGCCAGACTATGAAGAGGAGTACCTGGAAGATGGACCCCAGGAAGGTTACGACAACTAGGATCATCTCCCATCGTCAGCATTGCCTGTGACCCCGAAGATGGAGCTTCGCCTACGGTACCGTTATTATTACGTATTCCGCTGCTTGATGTTGTATTAAGAACTGGATCATGAGATCCCTATTTGTGTAAGAACTTATGTATCGTTGTAACGGATGAAGTACTATGGTATCCAATTCTGTTATGTGTTGCAAAAATGGTAATCCTGGGATTGCGATGTATGGCATAACAGGCATCTAGGATTGAAAAATCCGAGTGTTGACACACGTAGCCTTAGGTCGTCCAAGCATCATGTACACCGGTTCATAGATTAATTAAAAACTAGAATAACTTAGCACCTACCCCTACTCGGGAAACACAACACTTCTCTAGTTTTCTCCGCGTGAGTCTTTTTGTCTTTCGCTTCCCTAGAGTGAGATGAAGTGTCTACTAGTAGTAGTACTATTTAACTTGCAAGTGTCTCCCGCTCTCTCTCATCAACCGTATCTCTCTGTGCTCTCTATCTCAGTCTCACAAATCCCTCTCAGATCCGCAGTTGAAGCTATGATTGACATGAGTGGTGGTTCTATGGCGTACAAGTGGGTTAAAGTTGTGATTGACTGGAGTCATATGATGCAGTTCTTCAACTGCAGGATTTGTTCTCAAATTGTTCGTCATCCTGCATACATGGTTAAGTACTTCTTTTTTCAGGATGTTTTCCTTCTGTGTCACACTAGTTCAATACAACTGTTGTTTTTTGGGCTAAATCTCTTTTTCTTGCACGAGCAGTGCACTGGCTATGCGCACATGGCATGCACATAATGCATTGGAACATTATCCGATGGCAAGTGCCCGGGATGTGAGCATGGAGGTGTCTTCGAGCCAAACACTTTTGTAGATCGGTTGTCCTCGGCACTGAGGTGCACTTGCAGTAACAAAGGGTGTGCCATGAGAGGAAGCATCTTTGAGTACATCTAACACGCGGCGGCATGGCCGCATGCGGCAGAGGGCGCTGTAGGTTCTTGACGGAAAAAACCGTTTGATATGCGGGTGTCCATGTGTATGTTGATTCCGTCTAGAGTATGATATTTAGTTTCGGTCATGGTTGTGGAGTACCTGTACTAGTTATGTTATAAATAAAATGAATAATCATCGCATCCACATAGTTTCTCTCTTTGACCGATAATAAGGGGAATTACCACCAGCATGTGCATCCACATAGTTGCTCTCCTTTAGCTAGAAATGTTGAAAATTCATAGAACTTGGGTGTTACCACCCCATCCACATAGTTTCTTTTACATAAAAGGGGATAATGAAATCCCATCTCAAATAGATCTAGGGTTCAAAACGTACCAGGATTGATAAGTTTGGAGTACCAATTTCAAGAATTTGGTGTTGGGGTTCGAATTTACATTTTCCCCTAGAAATTTAATGTTTATTTTGGACTTTCCCCTATAAATAGAACCATAGATCCCCCGCAAATAATAATTAGAAAATAGAACCATGGAGCCCCCGCAAAAAATAATTAAAAATAAAACAGTAGAACCATGGAGAGAGGATGATCCAGGGGTGACGTTGGGCAATGACGAGCTACCGCAGCCTCGCGTTCGAGATCTTCGCTCTCACCCATTTCCCCTGGCCTCTTTCCCCTCATATAGGGTAGCGCCAGAGAACCCAAAATTAAAAAACCAACTCCTCGCCCTCGACTAGCCACCCACCCACCCCTCTCCCTCCCTCCCTCCCCCACCCCACCAAAAAATCACCAAATGGCGGCACCGCTGGAAGTTGAGCGCTCCTCACAGGAGTGCATCATCGAGTCTGGCCCCCATGTCTTCTATGCCTGCCATGTCTCCGCAGCCACAACCAACTAATCCATCGTCAAGCCATATTTAGTTGACGAGGAAATGATGTACACAATGACACTACAGATCTTCTCGAGGACGTATGAGATCAGGAGGATGCCTGGCTCCCTCCCATCCCCTCTAGAGGAGGACAATGTCGCGGCCACACCCTGCAAATAGGAGGTGTTGAATCTCAGCCTGCCTCCCAGCAAGCTTCAAAGAGAGAGCAAGGTCATGGAACTATGCGGAAGGTTCTTGGCGTGTATGGCTGCTGAAGAACCTGCAACTCACGGCGGAGGAGTGGGACATCATCATGCCTTACGACATTCTACACCGGATCTGGCATGAGGCGTGTGTTTGTCGACGGGTTCCACTTCCACCTAACTCTCAGTGTCGACCTCTGGCTCATCGTCAACCTACCGACGCTTCAAGACAGTTGATACCTGGTTGAGCAGGAGGATGGCCACTGCGGCATATGCATGTAGGCATTGTCGAAGCGCACAACGGTGTGTCTCCGAGGATGCAACCATCCATACCACTGCAATTGCATCTTCACTTGGTTTAAGAGCAACGCTAGCTGCCCTATCTGCCGAGACACTATGCTCGCCCATCTCTACTAACACGAGGTGCATATGCCCCCTCCTGTATGAAACCTGGTCATGTGGTTGATAATTAATTAATGTACTGAACCTATTCTACATATGTTTGCACTTGTCGAGTTAAGCTTAATCCAATTTAGACGGGGGAAACAATTAGTCTAGGATTACAATCCAACGGGAAAATTTCATCATGTCTCATACATTTTAAAATGAGAAAACCAAAATGACTCAATGTTCATCATCTCACTGCATAATTTGGAACAATAGTCTAATCATCGTCACCATCATCGCTTTTAGCACCGTCGTGTTCTAGATCCACATATTCTGACTAGGCTGGATCTTCTTCCTCTTGCCATTCATCAGGTAGAACCAGTTTATTCCTGTCTTTGTCCACTACACTAACATCAACAGTGAAATCTACTTATCCATCATGCACAGAGCCACCTCTAGCAATCAAATTTTCATCAACGTCAGCCAATTCAGTTACCATACAAACACTGGGATCATGTTGGTGGGAAACATCAATGGTGACTGGCTCGTCATACTCATTCACATCATAGGTGCTCCTTGCCTAAAACTTTTGCACATATTGTCAGTCGTTATTATCTCTGTCATCCAAGGATATTACCTTAGAAGCTTGAGTTACCGAAATATAAGGATCCTCCTTGTACCACTTAGCAGTAGTATTGATCGATATGAAATTCCCATCATTCCTATGTAGAAGTCCCAACCTGATAAGGTAGAGGTCCCTGTGTTTACAGTGCTAGTCCCTGGATCGAATAGCTAGCACCCATAGTTTAAGATGTAATATCAAGAAACAAAGGTCATATTACAACTTATAACCAGGAATAAAATAGTTCATTACAACTTGCATATCTCATATGGATATCTTATTACAAAGTAGTAGATAAATCTATATAGCATGGAGTCCTTCATCTTCATATGCCACATGCAATCATGTTGGTTGTAGACTTGTAATCCCTACTCAACAAACTTCACTAACATCAAACAAACCTGCAACATAATAAGTTACAGCAACAAGGGTCAATACATTTAATTGTATTGGCAAGTGATATCATATTGATATGGAGAATCTAAAATCTACATGAATATTTGGCTAAGTGGAGTTTTGGCTGGCCTTTGCATAAAACAAGTTTTCCCTATCCTTTGAAAATAGTTTTCTCTTTTCAAAACATTTCATCACACAATAGCACACTGGTTACACACTAGGTGCTTCCCTTGTTCACCCAACAAGTTTTTAACTTAGAGAAATTGGGATGAGGAGATCCTTGATAGCTTCAATGTCTTTGATGCTCAAATTGTCCATTGCCGGGGACACAGCTAAGTACTTAGGTTTTACCCTCTCGAGAGGTGGTGCACTTTTCCCACAAGACTCGACATGCATCAAGACGATACTTTTCAGAAACAATCCCTCAGATCAGCACAGACACGTTCCACCTATCATCACTACCACCAACTGCCTGCCTGTCTGAGTTTTTGCAACCTATGTAATCAAGGCAGAGCCCATATTCCATGTGGCTGCATTGGAAGCTTCTCAACACAAAACATCTCAAATCTCTTTGTTCCTGGGTGGCCATCCACAAGTGTGATACACAAGGTAAACCATAGACATGGTCCTTGTGCAACCACTCAACACAAACCAATCTTACCATTCCACCCAGGTGATTCATTCACTTAGTTGTTTTATTAATAAAAAACATAGTCTTTAGACTTTGCATAATATCATAGCATGAATAAACCACCCTTGTATTCTACTAGCTAAGCTAAGCATACTAGCATAACTTGTCTCTTATCTTAGGAAGATTCATACCAATATATATTCTAAAGGATCTACTATAGCATAGTAATATATAAAATAGTCCTATCTTGCGTACTACAAAAATATCACTAATGCAATATTGAAAAGATAGGACTTTTGATGACCAAAGTATCACTTACCTTTTTAGTAGATAAAGTAGGTACTCTCCTTGAACTTGCAATTGCCACACTCTTCAAAGTTCACTACAATTCAATCAAGCAAGGGACACATTCAAAACTAGCATTCAAACAATTCACCACATAAAATGATAAAAACAAGGAAATGCATGCAAGCATGCAAAAGGTTGTTTTATTTCAAAAAGTGGTTTTTAACAAGGTTATACCATTTCAAACCACCTACTGGTCATTTATAAAAGTGGGAAAATCATTTAAAATCAAGTTAGTGAAAATAGCCCTTTTAAATCATTTTTGTTTTACTAGAAATGCTTTTATTCAAAGGAATAATTCCTTAGTGTCACAAAATATATTTTCAAACTTAAATGTTAGTGTTTATGGTCAGAGGGCTCAAAAAAATCCATTTGCAAAAGGTTTCAGTCAAAAATCATTTTTAGAATAATTTTTATACTCAAAATAGTCTTATTAATGTTTCTGCAAAAACACCTAATTTTTCCGAAGCAAATGACCAAACTAGGGCCATAGTTGCCAATTTTACATTTTTCTGAATCCATTGATATAAAATTTGCAATTTTTGGACATACAAATCAAAAGTTATGATTTTTGCAAGTTTAAACATTCAATAGAACAAATTCTAGTTTTTAAAACAGATCCTGGCCACATGTCTTGTTCTAATTGGCTAATACCATTTCGTGTGGATCGAGCAACGTGGGCTACAAGATTTAAAGGAAATTGCATGGCACAGAACACACGATACCTCTTCGATTAAACGTTCTATCCTATCATGAGATCTGCATCCAGCAGTTCTGAGCCTTGACGAACTGGCGGCGCTGGTGGCGATGCGGCGGCGGCTCTATCGATGTGATCCGGCGTTTCCAGGAAGCAAGAGGAGGAAAGGAGGGGCTCACCGGTTTCGCAGGAGCATGACAAAGCTCAATGTGGTCTCTGTGGGCGAAGGGGCGCTCGGAGTCGTCATGTATTTCTCACCGGAGATGTTGCTGGCGTCAGGCACACACGGGCTTTGTCAGAGGCAAGTATCTAGAATGCAAGCGAGCAAGGTAAGGCGTTAGTGATATGTGCACGGGTTCAAGGATCGCAGGGACACCTACCAAGGGGCAAGGGGGCACGGGGACGACGGCTATCGCTCACCGGAGATGAGGCAGATGACGGTGGCGAGCAGGCAAGGTCAGAGTCGACGCTCTAGGGAGCGCGCGAGCAAGCAGAGGCCACTGGCATGTTAGTGTGAGCTAGGGCAAGGGGCGTGGTCGGAGCTCGCCGGAATTTGCACTGGAGCTCGTCGGAGACAGCGGCTGCGTGAGGAGGAATTCGAGCAGCCTAGGGTTCCGGTGGCGTGGTGGCTAGGGGAAATGGAGAGGAGGGCGAGGCGATTAGAAGAGCGTGGTTGCAGGGGAGAGTTACTGTGGTGTTTAAGCGAATTGACGCGATTCATCAATAGGCAGAAACGGCGAGGAGGAATGGGGAGCGGGTTCTGCGGGGTTGAAGACGATGCCAGCATGGCGTGGGGTCGCTTCGTCAGTGGGGGTGTGCGTGTGTGTGGGTGGGAAAAGTCCAGCGGGGAGAGGTGAGTGTCCCGGGTGGGCTGGTGTTGGGCCAAGGGGCTTGCTGGGTTGGCTGGGTTGGGTTGTTTCTTTTTTTTCTTCTCTGATTCTTTTTCTTTTTCCAATTCTATTTTCTGTTTTTATTTGAAACATTTGATTCAGATTCCAAATTGATTTCAAACCTTTTCTAAAACTTTTCAGTAGGTTTAAACCACTTATTTAGTGTGTTTCAAAGTCCACTTTGGAATGTTTCAAATAATTTTCTTGTGATTTAATATTTATTTAATTTAGGCAATATCTCTTTATTTAAATAAAATTGAATATGGTTCAAACCCATATAATTTTATTTAATTAATCCTTTATTCCTTTTTTTATTTAGTAAACTTTTATTCCTTTTACTTATGGATTTTGCCAAGGTTTAAATTGCCTTTTAAATATTTCTCATTTAATTATGTCTTTATTTGTCTTATAAAATTCATATCTTTTTATTTATAATTCCAAAATTGGTGATTCCAATTTGTGTAATTTTATTTAATATTTGTTTATCTTTTTAAATCCCTTTAGGATTACTTTGCTCACAATTTGATATTGTTTTTAGTTAGGAGCTTTATTAGACTTGGAAATTATTCCCTTTTTCTTTTATTTAAATCATAAGTTTTTATCCATGGCTCCAAATTGAGTGAAACCAATTTCCATGGTTTTGTAATATTTTTGTTTATCATTTTTTATCATTAATAAATGTTTGTTGCTGAATTTTTATATGGATCAAAGCCATAGTCTTAGAGTGATCTTGGAGATGATTTCTTTCTTTAGGGTTTAGGGTTTTGGTCTAACTTTTGCAAGTGCTTTTTAATTCAAGATTCTTTCCATTCATAAATGCATTTGATTTGTTTGGAAATTTGTTTGTTGCCGTTTCATTCAAATTTTGTTCAGGTGGGGTTTTGATGTTTCCATTTAGAAGTGAAAAGTTTATTTTCACCATAATTTTCAACATTTAATTCTTTTGTTTGATTATTTTTCACATTTCAAAATTGGAAAATTTTGGGATGTGACATTCTGGGGCCCCTTTTCTTGTTCGGATCTTGGTCATACCAATAACACTTGGATAGAACCATAGATCGACCACTAGTATTGTTGTTATAGTTCAACTCAATAACCTCTTTTATGTGACCATAGTGATCATAGTCCTGTGACTTCTTCATTTTGGCTCTCAAGTGCTCTCCACTGGTCGTGATACCCTTGTTTTGTGTCTTCAAATGTTTATCACGCTCATAAGTGTTGTAGTGGATACCATAATCATCGCAAGCTGAAGTTGTTTGCATCCTCTTTGCAGGACCACATGATAGGGCATATATACCATCACTAACATCGCCTGGGTTCTCTTTACTTAGATTTGTGATCTACGGTTATACAAAATAATCAAGAGGTCATCTCATGTGCACAATTCGCATGCAATTCATAGTCCAGTTGAACATCTTACATGATTCCTAAATTCTTGAAACCCACCCCCACATACTGGTGCAACATAATATTTTCCTTTGGTTGCATTAAATAACCTACAAAAACGATACTCGATTCAGACACCTGAACATATCTTTTTACAAGTTTCATTTCATATATGTGAGGATATGTATGAATAGTACTCACTCAACAAAGTTTTCAGCCTCTTCAGTGTGACACCCTCGGGATTAAGGCTAGACAAATCGCAGACCTTCGTCTGAAGATAAGCCTAACCTAATATCGAAAGCGTACAAAGGGAGAATCGGTAACACAATAGTGACCCTACGACACAAAAATTATTACAGCAAGCTCATAACTGAGCGAAGAACCAAAATATTACAATCATAGGTCACTGACCACAAACACCAAGCAACGGAAGGCAAATTATGCTATTAAGTATAGCAAACTTAAAAATGACCTAAGAGGCCCAAAGCATAACGATGACGTCCAATCCATAGATCCCAGACTGCCAACTAGGAACTCCAAACAACTCTTCGATGTCGATGCCGTGAAGAACTCATCTTCTTATGGTAACACTTACTCTGCTTCAAAAGTATCAACGAAGCAAGGGTGAGTACAGGGTGTACTCCGCAAGACTTATGGCTGGTTGAATTATTTTGCATAAAGCCATCTTTGATATGTAAGACAAGAGGGAGAAGAATCTCGACTAATAAGAATATTTTAAATGGGGATAAGAGAGAGACATTTCTATCTTTGATCATCTTTTGATATCCACTGAATTATCATCAGCAGAACCTATCTAGGATCACCCCCTCGATCCCTGAGGAAGCATCCTTAAGCATACATTGGTTAACTTGCCAAGTTTTACGATTAGGTTAAAGTTCTCTATGATCTTAGAATTTGGTCTCCAAGTTCGTCCATAACCGCGGACACGGCTTTTCGAAAAGATTTAACCCTGCAGGGGCGTACAACTTTAGCCACACGTATCAACTGATTCTTAATGCCAACGTTATTAGCCCTCTTCCTTGGAAGGCCGGCAGAGAGTGGTTGACCACGACCTTTACCTTGCTTCGCCGAGACCATGAGTCACGCACTAGGGAGGTGCTGCCGTAACGGGTCGAGTCCTGAAGTCGGTCCCTAATGATGTGAATAGGGTTTGAGATTATAGATGCCAGGCATCTCTCATTCCCTACCACGCTTACCTACCTGTATGAATGCGCCTCCTTTGAGAAGAACCAGAATACATATGTCGAATGGAATGCCCAAACTATGTGACTCATGGAATATACTAGGCAAGTTAGTTGGTCGAGGGGGTTTCCAGACCCCCGTGTAGCTGTATGCTCATCTTGGACCATAGGCAAGAACTCAGGTCCTAGTAGTGGCAAGTATGGGACTGCAAAAACCACAACCCATCGTGGCCTCCCGTACAAGCATTAGCATGTTTAACTTTCATCTCTAATCATACCATGTCATCCTGTCATACTAGGTTCATTCACAGCTCTGGTTCATCAACCGGATGGACCAGTGGTAACAGCTAAGCATGGCTAAGCACAACAGATGTAACAGCTCTAGCAACGCTTCACAAGCCAAACCCTAGTTATTCTAGGAGTAGTGGATCAGGGAATATAGGCTTCAAAGGTAACATGCATTAGATAGGATTACACCATCTATCGATAAAAGACTTTGGAATCGTATGCACATGGCAAGAATGAAATACTTTGAAAGCATAGGATTTATATGTATGTGTGGGGCTTCGCTTGCCTTTGCCAGTTGATATCCAGAAGGCAGAGCTTAGGACATCTGGTACTTGACTTGATTATAGTTGGTCAAGTATTGGTCTTCGAGCTTCAACGGTGTTGATCTCGGTATTCAGTCTTGGACTCAGTCTCGATTCCAATATCGTATTCTATCAGGAGGAAGCAAACACCAGAAAGAAAGGGAAACAATTAACACATGGCACCGATGCAATGCTCAATCAAGGATGATGATAAGTTAATTTAAAAGTTATTGAAATTGAAACTCTTAACATGCTTGGTAGTTTAAACGGAGTCCGAGGGGTCCAAACCCTAATTCGGAGAAACCTTGGATGTATATGAGAGGGGTTGGTTTGTTCTTCTAATTAAACTTGTCATTGAAGTTGTTAAACAATGAATGATTATAGCTTAGATAGGTAGTTCTCATTTTTCTAAACATTTTGATATTTTATTTTTATTTTTCTGAATTAGAGATAATTAGTTATTGAATTTACAAGTTTAAATCATTTTATGAAATTATAAAACCACTTAATACTCTTTTCTAAAAATATAAGAAAATGGACGAACTTTTTATAGCAGGGCACAGCTAGCCAGAGAGACTGACGGAGTGGCCCCAGTGGCAACTCAACCTCCACGTGGACAGAGCGGGTCTGACGGCTTTGACTAGGTTGACTGCGTGTCGCTGACGTCATCACAAACCTAACCCTAAACTTTTCTCACCACGGTAGAGGCTATCCGTGTTGGATGATGAGTGGGACCTTGGCCACGCAGGCACCACGCGGCAGCCACGCGAGCACCACGTCACCACGACGGGCGACGCGGCAGACGGTGGCCGGCGACGATGCTAGAGAGCGCGCGGGGCTGCGGGGATACGCGCGTTTGAACCGGTGCATCGCGGGGAACCTAAAACGGGCGGCGCCGCTAGCTAGAGGTCGGAGCGTCGTCTACGACAATGTCCGACGACGGCGGACGGCGAGCTAAGGCGTGGGCTCGAACCAGAGAGAGAGGGGAGGATTAGAGGGGTCCTAGAGGACCGTGAGATCACCCTCGATGCGTGAGTGACATCAGCGAGGATGGGGGATCTCGGGAGCGGCGGTAATGGCGACGGCGAACGGTGTCGGTGACGAGGAAGAACGGTGACCGTGGCGACGATTGGGGGCTCCTCACCTCGATTCCTTCAATGAGGTTGCTCAAAACGGTGAATCGGAGCTCCCAGGAGCGACAGCGAGGCTCGGGACGGCCTCTAGCGGCGGCGCTAGACGGCTAGGGTTTCGGCCAGAGAGGAGGAACGCGAGAGGGAGGTCGCAGGAGGGAGCAGGAGGGGATAAGGACGGGGCAAGGGATCGCGGGGCTTCTTATCCACTTCCTGGAGCTCAGCGGGGGCGGGAATCATGGCGGGAAGGATCAACGGCGCCGACGGTGACAGGCAGCTCCCTGCCTGTCTGGAGGAAGACAACGGGGAAAGAAACGAAGAGGTATGGGCCTGGGGTGGGCCGTCTTGGGCTGGCCGCGGCTGCTGGCTGTGCGCTGAGCGGCAGGGAGAGGAAGAGAGATGATGGGCTACGACCCAGATTAGCTAGGGTTCTATTTTTTTTACAGAAACATTTTTTTATTTTCTGTTTTTGTACTTTCTCTTTTGTATATTCAAATTCAATCTGTTTTATATAATTTCAAATTACCGGAACTTTTACAAATATTCAAAATATTTCAGAGACCCTTGTAATCAATTTGGGTTTCATAATTTTTGTAGTTTTCAAAGTTCAAATCCATTTTGAATAGGTTTCAAATAGGGAGGGGAGATAGGGTTTAGGGTTTTTAGGAACCTTTTCTTTAATCAAATTTTCTTTAGCAATGATAATGATGCTCATGTTATTCACATTCAAACCCTAATTACTATTAGATAAAAATAGGGTTGTTACAATTCTATCCCCCTTAAAAGAATCTCGTCCCGAGATTCCTAGATACGAAGATAGAAGGAACAGGGTTACACTGAACTTCGATGATCTTCTCGAAGAGGTTGATCCATGCCACCATGACGAATGGACAAAGAGCTTCATAATCTTCAAGGTGGCTGCTCACACTAAGGGAGAGAGGGAATGGCACAGACCCACAAACTGAGTATCTCATGGTTAACTCATGGATAGATGTTTCACAAACATCTCTAAAGCTAACGACATGAAACACGCCAAGGAAGAGGAGGAAACAATATGAGATGGTTTTCAAGGTGACATATAACTGGTCTTCATAAGGATTGAGACCATGGGAATTACAGAGGAGTTTTGACTTCTGAGGGAATAAAGCTTCCAACAGAAAGAACGCGACCATAGACTTCGAGAGATAAACCTCTACTAAACAACTTAATAGAGATTTACAGGTGGAAAAGATAGGTATCAACAAAACCAAGTTGTTGAACTACTTTTGACACAGAAGGGTCACTCTTTCGTTCATCACAAGGCCAAGACAAAAATGTGTTTTGGTGGAGAGGACTCATAAGAGTCACAAGGAACATGTGACAAGAGAAACTATTGATTAACAAAATCATAGTCGCTCTTCAAACACGTTTCAGAAAGTGGAAAGGAAACTCTTAATTCATCAAGGACTACCAAAATCTTTGCCAAAGATCTTGATATTACTTTGCACCACCAAGAGGAATAGTTTAGAAGATTCCTGATGACATGATAAGAAAGAAACTTCATTCTCAGACTCTAAGTACTTGTCATAACAAGATGCTTGCCATCGAAGGATCTGGAGGATCGACCGAGAAACATTTAGCAACACTACTTTAAATGTTCTCCTTGATGTTCGAGATACTAATAATAGACTTTTGGACAAGCCTTTAATCATTCATCAAGTGAAGGTTGGACTTTGGATCCAAAGAAAACCATAAGCCCAATTCCCATGATAGATCACAGAAAATGCCCCATGAGGAGTTGTTGTTATTGCTGATTCGAGGGAGTATGGCAATAGGTCTTCTGGCTAATTGTGGCAACCATTATATCAATCTTGCCAGATGTATAGAGACCTATGTCAAAACCTTGCGGAACACCAACCATCATATCTGCTTGAGATTCAGATTTGGTTATGTGGAGAGATACTTCAGACTCAGCATATTTGAATGGAAAGTTTGCAACATTTACTTAGAGGTAAAGTCACTAGATTCTCAAGACATGGATTACAATGTCAAGCTCCAAAAAATGAGCTAGATTGCGAAACCCATGTGATAACAAGTTATCAAAATATAATTGCATCTACATGAATTTGTTTGCAATGAAACACAATTGAATCATGTTTAGGAAGCATTTAGGATGGTATAGAAGTTTTGTTGGACTTCTTATCTTCCATGACAAATCAGTCAGTGGCTTAAGATGCTTGGAAGATCTTCTCCATATGTAAAGGTATCAACCTAACATATCAAGAATTGTTTGCACATGCTTGACTAACTTGAAATGATTTCCTGGGGAAACAAAGATAACTCTTCTTGAACCCGTGATGACATCTTTCAACATTTGCACCTGAACCAGAGAAGGTTACTTCTAACATCCAGAACACATACTTAGAGATGGCACGAAGATGGTTCTCAAAAGTTTCCAACATTAATGCCAACTGTTCCATATGAGTCTGATATAACATGGAGAAGTTAAGAATGTCATCGATGGGTTCAATAACAAACTTATATATACACTCCAAGACGACGGAGTCACATGTTGTATGAATGAGGCATAGACATTGGTCAGACTAGAGGACATGAAGATTTACTTAAGTGACACATCACAAGTAGATACACCATTAGGATAGCCCCCAAAACTGAGTTTGACTTGACGATCGCCCAAACCAAATCAAAGGCGAGGAAGATAACATATCCACAAAGGACATACTATCGTACTTCAGCACGAACAAAACTAGACATCCCATTAAGGAGGAACATAGTTGGATATAACTTTTGTCTTACAACTCTCCAAGTTGTTGTTTAGGCTCAACCAACTAGTTTAGGGGTATCCAGTATGGATCGTTGGAGAAATGAGAGGTTTTAAAGAAACAGCTTACTCAATAACCTGACAACACAGTCATGTGGCAACATGGCGATACTTCTAGTAAAGATCTATAATATCACGAACCACCGATATGTAACTTAGCTCGAGAGGAAACTTGCTTTGTAAGGCAAGAAGACATAGTTTCAAAGCTTTAGAACAATCCTAACTCTTTGACCGAAGAGGGTGCACCAGAATAACGGACTTGATAGCACATTCAAACTTAGCTTAGTGATAGGGTTAACCAATCACGCTAAGAATGACACAAATGTCCTTAGAGTTCAAAGCGATGAGAATTGCTAAGAATCTTAGATGGCCACATCAATATGCACACGCATCATTCCTGAGTGCAAAAACTCAGAGGAAGGGTGGGTAATATGTGTAAGAGCATCACTTCATTAAGAGGGTCATGAAACTCAGCACGACCTCTTAGTATAAAAGAGTGTGATACTTTAAGATAGAACAGATGGGAGACAATCAATGCCTCTTGATCTGCGGTTTACAACACTTTGACCTGGTCCTAGATATGACGAGGTACTGGAGTTTGTTTCTCCTAGACATTCTGATATGGTTTATCTTAACGGACCACAAGAGTATCTTGCATTGGAAGACACCAATGCACATTTACTACTTGGTTACAAATTGGTAGATAAAGGTTGGAAAGCAACAAGAAAGAGAAGGAACATGCTCAGGATAGAATCCCGAGATGTGGATACATAAGTAAACAATCTTCTGCAAAACCAATGCAGAAGAGGGAAAGGTGTGGCGGAGTCACGAGTATATATGCGAGACTCTCGAGGAGCTCTTGTCGTGATCTATTTAGTTCCATTAAAGGACATCTGCCATAGCTAGTGGTAGGGGAAGTCCTTTATCATCACTGTTCAATAGAGACAATATTGACAAGCTTGAAGGCTATACTAGGAGTTACTAACCATTCTGAGGTAATGTGTAAACATTAAGCACAGGGGTCAACAAAATGGATCTTGGGTTAAAGGTCAACTTCATGTACAAGATTCACAACACCGGAATCCAACACAGTCGGGGATCTTAGGTTCAAGTCTGAGGGTTAAAACCCAAAGAAAGGAGTAACTACTACTTGAGTGACAAAGCGTACACTACAAGCTAGCAATCACAAGGTAGCTTCCAAAATCAGAAACGACTTCTGAAGTATCCAAACAAATAAAAAGGAGACACACGAGGCGAAAGGAGACTTCGAGGCCTAGAACAGATCACTGTGGGACCATAGACATGATGTTGTGGACCCATAAAACAGGGAGATCATGATGGAAAGAAATCTCTCAGGTGAAATAGAACAAGGGAAACAAGGAACACACACCAGACTCTAGAGAACTCAACACTAGGTCAAATGGTTGAGAACCGACATGCCTGAAGAGGCACCTAAGCTTTGAGAGACAAGACGACATAGAAAAACTTTTCCAAATTAACATCAGGTAAGATGAACCAGAGTTATAGTGAAACTGGATAAGAAGAAAAAGAAGCATACCAGAGTTTTCACAGATAATTTTCATCTTTGAAAATAGTTTTCACAAGCACTAGACTCAACATCGACCAATAGAAAGGTTTCCTATAGTCGGTACTGCTCTGATACCAAAACCTGTGACACCCCCGGGATTAAGGCTAGACAAATTCCAGACCTTCGTCTAAACATAAGCCTAACCTAATCTCGAAAGCGTACAGAGGGAGAATCGGTAACATAATAGTGACCCTACAACACAAAATTATTACAGCAAGCTCATAACTGAGCGAAGAACCAAAACATTACAATCATAGGTCACTGACCACAAACACCAAGCAACGGAAGGCAAATTATGCTATTAAGTATAGCAAACTTAACAAATGGCCTAAGAGGCCCGAAGCATAACGATGACGTCCAATCCATAGATCCCAGACTGCCAACTAGGAACTCCAAACAACTCTTCGATGTCGATGCCGTGAAGAACTCATCTTCTTATGGTAACACTTACTCTGCTTCAAAAGTATCAACGAAGCAAGGGTGAGTACAGGGTGTACTCCGCAAGACTTATGGCTGGTTGAATTATTTTGCATAAAGCCATCTTTGATATGTAAGACAAGAGGGAGAAGAATCTCGACTAATAAGAATATTTTAAAAGGGGATAAGAGAGCGACATCTCTATCTTTGATCATCTTTTGATATCCACCGAATCATCATCAGCTGGACCTATCTAGGATCACCCCCTCGATCCCTGAGGAAGCATCCTTAAGAACACATTGATTAACTTGCCAAGTTTTACGGTTAGGTTAAAGTTCTCTATGATCTTAGAATCTGGTCTCCAAGTTCGTCCATAACCGTGGACACGGATTTTCAAAAAGATTTAACCCTGCAGGGGTGTACAACTTTACCCACACATATCAACCGATTCTTAACGCCAACGTTATTAGCCCTCTTCCTTGGAAGGCCGACAGAGAGTGGTTGACCACGACCTTTACCTTGCTTGGCCAAGACCATGAGTCACGCACTAGGGAGATGCCGCCGTAATGGGTCGAGTCCCGAAGTTGGTCCCTAATGATGTGAACAGGGTTTGAGATTATAGATGTCGGGCATCTCCCATTCCCTGGCACGCTTACCTACCTGTATGAATGCACCTCGTTCGCCTCCTTCGAGAAGAACCAGAATGCATATGTTGAATGGAACGCCCGAACTATGTGACTCATGGAATCTACTAGGCAAGTTAGTTGGTCGAGGGGGTTTCCAGGCCCCCGTGTGGATGTACGCTCATCTTGGACCATAGGCAAGAACTCAAGTCCTAGTAGTTTCAAGTATGGGACTGCAAAAACCACAACCCATCGTGGCCTCCCATACTAGACTTAGCATGTTTAACTTTCATCTCTAATCATACCACGTCATCCTGTCATACTAGGTTCATTCACAGCTCTGGTTCATCAACCGGATGGACCAGTGGTAACAGCTAAGCATGGCTAAGCACAACAGATGTAACAGCTCTAGCAACGCTTCAGAATCCAAACCCTAGTTATGCTAGGAGCAGTGGATTAGGGAATATAGGCTTCAAAGGTAACATGCATCAGATAGAATTACTCCATCTATCAATAAAAGACTTTGGAATCGTATGCACATAGCAAGAATGAAATACTTTGAAAGCATAGGATTTATATGTATGTGTGGGGCTTCGCTTGCCTTTGCCAGTTGATATCCAGAAGGCAGAGCTTCGGACATATGGTACTTGACTTGATTACAGTTGGTCAAGTATTGGTCTTCAAGCTTCGACGATGTTGATCTCGGTCTTTAGTCTTGGACTCGATCTTGATTCCGATATCGTATTCTATCGGGAGGAAGCAAACACCGGAAAGAAAGGAAAACAATCAACACATGGCATCAATGCAATTCTCAATCAAGGATGCTAATATGTCAATTTAAAATTTATTGAAATTGAAACCCTAAACATGCTTGGTAGTTTAAACAGAGTCCGAGGGGTCCAAACCCTAATTCGAAGAAACCTCGGATGTATATCAGAGGGGTTGGTTTGTTCTTCTAATTAAACTTGTTAGTGACGTTGTTGAACAACGCATGATTATAGCTTAGATAGGTAGTTCTCGTTTTTCTGAATATTTTGATATATTATTTGTATTTTTCTAAATTACAGATAATTAGTTATTGAATTTACAAGTTTAAATCATTTTCTGAAATTATAAAACCACTTAATACTCTTTTCTGAAAATATAAGAAAATGGACAAACTTTTTATACCAGGGCGCAGCTAGCTAGAGAGACTGACAGAGTGGCCCAGCAGCCGATCTTATACTCATGGTCTAAAGCAGCAGTGAGCATCGCAACGCAGCGGGGAACCAACGTTGGCGGCATGGCCACGTAGCTACTTGCCGACAAGGAGGAAGACGACGCGAATTGTTTCCTAGGCCGGGCCACTGCTAGGCCAGGGCATGATGCGCGCGAGCAATAGCTAGGGGAGACGCATAACCGGGCCACGGGCCAGATCCTGTCTATTCCTTTCTCCTTATCTTTTATATTTCCTGTTTTAATAATTTGTTTTCAATTTGAATTTCCACATGTTTAAAACAACATAACTTATGTATAGTATTTCAAATATTCCAAAGGTCATTATACTAGTTGGTTGCCCTAATCATGTTGGTATATTTCAATACTCATAATTACATTAGAAGTTATTTATTAAGTAGAATAAATAAGAATTAGGGTTTTAGGGATTTATTTATTATATCAAAATCTTATAAAGATGATTTTGTTTTGACCATGATAATTGTAATGGTAAAGATTTAAGTGGGTGATTGATATGCATGGAATATATTCATTTTTGGCACCATTTATCAACCATATTATCTGGTGGTTTTAACTTCTAGGTTTCTTAAAGTTTGAAACTTGCTTAGTTTAATTTCTTCAAAAATGTTAGTCATAACTATCCTACATACTTTCAAAGTAGGCATGGATATTTTCTTAACTAATTGTTCAATATCATTTGAAGTGTGGTTATTGTCTTGGTAGAATTTATCATATAAGGATCTGTAGCAAGAATTACTTACGTGATCAAGATGATTTAGTGTCATGTATTAAGATAGGGTTTTGAGCTACAAATACTTACTATAAGTATTATGGGATTTAATACACTTATATTCTTTAATGAATATTTTAAAAGATCAAGGTTTAAGGACATTACTTCTAAGTTTATGATTATGATTGATATAATAAGTTAGAGTGAGATGTTGAGATTTCTTTCTAATGTGATCTTGATAGTTCCATGATATTGTGTTTTCTGTTAGGGTTTAGAGGAATTAGATAGGCATGGAACTTTGATATGGATTGTTATAGTCTTGGTTAATAGCTTCTTAGGAATCCCTATCTTCCTTACTTCATAATTCTTGACTTCTAATTAAGGAATTCCTTTCCTAGATATACTACTACTTCACAAGTATATTCTTATCAATACTTCCTCCTTCTAAATCCATTTGTAAATCCAATGAGCTTGACACTAAAGCTCTATATAATCTCCTCATAGAGATAACTCTCATCTCTAGAATACTTCTTATGAATCTAATTCCACTTGAATGATTACTCTCTTACTTCACAAATTACTTTGTAATCTATAAATCTCAGAAGCTTGTCATTTAAGTTTTTCATAATCTTCTCATACCTACACTTGATTAAATCAAACTACTTATAATCTTCTCATACCTACCTCATAATCTCCAATCCAACAAGTGGTTACTATTAACTCCATTCATACTCTTCCTTTATCATTCATCACTAATATTACTCCAATAGATGTATATATAGAAAATTCACTTTCCTCAGATGCTTACTATCCTTTAGGAGGAATATTACTACTTTAATAACTCAATATTTTTCTAGCATCAGCTTAGTCATACTATCTTATCTCTATTTATCTCCAGTATCTTATATTCCAACTTCACATTATATCATTGTGACTTGTCATGACTATTCTAGGATAACATATCTATACTAGGGTTTAATCATCTTTTATCCACCAATGTCACTTATACATCACATAATCAATCACTCTTAGTGACTTAAGCATGATCATTATAATCCTTTGATCATTTATGTCTTAGGTTTCTAGTTGGCTAATAAAGGCTTTTATCAATACAACATTACAGTTGTATTATAATCATATTCTTAGTATCTCTATTTGACTAGGAGATATTATTCATTGACTATGCCTACTTGATCCAATAGGATTACTCCTTGGTAACTATCTTCACAATTCATCCTTATACTCTTCTTTGTTACCATATAAATATGTATTCCAGATAACTCTTCTATTCCATTAAGGAGTGAGTTAACTCCACCAACTATCATATTGACTTCATTATCTTCAAAGAATCCCGTCCTAGAGATGGTATATATAACTAGCATTACCACTTACCTATTCTTACTTCTTTCTCTAAAGGCTTTAAAGTGAATGCTATGACAAGGACAAGAGTTGATAGATCAAGAATTGATAGGTTAAGAATTGATAAATCAATAGTTGATCACTCAACATTGATAAACAACAGATATTAGGACCTGGTTCAAAACAGACGATAAGTATTGGTATGGAAAGAAGGATATGTAGTGAATGGTCTTGACTTGATTTCTTTCCTACTCAATAAAACTAAAGATTTAAGGTAAAGTATTACCATGATACTTATGGTAGAAATAGATGAGGATAATATATATCAAGATTTAATTATTATTTCTTATTACTTAAGTTATATCCATAGCTTGGTATTCATGGGTTGTTGTGATGAATGCTATGATATGTTCTCTTAAGGATCTAATATTAATCAATAAGCAACGTGTTGTGATTTAGTTTTATCACAATTGATCTACCCTTAGATCAAATCATATTTACCCAAAATAAGGTTTTATCAAAGGTCATATTGAAACTTATCGCAGTCAACTTGATGATCTACTTCAATTCCATCAAGTTAAGAGAAGCTTCAATCACTTTGACAAGTTATGTTAAAAAGCGCGAAAAATATTTGGATTTTCTATGCACGAATGCAATGCACACATCTAAGTTCAGCTTATTTCTAAGCTCTAATGCTGGGATGTTACAATTCCCCTATGTTGGTCGCCATTTATAGCACCATGTCCCTAGTAATCGCGGGATTAGCCTTTACTTCACGCGGTAAAAATGTCGGGGTTACCGTTAGGAGGTAACTAATGGCTAGTTTGACCGTGATGACGGTCCAACTTTGGTCAGATTGACCATTCGCCTGAGTCGTTTGCCTACATTGGTCAGTGCGCCATTCGCCTGCGTCGTTCATTCACTCCAATTGGTTAAAACAAGAGACTTGAAGAAAAATGATTCACCAAAAGCTGCGACTATGAATGAAAATAAAACTTCTCCCTTCATTCGAGGAGTTCATCACTGATTCGACTGGTCGTCCACCTAGACTCGCCTACTCCAACCGCCAAGTTGACTCCTACGCTGAACCCCCGACGCACTCGGGGACTACTAATGGGGATATGTTAATCGGGGTATCCACAGAGGCAGGAAGCGACTAGCCCAGGACAATGTCGACTGGTCCAGCAATGACGGCGACTGGAAAGAAGGCTTCAAAGGCGACCGGCGACTGGACGCGGAGGCCTGAGATCATAGTTCGACCAAGTTGGATTAGGTCAAAACTCCTGAACCTGTTACTGTTTCGATTGAGATCTTGTAAAACCCTATCAAGGAACCCCTATATAAGCCTCCCTATGGTCCCTTCTGTACTCACGAGCTATTATCTACCCCTTCCAAGCGACTCGCCACCCTTACGCCGAGTTTGCCCACCTTGTAACTCATTCATCATCAATACAAGCAAGCAGGAAGTAGGTGTTTACCCTATGGGGGGCGAACCTGGGTAAACCATGTGTCTCGCTCCCAATCTCAATCCACAGATGGATACTTTCTCTTGCCATACTTCAAATCAATCGCTACCCCTAGTAGCGACTGCCGTGGTCATTCCCATGACACATGGTGATGCTATTCCAGCTTACACGGACTCGGCTAAAGAGTTTAGCGAGTCGAACTGACACACAGTTGAGATGCAATGAGCATGTTGTCATTTGCAGTATCATACAATGGAATCCTTTGACCTGAGGTGATCGCATGATCCAAGTTGTGGATCGCCAACTTAGGTTCTATCAAACGTTGTTCCGTAAATGGGCAGTTATAAAGGTAGAGTTCCGGTTGGTTGTGAATCAAGCTGCGTGACATGGATTACCAAGATGGGATTTGCCCCTCCGTAATGGAGAGATATTCGGTGGGCCCTTGTGTGTGATGTCATTCGGACCAATCGCATGATCGGAAGTATGGTCATGCGCTACTCAGTTAAATGTTAACCGAGGAGTCGGATTAAGAGTTAGTCCAGTGAATTGTATATCATGGAACGAGAAGAGGGTTAAGCTATTAAAGGGATGGCAACCACCCTCCTATAGCTTAACAAGGTATATCGTGTGGCAAAGGGACTTGGACGAAAGTCGCATTGAAGGCTTGTCTTCCGGACTTTACGACATTTGGGAGATGGAACGTCTTGCTAGAGGCCGCTACCATCTATCTACTTGGGACCAAGTGTTCATGGGAGTGAGTGAGACTCAAAGCCATGCCGGGATACTTGGAGGTGTAGCTCATGTCGTGTCCATATGTACATGAACCTGTAGGGTCACACACTTAAGGGTAAGGAGCCCATGTGGATGAGATTCATGTGGTAGTTGGGGTACAACCTAAATGGGCCTTAAGAGTTGAGCCCAACTAGGGATGTATATAAGTGGAGCGACAAGGGATATTCCCTAACCTACCCTTCATTTATCCACTCCCAAATCGGGTTAGACGGGATCTAGCAATCCCCTGCCTATTCTCCTTCCTATACGTGTGGATACTGGTAGAGGTGTTGCACGTGCAGCACTGGAGACAAAGGGATTTAGCAAAGCAGTTCGTGGGATCAAGAGGAGTTGTTCATGAGATCGATCGACACTGCATCAACTAGCACGCTTCATCGATAATACGCACCCGCGCGTCTAGTGGTAAATCTTGTGGCCTATTACTTGAGATGGATCTTGGGAGCACTACGTTAGATAAAAGTTTTGTTTATCGGACCGTGGCCCAACAATGGTATCGGAGCGAAAGCTTTTGGTTTGAGGCCCTTGATCTATGCACATGTGATATGCATGAGGCGGTAGATTGGATATACTTAGGGATCCGGTGGCAGATCTATGAGATACATCGATTTGTGCAAGATTGATTGGATCAATCACACTCGGGGTGCATGGAAGATCAGGTGCGAGATGATCAATGAGATTGGTCAGATCTACACAGGGATCATATTTGGGTAAAAGTGTTTTATCCAATGAAGGAAACCATGGTTCAGAATGTAGATGAGATCTACGATTTCGGAAAAATTGTCGGGCGCTCCGGCTTCGCCCTGTCATAGAGCCTTAAAGGTCGTTGTGGGTTTCACAACACCGGTAGATATGGTATCTATGCATAACTTGATTTTTCAGGAAGTTGTGAATGGTATGGTTCATGTACATGTGATGTATGTGTGGAATCCATATGTGATCTGCGTATCACGGGTTTGTCAGCTGGCTGGAGCCAAAGCGCTGTCACTGTTATTGTATAACGACCTGCGTGTTGGCATGTGATGCCATCTTATTGTATATTCCTTAGTGCTAGTGTAGCATGTTTGGAGGACTTGAATGACATAGCATCCAAAGGCATGACGAACATGTTCATGGAGATGGATATCGCCATGATGAGAGCCATACCATTTCACACTATAATGAGATTATTTGTGATATTTTTATGTCTCTAGTTTTAGCTCTATTGGATATTTGGTAAACTTTAATCCCTCAAAGAACGGTCTCCCTGACAGTGCTGCACCATCACAAGTCGGACATTCTTGGTTAGTGGGCTCATAAAATTGAGGTGTTGCCAATTATTTTCGACTAGGTGGGTTTGAGTCGGACTCTTACATGCAGAAGCACTTGGTAAGCTAGACGAGTCTATCACAACGGTTGTGGGGCTCAGGAAGAGGTCGGTTGTAGCCGGAGCATGAGATGCCACTCGACCAACAGGAGTCGCATGAGATGCGATTGACAAGGAGTTGCCTACCTAGTGTAAAGGTCCCATCCTTTAATAAGGTAGAGATCCCTGTGTTTACAATGCTAGTCCCTGGATCAATAGCTAGCATCCATAGTTAAGATGTAATATCAAGAAACAAAGGTCATAGTACAACTTTATAACCAGGAATAAAATATTTCATTACATCTTACATAGCTCATTTGGCTATCACATTATAATGCAGCAGAATATCTATATAGCATGGATCCCTTCATCTTCAAAGTTCCACAGGCAATCATGTTGGTTGTAGACTTGTAATCCTAATCAACACACTTCACTAACATCAAACAAACCTGCAACATAATAAGTTACAGCCACAAGGGTCAATACATTTGATTTTTATTGGCAAGTAATACTATGGTAGTATAGTGGAGTCTATCATCTATATGCATTTGTCTAAGTGGATCTTAGGCTTGCTTTGCTCAAAATAGATTTACCTTATCATTTGAAAACACTAAGCTTTTGCTTGTCAAAAATTACCCAAGGCATCTCCCAATAGAAATTGGTGATCCTTCAACCCTTGTTCAACCATAAATTTTTAACTTAGAAATTGGGATGATGAGATTCTTGATAGCTTCCATGTCTTGATGCTAAAATTGTCCATTACCAGGGACACGGCTAAGTACTTAGTTTCTTCCTTCTGCAGAGGTGGTGCACTTTCCCCACAAGACTTGATTTTCACCAAGACAGGACCTTTCAGAAGCTTTCCCTTAGACCAAATGGACGCGTTCCAACCTATCACCCACTACCACCAAACTGTCCAAATGGCTAAGTTATTGCAACCTATATGATCCAGGCAGAGCCCATAATGCCATGTGGCTGCACTAGAAGCTTCTTAACATATGGCATCTCAAATCCCTCTGTTCCTGGGTGGCATTCCACAAGTGAGATACACAAGGTTCACCAGTCCCCTGGCCTTGTGTAACCACTCAACATAAACCAATCCACCATTCCACCCAGGTGTTTCATTCACTTAGTTGTTTTATTAAACAAAACATAGTCAAAGACTTAGAAATATTTTCCATAGCATGTGTATATAATCCACCCTTGGTTGCTACTAGCTAGGATAAGCATGGAAATAGTAAGTATCTTAACTTTGAGAAAATTCTAACAATTCTACAACTACTAGGATTTCCCAAGCATAGCATATAGATACTTAGCAAAAATTATCATGCAATCCCTATACAAAATATTTCTAATGCATAGTCAAAATATTGGGACCAAAGTATGAAGCACCACTTGCCTTTTTGGTAGAGAATATAAGTTCACTCCTTGATCTTGCAATAGTCACACTCTTCAAATTTCACTACAATTCAATCAAGGCACAAATTCAAACTACCATTCAAGCAATTCAACACATAGAATAGTAAAAACAAAGCAATGCATGCAAGCATGCCAAAGATTGTTTTATTTGGAAAAGTGGTTTCCATTAGGCCATAGACATTCTAAAGCATCTATTGGTCATTTATAAAAGTAGAAAAACCATTTGACATTAAGTTAGTGAAAATGGCCATTTAAATTATTTTTGTTTTGCTAGAAATGATCTAAATCAAAGTAATATTTTCTAGTGTTTGACAAATATATTTTTAAACACTAATGTTAGTGTTTATGGTCAAAGTGTTTAATATTAACTATTTGCAAAAGGTTTTATTTTTAAATCAAAGCAACATTTTATTTCATTAGAAATGTTTGTAAACAAAGTAATAATTTTCTAGGGTTCACCAAATATATTTTTAAATCTCAAAACTTGGTGTTTAGGGTGATAGATTTTAAATCAAATCATTTTCCAAAGGTTTTACTCAAAAAGCATTTTAAAAACATAAATAACATTTTTATTTTAACTAGAAATGCTTTAATTCAAAGATTTATTCTTTAGCTTCACAAAATTTGTTTTTCAATCCAAAAGTTGGTTTCTATGGTCATTAGGTTCAAAACAATCCATTTACCAAAGATTTTAGCTTAAAAATATTTCTAGAATAATTTGTATGTTCAAATTATGCCTACACAAGTTTCTGCAAAAACAACTAAGTTTATAGAAGCAAATTACTAAACAAAGTACATGGTTTAAAAGTATTTGTTTTTCTGATTCCATTGATATAAAATTTGTAAAATTTGGATGTGTGGATCAAAAGTTATGCAATTTACAAATTCAAACATCTGATAGACATATTTCTGTGTTTTTAAATAAACTACCGGCCACGTGGTGTGTTCTGATTCATTGGTACCGGTTCGCACGGATCGGCCTACGCGGTGCGTTGGATATAAATAGGATCGTGCGGCACAAATCACTCCATACCATTTCGTTAAATGATTCTATCGCGTCCGCAAGATCGTCATCCAACAGCTCACAGCGCAACGACCACTAACTAGCGGCGCTGGCGACGAACGCGTGGCGGCGGCGCTCTGTCAGCGGCATTCCGGCGCAACTAGGAAGCAAGGGAGAAAGGAAAGGGGCTCACCGGGTACACCGTGGCATGGGGAGGCTCGAGGTGGTCGCCGTCGACGAAGGGGCGCATGGGGTTGTTGTCAATTGCTCGCCGGAGTCGATGTCACCATCGAGTGCGCTCACACGTCATTGAAGGCGAGGCTACGGATCATGCTAAGGCAAACAAACAGTGTTGTTAGATGCGCAGGAGAATGTTGAGTGCACTAGTGTTAACAAGGGGGAGAGGCACGGTCAGAATTTACCGAGGGAACTCGCCGGAGTCGAGGCAGTGGACGGTGACGTTTGGTTGTCGTCGTTGTCGAGGTTCTGGGGTGCGCGCGAGTGAGCTGAGAGTGCTGGCAGGTGCGCACGTCGATGGAGAGAAATCTCGCGTGCACTAGGGTAAGGGGCGCGGTCTAGGTTCATCGGAATTCCAGCTAGAGCTCGTCGGAGCCAGTGTTGTTGCAAGCGGAAATTGGAGCAGCCCTGGGGCGTTCGGGTGCGAGCGAGCGAGGGGAAATGGGGAGGAGAGGGGGCGCTTAAGATGGCATGGTCGCGGGGCTGATTTACTGCCGCGTTTACGTGAATTGAATCGAGCCATCAATGGCCAGAAACGGCAGAGGAGGGTGGCGAGGTCAGCGCGTGGGTGAGGAAGACGGTCTGGCAGGTGGGGTTCAGTGGTCAGCGAGAGAGAGAGGAGTGGTGGGGTCAACATGTCAGCGACTTGCGTGTTCGTTTGCGAGTGACAGACAACGCTTCGGGGAGAAGAGAGTGGGCTGGGATATGGGCTGGACTAGGCCTGATGGGTTAGTTTGTTTCTTTCCCTTTTTTTATTCTGAATCCTTTTTCTTTTTCTATTTAGATTTTCTGTTTTGATTTTATTCAAATAATTTCAAACCCTTTTTCTTTTCAAATCTTTTCAAACTTTTCATCAAGTTTCCGTTCTGTTTAACATGTATTTTTAAGACCATTTTTAGAATAATTTCTTTATTCTTTTTATGGTTTTATTCTTTATTAAAATAGCACTTGCCTTTATTAAATGAGATTTGATTATATTTTCAAACCCTTATTTGAATTCCAATTTTTCACCAAAACCTTTTTCAGTAGGTTTTATTTATTTAATAAGGTGTTAAATAATTCATTTTGAATTATTTGAAATATTTTTAATATGATTTATTAATCATTTAAATTGAGCATTTGTTTTTATTTCAAACAAAATTAAATATGGTTTTAATTCTATATAATTTTATTTAAATGTTTCTTTTATTTCATTTAAGTTAACTAAATAACTTTTATTCCACTTAGGCAAATTCCATTTATTATTTTCCCATGATTTAATTAATCATTTCTATTAGAGATTTTGTCTTTATTTAATAGAATGGAATTTGGTTAATGCCATATAATTTTATTTGAATATTCATTTATTTTATTTGGATTTTGGGTTATATTTATTCCATTTGCTTATGGATTAGGGCAAGTTTTAATTTGGCTTTTAAATACTCCTTATTTATTATTTCTTTCTTTATCTTATAAAATCCATATATTTTTATTTAAAGATCCAAACTTGGTGATTCCAATTTGTAAAATCTGATTTAATATTTGTTTATCCTTTTATATCTCTTTAGGATTAATTTGATCACAATTTGGTATGGATTTCAGATAGGAGCTTTATTAGCTTTGAAATTTAATTTCTTTATCTTACTAAATTCATAAGATTTTATCCAAGGTTCCAAAGTGAATGAAATCAATTCCTATGGTTTTATTTATTTATCATTCTTGATCATTTATAAATGTTTGTTGAAAAAATTTTATATGGATCAAATCCATAGTCTTTGAGGTATCTTGGAAATGTTTTTCTTCCATTAGGGTTTTAGAGTTTTGGTTTATTTTCCAAGTGTTTAAATTTCAATATGCATTTATGAAGAATGCATTTCACTTGGTTGAATTTAGTTGGATTCAAATTTTATTCAAAGTTTGTTCAAGATGGGTTTTTATGTTTCCATTTAGAAACAAAAAGTTTCTTTTCACCCTAAATTTCAACAATTATTTATTTTTCACATTTCAAAATTTGGAAAATTTTGGGATGTGACACCTAGATCAATTGACGGCTAGCAGTGATGCTAAAGCTCACTAGTAGACTTGCTTATTTAGGGTCCTGAATCACTTGGTAACCGTCAGAGGGGTGTTGGTTCTAGTGGGAGCATAAGTATTAAAATATTTAATACGCTTGCACTTTTATGAATACATGTCTTAAGTGTTATTGCATTTTATATTGTAGATAATGGCACCTAGTAGCAGACTCCCTCAGATATCCGGTTTTGCATTGAGAACCATTCTTGACAAAGATAAACCGAATGACACTAATTTCACCAACTGGTATCAAAATTTGAGAATTATTCTCAAGCATGAAAAGAAGGACCGTGTTCTAGATAACCCAATTCCAAATGAGCCGGATGAGAATGCAAGTGTTGATGTTACCAATGCCTATCATCGGACCAAGGATGAGTCCACGGAAATTAGCTGCCTTATGCTTGCTTACATGGAACCGAACTTGCAGCAGTAGTTCGAGAATGTTGAGGCCTATGATATGATCGAAAGTCTCAAAAGTATGTTCCAAGCTCAGGCAAAGACCAATAGGTATCAAGTCTCTCAAGCTTTGCTGAGTTGCAAGCTTAAGGATGGCGATCCACTGAGTCCGCATGTGATTAAGATGGTTGGTTATGTGCAGTCTCTGGAAAGGCCTAGCTACCCCATTAGCGAAGAGTTCGCTACAGTCGTAATTCAAAACTCTCTTCTTGGTTCTTATGGTCAGTTCATATCGAACTACCACATGCATGGTATGGATCATAAGCTCACTGAATTGCATGGGATGCTCAAGCATGCAGAGGCTGGTCTCAAGAAAGGTACCAATCAAGTGTTGATGGTACAGAATAAGGCTAAGTTCAAGAAGAGTTCTTGGACTAAGAAAAGGAAGACTAAGTCAGGAGGTAACGGTCAGGATTCGATCCCAAGTGATTCCTCAGGGAATAAGTCTGGATCCACTTGCTTTTATAGCAAGGAGGATGGCCACTGAAAGAGGAATTGCAGCAAGTATTTGGACGATAAATCCAAGCGCGGAGGTGTGACTTCCAGCTCAGGTACACTTGTATGCAATTTTATAGACATTTATCTTGCTGATGCACCTGGTAGTTCTTGGGTATATGATATTAGACCAGTCATTCATATCTCCAACTCATTGCAGCGATTGGTAAGAACTAGGAGCGTAGAAAGGGGCGAGGTTGACATTCGGGTCGGTAACAAAGCAAGAGTTGCTATGTTCGAAGTCAACGAGATGCAGCTTCATTTACCTTCAGGATACTTAATGGAACTAAATAATTGTTATTATGTTCCAGTGCTTAGTCAAAACATCATTTCTGCCTCATGTTTGATGAGGCAAGTATATGAGTCTAATATTAAGAACAATGGTTGTTCTATATATTTTAATGATATGTTTCACGGCTTTGCACCCGTCCAAGACGGGTTATTTGTTTTGAATATTGATGGTGGGTTTGCCTATAACATAAATGTTAAAAGGATGAAACCAAATGATCTAAATATGACTTATTTTGGCACTGTTATCTTGGTCATATAAGTTGTAAATGCATGAAGAAGCTCCATGATGATGCACTCCTAACTTCGTTCGACTTGGAGTCGTTCGAGACATGTAAATCATGCCTACTCGATAAAATGACCAAGAAACCTTTCGCAAAGAGTTGTAAGAGGGCGTCTGACTTGTTGGGACTAGTACATAGTGATGTATGTGGTCCTATGAGCATGACAGCCAGGGATGGTTATGAGTACTTCATTACCTTCACTAATGATTTGAGTAGGTATGGATATATCTACTTAATGAAAAATAAGTCGGAAGCCTTTGAAAAGTTCAAAGAATTCCAGAATGAAGTACAAAATCAACTCAGCAAGAAAATTAAGTTTCTTTGGTCGGACCGAGGAGGCGAGTACATGAGCCATGAGTTTGATGACCATCTCAAGAGTTGTGGAATAGTTCCACAACTCACTCCGCCAGGAACACCGCAGAGGAACAATGTCTCAGAATGGCAGAATCGGACCTTGTTGGACATGGTACGATCAATGATGAGTCAGACAGATCTACCTTTATCATTTTGGGGTTATTGTCTAGAAACTACAGCTTTCACACTAAATAGAGTACCATTAAAATTCATAGAGAAGACACCACATGAGGTGTGGACGGGCCAAAAGCCAAGATTGCCTTTTCTTAAGATTTGGGGTTGTGAAGCATTTGTCAAGCAATTTCAGTCGGACAAGTTTACAACCAAATCATATAAGTGTATTTTCATGGGGTGTCCAAAGGAAACCTTGGGTTACTACTTCTACAACCGAGAAGAGGGCAAAGTGTTTTCTCGCTCGGAATGGTGTCTTCCTTGAGAAAGAGTTTCTCAGTCGGGGAGTCAGTGGGAGCACGGTGCAGCTCGAAGAAGTTCGAGAGGAACCAGCTAGTGTCGTTTCGGCAAAAGCCTTGGAGGTTGAGCCGGTCGTGGTAGGTAGGACGACAGCTGCACCTGAGCCACGAAGATCTGCCAGATTGCAAAGTGTTCGTGATGTGTTGTTAGACAGTGATGAGCCGACAACTTATTTGGAAGCAATGGTGGGTTTTGGTTCTGAGTCATGGCTTATGGCCATGAGATCAGAGTTAAAGTCCATGGATGAAAATCAAGTTTGGAACCTGGTTGATCTGCTAGACGGTGCATGACCCGTCGAGTGCAAATGGGTCTTTAAGAAGAAAACTGATATGGATGGAAATGTTTCTATATATAAAAGAACAGCTTGTCACGAAGGGGTTCTGACAGGTTCAAGGAGTTGACTATGATGAGACTTTCTCACCTATGGCGATGCTTAAGTCAGTTCGGATCATGTTAGCTATAACAGCCTATTTTGATTATGAGATATGGCAGATGGATGTCAAAATGGCTTTCCTTAATGGAAATTTAACTGGGGACGTGTATATGATACAACGCGAGGGTTTTGTCGATCCGGCTAATGTTGACAAGGTATGCAAACTTCAGAAATCCATTTATGGGTTGAAGCAAGCATCTTGAAGTTGGAACATTCGCTTTGATGAGGTAGTCAAATCGTTTGGCTTCATCAAGAGTGATCATGATTCTTGTTTATACAAGAAGTTTAGTGGGAGCAATGTAAACTTTCTAGACATGTGATGTCAGTATGATTGAATCTAGTGCAAGTGGGAGACTATTGGGAATATTCCCTAGAGGCAATCATGTATTATGATATTCCTTAAAGTATTCATAAAGTTATTAAGTTGTCCTTTGTGTGAACATATGATATATCATCGAATACATGATTCAATTGTGGAACTATATATTCATGTTGTTATTTCAAAATGTCCTTGGTCATTGAGTTTCTGCTAGACACACAACTTAGACTAATGTGAAGTTGGTTGATGACTTGGTTCCACTTGTCATGGGCATGGTGATGCTATTCCAACTTACACGGACTCGGCTAAAGAGGTTAGTTGGACTAACCCATAGTTGAGATGCAACGAGCATGTTGTAATTTGTAGTCTCATATAATGGAATCCTTTGACCTGAGGTGATCGCATGATCTGAGTTATGGATTGCCAACTTACGTTCTATCAAACATTCTTCGGTAAATGGGTTATTATATAGGTAGAGTTCGGGCTAGTTGTGAATCAAGCTGCGTGACATGGATTACCAACATGGTATTTGCCCCTCCATAATGGAGAGATATTCTCTAGGCCCTCTCATGTGATATGATTTGGAAGCATGGCCATGCGCTGCTCAGTTAAGTGTTAACTGAGGAGTCGGACTAAGAGTTAGTCCAGTGAAATGTATATCACGAAACGAGAAGAGGGTTAATCTATTAAAAGGGATGGAAACGACTCGCCTATAGCTTAACAAGGTATATTGTGTAGTAAAGGGACTTGGATGAAAGTCATATTGAAGGTTTGTCTTCTGGACTTTACGGCATTTGGGAGATGGCACGTCTTGCTATAGGCCGCTACCATGTATCGACTTGAGACCAAGTGTTCATAGGAGTGAGTGAGACTCAAAGCCATGACGGGATACTTGGAGGTGTAGATCATGTCGTGTCCATATGTACGTGAACCTGCAGGGTCATACACTTAAGGGTAAGGAGCCCATGTGGATGAGATCCATGTGGTAGTTGGGGTACAGCCTAAATGGACCTCAAGAGTTGAGCCCAACTAGGGATGTATATAAGTGGAGCGACAAGGGATAGTCCCTGACCTAGCCGTCACTTTCTCCACTCCCAAATAAGGTTAGACACAATCTATCAATCCTCTGCACGTGCTCCTTCTTGTACGTGTGGATACCGGTAGAGGCGTTGCATGTGCGACGCTGGAGACAAAGTGATCCAGTGAAGGAGTTCGTGGGGATCCAGAGGAGATGTTCATGTGATCGATCGGCACTACATCAACTGGCGCGCTTCATCGATAATTCGCACATGTGCGTCTAGTGGTAAATCTCGTGGCCTATTACCTGAGCTGGATCTTGGGAGCACCGCGTTAGATAAAAGTTTTGTTTATCGGCCCACGACCCAACATTTGAAGAGGTGAAAATCCTCGAGGAGTGTGGGAAGGTTCTTATCGTCTTCCAAATCTAATCTCCCCTCTCTGGATGAGTTTTGCAACAGTTTTGTTCTCTTTTTTCTCCCCCTTGTCTTCATGAAAGTTGCTTCTATTGATATAGCGGAGCCGGCGGCATGTAGTGCAGGCGGATGCAATGAGGCATGGATGACCGTATCACCCGTAGCGTTGGTCGTTACAAATTCTGAACATCGCCAATGAAAGGGGCTCCAATTGAGGATTTACTTCTTTAGGTGAAATTAGCCCATAAATGCTATTAGATCTTTAATAAATGTTTATTACTTGAAACCATCACAAGAAACCAAGGATTCCTAATTGCGGCATTAATGTTAACTAAAAGGAGTAATCTTCAGTGAAATCTGGCAATAAACAAGTGGAAAATCAATAGTAAAAGGTGATGAAATTTGGAGCTATCGGTGTTGGAGATATGCCCAAGAGGCAATAATAAAGTAGTTATTATTATATCTTCGTGTTTATGACGAAAGTTTACATCTCATGCTATAATAGTATTAACCAGAAACATTAATACTTGTGTGATTCGTAAACATAGAGTCCCTAGTAAAGCCTCTTGTTTAACTAGCTTGTTGGTTGAACGGATGATCATGGTTTCCTGATCATGAACATTAAGATGTTAGTAAACAACAAGGTCACGTCATTAGGAGAATGATGTGATGGACATATTCCTAATAATTAAGAATATCATAAAGATGAAGTCATTTTAAATACAGTTCAGTTGCTATAAGCTTTTAGATACATAGTAATCTAAATCCTTCGACCATGAGATCATGCTAATCACCATCACTGGATGGATACTTTGACGACTTCAAACACCACTTCGTAACTGGGTGGTTCTAAAGGTGCATTGAGTGTTCAGAAGGTATGTGTTGAGGCACATGGATCAAGAGTGGGATTTGTCCATCCATATGACGGATAGATATACTCTGGGCCCTCTCGGGGGAATGTCATCCAATTAGCTTGCAAGCATGTGACTGGCTCACAAGGGATCACATATCACAGGAACGAGAAAAGAGTACTTATCGGTAATGAGGTTGAACTGTATACAGAGATACCGACGATCACACCTCGGATAAGTATTATATCACAAGACAAAGGGAAATTGGTATCATATGTAAATGGTTCATTTGCTCGCGAAGTAATCATAGAAATATATGGGAGCCATATGAATTTCTAGGTTCCTGTATTTGTTATTGATCGGAGAAGTGTCTCGGACATGTCTTCATAATTCACGAACTGTAGGGAGACACACTTAAGAATTCGATGTTGTTTAGTAGTTATGGAATGTGAGTGAGAAGACCGAATGTTGTTACGAGTCTTGGATGGGATCTAGGATATCACGAGGAGATCCGGAATGGTCTGAAGAATAAGATTCATATAAGTAAAGTCCAATTCTGAGTTCGGGAATGGTTCCGGTGTTTTCATCGGAATATTCTAGAAGGGTCTAGAAGGTTCACTGATCCGGAAGGGGAAGGGTACATGGATGTGTCATGACAAAGTGGAATGGTTGCATCATGTCCTAGGTCACTTAGCTGGACACTTCGAAGAGAGAAATCAAACTCTAATTTGAAAGTCAAAAAGGCAGTTTGAAAAAGTTAAACTGGAACAATGGTTTCCAAGTGGAGGAGGGAAGGAATCCTACCTAGAGGAGGATTCCCCCCCCCCCTCTCCTTTCCGCCGGCCACATGAAGAGGAGTTGGGGGAGTATTCCCTCCCCCTTGCAGCCCCTCCCTCTCATAAATAGAGGGCAGGGGGCACCTGTAACATCCCAAAAATACTAAACTTGGATCATCAAACTCTAATCATCAAAATTAGGGTTAACAAAAACTTTTCTAATTAAAATTATGAAAGCATGCATATGTGTATGCATTTCATTTGAAATTCTTTTGAACCACCTTGTTTGTGCGTTCCTTTGCTTGTAAATGGATGCTTAGGTGAAATAAACATCATCTAAACATTTCCCACACTTTTCCCAAAGACAAGTAAATCAAAACAAATAAAATAAGGGAATGGTCATTTTGACCAATTTAACTCCCATGCCTACTTTGGCTGTCTCAAACTTTCAGAACCTAACAGAAACTTTTCTGGATATTTGCACCCCTTGATTGTACTCATAACAAAGTATCAAGGCCCACTTTGTGATCATCCAGAAACTTTCAAATGCATAGTTTAAATGACATTTCAAAATTGAATCTTTCTCATATGGGAAGATCCCACTTTTTCAAAAACCACTCAAACAAGCTCAACTTTCAAAACCCAAGCATCTGCAGACTCACCAGCACCAACCTAGCACACCCACCAAAAAACTTTTCAAAATTCAAAACTTGAGTTCTTGCGGCCATTTCATCAAACACTTGGCAGACACAAATCTAACAAAATCAAAACACTATAGTGTGCAGTGTTTTGAGCCTAACTGGTTCCCTCTCTAGCTCACAATAGCCTTAGTAGATCATCTAACGAACTTAACTAATCACTAGCACCACTGTGAGCTCTCCAATGCCATCAATGGTGAACAGCCGAAGCACACCATGCCACCCCAGTGTAGACAGCAAGCTAGGAAAAAACTAGTCGGGCCAACCTTGTCTGGGAGATCACCCATGCCTCACCGCCCCCTCTCGACCAGCCCTGCCTCGAAGACATCGACCAGAGCACCCAGGAACGTCGCGCCCGTGCCTCTTTCAACCATGTCGAGCATGCGCTAGAGAGCCACCCTCGACACACGCCCACAGACCGCGCGCCGCCCTTGCCGCGTGCATACATGATCGCCACCGACCCAGGAGACCACCAGACATCACCGTTCGCCACCCCATGCCGCACAGCCACCCGTCGAAGACGCCGCCTCTTCCGTGTAGAGCATCGCGCGTTCTAGACCAAACCGCACCGCCCCTACGCGCGCAATAAAGCCGTAGAGCATCGCCAGGAGACCACCAAGCGATCGCCACCGTCGGCCATGCCTCTAGCCGCCAGTAGCCATAACGCCACCGTCGCCTGACCATCCCGTTCGGTCTCGTCGTCGCGACTATAAATAGAGGCCACCCCCGCTCGAATTCTTCACACCATTCCACTCCTCTCTCACCCAGAACCACCCCACCTCAGTCCCGGAGCAAGGCGAGCAGCGCATCACCGGAATCGCGCCGGAAAAGGCCGCCTCTAGAGAAGAAGGGCGCCATCGATGTCGTCCACCCCAGGAGCTGCCACGACCACCCCTGAGTTCATCGTTTGCCCGCCTCGCCGACCCTCGCCTACACCCCGGTGAGCCCCCAACTACCCCCACTGGCCGTGCTAGGTTTCTGTCTCGCCGGCGTTGCCCAACATCGACGATGACCCTCAGCCGTTGGATTAGAACCAGATCAAACGCACCACATCGCCCCATACCGTTTCGCACCCCCAGTCTCACTAACGCATGGGGACAGCCACTTAAACAGCCCGCCCAGTATCACTTCCCGCGCAACCCAGTTATTTGAATTAAACCTTTTCCATTGTATTTCAAACACACTTCTATACCCAGATTCAAAAATCAACCCAAATTGATTCAGTGCACCAAATTGAATGAAACCACTTTTGTTAGAAATGTCTGGGAATGCTGAATCCAAGCCCGTTGGATTCAAGTCATTTGGATCTGTAGATCAACCTTGGCAAAAATAACAAGGCAGAAGCTTTTCTGCATTCAAACATTTTTCAAATTAAAACCATAATAGATTTTGAGTTGATTCCTGTAGCATCCCAATTGTCTAACAATTGCAATGCTACTAGCCTAGTATATATATATATATATATATATGCTACCTTCCTACATATAATTGTTGCATCATCATTATATCATGCTCATGTCATCATGCCACCTTGCATTTGAGCATCATATAAAACCCTTTTTGTTTTGGGTTCTTCTCTCAGATGCATTGTAAATTGTATTTGCCTCTTGATATTGTATTTGGTTATTGATATATTGTTTAAATGCCCAAGTTGAGTTGGGGGCATATCTTTTATTCCACTCCACCACCCTTTCTTTCACCACCTTATAATTCCACCATCCCTTTATCCATGAGCTTTTATTTTATTTTCTTTTGGTATTTAATCTAGCTCATGGGAGATAGGATGGATCTACTTCCACAAATTCTTTTGCTTGGCTTTATTCCACTTTTGGGAATGCATAAGAAAAATGCCATGTTAATATTATTGTTTTCACAAGAATACACATGGCATTAATTATTTTGCATGGGCCATGCAAGTACCACCACATTCTAGTCTTTTGGGTTTTTATTTGAATCTTTGAGTGGATCATCTCCCATCTCTCTCTACCCCCTTCATGCTTGATCTTGTTTGGTTCATGTCCAACCCTACATCCATCCCCCATCCATGCAAGCCATGTGTGGGCATTTCCACCTTTATCTCTAAAAACCTAAACCTCTCCCTACCCTCTCTCCTCTCTTTTGACACCTCTTGTTTTGGTCATGTTTCAAACCATAGCTACCACCACATCTCTCTCTCTCTCTATCCTCTCTCCTAAGCCCTCTCTCTCCTAGTCTCTCTCTCTTTTCTTTCTCTATCCCTAAACCCTAACCTCTTTTTCTAACCTCTCTCTCTAACCCTAGCTCTAGTCTAAACTCTACCCTTACCTAGCACTCACCTCACCACCTCCTCTACCCATGTCGAGCACCTAGCTCCCTCCCTTTCCCCCTGGCCCCACTTGGCCACCCTCTCTCCCCAGCCCACACCCAGCCATCCCTCTCCCTAACCCATCTAACCCCAACTCTAGCTAAACCTAACCCGAGCTAGCCCCTCCCCATTCTCTTTTCTCTCCACCGCCGTGCCAGCCCCACCCAGCTGCTCCTCTCGCCGTCCCCACCTGGCCCACCTGCAGTCCCTGCCGTGCCTACCTGCCCAGCCGTGCACGTGATCGAGGAGGGAGTGGAGAAAAGGTGCCGAAGCAACCTTAACCCTACCCACTCCCGCACGGCATCCTCCTCTCTCCCTCGCCCTTTATCTTTTCCCCACGCGTCCTAGCGATGCCCAGATCCATCCCCGGGCCTTGCCTTCCCCTCTCCTTCTCTACCGACGGCACCCTCCCTCTCTGTTCGCCGGCACCCACCGTCGGTGTCCACCACCGATCCCTCGAACCAGCAGGCGGGCGCGGTGCTCAGGTGTCGAGGAAGCTCGGTGAGGATCCCCTGCTGCGCCCTGGACACGCCAGCGAGGAGGAGGAGAACCAGATCAAAGGCACGGCGTCGCCGCGCAAACCCTAGCTACGCCGTCTGCGCCTCATTGCCCCACTGCGCCACGTCCCGATCCGCCTCCACCACCAGCCCCGCGGTGAGCTAGCCTCCCTCTCTGACACCCACTCCCGCTCCGTCGCAGACAGGCCTCGCCGAACGATGCGCCGAGCACCGCTTTCTCTGCCTTGCGCGCCATGCCTCACCTAAACCCCCTACACCCTTCTAACACCAACCCAGGCCTACCGCAGTGGCTCCACCCTCTGCGCGCATGCCCAGGTCGCGGGCTCGAGTCACCCCCGCGTCGCGCCCTGCCGCTACCGCGCATCGATCTCTCGACAGGAAATTCAGAGAAGATCCACAGTGGCTGTGGGCCTTTTGCGCATACCCCCTGCTTTTTGCGAGCTCAACCCGCGGTCCAGCCGGTCCCACCTGTCATCCGCGGTGGTTTTTACAAAAGAACACCCGAAAAACCCTGCCCTCAACCCGCGGTCCCTGTCCGTGCCGCGTGGCAACCGCCAGTTCACCCGCTGGCATGTGGACCTGTGTCCGCGCCAGGTCCACCAGTCAGTCACCGCGGCTCGCTTTGGTTGCGGTGAGAAAAGTCCGTTGCGCGCCGTTTTGCCCAAATCAGCATCGGCCCCACCGTCAGTGGCTTTGGCTAAGTTTCGCGGAGTGTAAAAAGTTTTCCTGTTTCTCTGTTTAATAAAAACAAATTTTAGTAAATGGGTAAATTCAAATTCAAATCTGTTTTTTTTAATAACTTTTCAAATATTAATCCAAATAATACATGTAATATATGTTTTGAGATCAGAAAAATGTGAGGACTTCAAATTTGCCATTCAAAATATATTTTGAACACTTTAATTTTCGAGTTGATCAAAATTACAATAAAATGCCCCTATGCCTTAATTAATTAATAACTTTTGTTTTATAACTCCAAATTTGACAAATGATATGTCTAAAATGATCAGCTCGACGAGACCTTTCTGTTTATGCATTCCCTGTTCTGAATTGCAGCATGCATCATATAAATATAAAGTATACAGCAACTTGTATGAGGTTAAAATGTGACTAAAACTCAATAAAATGCTTATTTCTTGTATTCCACACCTCACCCATGCCATGCTACTTTATTGCCATGCAAATTGTGCATCATTCATCATGGCATGATTGTTTGCTTGTCGCATTTAATTCATATGCTTGTGCACTTTATTTATGCTGGCCCTTGTTTGTTTGGTTCTTCTTCGAATAGGCTGACGGGGATATATCAAGAGACCCAGGAGCACTACCCAGATCCTTCTCTCGCTTCAACTGAGCTGCCAGGAAAGCACTACCACATGCTTGCATACATATAGTACCTATCGCCTCTATCTTATTCTTGCATCATTGAGTCGCGATTGCATTAAACTGAATCCCAAGTACTGCATAGCCTTTACTTTTAAACCCCACCGAAGCTTGTTCCTCCATCCCATGAGCCATTACTACAGGAGTTGTTTGAGCCATGCGGGTCGTAGAACAGCATGTGTAGGGTATGTGAGTGTCTAATGGATAACGAGGTACCTAAACAACTTAACCTGAGTAGTAATGGGATAACTAATGAAAGTGGCACCGGTGAGCAATATCTGCTATTTGGTTTTTCCTGCTCACTTGTGTCCCGTAGGACCCCGAGTACTTGATTCCTGTTCCTTATATATTCGCGCTATCCACACCCGGGAGGCTTATGAACCCCCTGAGCCAGAGCTTGATTCATTCTTATTTCTTGGGGCCACAAACTAGTTTGAGGTTTTATTACTATCCTGTACTTATGCCATGCTTTACTGCTTTATTTAAGATTGTGCGTGGAGCACTGTCTGTATTTAGGACCGTGACACGTTTTATTTATCGACAAGCCCAGTCACACTTTCGGGTTCCCGATCGTTTACAGCCGTCCACAAACCTTGAGTCCATCTCGGAGCCGCCAGCCGTCGCGGGTAGCTTAATGGGGTGGCCCCCTGAAATATTTCTGAATCCTGTGATCGCTTTGTCGTGACTGCCTTGTTGGGTTTTGATTTGGTTTTTCCGAGGTTGATCGAGTGTGTGTTGCTATTTGTGCACCCCTGCAGGGTAAAACTTTCTGAAAGCCGTGTCCGCGGTTATGGACGACTTGGAGCACAGTTTCTCAATCATAGACAAGTATAACTAAAGTACCGCTTTTAATCTGACTAAGTACCTGACTAGTAATTAGTGCAACACTCATGGAATGGATAATAAAACTGCCAACGGATGGGGGGTTGTTCGTCCGCTTCCTCGTCGGTAAGCGAGGAGGAGGATGGATCTGTTAATATTACTGTTATAACTATTGTTATTAATTCACGGGCATCCGTCTATCTTTGGTTAGGCGGATGGTTAGCGAGTATCTTTAGAATTGTTAGGTATTATCTTTTGCTACAAGTGCGTCACCCCAGGTTGTGTCCCCTTTAGAGGCATAAAGACTTGCTGAGTACCCCTAGGGTCTCACACGATAAATTGTTTGATTCAGATGAACAGGTATGCTCGCAAGATGGATACTGGGTGGAGGAGACGGACGATGTGGGCAACAATCATTCGGTGTAGAGATTCCGGGAACGGGGATCCGTGAGATCTGTGGGCGGGATGTGTTTATTTATGGGGCATCTTATGTCGATTTGCTTCTTATCCGTACTCGGATCTTGTTTTCCTTCACTTTGATACTCTGATGTTTGATGTATGAGGAGATATCCTAAACTATTATATCTATCTAGGATATTTGGATCTTGCCGTATGGCGTTGCAATATTTCTATTTCTTTTAGATGGAATGGCTCTGAGGAATGTTGTATGGTGGCTTGCATACATACTCATTTGTGTATGTAGTTGATCCCTTCGCCTGCCGATTACTCCGCCCGTTCTTCTCCCGATGTTTGGAAATGGTTAGGACGGCCACAAGGTCTACCTGTGAGTGGCATTTGGGCCCCACCGTACTATTTTAACCATTTCCGCTCATCCAGGCTTGGAACTAGGAGCGTAATTCACCGAGGTACTTACAATTCCAACTCTCAAAATCACATTTAATCATACCTTTCAGAATATATAAAAATATATAGGTTTACTTATAGAAATAATGACCAAGTAATAAAAGAATGCCACATAGGAATTTCTAGCCACTTTAATTAATTAAAATAAAAGGGTAAAACCTTATTAAATTGTGACACCACTTTAAATCACTTTCCCATGAACTAAAATATGTGGTGATGACATGTGTCAACATGATCCCATGTTTGGTTTGGAGAATAGTAAATCTTAAGTAGTTTTTCAATGAGTAGAAATTACTTTTCTAAAAATAAAAGGAATTAAACCAACCTTTAATCTTGTAATGTTAGTGATGATGCTAGATCATCTATAGGACCCTTTTGTGTGATGATTGCAAGTAGTTAAGTATTGTTTGGTGATTGTGTACATCGTATTTATTTATAGACGCTAGTACCGAACAAGGATATGAGGAGGAAGGAGGATACTACGAAGAAGAAGCCGAGGAGAACTTCAACCACTGTCTGCACAAGGCAAGCTAACACTTGCAAGATACTTTACCTATGCAAGCCTAATACCACTAGTGAATGTGCAAACTAACCCTTGCAAGATATTCCACTGATGCAAACAAACCCTTACTTGTTACCATGCCACCTATATACCTTAAGCATATGTGATCATACCCACTTGATAACCCAATCCTAGTTTTATTTGCAAGCTTTCTATTTTATTTCCTTATCAAAGCTACTTCCTTAGAGCGTACTCAAGTGACTTGTAGATTCTAGAAAGATATAGTTGAAGGTTGCATAAAGAGCATAAAATTTGGCCTAAGCTAGAAACCTTGATACCATCCTAAGATATAAGGTTGTACTTCGTTGAAACTCCACTAGCTTACCACCCCTCATTAGTACTTACCCCCACTTGTAGATGCTAGTGCTAAGCATAAAACTTGACCAACTGTAGATGGGAATACTTGGTGAAAATGGTTATGAAAACCTTAGAATGATGGATCATTCTACTGAGATGTTTTGACATGTGTTTCTGAACACCAGATGATTTTGGTGATGAAAATGTTGAGGCATGAGCCTTAGACCTTTATAAAACGGATGGTTGTCTGGATGCGATACCATTCCAATTTTATCGTACAACCACAATACCCGAAGATTGGGTAGGGCTTGACTTGAAACTTATATACCTTAGTATTAGTTCCCTCGCGGCCAAGGTCTGAGCTGAGGCTACCTTGTGAAGATTGTCCACCTATGCAGTACCCAAGATGACAGTTGGTCATGGTTGGGAGGCCAAACTCACAGGAGAGGTGCTTATACTAGGGCATGTAATTGAAAGGTTAGGATTGATTATCCATATCGAGTATGGTGAATTCAGGATTTGTTCCTGACGGATGTATCGAATGTTGTGGTGAAAGTGTACAATCTCTGCAGAGTGTCAAACTATTCGAATATCCGTGTCCGCGGTTATGGACAGTTGGAGTGGCCATACTGTTCCCCCGTCAGATGTTTTCAAAATGACTTGTGAAATGGATTGAGACTTTGACTTGACCACAACAGAGTTGTGACATGAGTTATAAGATCCTACTTAGGTGTTATAAAACTTCTACTAGCATTCGCTATTTCTAAACTTAGTAGAGGTAAATCTGGCTTTTTGCAAAACAACCCTAGAGCTTAGTGCCCTATTACAAAAACCCCCTTCACTTGTTAGTATTAGTTTGCGAGTACTTAAAGAGTACTCATGGCTTGTCCCTGGCTATTCCCATGGCCAGACTATGAAGAGGAGTACCTGGAAGATGGACCCCAGGAAGGTTACGACAACTAGTATCATCTCCCATCGTCAGCATTCCCTGTGACCCCGAAGATGGAGCTTCGCCTACGCTACCTTTATTATTACGTATTCCGCTGCTTGAGTTGTATTAAGAACTGGATCATGAGATCCTTATTTGTGTAAGACCTTATGTATGGTTTGTAATGGATGATGTACTGTGGTATCCAATTCTGTTATGTCTCGCAAAAATGGTAATCCTGGGATTGCGATGTATGGCACAACAGGCATGTGGGATTAAAAATCCGGGTGTTGACAGCACCCCCTTGCCAGACACCTAAAACCCTAGCTCGGTCACGCCCTCCTCTCAAGTCGCCGCCGCCAAAGGCCCTCTCCAAGTCGCCGACTAGGGCTAAACCCTATCCCTAGCCGCCGGCCACACCAACCCCTCGGAACCCTCTAAACCCTAAATCACCGAGGCCCTCTTCTACTCCACCATAATCGCTCTAGCTTAGGCGAAGCCCTGCGGGATCTCCCCTCTAAACTCCGACACCATGTCGTCATGTTGACGGATTTGCGAGGAGAGAGCTACAACCTCAACTGCCTGATGGAACAAGGGAGAGGAAGGTCTTCGTTGATTACCGAACATGTGACCGACTGCGGAAGCGCTGCCAGAACACGGCGCCGGAAGGATCGTCTACGCGATCTTGAGATCGGCAAGTGAACGACTACATCACCCACAAGAATCTGATCTCGTTAACTGCTTTGTAATCTTCGAGGGTGAGTACTCCATCGACTCGTTGCTACAATCTAGTAGATAGATCTTGGCTTGTTTGTGTTCATGCGGTAGAATGTTTTGTTTTCCATGCTACGAACCCCTATAGTGGTATCAGAGTCGTGTCTATATGTAGATCTATTGCATGAGTAGAACACAATGGTCATTGTGGGCGTTGAAACTTTTGTTGTCGATTGATTTTTGTGCACTTTGCATCTTGCGGGATGGTCGGATGAAGTGGCCCGGGCTAACCTTACATGACATCGTTCATGAGACTTCCTCCACGCTCGACATGCAACTTGTATTGCATAAATGGCTTTGTGGGTGTCTATCTCTCCCAACATAGTGAAGATTCAATTTACAACGGGTGATTGACAATACTAGTATCAACGTTGTGGTTCTTGTTCATAAGTTAGAATGACACTTACTAAAAGCCCCAAACCACGTAAAATATACAAAGAAAATTAGAGGCGTCTAACTTTGTTTTGTAGGGGTGTGCTGTGATGTGATATGGCCATGATTGTGTTAATATATGATGTATGCAATGATACTTATTGTAAGTTGGCAACCGGCAGGAGCCTTATGGTTGTCTTTTAATTTCGTTAAGACATGCGTGTCTATTATTCAAAGTAGTTGTAATAGTTGAATTTGGTGGACGGCAACCATGGAACGGTGCCATTGACCTTGACGCCACGCCGGTGATGATGGAGATCATATTCGTGCTTCAAGATGGAGATTGGAAGCACAAGAAGAAAGGCCATATCATATCACATATTATGAATTGCATGTGATGTTAATCCTTTTATGCATCTTGTTTTGCTTAGATCATGACGGTAGCATTATAAGATGATCCCTCTCACAAATTTATCAAGTAAAGTGTTCACCCTTAGTTAGCACCGTTACCAAGACTCGTCGTTTTGAAGCACCATGTGATGATCGGGTGTGATAGAATCAACATGTGCATACAAGGGAGCAAGCCAGATTTGCTCATGAAAAAACTAAGGTTAATCTTGATGAGCCTAGCATGTATAGACATGGTCTCGGAACATGGATCACCGAAAGGTAAAGCATGAGTCATATAGTAGATATGATGAACATGTTGATTCTTCGCCTTTGAAACTACATTATGTCTCGTGATGATCGGACTTGATGTAGTGGATTTTGTTCATGTGATCACTAAAACAACATGAGGGATATTTTTGAGTGGGAGTTCACCTAGATTAATTTAAGTATTAATTAGAAACCAATTTGTCAAAAACTTATTCTCATTCTTATCCCTTTGACTCTTTCATGAAAATTCATGTTCCTCAAAAACTCTTGCAAAATACATAAAAATTTGACAGACTTGATCACTCTACTAACTTACTCATCCTATATTCTTATAGATGGACGTGAAGTACAGCAAGTTTTATCAGTTGGGGAATGGCGGAGACCTTATCTTTGAGAGGGATTTGGACCAGTTTTCAGAACTTCTGGAGCGTCCTCACCCCGAGTTCTTCGGAGCTCAGCTCAATGATCAAGGAGGAGAAGATCTGCAGTGGCAAATTGTTGCAAGTCTTCGAGGAAAAATTGAACCTCCCACTGCGGAAGGAATTCATTTTACCTTAAGAGAGAACAACTGGCTCGATGGACTTGCCAGGGCCATGCAGGAAGCTCTTTCCCGTCTGTGTGGGCAGAGTATCAACCAGATCAAGGGTACTCGCTTTGAGTTTTGCCCAAGGCGTGATGCTAATGGACAACCCCTGGAAGCCCCATACCACCACGAGTTGAAGACCCAATTGGAGCACCTTAGTTTCATGATGTACGATCGTCAGCAGGAGTTGGATAATTGCCGTGACTACTCCGACCACAAGTTCGCCATCATCAAGACGAAGGATCAGACCATCGCCATGCTAGCAAAGGATCGCAAGTCTCGCCGTCGTCAGCTCGACAAGAAGGAGCGCATCATTGCCCGTCTTCGCCACCGTATCTCATCTTTGGAGGAGACCATCCACGAGAGAGACATGCAGTTGGAGGAAAGGGAGAATGCCGGAGAGGACCTTCGTGGAGACCCCTACTCCTATCTCAGCGATGATGATGATTTTCTGGAGGATCAGGCTATGGATTTCTTCACCGATAAGGATGATTTCGCCTTCATTGATGATGATGAAGATGACGAAGCCACCGATTCCGAGGAGTAGTACCACTTGAGCACTAGCGTAGTGAGTAGTATTCGGTCCCACTGTATCGTAGTTTTCAGAATGGTTCTTAAAACCATCTGTTTTCTTTGTTGTGGTGTGTTTTGTATCGTGTGCTATGAGTGAATGAATGAAAAGCAAGTTGCTAGAAAAATCTGAGTCAAACTTTAAAAACTTTTAAAAGTCCCCGAAACCTTAGAAATTTCCCTCTTTTCTCATGATCTATCTAAATCTTCAGATGCCACGCGGAGGAAGTGGTTCATCCCCGAACCCGATGTTGCAGATCCTGCAAATGTTGACTTCTGGCCGTGAAGCTGAAAGAGCGGAACGTCAAGCCAACCTAGCCACCCTGCAACAGATAGCTCAGCTTGCCCACAACAACCAAGGCCACGGAAATCAGGACAACCATGGATCTAAGCTCAAGAATTTCTAGAATACCAACCCACCTGTTTTCACTAAGTCAGAAGAGCCCGTAGATGCCGATGATTGGTTGCAAACCATGGAAAATAACTTAGAAGTCGTCAGAGTGGAAGCCAACGAGAAAGTACTGTTCGCCACCCACTATCTAGCCGGAGATGCCAGGGCATGGTGGAACAGTGTTCGCGCAATGACCGGAGGCCAGATGATGACCTGGGAGGAATTCAAGGTCAAGTTCAGCAGAACCCATGTGCCACCGGGTTTGATCAAGAGGATGAGAGACGAGTTCGGAGAGCTGAAGCAAGGAAGGATGACTGTAGTAGAATACCGTGACAAATTTTTGTCATTAGCGAGGTATGCCCCGGATGAGATCGACACGAAAGCCAAGAAGAAAGAGAGATTCCTGAATGTTCTGCATGATGAGATGCAGACGGTGTTAGTCAATATCCCCTTTGCTGATATTGAAGCCCTTGTAGACTCTGCTATCCAAATGGAAGGAAAGATCAACCAAGCCAACAAGAACCGCAAGCGTCGCATGATGCATCAGCCACGAACCCATCAGACCCCAAAGTATCGCCCTAACCCATCTCCCGGATTTGCCCGAAGAACAAACAGACCCGCGATGAACCGTCCCACCTATCCCAACCGTGGAAACCCTAGACCCGGAGGAAATCACAACAACCTCGGCAACTCTAGCAATTTCAAACGTGCCCCACCCAAGTTCAACAACAACAATGCTTCCACCAACACCAACACTGCCCCGAGGACTGGAAGCAATGTTGTGCCTGTAGCAGCAAAGAACAAGTCGCAAGTGACTTGTTATGACTGTGGTAATAAGGGTCACTACTCCAATGAGTGCCCAAACAATAAGAATGCCGTAGCCCCCAATACCAATGCCCCAGCTCAGCAGCAGCGTCGTGTTCAGCCCGGAAGAAGGTTTTCCCCAGGGAATTCACTCAACCGCAATGGCCGTCTTTTTCTCATGCATGCTGAAGAAGCCCAGGAAGCGCCAGACGTCGTGCTGGGTATGTTTTCTGTTAATTCAGTACTTGCAAGAGTGTTGTTTGATTATGGTGCATCGCATTCATTTGTCATCGAAGAATTTGCATGCACTAGTAAAATTCAACCAACCAAATTGAAGCATGTGATGATTGTTCAAAGTCCCGGATCAACCACCAAGGCTAGGCAAATTTGCAAAGCCGTCCCTATCCGAATCCATGGCATAGATTTTTTATGCTAATCTGATAGTACTCGGAACTAAAGGTTTGGAAGTAGTACTAGGAATGGATTGATGTCCAAACATAAAGGATTGATTGACTGTGCCAAGAAAGCCATAACCATGACCAGTACCGCCGGAATATCAGTCGAGCATATATCTAAAACCTTACCTCGTCAATTCAAGTGCAACCAGAGTATAGCCCAACCTACCATTGACCAAGTTCGGATAGTCTGTGAATACCCCGATGTATTTCCAGATGTTTTGCCCGGTATGCCCCCAGATCGGGATATCGAGTTTATCATCGAACTAATCCCCGGAACAGGACCCATAGCCTAGAGACCCTATAGTATGAACCCGTCAGAGCTAGAAGAACTAAAGAAGCACCTGGATGCCATGCTGGAAATTGGATTGATTCAACCAAGTGCGTCACCATGGATATCACCTGTCTTGTTTGTAGACAAGAAGGATGGAGGTAACCGTTTGTGTACGGATTATCGGAAGTTGAATGATGTCACTATCAAGAACAAGTACCCCTTGCCCAAGATAGAAGATTTGTTTGATCAGTTGACCGGTGCCAAAGTGTTTTCTAAGATTGACCTTAGAACTAGTTATCATCAACTCAAGATTCGTGCAGAGGATATTCCAAAGACTGCCTTTACCACCAGATATGGATTATTCGAGTATACTGTCATGTCTTTTAGACTAACCAATGCCCCCGCTTATTTCATGAACCTCATGAATAAGATTTTTATGGACTTCCTGGATAAGTTTGTCGTTGTTTTCATCGATGACATTCTGATTTATTCCAAATCGGAAGAAGAACATAAGCTACACCTAAGGACCATTCTTGGAACCCTTAGAGAGCATCAGTTGTATGCCAAGTTTAGCAAATGTGAATTCTGGTTACAGGAGGTAGGATTCCTCGGTCACATTGTATCAGCCAAAGGAATTGCCATGGACCCTGCCAAAGTGAAAGATGTCGAAGATTGGCAAGCCCCAACCACTCAAACCCAAGTTCGTGCATTTCTTGGATTGGCGGGATACTACCGCAAATTCGTAGAAGGATTCTCGAGTATCGCCAGACCTATGGCACAATTGCTGAAGAAGGACAAGAAGTTTGAATGGACCGACAAGTGTGAAGCGAGTTTTCAAGAACTCAAGAGGAGATTGATTTCAGCCCCAATTTTGATCATGTCGGATATCACGAAGCCCTTCGATGTGTATTGGGATGCATCCAAGATCGGTCTCGGATGTGTGCTAATGCAAGAAGGCAAGGTTATATCTTATCTATCTCGGCAATTGAAGCAACATGAGCAAAATTACCCAACCCATGACCTCGAACTCGCAGCCGTAGTTCTAGCCCTGAAGACATGGAGACATTACCTGATGGGAAACCGTTGTGAGATTTATTCGGATCACAAGAGCCTGAAGTATATACTCACTCAGAAGGAGCTGAATATGAGACAGAGGAGATGGATTGAGCTAATCAAGGATTACGACCTGGACATTCACTATCACCCTGGTAAAGCCAATGTGGTAGCAAATGCCCTTAGCAGATTGCTGTGCCGCTTGAACTCCATGATTTTGAAGGAGCAACCAAGCCTGCACAAGAAAATGGAAGATTTTCGAATAGAATTAGTGAGTGAAGGATTTTTGGCTAGCATAGAACTTCAACCCACTTTGATCAGCCAGATCAAAGAGGCGCAGAAAGGAAATGCTAGTATCGACGGAATCAAGCATCGTATCGGTATAGGCAAAGTACCTGGATTCACCAAAGACGAAGAAGGAGTTCTGTGGTACAAAGGACGCCTTTGTGTACCAGCATATTCTGAGTTGAAAGAAGTTATTTTGAAGGAAGCTCATGATACTCTTTATTCTATCCACCCCGTAGGAACGAAGATGTATCAGGATTTGAAAGTGCAATTTTGGTGGCATAAGACGAAGAGAGAAATCGGAAGCTATATCGCCAAGTGTGATATATGTCAGCGAGTCAAGTCAAGACATCAAAGACCCGCTGGATTGTTACAACCCATGCAGATTCCGGAATGGAAATGGGATTCAGTTGGAATGGACTTTATCACTGGACTGCCTACTTCTAGTAGGGGAAATGACTCTATCTGGGTCATAGTGGACAGATTGTCCAAAGTCGCCCATTTCTTGCCCGTCAAGACCACATATCAGAGTATGAAGCTAGCGGAGTTATACATCGCTAGAATAGTTAGTTTGCATGGAGTCCCCAAGAACATCGTATCAGATCGAGGAACTCAGTTTACCTCGAGATTCTGGAAGAAAGTTCAATAAGGTTTAGGAACCCGCCTAGATTTCAGTACCGCGTATCACCCTCAGACAGATGGACAAATGGAGCGAGTAAATCAAATACTCGAAGATATGTTGAGAGCATGTGTGTTAGAATATGGATCCAAGTGGGAAGACTGTCTGCCGTTTGCAGAATTTTCATACAACAATAGCTATCAAGCCAGTTTGCAAATGGCCCCATTTGAATTTATGTACGGAAGAAAGTGTCGCACCCCTTTGAACTGGTCGGAAGTAGGAGAGAGTCAGATTTTCGGACCCGACATCCTACGAGAAGCAGAAGAGAAGGTGCACAAGATTCATGAGCACCTCAAGACTGCCCAATCCAGACAGAAGAGTTACGCCGACAAGAGACGTCGAGACCTCTCCTTCAACATAGGAGATTTTGTTTATCTGAAAGTGTCGCCATTGAAGTGAATGCAGCGTTTCCAACTCAAAGGAAAGTTAGCCCCTAGATATATCGGACCTTTCAAGATTTTGAACCGTCAAGGAGAAGTATCATATCAATTGGAACAACCCGAAGAGATGTCAGCCGTTCACAATGTGTTCCATATCTCGTTACTTCGCAAGTGTCTCGAAGTCCTAGAGAAGACCGAAGTGTTCAAGAACATCGACCATCGGACCATAGAGATCAATGATGACCTGAACAATCCCGAAGTACCCATCCGTATTTTGGAAGAAGCTTTTAGAACAACCCGAACCCGAAGCATCAAGTTTCTCAAGATTCAGTGGAGCAACCACACAGAAGAGGAAGCTACCTGGGAGCCGGAAGATCACATCAGGACGGAGTTTCCCGATCTCTTCAAATCCTAGGTAATCTTTTTCGTCCTTTTTCAAATCTCAGGACGAGATTTTGTTTAAGGGGGGAAGGTTTGTAACATCCCAAAAATACTAAAGTTGGATCATCAAACTCTAATCATCAAAATTAGGGTTAACAAAAACTTTTCTAATTAAAATTATGAAAGCATGCATATGTGTATGCATTTCATTTGAAATTCTTTTGAACCACCTTGTTTGTGTGTTCCTTTGCTTGTAAATGGATGCTTAGGTGAAATAAACATCATCTAAACATTTCCCACACTTTTCCCAAAGACAAGTAAATCAAAACAAATAAAATAAGGGAATGGTCATTTTGACCAATTTAACTCCCATGCCTACTTTGGCTGTCTCAAACTTTCAGATCCTAACAGAAACTTTTCTGGATATTTGCACCCCTTGATTGTACTCATAACAAAGTATCAAGGCCCACTTTGTGATCATCCAGAAACTTTCAAATGCATAGTTTAAATGTCATTTCAAAATTGAATCTTTCTCATATGGGAAGATCCCACTTTTTCAAAAACCACTCAAACAAGCTCAACTTTCAAAACCCAAGCATCTGCAGACTCACCAGCACCAACCTAGCACACCCACCAAAAAACTTTTCAAAATTCAAAACTTGAGTTCTTGCGGCCATTTCATCAAACACTTGGCAGACACAAATCTAACAAAATCAAAACACTATAGTGTGCAGTGTTTTGAGCCTAACTGGTTCCCTCTCTAGCTCACAATAGCCTTAGTAGATCATCTAACTAACTTAACTAATCACTAGCACCACTGTTAGCTCGCCAATGCCATCAATGGTGAACAGCCGAAGCACACCATGCCACCCCAGTGTAGACAGCAAGCTAGGAAAGAAACTAGCCGTGCCAACCTTGTCTGGGAGATCACCCATGCCTCACCGCCCCCTCTCGACCAGCCCTGCCTCGAAGACATCGACCAGAGCACCCAGGAACGCCGCGCCCGTGCCTATGTCAACCATGCCGAGCGTGCGCCAGAGCGCCACCCTCGACACACGCCCACAGACCGTGCGCCGACCTCGCCGTGTGCATACATGATCGCCACCGACCCAGGAGACCGCCAGACATCACCGTTCGTCGCCCCATGCCGCCTGACCAGCATCGCCGCGCGTTCCAGACCAAACCGCACTGCCCCTACGCGTGCATTAAAGCCGTAGAGCATCGCCAGGAGGTCACCAAGTGATCGCCACTGTCGGCCATGCCTCTAGCCGCCCGTAGCCATGTCGCCATCGTCGCCTGCCCATCCCATTCGGTCTCGTCGTCGCGACTATAAATAGAGGCCACCCCCGCTCGAATTCTTCACACCATTCCACTCCTCTCTCACCCAGAACCACCCCACCTCAGTCCCAGAGCAAGGCGAGCAGCGCATCGCTGGAATCGCGCCGGAGCAGGCCGCCTCTAGAGAAGAAGGGCGCCGTCGATTTCGTCCACCCCAGGAGCTGCCACGACCACCCCTGAGTTCGCCGTCGTCGACTTCGTCGTTCGCCCGCCTCGCCGCCACTCGCCTACACCCCGGTGAGCCCCCAACGACCCCCACTGGCCGTGCTAGGTTTTTGTCTTGCCGGCGTTGCCCAACGTCGACGATGACCCTCAGCCGTTGGGTTAGAACCAGATTGAACGCACCACATCGCCCCATACCGTTTCGCACCCCTGTCTCACTGACGCGTGGGGACAGCCACTTAAACAGCCCGCGGAAGTGCTGCGCTTAGCAGGCCGGCCCAGTATCACTTCCCGCGCAGCCCAGTTATTTGAATTAAACCTTTTCCATTTTATTTCAAACACACTTCTATACCCAGTTTCAAAAATCAATCCAGATCGATTCAGTGCACCAAATTGAATGAAACCAATTTTGTTTGAAAGGTCTGGGAATGCTGAATCCAAGCCCGTTGGATTCAAGTCATTTGGATCTGTAGATCAACCTTGGCAAAAATAACAAGGCAGAAGCTTTTCTACATTCAAACATTTTTCAAATTAAAACCATAATAGCTTTTGAGTTGATTCCAACTCTCAAAATCATATTTAATCATACCTTTCAGAATATATAAAAATATATAGGTTTACTTACAGAAATAATGACCAAGTAATAAAAGAATGCCACATAGGCATTTCTAGCCACTTTAATTAATTAAAATAAAAGGGTAAAACCTTATTAAATTGTGGCACCACTTTAAATCACTTTCCCATGAACTAAAATATGTGGTGATGACATGTGTCAACATGATCCCATGTTTGGTTTGGAGAATAGTAAATCTTAAGTAGTTTTTCAATGAGTAGAAATTACTTTTCTAAAAATAAAAGGAATTAAACCAACCTTTAATCTTGTAATGTTAGTGATGATGCTAGATCATCTATAGGACCCTTTTGTGTGATTATTGCAAGTAGTTAAGTATTGTTTGGTGATTGTGTACATCGTATTTATTTATAGACGCTAGTACCGACCAAGGATACAAGGAGGAAGGAGGATACTACGAAGAAGAAGCCGAGGAGAACTTCAACCACTGCTCTGCACAAGGCAAGCTAACACTTGCAAGATACTTTACCTATGCAAGCCTAATACCACTAGTGAATGTGCAAGCTAACCCTTGCAAGATATTCCACTGATGCAAACAAACCCTTACTTGTTACCATGCCACCTATATGCCTTAAGCATATGTGATCATACCCACTTGATAACCCAATCCTAATTTTATTTGCAAGCTTTCTATTTTATTTCCTTATCAAAGCTACTTCCTTAGAGAGTACTCAAGTTACTTGTAGATTCTAGAAAGATATAGTTTAAGGTTGCATAAAGAGCATAAAATTTGGCCTAAGCTAGAAACCTTGATACCATCCTAAGATATAAGGTTGTACTTTGTTGAAACTCCACTAGCTTACCACCCCTCATTAGTACTTACCCCCACTTGTAGATGCTAGTGCTAAGCATAAAACTTGACCAACTGTAGATGGGAATACTTGGTGAAAATGGTTATGAAAACCTTAGAATGATGGATCATTCTACTGAGATGTTTTGACATGTGTTTCTGAACACTGGATGATTTTGGCGATGAAAATGTTGAGGCATGAGCCTTAGCCCTTTATAAAACTAATGGTCGTCTGGATGCGATACCATTCCAATTTTATCGTACAACCACAATACCCAAAGATTGGGTAGGGCTTGACTGGAAACTTATATACCTTAGTATTAGTTCCCTCGCGGCCAAGGTCTGAGCTGAGGCTACCTTGTGAAGATTGTCCACCTGTGCAGTACCCAAGATGACAGTTGGTCATGGTTGGGAGGCCAAACTCACAGGAGAGGTGCTTATACTAGGGCGTGTAATTGAAAGGTTAGGATTGATTATCCGCATACTGAGTATGGTGAATTTAGGATTTTCCTGACGGATGTATCGAATGTTGTGGTGAAAGTGTACAATCTCTACAGAGTGTCAAACTATTCGAATAGCGTCATGATTATGGACAGTTGGAGTGGCCATACTGTTCCCCCGTCAGATGTTTTCAAAATGACTTGTGAAATGGATTGAGACTTTGACTTGACCACAACAGAGTTGTGACATGAGTTATAAGATCCCACTTAGGTGTTATAAAACTTCAACTAGCATTCGCTGTTTCTAAACTTAGTAGAGGTAAATATGGCTTTTTGCAAAACAACCCTAGAGCTTAGTGTCCTATTACAAAAACCCCCTTCACTTGTTAGTATTAGTTTGCGAGTACTTAAAGAGTACTCAAGGCTTGTCCCTGGCTATTCCCATGGCCAGACTATGAAGAGGAGTACCTGGAAGATGGACCCCAGGAAGGTTACGACAACTAGGATCATCTCCCATCGTCAGCATTGCCTGTGACCCCGAAGATGGAGCTTCGCCCATGCTATCGTTATTATTACGTTATTCTGATGCTTGGATTGTTTTAAGAACTGGATCATGAGATCCTTATTTGTGTAAGACCTTATGTATGGTTTGTAATGGATGATGTACTGTGGTATCCAATTCCGTTATGTCTCGCAAAAATGGTAATCCTGGGATTGCGATGTATGGCATAAAAGGCATCTGGGATTAAAAATCCGGGTGTTGACAGCACCCCCTTGCCACACACCTAAAACCCTAGCTCGGTCGTGCCCTCCTCTCAAGTCTCCGCCGCCCAAGGCCCTCTCCAAGTCGCCGACTAGGGCTAAACCCTAGCCCTAGCCGCAGGCCACACCAACCCCTCAGAACCCTCTAAACCCTAGATCACCGAGGCCCTCTTCTACTCCACCATACTCACTCTAGCTTAGGCGAAGCCCTGCGGGATCTCCCCTCTAAACTCCGACACCATGCCGTCATGTTGCTGGATTCGCGAGGAGAGAGCTACAACCTCAACTGCCTGATGGAAAAAGGGAGAGGAAGGTCTTCATCGACTACCGAACATGTGACCGACTGCGGAAGCGCTGCCGGAACGCGGCGCCGGAAGGATCGTCTACGCGATCTTGAGATCGGCAAGTGAATGACTACATCACCCACAAGAATCCGATCTCGTTAACTGCTTTGTAATATTCGAGGGTGAGTACTCCATCGACTCGTTGCTACAATCTAGTAGATAGATCTTGGCTTGTTTGTGTTCATGCGGTAGAATTTTTTGTTTTCCATGCTACGAACCCCTATAGTGGTATCAGAGTCGTGTCTATATGTAGATCTATTGCATGAGTAGAACACAATGGTCATTGTGGGCGTTGATGCTTTTGTTGTCGATTGATTTTTGTGTACTTTGCATCTTGCGGGATGGTCGGATGAAGTGGCCCGGGCTAACCTTACATGACATCGTTCATGAGACTTCCTCCACGCTCGACATGCAACTTGTATTGCATAAGTGGCTTTGTGGGTGTCTATCTCTCCCAACATAGTGAAGATTCAATTTACATCGGGTGATTGACAATACTAGTAGTTCTTGTTCGTAAGTTAGAATGACACTTACTGAAAGCCCCAAACCACATAAAATATACAAACAAAATTAGAGGCGTCTAACTTTGTTTTGCAGGGGTGTGCTGTGATGTGATATGGCCATGATTGTGTTAATATATGATGTATGCAATGATACTTATTGTAAGTTGGCAACCGGCAGGAGCCTTATGGTTGTCTTTTAATTTCGTTAAGACATGCGTGTCTATTATTCAAAGTAGTTGTAATAGTTGAATTTGGTGGACGACAACCATGGAACGGTGCCATTGACCTTGACGCCACACCTGTGATGATGGAGATCATATTCGTGCTTCAAGATGGAGATTGGAAGCACAAGAAGAAAGGCCATATCATATCACATATTATGAATTTCATGTGATGTTAATCCTTTTATGCATCTTGTTTTGCTTAGATCATGACGGTAGCATTATAAGATGATCCCTCTCACAAATTTATCAAGTAAAGTGTTCACCCTTAGTTAGCACCGTTACCAAGACTCATCGTTTTGAAGCACCATGTGATGATCGGGTGTGATAGAATCAACATGTGCATACAACGGGAGCAAGCCAGATTTGCTCATGTAGAAACTAAGGTTAATCTTGACAAGCCTAGCATGTACAGACATGGTCTTGGAACATGGATCACCGAAAGGTAAAGCATGAGTCATATAGTAGATATGATGAACATGTTGATTCTTCGCCTTTGAAACTACATTATGTCTCGTGATGATCGGACTTGATGAAGTGGATTTGGTTCATGTGATCACTAAAACAACATGAGGGATATTTTTTGACTGGGAGTTCACCTAGATTAATTTTAAGTATTAATTAGAACCCAATTTGTCATAAACTTAGTCTAAACTATTGCAAATATGTTGTAGATCAATGGCTGCCCCTACCATCAATTTTAATGCGTTCCTAAAGAAAGAAAAATTGAAAACAATGGAAGAAACTTTGCGGATTGGTTCCGCAATTTGAGGATTGTCCTTAATGATGGTCAGTTGACCTATGTGTTGGATGCACCGCTAGGTGACCCACCTGCAGCTGATGCTACCGACGAGGTGAAAAATGTTCACCTTACTCGAAAGAATTAGTACTCCACGATTTAGTGTGCTATCTTTTATGGTTTGAAATCGTAGCTTCAGAAAAGGTTTGAGAAATTTGACCCACATGATATTGTCCATGAACTCAAAATGATATTTGAGGCTCATGCGGCAGTGGAGAGTTATGAGGCTTCTGAAAAATTCTTTAACTACAAGATGGAAGAGGGCAGCTTCGTCAGTGAGCATGTGCTTAAGATGTCTGGGCACGCCAATAAGCTCTAGAGCTTGGGGATAGTGATTCCTAATTCTTTGGGGATACACCGTGTCCTCCAATCACTATCACCAAGTTACAAGAACTTTGTGATGAACTACAACATGCAATGCATGGACAAGTCGTTACCCGAACTCTTCTCCATGTAGAAGTCTTTGGAAGTGGAGATCAAGAAAGAGCACCAAGTGTTGATGGTCAATAAGACCACCAATTTTGTAGAGGTCCCAACCTTTAATAAGGTAGAGATCCCTGTGTTTACAATGCTAGTCCCTGGATCAATAGCTAGCATCCACAGTTAAGATGTAATATCAAGAAACAAAGGTCATAATACAACTTTTTGGTAGGGAATATAAGTTCATTAGGACAAAAGTATGAAGCACCACTTGCCTTTTTGGTAGGGAATATAAGTTCACTCCTTGATCTTGCAATAGTCACACTCTTCAAATTCCACTATAATCCAATCAAGCAAGCAAATATTCAATCTACCATTCAAGCAATCATCACATAGAATAATAAAAACAAAGCAATGCATGTAAGCATGCCAAAAAAAATATTTGGAAAAGTGGTTTCTAATAGGTTATAAACATTATAAAACATCTATTGGTCATTTATAAAAGTGGCAAAACCATTTGATATTAAGTTAGTGAAAATGGCCACCTTAAATCATTTTTGTTTTGCTAGAATTGTTTTAAATAAAAGTAATAATTTCTAGTGTTTGACAAATACATTTTTAAACACAAATGTTAGTGTTTTATGGTCAAGTGTTTATTATTAAAACCATTTGCAAAACGTTTTACCTATAAACCATTTTTATACCAAAGCAATATTTTATTTTGTTAGAAATGCTTTTGAACAAAGTAATAATTTTTACTAGGTTTTACCAAATATATTTTTAAATCCCAAAAACTTGGTGTTTAGGGTCAGAGAGTTTAAATCAAATCATTTTCCAAAGGTTTTACTCAAAAAGCATTTTTAACACATAAACAATATTTTTATTTAGCTAGAAATGCTTTAATTCAAAGATTTATTCCTTAGCCTCACCAAATATGTTTTTAAAACCAAAAGTTGGTTTCTATGGTCAGTAGGTTCAAAACAATCCAATTATAAAAGATTTTACCCTAAAAATATTTTTAGAATGAATTTTATACACAAATTATGCCTACACAAGTTTCTGCAAAACAACTAATTTACCAGAAGCAATTCACTAAACAAAGTACATGGTTGGAAAGTAATCTTCTTGCTGATTCCATTGATATAAAATTTGCAAAATTTGGACGTGTGTATCAAAAGTTATGAATTTTACAAGTTTGAACATTCAATAGAACAAAATCTGGTTTTTAAATCGAAGCTCTGGCCACGCGTCATGTTCTGATTGGGCGATACCGTTTCGGTTGGATTGACTAACACAGACCACGGGATCTCATTTAGATCGTACGGTGCAGATGCTTCTATACCGTTTCGCTAAATGAATCTATCATAGCGCTTGGATCAAGATCGGATGGCTCATAGCATCCTGCCAAGAACTGGCGGCGCTGGCGCGGAGGCGAGCGGTGGATGCGCTCTGGCGGTGAGGTTGCCAGGGTTACAGGAGGGGAGAGGAGTAGGGGAGAAGCTCACCAGAATCTCCATGGCGAGTAGATGCTCAAGGTAGCAGCCGTTCGTCGAGGGGCGCACAGAGTCGTCGTCAATCTCTCGCCGGAGATGCTCCTGGCCTCGGGCAAGCTCTGGCGTTGTCAGGGGCGAGGCTGGAGGTCGCGCTAAGACAAGTGGAAGGCACCGTTAGGTTTGCAAGAGTGAGGCGAGCATGAGAGTGTCCATGAGTAGGATAGGGGCGGTCAGATGCTACCTGGGGAACTCGCCGGAGTCGAGGCAGACGGCGGCGCTGCTCTGGTGAAGAAGTTGCCGAGGCTACAGAGCATGCGCGGCAAAACGAGCAGTACTAGGAGTTGCAGGGGGTGATGGGGAATGTTCTCATGGGAACCGGGAGGCAAGGGGCGGCGAGGAGCGGCTAGAATCGTCGCCGGAATGCGTCGGGGACAGAGGCGTTGCTGCGAGAATTCCGAGCAGCCTATGGGCAGTGAGTGCGGGGCGTCTGGGGGGAAAGATAGAGGGGAGCGAGCCGATTAAGAGGGCATGATTACTGGGTGGTTTAACTGCAGCATTCAAACGAATTTCACTCCACGGAATCAAGGCAGAAACGGCGAGGAGGGAAAGAAGAACCAGTCAAGCGGGTGGGAACGATGACTGACAGGTGGGGCTGGCTAGTCAGCGAGAGAGAGAGAAAGAGTGGGGTCTGCAGCTCAGCGACTGCGCGGATTTAACGTTTGGTATGAATCGTTTTTCTGCATGGGAGAGGGGAAATGGTCCTGCTCGGCTTGATGGGATAGGTGGGTTGGGCTGGTTTGTTTTCCCTTTTTATTTCGAAACCTTTTTCTTTTTCTATTTAGATTTTCTGTTTTGATTTTATTCAAATGATTTCAAACCCTTTTTCATTTCAAAACTTTTCAGCAAGTTTCTGTACTGTTTAAACATGTATTTTTAAGACCATTTTTAGAATAATTTATTTATTCTTTTTATGGTTTTATTCTTTATTAAAACAGCACTTGCCTTTATTCAAATAAGATTAAATATATTTTCAAACTCTTTATTTGAATTCTAATTTTCACTAAACCTTTTTAGTAGGTTTTATTTAATTAATAGGGTGTTAAATAATTCACTTTGAATTATTTGAAATATTTTTAATATGATTTATTAATTATTTAAATTGGGCATTTGTCCTTATTCTAATGAAATCAAATATGGTTTTAATTCCATAAATTTTATTTAGATGATTCCTTTGATTCCATTTAAGTTAATTGAATAACTTTTATTCCCCTTAGGTAAATTCCAATTATTATTTTCCCATGATTTAATTAATCATTTCTATTAGGGATTTTGTCTTTATTTAAAAAGAATGGAATTTGGTTAATGCCATATAATTTTATTTGAATATTCTTTATCCCTTTATTTTAGTTGGAATATCTTTATTTCATTTGCTTATGGATTTGGCCAAGATTTAATTTGGCTTTTAAATACTCCTTATTTATTATTTCTTTCTTTATCTTATAAAATCCATATCTTTTTATTTATTATTCCAAACTTGGTGATTTCAAATTTGTAAAATCTTATTTAATATTTGTTTATATTTTTAAATCCCATTAGGATTAATTTGATCACAATTTGGTATGGATTTTAGATAGGAGCTTTATTAGCTTTGGAAATTATTTCCTTTCCACTTATTAAATTCACAAGTTTTTATCCATGGTTCCAAATTGAATAGAATTAATTTCTATGGTTTTATAATATTTTTATTTGTCATTCTTGATCATTTATAAATGTTTGTTGACAAATTTTTATATGGATCAAATCCATAGTCTTAGAGTAATCTCGGAAATGATTTTCTTCCATTAGGGTTTTAGAGTTTTGGGTTTATTTTCCAAGTGTTTAAATTTCAAGATGCATTTATGAAGAATGCATTATACTTGATTGAAATTTAGTTGGATTCAAATTTTATTCAAAGTTTGTTCAAGATGGGTTTTGATGTTTCCATTTAGAAATAAAAAGTTTCTTTTCACCCTAAATTTCAACAATTATTTATTTTGTTTATTTATTTTTCACATTACAAAATTTGGAAAATTTTGGGATGTGACAGGCTACCACCCTTAAAATAAATCTCGTGCCAAGATTTGGGAAGGCTAGAGGTTAAAAGTTGTCTTCAAAACAACTAGGGTACTACCACCCTTAAAAGTTCTCAACTAGATTACATCTTGGCTTGCTTGGGATCTTGATGAAACTTCTCTGGGCAAACATCTGCATAGTGTCCTTTGTTTCCACACTTGAAACATGTGACAAGGCTGAGATCCCTCATAGGATTGCTTGTCTTGTACTTCATCTTTTCTAGACAATTGCTTGCATAATGTCCTTGGTCACCACAATTGTAACATGTGACAAGGTTGAGTTCTTCACGAATCTTCTGTGGACAAGTTGATATGTAATGGCCTATCTCTTTGCAGTTGTTGCACCACACTTGGCTAATTTCCTTATACTTCTTCTTTTCTGGACATTCATTGACATAGTGTCCCATCTCTTTGCAATTGCAACATTGCACTTGGCTTTTGTCCTTCTTCTTCTTGGGTTTCTCCAAAGCTAGGAATTCCTCTAGTTCATGTTCTTCATATCTCACCTTAAAGGTGGGAAAGTCTCCTTGTTTCCTTAATGGTTTCCTTGGATAATACATATGTTTCCTCTTTTGTCCATCAAGGTGAGTCATAGTGCATGGAGGTGCAAGCTGAGATTTCCCTTTGTCTTCATCCTTCTTGGTAGAAGTTGTTTCCTCATGGAGGTTTCCAAACTTTTGATGCACTCCACCTTGTTTCCTTTGTTGAACTATAGAATAGATGGGGCATTGGATAGGGACATGATTATTTCCTTCACATAAGAAACAAGTCACTTGAGATGTGGGACATTGATTAGTTGGATGTTTCTCTTCACAATTAGGGCATTGATCTTCATGCTCTTTGGAAGTGTGATCCATGTCTCCATAAACATTGCAAGCTTGAGTTCCTTCTATAATGTCATCCATGACATCATTCTTGTCACAAACTCCTTGGGAAAGGTTGTCTCCCATGTTGATCATTTGATTTGTCATCCTTTGCAACAATTGGGTTTGGGTTTCCAAAAAGCTTTGCATGGTTGGGTCTAACTCATTGTAGTTGGCTAAAATATGAGTTGTCACTTGGTTCAACTGGGTTTGGGTTGTTATGAGTTCTCTCATGTGCATATCTTGGTTGTTGTTGTTGTCACTATTCTTGATGTTGGAGTCCCTTGGGGAAGTCATCTGTTTGGGTTGGATTGGGATTAGAATAGGCAAAAGATTTCTAAGGAAGAAGTCTATCACACACAACAATTCACACAAGCAATGTGCAAGCAATCACAAACAAACATTCCACTCAACAATAAGTTTCAAGCACGTTTTTAGGCAACAAAATATTTTTGCTACACCACATAAGTTGGTGTGTTTGATCTAAACTTTAGTATGGTGGTCCAACTATATGGTTTTCTTGAGATCATCCATTCTTCTTGGTTGCTTCTTCATGAACAAGATATTTGTATCCTTGGAGAATTCTTGCGTCTTGGTCACAAAACTTCAAAGGTGATGATGGTTTCTCTAGTCTTCAAGTCTTGAATAATATTTCTTGTCTCACTTGTAGTCCTTAGTGATATCCAAGTTGAAGTCCTTGGTGAAAATAAAGTTGAAGTTTTTGATGATGTTGAAGTTGAAGTCATTTGAGTTGGTGAAGTCCTTTGCTCATGGTTGAAGTCTTTGCTCATGTGGAAGTCTTTGCTCATGGTTTGAGGTTTTGTCCATCAAGTTGGAATAGATGAGATGTAGAATCAAAACCAAAGTGGTTGAGGAAAGAGTTTACAAGATTTTTGAAAATAAGTTTTGGAACAAATACAACTCCTATTTTTCTAAGGGGTTTTATCCAATCCTACAGGCAACACAGTGCTCTGATACCATCTATAGAGGTCCCAACCTTTAATAAGGTAGAGATACCTGTGTTTACAATGCTAGTCCCTGGATCAATAGCTAGCATCCACAGTTAAGATGAAATATCAAGAAACAAAGGTCATAATACAACTTTATAACCAGGAATAAAATAATTCATTGCATCTTACATAGCTCATTTGGCTATCTCATTACAATGCAGCAGAAATAACTATAGCATGGAGTCCTTCATCTTCAAAGTGCCACAGGCAATCATGTTGGTTGTAGACTTGTAATCCTAATCAACAAACTTCACTAACATCAAACAAACCCGCAACATAATAAGTTACAACCATAAGGGTCAATACATTTGAATTGTATTGGCAAGTGATACTATGGTAGTATAGTGGTAACTATCATCTATATGCATTTGGCTAAGTGGAGCTTAGTCTTGCTTTGCTCAAAATAGATTTTCCTTATCATTTGAAAACACTAAGTTTTTGTTTGTCAAAATCACCCAAGGCATCTCCCAATAGAAATTGGTGATCCTTCAACCCTTGTTCAACCACATAACTTAGAAAATTGGGATGAGGAGATTCTTGATAGCTTCCATGTCTTGATGCTCAAATTTTCCATTACCAGGGACACGGCTAAGTACTTAGTTTCTTCCTTCTGCAGAGGTGGTGCACTTTCCCCATAAGACTTGATTTTCACCAAGACAGGACCTTTCAAAAGCCTTCCCTTAGACCAAATGGACGTGTTCCAACCTATCACCCACTGCCACCAACTGTCCAAATGGCTAAGTTATTGCAACCTATATGATCCAGGCAGAGCCCATAATACCATGTGGCTGCACTAGAAGCTTCTCAACATTTGACATCTCAAATCTCTTTGTTCCTGGGTGGTATTCCACAAGTGATATACACTAGGGTAAGCCATAAATATGGGCCCTGTGTAACCACTCAACACAAACCATTCTTTCCATTCCACCCAGGTGATTCATTCACATGGTTGTTTTATTAAACAAAACACAAGTCCTTGACTTAGAAATATTTCATAGCATGAATATAATCCACCCTTGTTTTCTACTAGCTAGGCTAAGCATGATAGTAGTAGGAATCTTAACTTAGGAAAATTCTACTAAGGTTTCATCTACTAGGATTTCCCATGGCATAGTTTATACTTAGCAAAAATTTCATGCAAGTCCTACTTAGAAATATCACTAATGCATAGTGAAATATTAGGACAAAAGTATGAAGCACCACTTGCCATTTTGGTAGGGAATATAAGTTCACTCCTTGATCTTGCAATAGTAACACTCTTCAAATTCCACCACAATTCAATCAAGCAAGCAAATATTCAATCTACCATTCAAGCAATCATCACATAGAATAATAAAAACAAAGCAATGCATGCAAGCATGTCAAAGATTGTTTTATTTGGAAAAGTGGTTTCTAATAGGTTATAAACATTATAAAACATCTATTGGTCATTTATAAAAGTGGCAAAACCATTTGATATTAAGTTAGTGAAAATGGCCACCTTAAATCATTTTTGTTTTGCTAGAATTGTTTTAAATAAAAGTAATAATTTCTAGTGTTTGACAAATACATTTTTAAACACAAATGTTAGTGTTTTATGGTCAAGTGTTTATTATTAAAACCATTTGCAAAAGGTTTTACCTATAAACCATTTTTATACCAAAGCAATATTTTATTTTGTTGGAAATGCTTTTGAACAAAGTAATAATTTTTACTAGGGTTTACCAAATATATTTTTAAATCCCAAAACTTGGTGTTTAGGGTCAGAGAGTTTAAATCAAATCATTTTCCAAAGGTTTTACTCAAAAAGCATTTTTAACACATAAACAATATTTTTATTTAGCTAGAAATGCTTTAATTCATAGATTTATTCCTTAGCCTCACCAAATATGTTTTTAAAACCAAAAGTTGGTTTCTATGTTCAGTAGGTTCAAAACAATCCAATTATAAAATATTTGACCCTAAAAATATTTTTAAAATGAATTTTATACACAAATTATGCCTACACAAGTTTCTGCAAAAACAACTAATTTACCAGAATAAATTCACTAAACAAATTACATGGTTGGAAAGTACTCTTCTTGCTGATTCCATTGATATAAAATTTGCAACATTTGGACGTGTGGATCAAAAGTTATGAATTTTACAAGTTTGAACATTCAATAGAACAAAATCTGGTTTTTAAATCGAAGCTCTGGCCACTCGTCATGTTCTGATTGGGCGATACCGTTTCGGTTGGATTGACTAACACAGACCACATGATCTCATTTAGATCGTACGGTGCAGATGCTTCTATACCGCTTTGCTAAATGAATCTATCATAGCGCTTGGATCAAGATCGGATGGCTCACAAAGATCTGCCAAATCTTGGCGCTGGCCTTGGCGAGCGGTGGATGCGCTCTGGCGGTGAGGTTGCCGGGGTTACAGGAGGCGAGAGGAGTAGGAGAGAAGCTCACCAGAATCGCCATGGTGAATAGATGCTCAAGGTAGCAGCCGTTCGTCGAGGGGCGCACAGAGTCGTCGTCAATCTCTCGCCGGAGATGCTCCTGGCCTCGGGCAAGCTCTGGCGTCGTCGGGGGCGAGGCTGGAGGTCGCGCTAAGACAAATGGAAGGCACCGTTAGGTTTGCAAGAGTGAGTCGAGCATGAGAGTGTCCATGAGGAGGAGAGGGGCAGTCAGATGCTACCTGGGGAACTCGCCGGTGTCGAGGCAGACGGCGGCGCTGCTCTGGTGAAGAAGTTGCCGAGGCTACAGAGCATGCGCGGCAAAACAAGCGGTACTGGGAGTTGCAGGGGGTGATGGGGAATGTGCTCGTGGGAACTAGGAGGCAAGGGTCGACGAGGAGCGGCCGGAATCGTCGTCGGAATGTGTCAGAGAAAGAGGCGTTGCTGCGAGAATTCCGAGAAGCCTATGGGCAGTGTGTGCGGGGCGTCTAGGGGGGAGATAGAGGGGAGCGAGGCGATTAAGAGGGCATGATTACTGGGCGGTTTAACTGCGGCATTCAAACGAATTTCACTCTGCGGGATCAAGGCAGAAACGGCGAGGAGGGAAAGAAGAACCAGTCAGCGTGGGGAGCGATGGGCTGACGGTGGGGGGGCTAGGTCGGCGAGAGAGAGAGAGAGAAAGAGTGGGGTCCGCAGCTCAGCGACTGCGTGGGTTTAACGTTTGGTACGAATCATTTTTCTGCGGGGGGAGGGGAAATGGGCCTGTTGGGCTTGATGGGCTAGGTGGGTTGGGCTGGTTTGTTTTCCCTTTTTTTATTCCAAAACCTTTTTCTTTTTCTATTTAGATTTTCTGTTTTGATTTTATTCAAATGATTTCAAACCCTTTTTCATTTCAAAACTTTTCAGCAAGTTTCTGTACAGTTTAAACATGTATTTTTAAGACCATTTTTAGAATAATTTATTTATTCTTTTTATGGTTTTATTCTTTATTAAAACAGCACTTGCCTTTATTCAAATAAGATTAAATATATTTTCACACTCTTTATTTGAATTCTAATTTTCACTAAACCTTTTCGGTAGGTTTTATTTATTTAATAGGGTGTTAAATAATTCACTTTGAATTATTTGAAATATTTTTAATATGATTTATTAATTATTTAAATTGGGCATTTGTCCTTATTCTAATGAAATCAAATATGGTTTTAATTCCATAAATTTTATTTAGATGATTCCATTTAAGTTAATTGAATAACTTTTATTCCCCTTGGGTAAATTCCAATTATTATTTTCCCATGATTTAATTAATCATTTCTATTAGGGATTTTGTCTTTATTTAAATAGAATGGAATTTGGTTAATGCAATATAATTTTATTTGAATATTCTTTATCCCTTTATTTTAATTGGAATATCTTTATTTCATTTGCTTATGGATTTGGCCAAGATTTAATTTGGCTTTTAAATACTCCTTATTTATTATTTCTTTCTTTATCTTATAAAATCCATATCTTTTTATTTATTATTCCAAACTTGGTGATTTCAAATTTGTAAAATCTTATTTAATATTTGTTTATATTTTTAAATCCCATTAGGATTAATTTGATCACAATTTGGTATGGATTTTAGATAGGAGCTTTATTAGCTTTAGAAATTATTTCCTTTCAACTTATTAAATTCATAAGTTTTTATCCATGGTTCCAAATTGAATAGAATTAATTTCTATGGTTTTATAATATTTTTATTTGTTATTCTTGATCATTTATAAATGTTTGTTGAAAAAAATTTATATGGATCAAATCCATAGTCTTAGAGTAATCTCGGAAATGATTTTCTTCCATTAGGATTTTAGAGTTTTGGGTTTATTTTCCAAGTGTTTAAATTTCAAGATGCATTTATGAAGAATCCATTATACTTGATTGAAATTTAGTTGGATTCAAATTTTATTCAAAGTTTGTTCAAGATGGGTTTTGATGTTTCCATTTAGAAATAAAAAGTTTCTTTTCACCCTAAATTTCAACAATTATTTATTTTGTTTATTTATTACAAAATTTGGAAAATTTTGGGATGTGACAAATTTCAAGAAGAAAGGCAAGCCTAAGAAAAAGGGTAACTTAAAGAAGGCCGGCAAGAAAGCTGTCGCGCCTACAAAGAAGAAGACCAAGGCTGGTCCTAAGCCTAATACATGGTGCTTTTTCTGCAAGGGAGAAGGTCACTGGAAGCAAAATTGCCCAAAGTACTTGGCGGATTTGAAGAACGATAACATCAAGAAGAAAGGTATATTCTATATACATGTTATTGATGTGTATCTTTCTAGTAATCGTAGTAGTTCCTGGGTATTTGATACTGGTTCGGTTGCTCATATTTGTAACTCGAAACAGGTGTTGCAGAATAGACGGAGACTAGCGAAAGACGAGGTGATGATGCGCTGATACGTCGTAAACGTATCTATAATTTTTTATGCTCCATGCTTGTTTTATATCATTGGTCTTATGTTTTGTCTACACTTTGAGGTATTTTTATACACTTTCTAGAACTAACCTATTGACAAGATGCCACAATGCCATTTGCCTGTTTTCTGATGTTTTTGGTTTCAGAAAAGCTAAAAAATGAATATTCTCGAATATGAGGGGACAAAAGCCAAAGTTACTATTTTCCGTGAATGATACGGAAAATCGAAGAAAATACGGAGTAGGGCACTAGGGTGGCCACACCCTAGGGTGGCGCGGGCCCACCCTGGGTGCACCACTAGGGGGTGTGGGCCCCCTGGGCCTCCATCGACCTTGCCTCTTCGCCTATAAGAATCCCCCGACTCAGAAACCCTAAATCATCTGCGAGAAAGCCACGAAAAGTTCCGTCGCACCGCCGCCACCAATGGGGAGTTTCGGGGGACAGAAGTATCTGTTCCGGCACCCTGCCAGGACGGGGAAGTGCCCCCGGAGCTATCTCCATCGATCTCCACCACCATCTTCATCACCGTTGCTGATTCCCATGATGAGGAGGGAGTAGTTCTTCCTCGAGGATAAGGTCTCTACCGGTAGCTATGTGTTCATCTCTCTATCTATGCGTGATCATGTTGTGATCATGAGCTTTGTAATCAAGTAGATCTACTCTGTTACTCAAGTGCTTTAATAGATCTCCGGTTCTCCCCACGTGTATGAAAGTGACAGCGTGCATACCGTGGTGGCACTTAGGCTAGAGTTTTCATAAATACTCAAGTGCTTCAATAGATCGCTGCTCTCCCCATGTGTGTGAAAGTGACAGCGTGCACGCCGTGGTGGCACTTAGGCTAGAGTTCATAAATATTTATCATGAGTATATTTTGAGTTGGTTGTATTTATGAAATTGTGGTGTTTGTTGGAACCATCTAGCGCTCAAGGTGACAGTGTGGGGTTATCTAGATGGGGAAGGCGGACTTTGAGGTGTGCTATTATAGCCCTACCATGGATTAGAGTGTCCAACCGGAGAGTAGTTCAGGGTAGTATCATGAATATAATATATTTATTGAGAGTGTTCACTAGTGAAAGCATGATCCCTAGGTCTTGTATCTAAGCATTGAAACACCATTTACAACTAGATATGTTGCATGTTTGCTTGCTTCCATCTTTATTTCAGTTTGCCTTTAGTCTCTCCCATGTCAACAACAAGTCAGAAGCTCTTTTCTGGCACCATTACCACTTGTATTTCACTATCTCTTCGCCGAACTAGTGCACCTATACACCTGACAAGTGTATTGGGTGTGTTGGGGACACGAGAGACTTCTTGTATCTTGATTGCAGGGTTGCTTGAGAGGGATAACTTTGACCACTTCCTCCCTGAGTTCGATAAACCTTGGATAATCCACTTAAGGGAAACTTGCTACTGTTCTACAACATCTACACTTGGAGGCCCAACAATTGTCTACAAGAATAGAAGTGCGTAGACATCAAGCTATTTTCTGGCGCCGTTGCTGGGGAGGTAAGGTAAAAGGTACTCACATCCTCCTGGTGTGTGAGTGCTCGAAGTTATTTCCTTTAGATTCTGCAATTTTGTCTTTTTGTTTCTTGTTTTCACTAGTTAGGCTTAATGGAAAAAAATAGAGAGCTTTATAGTATTTATCTTGAGTAAGGACATGAAGTGTTTGAAGAGAAAATTAAAAAACCTATAGAACTTTATTTGCACGCTAATAAAAATGTTATTAGTATGAATTCTTTGAACACCATTATTGCTAATGCTATGGAAACGTCTAAGCTTGGGGAAGCTAGTTTTTATGAAAATGATCTTTTTAGTTCCCCGGCTTTGGAAGATAGCTATTCTATTGCTTATGATGATACCAAACCTCCAATTTATGATGATTACAATGATGCGTATGATATTTTCAGTCCACCTACTATTGAGGATAAAATTAATTGTGATTATAATATGCCTCCTATATTTGATGATTATGGTGATGAGAATAATAATGATAGCTATTTTGTTGAATTTGCTCCCACTACAATTAATAAGAATGATTATGCGTATGTGGAGAGTAATAATCATTTTATGTATGTGTCTCATGATAAGAATGTTTTATGTGATATTTATATTGTTAATTTTATTCATGATGCTACTAAAAGTTATTATGAGAGAGGGAAACATGGTCTTATGTATCTCAACACTATTAAGTTTCCCCTCTTTATGTTGAAAATTTTGAAGTTGCACTTGTTTTGATTTCCTATGCTTGTTGCTTTGTGATTTCATGACTTGTTTCTTTACAAGATTCCTATGCATAGGAAGTGGGTTAGACTTAAATGTGTTTTGAATTTTCTTCTTGATGCTCTCTTTTACTTCAATTCATATTTCTTATGTGAGCATCTTCTCAAACTATCAAGCCTAACTTAAAGGCATTAAAAAGTACTTCTTAGGAGATAACCCAATAGTTTTATTGAGTCTTGGAAGTTATTACATCTGTAATGTCTTCTCCTTATCCTTTTTGTTTGATTTTTGTGCCAAGAATAACCTCTGATGAAAGGGAAGTGAGATTTGGGGAGTTGTTGTCCCGAAACAGATTTTTGTGCTCCACCGTAAAAATTCGTGTAGAATCTCTGTAAGTCGGACTTTGCAGATATTTTCTGAATAAATCCCCCAGTATGTTAGCTAACTTTCATTAGTTCAACACTTTTTGATTTGAGCAACAGAAGGTCTTCGAAAAAATCGATTTCTTCCTTCTGGTCTGTTTTGACAAATTTCTAGCATTATTTGCATTTGCTTCTTATTGATTCCTTTTTGGGTTCTTTTTGGGAAATCGAGCTTTTTGAGGGAATTGCTACAGTAGCTTGTGTCTTTAGTGAAAGTTTTGCTGTTTTCAAACTAAACCCAAAGGTCTATTATCTTTTGAATACACTAATGTTGCTAATGAAGATTGTGTGAAGTTTTGTATGAAGGAAAATTTTCAGGTGTAGGGAAAGAATGATGTAATGAGATGAAGAATGGAAATAATCTCAAGATTGGGGATGCCACCCCAAGAAATATTCAAGAGGTACAAGCGTCAAAGCTTGGGGATGCCCAAGGCATCCCCTTCTTCATCAATAAAAATCTCAGGTCTTTCTAGACACTTCGTTTTTATTGTTTCATGCACTGTTGTGTTGTTCTTGGAGCGTCTTAGTTTTCATTTTTGGTTTTAGTTTGCTTGAATAAGTTGGCCGGGTCATAGCACACTTCTTTTGGAGAGACACACACTCTATTTTAATTTCTTATAACACTCTAGTTTTCACTCTTATTGTTCTATGAGTGTTATCTTTTGCTAGCATTGTGTTTAGCCTTAGTTTTCTTGTGCTTATTGCTTAGAAATTTCTAGTTCTTCTTTGTGTATTTGTGAGACATGCTCACTGATATTTGTTGATTATTATCTTTGTGAGTTGTTTCAAATAAGTCGATTGGTGTTGGAGAGGAGTAGAAAATTCTTGCTTGAATAGTACAAGAGGAGCCTGCTTTGACTGTGACTTAGACTTTATCATGTCATGCTAGATGTTGTTTTGACCTTATGCTTAGTGATTATTGTTGTAGCATGACTTGTTACAAACAATTAGGATTGCTTAATGTGCCTTGAAGGAATCATGCGTTGTTTTAGCATACAAAAGCATAGTATTATGGTATTCTCCTTTCATGCTTTATTTGGGTTGACTTGGCACATGCTCACACCATGTTATGACTATGAACCAGTCACCATAGCCTCTATGATTATTTAGTCCTTGACTTGTAGTACCACTTTATGCTTTGATTAGTAATGTTTTGTCGCTCTGCATGAATATGGCCATTATTGCTCTCTTAGTTGGTCGCTCCTAGTCTTTTGCTAGCCTCCACTTGTATGAGTAAGCTCTACTCATGCATCCAACTCCCAATAAACCAAGTTATTCCAAAGTGTCCACTATAAATTCCTATGCATGGTGTGTTACACCATTCTAAGTATATTCTTGTTTTCATCTATCTTCCAATTAAAAAGTCTCTTTGTTATAGGAAAACTTAGTGATTAAAGCTCTCACGAACTTGATGGCACACTTTATTTTTCTTGCCCCTAATAAACTTGAACCATTGTGTAATCTATGTTGTATATGCTTGCACTTATACGTTGGAATTAGCAGAACCATGCTGTCATGGGGAACGTTTTCAACATTGCACTTGTACATTGTACATAGTTGATATCATGCTCTTATGTTTATGGATTTCATCGGTGTGAAATGAAAGGGGAGATTGTAAGTCCATGGAGTTATGTATGTGTGTTAGAGAAACGCCTGGGCCGCTAGCCTAAGCCATGCCTAATCATGGTGGAAACTTGCAGCATCACCATAGTGAGAAATCTATGAACCATTCTTCTTATAAAAAAGAGATTGAGAAAAAATAAAAAAAAGATGAGAAAAGAGAAAAGAGAGAAAAAAAGCACCATTTTCCCATGGTAAATAATAAGATTGTTGAGATGCTCATTGTCTGCTTGCCTTGTCATTTTGATATGGGATAGCTCATGTATCACTGGGCAAGGGGTACCCTGTTGGCGGTTCTCTATGATCAACATGTACTTACTATGACAAGAACTTACCGGTAACTAAAGTTGAGTAGCATGAGGAGCGGCCCTCGTACTCAAGGGACATGAGATTGCCAACTTATACTTTGTCAAGCATATACTCCATCTTTGTTCACTTTAACCTTAATCACTTCAAGATGCTTATGATACGGGCAATGAGAGCTGAAAGCTAACAAGTATCATAATTTTTGGAAGCTCTTTATGAAACTTGAAATCCCTGCTTCCCTGTGAAGGGACTTTCTTCCACCATTATATTGAGTCTCCACCTTCTATCCTTAGGCACCAATTAAGAGAGCATATTTGCCATTCTTAGTTCTATGTGCATTGTCCCAAAACTTATTGATTGATTCATAATGTTGGTATTGCTTGTTCTTGAACTATTTGTATCTAGTCACCCTTATGAACTTTGAAGGTGTCCTATGCATTTATGTTTTGCTACTCCATGAGGGACAAGCTGAATGCCACTATGCTATGTTTTCTATATGTGAAACAAACAAACGTCTTTCAATGCATTGTTATTCATGAATCTTTGTCTATATCCTCTCATGTTACAACATAGTTGCTTTGTCTTATTGTTAGAACTACATCTGTCATGCTCATGTTTAGGGTACTTTGATCCCAGCTTTCAATGCTTGCAAATGGTTTGATCATGATTGTGATGGTGCATGTCACCTCAAAAATTATTCTTTTTATCACTTACCTACTCAAGGACGAGCAGGAGTTAAGCTTGGGGATGCTTGATACGTCGTAAACGTATCTATAATTTTTGATGATCCATGCTTGTTTTACATCATTTATCTTATGTTTTGTTTACACTTTGATGTATTTTTATACACTTTCTAGAACTAACCTATTGACAAGATGCCACAGTGCCAGTTGCCTGTTTTCTGCTGTTTTTGGTTTCGGAAAAGCTAAAAAATGAATATTCTCGAAATTGGACGGGACAAAATCCAAAGTTACTATTTTTCCCTGAACGATACAGAAAATCGAAGCAAAGACGGAGTAGGGCAAATACGTTGTGTACCCAGTGTTGTCATGGGACACTTCGTTGGAAACCCCAAGAGCAACGTGTGAAGAGCACAACAGCAAGTTTCTCTCAGTAGAGACCGAGGTTATCGAACCAGAAGGAGGAAGGAAATGTCACACAGGTGTTGCAAGCAACACGGAGACCTGCACAACACAAACTCAAGACTTTTCCCCAACGAATCAGTGAGGTTGTCGAGCTCACCGGTTTGCTGTAACAAAGGATTAAACGTATGGTGTGGAAGGTAATGGTTTGCAGCAAGTAAACAAGTAACAGTGGAGGATGTATCAATGGTAAAGATTGGACCGGGGTCCATAGTTCACTAGAGGTGCTCTCCTAAGATAAACAACATGGCATGAAGGGTAAACAAATTACAGCAGGGCAACTTACAGGAACTGAGCAAGGCATAACAATGCAATTACTAGTCAGAAAGATCCTATGAGATTCGATTGGGCAATACAACAATATACATAGACCGCCATCCAACTGCATCTATGACTAGAAGTCCACCTTGGGGTTATCATCCAAACCCCCTCCATTATTAAGTTGCAAGCAACAGACAACTACTTTAAGCACCAGTCCACCTAGTCGACTTCTTGTATTTTTTGTGAGTTGTGTCAATAAGACCAAAGGGATGGATATTAAATGATAGGAAGTGCTAGGAAGTGAAATAGAATGAAATAGAGCCACTCGAATCAATAGACCACCGATTATGTGATCGCAGCATCAAAAAGAAAGTCTGAATTTTGGTAAACAGTCCACATGTTCCATGAACAAGAGACCATTGTTTTCTCCCTAGTAGCAACATCACATCTACAACCGAAGAGATTTCTGTCACTTCCCTTGGAAACTAGAGGCATGAACCCACTATCGAGGATAAATACCCCATCTTGGAGTCACTAGCAACTACTTGGCCAAGATAGCTACTAACAACGGAGAGCATGCAAGATCACAAACAACACAGACATGATAGAATCATAAAGACAAAACCATTAATCAATGTGACATAGTAATCTCAATATCCATCGGATCCCCGCAAACACAACATGCATGATTACATATAGATTAGATCTTGATCTTGAACGGAGCTCACAAGATCTATACATGAAAGCACAAGGAGGAGATACAACCATCTAGCTACTACATGGACCCATAGTCGAAGGTGGAACTACTCACGCTTCATACTGGAGAAGAAGGCCTCCGGGATGATCTCCCCTCCAGCAGGGTGCCGGGAAGAACTTCAGATCCCCCACGATCTAGGGACGACGGTGGCGGCGGCTAAAGAAGGTTTTGTGGAGTTTTGATCGAGTGCGTATGGTTTCTGCATCGGGGGCTTCTTATAGGTGAAGAGGCGAGGCTGGGAGGCAGCCAGGGGCCCCACACCCTACCCAGGCGCGGGGTGGGCCCACCCGCGCCTAGGGGGTTTGGCCGCCCTGGTTCGCTTCTTCGTCTCTCCTCTGGACTTCGTGTCCCCCACGGTAAAATATTGACTTTGGCTTTTGTCCCGTCCAATTCTGAGAATATTGATTTTCTGCCTTTCTGGAACCAAAAACAGAAGAAAACAGGCAACTGGCACTATGGCAACTTGTTAATAGGTTAGTTCCAGAAAAGATATAAAAACACCTCAAAGTGTAGACAAAGCAAAGCAAAGTAGATACTAAACAAGCATGGAGCATCAAAAATTATAGATACGTTTCTGACATATCAAGCATCCCCAAGCTTAACTCCTGCTCGTCCTCGAGTAGGTAAGTGATAAAATAATTTTTGAGGTGACATGCACCATCAAAACCAAGATCAAACCATTTGCAAGCATTGAAAGCTAGGATCAAAGAACTCTAAACATGTGCATGGAAGATGGAGTTCTAACAATAGGACAAAGTAACTACGCATGCAACATGAAAGGCTACAAACAAAGATCATGAATAACATTCATTGAAAAACGTTTGTTTGTTTCACATACAGAAAACATGGCATAGTGGCAATCAGCTTGTCCCTCATAGAGTAGCAAATAGATGCATAGGACACCTTCAAAGTTCACAAGGGTGACTAGAAACAAGTAGCACAAGAACAAGTAATATCACAATATGCATCAATCAATAAGTTTTGGGACACTGCACACAGGATGGCAACTATGCTCTCTTAATGGTGCCTAAAGGTAGAAGGTGGAAACTCAATATAATAGTGGAAGAAAGGCCCTTCACAAAGGGAAGCAGGGATTTCAAGTTTCAAAAAGAGCTTCCAAAAATTATGGTACTTGTTAGCTTTCAGCCCTCATTGCCCCTATCATAAGCATCTTGAAGTGATTAAGGTTAAAGTGAACAAACTATGGAGTATATGCTTGACAAAGTATAAGTTGGCAATCTCATGTCCCTTGAATACGAGGCCGCACCGCATGCCACTCAATTTTAGTCACCTGTAAGTTCTTGTCATAGTAAGTACATGCGTATCATAGAGAACCGCCAACGGGGTACCCCTTGCACATGGTACAGGAGCTATCCTATAACCAAAAATGACAAGGCAAGCAAACAATGAGCATCTCAGCGATCTTTTTATTTACTATGTGCATAGCTTTTTATTGAGGATGCTTCATAGATAGCTCATTATGGTGATGCTGCAAGTTTCCACCATGATTAGGCATGGCTTAGGCTAGAGGCCCAGGCGTTTCTCTAACACAAAATACAAACTCCATGGACTTACAAGTTCCCTCTTTATTTCACACCGGTGACATCCATAGACAAAAGAGCATGATATCAACTGAGTACAAAGTACAAGTGCAATGTTGAAAACGTTCCCGTGACAAAGACGGTTCTGCTAATTCCAACGTATAAGTGCAAGCATATACAACATAGACGACACAATGGTTCAAGTTTATTAGGGGCAAAGAATATAAAGTGCGCCATCAAGTTTGTGAGGGCTTTAATCACTAAGTTTTCACATAAAAAATACTTTTTAATTGGAAGATAGCTGAAAACAAGAATATACTTGGAATTGTGTAACACACCATGCATAGGAATTTATAGTGGACACTTTGGAATAACTTGGTTTCTTTGGAGTTGGAAGCATGAGTAGAACTTACTCATAGAAGTGGAGGCTAGCAAAAGACTGGGAGCAACCAACTAAGAGAGCAATAATGGCCATAATAATGTAGAGCAACAAAGCATTACTAATCAAAGCATAGAGTGGTACTACAAGTCAAGGACTAAATGATCATAGAGGCTATGGTGACTTATCATAGTCATAACATGGTGTGAGCATGTGCCAAGTCCAAATAAAGCATCAAAGGAGAATACCACAATACTATGCTTTTGTATGCTAAAACAACGCATAATTTCTTAAAGGCACACTAAGCAATCCCAATTGTTTGGAACAAGACATGCTACAGAAATAATCACTAAGCATAAGGTCAAAACAACACCTAGCATGTCATGCTAAAGTCTAAGTCATAGTCAATGCAAGCTCCTCTTGCACTTTCAAGCAAGAACTTACTACTCCTTTCCAACACCAAGCAACTTATTTGAAACAACACAGCGAGAATGGGGGTTCAAACTACTTTATTCAAGCAAACTAAAAAACTTAAGCAAACCAAACGGAAACTAAGACGCTCCAAGAAAAACACAACTATGCATGAAACAATAAAAACGAAGTGTCTAGACAGACCTGAGCTTTTTATTGACGAAGAAGGGGATGCCTTGGGCATCCCCAAGCTTTGACGCTTGTACCTCTTGGATATTTCTTGGGGTGACACCGGGGTGGCATCACCAAGCTTGATCTTTTGTCCATTCTTCATCTCATTACATCATTCTCTCTCTACACCTGAAATTTTTCCTTCATACAAAACTTCACACAATATTCATTAGCAACATTAGTGTAATCAAAAGATAATAGACCTTTAGGCAAAGCTTTGGAACAGCAAGACTTTTCACTAAAAACACAAGCTACTGTAGCAACTCCTTTAAAAAGCTCAATTCCCAAAAAGAGAACTCAAAAAGGAATCAATAAGAAGCAAATGCAAATAATGTCAGAAATTTGTCAAAACAGACCAGCAGGTAGAAAGCGATTTTTTCAAACATCTTCTGTTGCTCAAATCAAAAAGTGTTGAACTAACGAAAGTTAGCTACATACTGGGGGATTTATTCATAAATTTGCAGCTCAATCCGAGTTACAGAGACTCCTCACGAATTTTTTTGGTGGAGAACAGAAATCTGTTTCGGGACAGCAACTCCCCAAATCTTACTTCCCTCTCATTAGAGGTCATTCTTGGCGCAAAACGCAAACAAAAAGGATAAGGAGAGTTCATTACTAAGTAATAACTCCCAAGACTCAAGGAAACTCTTGGGTTATCTCCCAACAAGTACTTTTCTTTAACGCCTTTAAGTTAGGCACAAGAAGCAAGAAGAATCAAGTATTTTCAAATAAGGCATTAATCCTCTTGTTCTTTCCTTTCTTACCTTTCTTCTTATCATTAGGGAAGATATGATTGCTTACCGGAGGAGCAAAATTCATAATGCCTTTTCCCACATCTATTATTGCTCCTAGGTGTTTCAGTAGGGATCTTCCAAGTGTGATCTGTCATTTGCCTACACATTCAATAACAAGATAATTAGTAGACACCATTTTCCCTGAGATTTTTGTAAACACACCTTCAGCTATTCCAATGGTCAATGAAGTGGCATTATTAGTAAGAGATATTTCCCCTCCTCCTTCAGAAAGCCCCCAAAGACTAAAAAAATCATAAATATCTTTAGGCATGAAACAAAATTCAGACATTATATCAGAGCGAGCATCAAAAAGTGTAGTATTTATAGAGACTTTGATTGTGGGAAACCACTTTGAAGGCTCAGAATTTATGGGAACATAATCATGGTAAGCCCTAAGTGTATGATAGCAACTATTCATAGCATAAATACTGGTCTCAAGAGTGTTCAACCTAGCAAAAATATTTGTGAAGGAGGAATCAGACTTGCTAGGTGTACCATCAATTATAATCAATTTCTTTATGGCATCAAAAGCTTCATCCTCAGTACATAGCAAAATATATTTCTCAGCCACAGCATCCAAAGCATATCTATAACAAAGAGAAATACCGCGGTAGAAGCTATCAATAACCAAACTAAGACTCATCTTAGGCTCAGTTTCCCTTTGTAAAGCGGAGATTCTAGACCAAGCTTCTTTAAAACTCTCTTCACTTTTTTGCTTAAAAGTGGAGATCTCTTCCATAGGTGAAATAAAGAATGGTCCAAAACCAGACATGGTAGCAACTAGGGTAGGAACTAATTTTTTGTGTTTTTCAATAAAGAAAGCAAACCAAACTAAACGATTTTTTTTGGAGTTTTTGAAAAGAGGCAAACAAAACCAAGCAAAAGAAACTAAGCAAACTAAAAACAAAGTAAAGAGAAAGGAAGTGGAGGACTCCCCTTGTGAAGACGTCCTTAGCCTCCCCGGCAACAGCGCCAGAAAGCTTGATGGCGTGTACCCAGTGTTGTCGTGGGACGCTTTGTTGGAAACCCAAGAGCAAGGTGTGAAGAGCACAGCAGCAAGTTTCCCTCAGTAGAGACCGAGGTTATCAAACCAGAAGGAGGAAGGAAACGTCACATAGGTGTTCCAAGCAACGGGAGACCTGCACAACACAAACTCAAGACTTTGCCCAACGAATCAGTGAGGTTGTCAAGCTCACCGGTTTGCTGTAACAAAGGATTAAACGTATGGTGTGGAAGGTAATGGTTTGCAGCAAGTAAACAAGTAACATTGGAGGATGTATCAATGGTAAATATTGCACCGGGGTCCATTGTTCACTAAAGGTGCTATCCTTATATAAAAAACATGGCATGAAGGGTAAACAAATTACAGCAGGGCAATTGACAGGAACTGAGCAAGGCATAACAATGCAATACCAGACAAAAAAGATCCTATGAGATTTGATTGGGCAATACAACAATATACATAGACCGCCATCCAACAGCATCTATGACTAGAAGTCCACCTTCAGGTTATCATCCGAACCCCCTCAAGTATTAAGTTGCAAGCAACAGACAACTGCTTTATGCAAAGTGTGTAAGTTAAACAATCCACTTGTTCCATGAACAAGAGACTGTTGTTTTTCCCTAGTAGCAACAACGCATCTACAACCGAAGAGATTTCTGTCACTTCCCTTGGAAACTAGAGGCATGAACCCACTATTGAGCATAAATACCCCCTCTTGGAGTCACTAGCAACTACTCGGACAAGATAGCTACTAACAACGGAGAGCATGCAAGATCACAAACAACACAGACATGATAGAATCATAAAGACAAAATCATTAATCAATATGACATAGTAATCTCAATATCCGTCGGATTCCCGCAAACACAACATGCATGATTACAAATAGATTAGATCTTGATCATGAACGAAGCTCACAAGATCTATACATGAAAGCACAAGGAGGAGATACAACCATCTAGCTACTACATGGACCCATAGTCCAAGGTGGAACTACTCACGCTTCATACCAGAGAAAAAGGCCTCCGGGATGATCTCCCCTCCAGCAGGGTGCTGGGAAGAACTTTAGATCCCTCAGGATCTAGGGACGATGGTGGCGGCGGCTACAGAAGGTTTCGTGGAGTTTTGATCGGGTTCCTAGGGTTTCTGCATCGGGGGCTTCTTATAGGTGAAGAGGCGAGGCTGGGAGGCAGCCAGGTGCCCCACACCCTATCCAGGCGCGGGGTGGGCCCACCCACGCCTAGGGGGGTATGGCCGCTCTGGTTCGCTTCTCCGTCTCTCCCTGGACTTCGTGCCCCCATGGTAAAATATTGACTTTACCTTTTGTCCCGTCTAATTCCGAGAATATTGTTTTTCTGCCTTTCTGGAACCAAAAACAGAATAAAACAGGCAACTGGAACTGTGGCAACTTGTTAATAGGTTAGTTCCAGAAAATATATAAAAACACCTCAAAGTGTAGACAAAGCAAAGCAAAGTAGATACTAAACAAGCATGGAGCATCAAAAATTATAGATACGTTTCCGATGTATCAGGCACCAGGGTGGCCACACCCTAGGGTGGCACGAGCCCACCCTAGGAGCGCCACCAGGGGTGTTGGCCCCCTGGGCCTCCATCGCCTATAAGAAGCCCCTGACTCAGAAATCCTAAATCATCTGCGAGAAAGCCACGAAAAGTTTCGCAGTGCCACCGCCACCAAAGGGGAAATTCGGGGGACAGAAATCTCTGTTCCGGCACCCTGCCGGGACGGGGAAGTGCCCCCGGATCCATATCCATCGATCTCCACCACCATCGTCATCATCGTTGCTGATTCCCATGATGAGTAGGGTGTAGTTCTTCCTCAAGGCTAAGGGATCTACTGGTAGCTATGTGCTCATCTCTCTCTCTATGCATGATCATGTTGTGATCATGAGCTTTGTAATCAAGTAGATATACTCTGTTACTCAAGTGCTTTAATATATCTCGGGCTCTCCCCACTTGTATGAAAGTGACAGCGTGCATACCATGGTGGCACTTAGGCTAGAGTTTTCATAAATACTCAAGTGCTTCAATAGATCTCTGCTCTCCCCACGTGTGTGAAAGTGACAGCGTGCACGCCGTGGTGGCACTTAGGCTAGATTTCATAAATATTTATCATGAGTATATTTTGATTTGGTTGTATTTATGAAATTGTGGTGTTTGTTGGAACCATCTAGCGCTCAAGGTGATAGTGTGGGGTTATCTATATGGGGAAGGCGGACTTTGAGGTGTGTTGTTATAGCCCTACCATGGATTAGAGTGTCCAACCGGAGAGTAGTTCAGGGTAGTATCATGAAGATAATATATTTATTGAGAGTGTTCACTAGTGAAAGTATGATCCCTAGGCCTTGTTTATAAACATTGAAATACCGTTTACAACTAGATCAGTTGCATGTTTGCTTGCTTCCATCTTTATTTCAGTTTGCCTTTAGTCTCTCCCACGTCAACAAGTTAGAAGCTCTTTTCTGGCACCATTACCACTTGTATTTCACTATCTCTGCGCCAAACTAGTGCACCTATACACCCGACAAGTGTATTGGGTGTGTTGGGGACACAAGAGACTTCTTGTATCTTGATTGCAGGGTTGCTTGAGAGGGATACCTTTGACCACTTCCTCCCTGAGTTCGATAAACCTTGGGTAATCCACTTAAGGGAAACTTGTTGTTGTTCAACAAACCTATGCAGTTGGAGGCCCAACAACTTCGTACAAGAATAGAAGTGTGTAGACATCATGCGTGTTGGAAACGGATCAAAGGTTGATGTGGTCGCGGTCAGCACGCTCCCTCTTAATCTACCATCGGGATTAGTTTTATACTTAAATAATTGTTATTTGGTGCATGCGTTGAGCATGAACATTATATCCAGATCATGTTTATTGCAAGAAGGTTACTTGTTTAAGTCTGAGAAAAATGGTTGTTCAATTTATATGAGTAATATATTTTATGGTCATGCACCTTTGATAGATGGTCTATTTTTATTGAACTAAGGTTATAGTGATACACATGTTCATAATATAGAAGCTAAACGTTTGAAATTGAATGATGATTCTACATACATGTGGCACTGTCGTCTTGGTCACATCGGAGTAAAGCGTATGAAGAAACTCCATTCTGATGGACTTCTTGAATCACTTGATTTCGAATCACTTGAAAGATGCGAAGCATGTCTGATGGGAAGAATGACTATGACTCCATTTTCTGGTATGACGGTGCGAGCTATGGACTTATTGGAAATCATACATACCGATGTGTGTGGCCCGATGAGTGTGGCATCACGCGGTGGTTATCGTTATGTTCTTACTTTTACGGATGACTTGAGTAGATATGGGTATATCTATTTCATGAAACATAAGTCCGAAACTTTTGACAAGTGTAAGGAATTTCAAAGTGAAGTAGAGAATCAACGTAACAAGAAGATTAAATTTTTCTATGATCTGATCCTGGAGGTGAATATCTAAGTTACGAGTTTGGCAAGCATTTGAAGAAATGTAGAGTACTTTCACAGTTGACACCGCCGGGAACACCACAACGTAATGGTGTGTTCAAACGTCATAATCGAACTCTCTTAGATATGGTTCGTTATATGATGTCACTTACAGATTTACCGTTATCGTTTTGGGGTTATGCATAGAAATAGCCGCATTCACTTTAAATAGGGCACCATCTAAATCCGTTGAAACGACACCGTATGAATTATGGTTTGGGAAGAAACCTAAATTGTTGTTCCTTAAACTTTGGGGTTGCAAAGCTTATGTAAAGAAGTTATAGGCCGAAAAGCTTGAACCGAAAGCGGAAAAATGTGTATTCATAGGATACCTGAAGGAAACTATTGGGTATACCTTCTATCACAGATCCGAAGGCAAACTCTTCGTTGCAAAGAATGGATCCTGTCTAGAGAAGGAGTTTCTATCAAAATATGTGACTGGAAGGAAAGTAGAACTCGACGAGGTTGTCGAACCTTCTCTCAGATTTGAGAGTAGCGCAACACCGGAAGAAGTTCTTGTGGCGCCTACACCAATAAGAGAGGAAGCTAATGATGTTGATCATGAAACTTCGATCGAAGTTACTATGGAACCTCGCAGGTCGACAAGAAATCGTACCACTCCCGATTGGTACGATCCCATTATGAGTGTCATGTTGGTAGACAACACGACGACCCTGCGACATATGAGAAAGCGATGATGAGCCCAGATTCCAATAAATGGCAAGAAGCCAAGAAACCCTAGATTGGATCCATGTACGAAAACCAAGTATGGACTTTGGTGGACTTACCGGATGGCCGGAAGGCTGTCGAGAACAAATGGATTTTCAAGAAGAAAACAGATGTTGATGGTAATGTAACCGTCTATAAAGCTCGACTTGTCGCGAAAGGGTTCCGACAAATTCAAGGAGTTGACTACGATGAGAATTTTTCACCGGTAGCGAAGCTAAAGTCTGTAAGGATTTTGTTAGCAATTGATGCCTATTATGATTATGAGATATGGCAGATGGATGTCAAAATGGCATTTCTCAATGGAGACATTGATGAAGAGTTGTATATGGTACAAACCAAAGGTTTTGTCGATCCTAAGAGCCCGTTCAATAACACTCCAGCTTCCAAATCCGCTGCCGGAGCGCGTAGAGCAGCACCAAACGCGTCAATTCCATGGATCTTGAACCGTGGAGCTGAGCGGTACGCAGTGCAAAATTCCGGAGCAACTCGTCCCTCGCTCCTCGTTTCATCAAAAGCCGGATCTCGTAGAAATTACAGAAATCTGCCCCCGCTAAGTGGCTACCGAACCGGTACACCTTTTATTTCTCTCCTCTCTCTTCATCATTAAGACTCCAACTGGTTAAAACAGATAACTTCAACCAGCGCTGCAGGATGGTACGCTCGTGCCGCCAGCTGATTGGCACGCAGCGCCCAAAAATGAAGGCTACCTGCCGCCGACCTTTGCTCCCTTTCGCCCGTTACATGCCCCTTGCGTTCAGATTCCTCATCGGTCGGCCCGGATTAAGCATGAACTACCTGCCGCTTCTAGAACCTCACCGCCACCAGGAGCATCCCGCGGCCATGTCCTGACCACCACGGTGGGCAGTTGCTCGAGTCCAGTACCAACATTTTTAGCACTAATGGGCTCAAAGCTCGTCAGTATAAAACTCCCATCATGCTGAATCGTCTAAGTCTGTCTGAACAGGCTCTCATCTACCTGTATTGGGTTGGAAGGCCATGCTTTCGTGGAGCAGAGCTAAGTTGAACGCTGACTGCTCGCTCGCCTCGATCGTCAGAGCGCAGAGTGGCTTTAGGCGGAGCGGGGCGAGGGATATCTGTGGAGTAGTGGGTTGCCGAACGAGCCCTAAGGATGCTAACAAGGTGTGCAAGCTTCAACGATCCATTTATGGATTCAAGCAAGCATCCCGGAGTTGGAATCAACGCTTTGATAAGGTGATCAAAAGTTTTGGTTTTATACAGACTTATGGAGAAGCTTGTATTTACAAGAAAGTGAGTGGGAGCTCTGTAGAATTCCTAGTACTATATATGGATGACATATTGTTGATTCGGAATGATATAGAACTTCTTAAAAGTGTAAAGGATTATTTGAATAATAGTTTTTCAATGAAAGATCTTGGCGAAGCTGCTTACATATTAGGCATCAAGATTTATAGAGATAAATCAAGACGCTTAATATCACTTTCACAAAGTACATATTTGGACAAAGTTATAAAGAGGTTTGGAATGGAAGATAGCAAGAAAGGGTTCTTTCCCATGTTGCCCAATACGACCTTGAGTAAAACTCAAAGTCCTGCTATGGCAGAAGCTAGAGAGAGGATGAGTAAGACTGTAACATCCCAGCATTAGAGCTTAGAAATAAGCTGAACTCAGATGTGTGCATTGCATTCATGCATAGAAAATCCGAATAATTTTTGCGCTTTTGAACAAAACTTGTCAAAGTGATTGAAGCTTCTCACAACTTCATGGAATTGAAGTAGATCATCAAGTTGATTGCGATAAGTTTTAATATGACCTTTGCTAAAACCTTGCTTAAGGTAAACATGATTTGATCTAAGGGTAGATCAAAGGTAATAAAACTAAACCACCAACACATTACTTAATGTTTGATGTTAATCTGTAAGAGATCATACCCTAGTATTCATTACACAACTCATGAATACCAAGTTATGAATATAACTTAAGTAATAAGAATGTAAAAACTAAATCTTGGCCTATCTTAATCTTATCTACTTATACCATGAGTATCATGGTAATACCTAACCTTAACTCTTTAGTGAGATTGAGTAGGAAAGAAACCAAGTCAAGATCATTCACCATATACCTTTCTTTCCATATCAATCCTTATCATCTCTACTGAATCATACTCTAATATCTGTTGTTCATCAATGTTGAGTAATCAACTATTGATTCACCAATTCTTAACCTATCAATTCTTGATCCATAAACGCTTGTCCATATCATAGCATTCACTTAAGTTCTATAAAGAAATAAGTAAGAAGAGGTATGTTGTTATGCTAGCTCTAGATATCATCTATAGGATGGGAGTGTTGGAAGAGAATAAGATCAATATGATAATTGATGGAGTTAACTCACTCCTGAATGGATAGAATAGTTATATGAGATAAAGATATATGAGGTAACAAATAAGATTACAAGAATGAATTCTGGACATAGTTACCAAGGAGTAGTCCTATTGGATCAAGTAGGCATAGTCAATGAATAATAACTCTTAGTCCAATAGAGATACTTAGAAGATAATTATATACAACTGTACTGTTGTATTGATGAAGGCCTTGATTAACCAACTGGAAACCTAAGCCTTAAATGATCAAAGGATTATAATGATCATTCTTAAGTCACTAAGAGTGAAAGATTATATCATGTATAAGTGACATTGGTGGATAGAACATGATTAAACCCTAGGATAGATATATCATCCTAGAATAGTCATGACAAGTCACATTAATATAATCTGAGGTTGGAGTATGAGCTACTAGAGTTAAGTGGAGATAAGATAGTATGATTAAGATGATGTTAGAGCAACATTGGATTATAGAAGTAGTATTTTCCTCTTGGGAAATACTAAACACTTGAGGTGAAGTAAAATTAGATATATATATCTATTGGAGTAATATTAGTGATCGGTGATAAAGGAAGTGTATAAGTGGAGTTAGAAGTAACTACTTGTTGGATTAAAGGTTACCATTTTAGTTTGATTTAATCAAGTGGAGATATGAGATAATTATGAAAAGATTCAATGACAAGCTTCTGAGATTTATAAGTGAGATTACAGAATAATTATGAAGTAAGAGAATAATCAGTAAAGTGGAATTAGGTTCAAAAGAAGTACTCTAGATATGAGAGTTATCTCTATGAGAATATCATATAGAGATTTGATGTCAAGCTCATTGCATTTACAAATGGATTTAGGAGGAGAAATTATCAATAAGAATATTCTTGTGAAGTGAAGCTCATCATGTTAACATATGATGATGGGTATGAGGGAGTAGTATATCTAGGAAAGGAATTATTTAAGTAGAAGTCAAGAATTATAGAATATGGAAGATAGGAATTCTTGGTAAACACTCAACTTTATATCTCTAACCAAACATAATATCCATTTTATATGATTGATCTATCATCCTATTTCCAAAATGGCTTATAGGAATATTTTCCTATAGAAAATCACTTAAGCACATCTTTGTCCTTTCCAACAATCATAATCACATGTGCTTAGGAACCATCTTGAGCAATTCTATCTCATAAGTCATTCTAGAGTATAACCTTACTATTTTAAAAGGTAATATCATTCATGATCATAAACATGAGGGCAATATGTCTTCAACCATAATGTTCATTCACATATATAAAATAATACAAGTAGATTAAATCTCTTAAAAACTTATGGTAAACATTTACAATTCAAACCCTAACTCTTATGTTAGATATAATAAAATAAATACCTTGGTATTTCCTAGATTCATGGGAATAATATTAACCATATCAATTCCTTAGAACTTTATGTATCATAAAATAATGAAGGATCACCATTAGAAAATTCCCCTAAAGCTATAAGTTAATGAGGACTAAGTTTCATGAATAAATAGGAGTATATCCTATAATAAGTTCATGGTTTATTATGTAAATGAAATTAATAACTAAGGTTCCTACAAATTATCAAAAAAGATCACTATATGATTCTAAATATATTTCATTATTGCTGCTATTTAACAAATAAATTCTATATAGAAAATTTCAAACAAATGCATAATATACAAATCTGAAAACAAAACAGAATATAGAAAAAGGAAAACAGAAAGAAAAAATATCAGGCCCGTGCAGCAGTCCGGCCCAGAGTTCTTCTGTACCCAAACTACCGCTAGGTGCATCTTGTTGCATCCCAAATCGGCCCACACGCGGCCCAACCTGGCCTATACCTTTTCACCATCCTGTTCTTTTTTTCCTCCTCGCGACAGAGAGAGAATCAGCTCGGTGGCGCGTCTGGCGCCGTCCGTCGCTCGTCCGCCATGATTCGTGCCACCGCCGAGGATCCCGCGAGAATAAGAATGTCGACGTGCACGTCTCTGCCCCTGGTGCTCTCATCCCTATCTTCTCACTCTTCCCCGCGCCCTCTCTCTCGAGTTCCTCTCTGCCTAAACCCTAGACCCAGCCAGAGTCGTCCATCGCCGATGTTTCCAGCCATCCCGAGCCTCACCGTGATGCCAGGAAGCTTTGCCTCGTTTGACTCTGTCGTTTTCCCCAGTCAGCGCGAGCCGAAGAAGCCCTGAGCGCTACAATTGGCACCTCTGTCCCCAACTCCGGTCGCTGCCCTCGCTGTTGATTCCGGCTACCCCGAGCCTTCCCGAGCCCACCAACGGCATCCTGGTGAGCTCACGGTGCTCTGGCACCTCTCTGTTGCCTTCCTCTCTTCCTCTATAGTGCCTGTGTCACGCACCTCTGTCCGTCGCCGCAGATGCTCGTCGGAGCCGAAGCTCCGGTGACGCAAAACGGGCGGCGCAACCAGCAAAAGGCTCCCCAGCGTCCTGCGCATCCAACCCGCATACCCGCGCAGCACCGCGAGCCCTCCTCCGTCATCCCCGTACGCCACCTATGAGGTTCTGGCCAGGATGACATCACAGTGATGTCACCTTGACGTCAGGCGCGTGGTCAGTCTAGGTCAACACCGAGGTGGGTCCATCCTTGCCCGCATGGCAGCTGAGGTGGCCTCAGGCCCTTCTGTCAGCCATCGTGGGTAGGCTTTGCCCCGGTGTAAAACAACCCCACCCATGTGCTGATGTCACACTGACGCACTAATTCCTTTTAATATTTTTAGAAATTAATTAAACCTTATAAATTCAATAACTATGTTTTATAATTCAGAAAAATATGTGTAATATATGAAAATGTTTAGAAAAATAAAATAATAATTTAAATCTATTATCAAACATTATTATGTTAGTTATTTAAATAATAATTATTTAATAAAGATTTTATAAGTAATAAAACTTTGAAAATTCATATTTTAATAATGGTAAATGATCAAAATATAAATAATATATCAAAATTCTTAGAAAAATAAGAACTATAAATTAATACCATAATCATGTATTATTATTTCACTTAATTAAATATATATTATTTATTAAGTATTTATATAGTAATAAATCTTATAAAAATCATATTTTATGATTTATAAATCACAAAAATAAATGTAATATACCAAAATGATCACAAAAATAATATCTACATGTTAAAAATATATAATTCCACTTTTGAAGTAAATAAAAATTTAATACTCTAATAACTTGAATTTAAATCTAATTTCTTAGTTGAAAATTCATGAAAGGATAAGTAAAAATTGCTAATATTTCTACAATTATTCCTTTAAGGTACAAAAATAATATTAGTCTTAAATATTGATAATATGAAGTCAAAATAAGTTCCACACATTTTAAATACAATTTTATTTAAATTATCATTCAACAATAAGTGTATGTTATTTTCCAAATGGAGTTATCAAATATTAAATTCTCAAGATTATTATTTTAACTTAATAAAATCTTTTATTATTACTTCAACCACAAGTTTATAAGCATACTAAAACACCAAAGTTAATTCATAAGAAGTTAAGTAATATTGTTTCCATATTTATAACTTTTTACCACCCATTTATAAGAAGGTAAATACTTCTATTCAATCATAATCTGAAGAAAACATAACCCAAGTAGAAGTGTTACCAATCTTAGTTGAACCCAGGAAAACATTATGAAGTGAACAAATTATAATACCATCTAATGACCAAGATAGATAAGTCTCAACTATTAGTGTGGTCATTATTTAAATGAAGTAATCCTTTCTTTCTTAAGAACTATAGCTTGGAAGAAACTCTATGAGTGTTAGCTTAAAGTTTAAATGTTTTTGTTTAGATAGTAAGCTTTTCTTCAAAAGTTATTCTTTTAAGATACTCTAAAAGTAATTCTTAAGAACTCCAAAGTAAATCTATATAAGTAACAACCTTCTTATAAGGAGTCTTTAGATACCATTCCACACTTGAGTGTTTTATTATTGTATACTATTTATTATACTTATATGTTGTTTCACACACACTCACAAGCCTTAATAAGAAGCACAAGTGTGAAACTTATCTAAAAGAGCAACACATTACAAAGAAACCATTCCAAGTATCCAAACCCTAGATCAACGCTAATTCCGGGAATTCGAGTTTATCAAATTGCATTACATTACTATGCACAATAGCATTTTCTTCTTTAAACATTAGTCCTTACCGGACCAATGATGCTGATTTGAGATATTGGATCTTATATTGTCTCGAAGACCATGAGTGCATAATCTTGCAATCACAAAAGGCAAGTTCACACTTGCTCATGTCCTTTGATTATTTTCTGTAAAGTTTTATACAAATTCAATGTTGTCATCACCTGCATTTCAAAAGGGTCAGAAAACACTATTTTTTATAATAATGTGAACTATTGGTTACTGATCCAGGGTGATCAGCTAATCTATTAAACCTGGTAGTTGGAATACCACTGCTCAGGAATATATCATCTAGGACTAAACAATCAATGTCTCTAGTGATTCTTGCACTGTTTATTATGCGTTAACCATGAGATTTGGAATCGGACAGAGAAATCAGCTGTATCCTTTTCCTTTCGTATGGATTCAATACTACCTTAACGTGACGTTGTGATTCCTTGTGTGGATCCAACATATGGGTGGGCACCCTTAGGCCCCACGTTTTTTGGGTCTAGATTATCTATGAGTGACTACCGGAGGTTTATCCGGACCTATAAGGTACTTACCAGGGGCACCACCAGCTCATAGAGTCTTTGGGAACTCATTAGGGTTTTAGCCTGCCCGGAAGGGGGCTTAACGGAGGTGAGCTAGCCCCGAAGGATCGTGCAGACATATGGGGTCACGGAAACGGCAGTGATTGGCTTGCATCTTAGGTCGGGCCTCAAACCATGGAAGTTTGAACGGGAACATACTCTCGGCCGTGCAAAAACGCTTAATGTCGGGGGGCATAACCCCCGATAGGGTCACGAGAGGTGAAACATAGCACAGTTTGGTTAGCTCCGAGTAAAGAAAGAACCAGGCCGGGTAAGAACGGCCAGGTAAGAGAAGCATGAGCAGCCGACATATAAACTATGTCGGCCCGCATAAGACAAAGTTGTGATTCTTGCAGGAACCGACGAGCCGAGTCTACCGAGGAAAGGTCGAGTCAAGTAGGATGCGTGGCACCTTTCCGAGTAAGGTTCAGGAGGGACCATGGTAAAGCATGGTCAAAAGATAAGGGCGACGCTGGATGACACAAAAGGAGCCGGGTGACGCCCAAAGCACACGCTGACGTTCAAAGAAACAGCATGACGCCAAAAGGAATAGGAAGCAGCGTACCAGAAGACCGTTAGCTGTCAAGCTTTATGGACTGGGCCATTGGGCTTAGGGCAAGCCCATGACCCGGCCCACATTATAGGGACCAAGATCCAAACAGTAAACCCTAGAACCCAAAGGGGTGTAAGCTAGCTAGCACTGCCTATATAAGGGAAGGCATAGCTGTAGTAGAAGGAGGTTGGCCAAGTAAGGAACAAGTGCACTATACCCTAGTTTATATAGCTCAAGGAGCACTTGTAATCTTCGGGTATCAATCAAACCGCTAAGTCTGGAGAGTTCTTCTTGTTCTTCGTGCATGGCTCGACCGTGCACTCCCTCCCCGGTGACCACAAGCATCCATTCGGCCCCCAACTTAAGCCTACCCATGGCACCTGTCGTGCCACCACCACAACAGTTGGCGCCCACCTTGGGGCAGAAGCAGGTGCTTGATGGAGTCTTCATTCGGACGGGCAACATCATCGCCAAGACCAGCGAGCGCGTCTACTCCGGCCTCATCCAGAGGTTTGGAGCGCTCAACTTCGTCAGCGACAATGCGGGCTGCTTCGGGACCAAGCCATTCCCTAGGGGCGGTCGCTTCATCAAATTCGGCGAGCACCAGGTTCACGTTGCGGTGCGCGTGGAGCGCGCATATCCGGAGCGCGTCGTCCTGGCTCCGGATCCGCCAGCGATTCCTGTCGCTGGGAAGCTTCACCAGCTCGTCTCCATGGAGGTAATGATGACAGCCCCAAACCCTGTGGCTCCCCCGATAGTTCCAGTAGTGAATGAGAATGTTGAGGGAGGAAATCATGAGGAAACACCAAGGTCTGCAAGAATGGCAAAGGCACCACTGGAGAAACCAGAGAACGTAGCTGGGAGTATGTAGCATCCCAATTGTCTAACAATTGTAATGCTACTTGGTCTAGTAATATAATGGCTACTTCAAATATATAATTGTTGCATCATCATTATATCATGCTCATGTCATCATGCCTCCTTGCATTTGATCATCATATAAAACCCTTTTCATTTGGTTCTTATCTCATATGCATTATTAATTGTATTTGCTTCTTGATATTGTATTTGGTTATTGATATATTGTTTAATGCCCAAGTTGAGTTGGGGGCATATCTTTTATTCCACTCCACCACCTTTTCTTTCACCACCTTATAATTCCACCATCCAACTAAATATGAGCTTTGCACTTTATTTGAGTTTACCTCTAGCTCATGTGGGTTGGGATGGATCCAATTCTTTTCCACATGCTCTCATCTTAGCATCATGTTGTTTTCACACTATGGATATATGAGAGCCACATGGCCACCTTTGCATGCCTTGTGAGTGGAACCCTATTTCTAGCTCCCTTATGTGTTGTTTTGGGGTTATCATCATGTTGGGATATTTTGTGGGCTTATTAAATACCTAGTGGCATATACACACTAGCAAGTCCCATTGTATTTCAAATATGGTCATCTCCATCTACTCCACATGGGGCATCCTTTTAATTCTTTTTGCTTGGCTTTTATTCCAATTTTGGGAATGCATAATAATAATGCCATGTAATATTATTGTCTCACAAGAATACACATGGCATTAAATATTTTGCATGGGCCATGCAAGTACCACCCCATTCTAGTTTTTGGTTTTTATTTGATTTTTTTGAGTGGATCATCTCTATCTCTATCCCTTCTTTTGGCTTGATATATGTTGATCTTGCTTAAACCCTATCACCACATCCCTCTCTTTTTCTTGTCTTGAGCTTGTTGGAGCTTGTCTAGAGCATGCTTGATCTTGTCAAAAAGGACCACTCCATCTAATCTCTCCTCTCTCTCTAAACCTCTCTCCTAATCTATATCTAAGCTAAACCCAAACCCTACACCTAATCCACATGTTCTTGCTTGATCTAGTTGGGAGCATGCAAGCTTCTAAAAAAAACCTAAGCCCCCACCCCTTCTCCCTTATCCTTTATCTAGACCCTCCCTAATCACCATACCCCTCTACCCCATCCTAATCTAAACCCACACCCTCATCTAAACCAAGACCCTAAGCTACCACCCCTCTCTCTCGGCCTCTCTCTCTTCTCTCTGCCTAGCTGACCCCACTTGGCCACCCGATCACCCTGGCCACCCTCTCACCAAACCCTAGCTACCTCCCACCCTTGCCAAGCCAAACCCTAACCCGACCCTAGTGCAAACCTAGCCGAGCCTCCCCTCTCCTCCTTTCTCCTCTCTCTCTGCCTGGTGTGCCCCACCCCGAGCCTGGCCCTTCTTGGACGCCCTATGGTCCCACCTGGAAGCCTCCCCCTACCTGCCCTGCCTTTGTCCCAGCTCGAGCACGTGAGGTGGTAGGAGGAAAAGGGGCACCCGAGCCACCTTTTCATCTACCCACCTCCCCACGGCATCTCCCTCTCCCTCTCTGCCTTGCCTCCACTCCACGACACCCCTGCATCCCCCGATCCCCAGCTCCCTCTCTCTCCCTCCCTCCCTCACCAGCTATCGCTACACCACCACCACGGCCTCCTCTTCCTCTCGTGTTACCACGGCAAGCGGAGTTTTGGTTGTCGGGAAGCGGCTGGGCCTAAATCTAATTCCCACGCTCGGACAAGAAGGAGTGACGCCACCGCCACGCCGTTCACCGACGCCACGCCACCGCAAACCCTAGCCGCCAGTTCGCCTGCGTCCTCGCCGCTCCGTCGCCCCCCTGCACGATCCGATCACACCAACCAACTCCTGGTGAGCTGCTGAGCCTCCCTGGCAAACCCCCGCTTGGCTATGCTCCCTGTTGACGCTGATCCCTCCGACGAACACCCTCAGTGCACGGTGCTCGTCGATGCCTGCCACGCTGCGCACCGCGCTAGGCTTACCTAGCCGTCCTGCCGCTTCCTAGCACCAAGCCCTAGCCAGTCCAGTGGTCGCCGCCGCCGTGCGCACGCGCGAGGTCGCGAGTTCGAACCCCGTGTGCCGCGTCCCGCGTCGGTCGGCATCGATCTGTCCGCGGTTCAGAGGAAGCAGATCTACAGTGGGTCGTGGTCGCTTTACAAATATCCCCCACCTTTTTTTCTGCATCAACCCGCACTCCTTAGGACCCACCTGTCGGCTTCAGTGGCCACTTTGCAAAAAGGTACCGCGAGTTCGGGAACCACAACCCGTGGCCCCTGGCGCTGCCGCGTGGTACCCCCTTGGTCGCTCGCTGACACGTGGGCCTGCGAGGCCGTTGGTCCCACCTGTCTGCCTCTTGGGCTAACTTTCTGCGCAGTGAGAAAAGCCCCAGCACGCTCCGTGTCGCCCAGTCAGCACGGGTCCCACCCGTCGGTGACTTGGGTTAGCTCTGCCTGAGTGCAAAAAGTCTCTGCTTATTTCTGTTTTTAATTCAAATCTTTTTAAATTTATTTCAAATTCAAATTCAAATCTGTTTTATAATAACTTTTAATTCTCAAACCCAAATAATACAAATAATATATGTTTTCAAATCAGAAAAATGTGAGGAATTCAAATATGCCATCCAAAATATATTTTGGACACTTTATTTTCCAAGTTGAATAAAATTACAATAAAATGCCCTTTTTCTTAATTAATTAATAACTTTTGTTTTATAAGTCCAAATTTAACAAATGATATGTCTAAAATGATTAGCTCGACGAGACCTTTCTGTTTATGCATTCCATGGTTTGATTTGAAGCATGCATCATATAAATATAAAGAGTACAGCAACTAATATGAGAATAAAATGAGGCCAAAACTCAATAAAATGGTTTCTTCTTGTATGCCACACCTCACCCATGTCATGCTACTTTAATGCCATGCAAATTGTGCATCATTCATCATGGCATGATTGTTTGCTTGTCGCATTTATTCATATGCTTGTGCACTTTATTTATGTTGGCCCTTGTTTGTTTGGTTCTTCTTCGAATAGACGCTGAGCAGGGGATATATCAAGAGAACCAGGAGCACTACCCAGATCCTTCTCTCGCTTCAACTGAGCTACCAGGCAAGCACTACCACATGCTTGCATACACATAGTACCTATTGCCTCTATCTTATTCTTGCATCATTGAGTCGCGAGTGCATTAATCTGAATCCCAAGTATTGCATAGCCTTTACTTTTAAACCCCACCGAAGCTTGTTCCTCCATCCCATGAGCCATTACTACAGGAGTTGTTTGAGCCATGCGAGTCGTAGAACAGCATGTGTAGGGTATGTGAGTGTCTGATGGATCACGAGGTACCTAAACAACTTAACCTGAGTAGTAATGGGATAACTAATGAAAGTGGCATCGGTGAGCCATATTTGCTATTTGGTTTTTCAGGCTCACTTGTGTCCCGTAGGACCCCGAGTACTTGATTCCTGTTCCTTGAATATTCGCGCTATCCACATCCGGGAGGCTTATGAACCCCCCTGAGCCAGAGCTTGATTCATTCTTATTTCTTGGGGCCACAAACTAGTTTGAGGTTTTATTTACTATCTTGTACTTATGCCATGCTTTACTGCTTTATTTTAAATTGTGCGAGGTACTGCACACTGTACTGTTTAGGTCTGTGACCCGTTTTCAACGTATCGACAAGCCCAGTCACACTTTCGGGTTCCCAGTCGTTTACAGCCGGCTCCACAAACCTTGAGTCCATCCCGGAGTCAGCTAACTCCGTTGTGGGTAGCTTAATGGGGTGGCCCCCTGAAATATTTCTGAATCCTGTGATCGCTTTGTCGTGACTGCCTCGTTGGTTTTGATTTGGTTTTTCCGAGGTTGATCGAGTGTGTGTTGCTATTTGTGCACCCTGTGGTAAAACTTTTCAAAGCCGTGTCCGCGGTTATGGACGACTTGGAGCACAGTTTTCGATCATAGACAAGCATAACTAAAGTACCGCTTTTAATTTGACTAAGTGGCGACTAGTAAATAGTGCAACACTCATGGAATGGTTAATAAAACGCCAGCGGATGGGGTTGTTCGTCCGCTTCCTCGTCGGAAGCGGGAGGAGGATGGATCTGTGGATATTACGTTATATCGTTATAACTGTTGTTATTAATTCACGGACATCCGTTTATCTCTGGTTAGGCGGATGGTTAGCGTAGTATCTATAGAATTGCTAGGGTTTATCTTTTGCTGCAATTGTCACCCTAGGTTGTGTCCCTTTAGAGGCATAAAGACTTGCTGAAAACCCTAGGGTCTCACACGATAAATTGTTTGATTCAGATGAACAGGTGAACTCGCGAGATGGATACTGGGTGGAAGAGACGGACGATGCGGGCAACGATCATTCGGTGTAGAGATTCCGGGAACGGGGATCCGTGAGATCTGTGGGCGGGATCTGCTTATTTATGGGGCATCTTATGCCGATTTGCTTCTTATCCGCATCGGATTTTGTCTTCCGCCCGCTTGATACTGCTGATTGATGTATGAGGAGATATCCTAAACTATTATATCTATCTAGGTATTTGGATCTTGCCGTATATGCTATATTTCCTTTCTTTTTAGATGGAATGACTCTGAGAACCATTGTATGGTGGCTTGCATACATACTCATTTGTGTATGTAGTTGATCCCTTCGCCTGCCGATTACACCGCCCGTTCTGGTCCCGATGTTTGGAAATGGTTGGGACGGCCGAGAGGTCTACCTGTGAGTGGCATTTGGGCCCCACCGTACTATTTCAACCATTTCCGCTCATCCAGGCTTGTAACCAGGAGCGTAATTCACCGAGGTAGTTACAATTGGTATCAGAGCCATCCCGCCTTCGTGGTCTCAGCCAAATGGTCGTTGTCAGTCTAGCAAATATTTTTGGTAGTTATGTATACTAGGGAAAAACAAAACGCGAGAGTAGGACTGCTTCAACTTTTCTTCTTACCCACCCACCCACCCTTTTCTGGTAAGGAAGTGTAATGTTTTCAATCCTCTTCTGAAAATTCAAACTAGGATTCACGTGTTCTGGGTTTCCGTAGTACCATAGGTTGTGTGTGTGAGTGTGTGTGTGTGTAATTCCTTGTCTATCTGTTGCATCCAAGTTGTTATCTTTATCGGCCTTTTGGTTATCAACTGTTGGTACATTCCATACCGACAGGCTTTTGCAAACTGACGCGATCTATCTGATTCGTTGTAAACCGTCGCGATCTGTCTTACTCTTTGTTATCCGACGCTATCTTGTTTGGGGTGTTCGTTTCTGTAGTCGCTAATCTTTAGGTTCATCTTGAGAAGAAGGTGTTGAGATATGTGTTTTACTTATTCATGTGCGGAGTAATGATTTGAGTGCGGGATGGAGTCGCGACCATACCACTACTCTTATCATTCGCTCTTGTATATTGAATTGGTAGAGTCACTAATCTTGATTCGCTAAGTGATTTTGTGCATCTATTGGTATTTTAATGCCGAAATTTGTGGAAAAATTTTCTTTGATATATTTGTGTACCACACTCCTTTTCAGTCGTGTGCGATATGCTTAATATCTTCTAGGTGCTTTGAACTTTGTTGATATTTTAATATCATCTTAGTAAATTGTATCCTTTAACCTTGAGTAATTCCATCTTGGTACTATTTTGGATTATTATTATTCTCCATCATAGTACTGACTTGTGTGTTATATCAATCACAGGATGGCACCACCACGCCGTTCTGAGGAGGACATACAACCTGAACTGGGGGCAGCGTTGTCAAGCATCGCCAATGCCTTGGCAGCAATGCAGCAGAACCAGCAGCGATTCGAAGAAAGTGTCAGGAGGAATGAGTTTGTTCCGCTACCTCCACCTCCCAAGCGAGGAGACATCAAAAGCTTCCTGAAGTTCAACCCGCGCCAATTTGATGTTTCTGATCAACCACTTGATGTTGATGATTGGTTGCGTGAGATGTCAAGGTTACTGGCAACTGTTGATGTTCCTGAGCAAGAATGGGTAAAGTGTGCTACTCACCTTCTGAAGGGAGATGCAGCTCTGTGGTGGGAGAATTACCTGAAGGCAAACCAGACCGGTTTTCAGCCTACTTGGGGACAGATTCACTGAGCTTTCAAAGAGCAAGATCTGCCGAAATTGTCATGGAGAGGATGAAGGAAGTGTTTCTCAACCTCAAGGTGGCAATGACAATGTCAACACCTACATCAGAACTTCATGAACCTTTCTCGTTATGGTGGCGATGAGATCTCCGATGACAAGAAGAAGCAAAAGAGGTTCGGCAAGGGCTCAATGCATCGATTAAGTATGCAATCACACATGCAAGGCCGCGTCTTTTTCGGAACTTCAGCATACAGCTGCAGGAAGAAGCAAGTAGGCAAGTGTTTGAGGAGTCAAAGAAACACAACCGTGATGCAGCAAGCTCTTCACTATGGCAACTCCTTCTAAGCGCCGTGTCCGGGTTCCTAACACCCCACCGCTCCCGGCTTCACCAAGACCTTCAAGCTTCGGCAAGGCCACCAAACTTCATCATCGCTGCTCCTGTGGCTACAACCACCACTACCCGAGCGCCCGGTGGAGTCCTCGCCACGTTGCTCCACGCCCACCGGTGCTTGTTACACGGTGGAAACATCGACATCAATACTGAACTGTCCGCTGAAGAACAAGGCTCTTCCTCCACCACCTCCAAGATCTGCGGCAAGCTCTCCTTTGGTTCGTGCACCACCACCTCGGCTCTCAACATCAACACCAAGCCCGGTCTCATCGTTGCTCGTGCTAACCGTGGTCAACGCCGCCAAGCCGAGCATGCACCGGAGTTGTGATGGGTATGCTTCTGTTAACTCGCCTCGCAAGAGTTTTGTTTGATTCTGGTGCTTCGCATTCTTTTGTTTCGCATAAGTTTGTGCAAGAGCATGATCTGGATAAGGTTCCTTTATCACGTCGTCTGGTGGTACAATCTCCTGGTTCAAACATGAAGGCTGCTCATATCAGCCATGGCAATCAAATTGAGATTGGTGGCTATTCGTTCTCGGCGTCCTTAATCTTTCTGGGCAACTCTGACATTGATGTCATCTTGGGCATGGATTGGTTGACAGCAAATGCAGCTGTGATTGATTGTGCTGAACGCTCGGTTTCTCTGAAGGTTCCTGAAGGCCATATAGTCTATTCTCCAAGTCTGACTCCTGCTATCCAGCTTTTCTCCTTGGCGGCTCTGAATGATGATGCTATGGAAGCTATTCAGAGTGTTCCGGGTCCGTGAGTTCCAGATGTCTTTCCCAAGAGTTGCTGTATGCCTCCGGATCGTGAGGTTGAGTTTGTAATTGAGCTTGAACCTGGTACCGCTCCTATCTCCAAGCGGCCTTATAAAATGGGTCCTGCTGAGTTGGCTGAACTCAAACGTCAACTTGATGAACAAGAGAAGTTGGGTTTCATTCAGCATAGTACTTCTTCTTGGGGTAGCCCAACAATCTTTGTGAAGAAGCGAGACAAGACTGATAGACTTTGTGTTGACTATCGGGCTCTCAATGCTAAAACCATCAAGAATAAATATCCCCTTCCGCGGATTAATGATCTCTTCGATCAGCTAGCTGGAGCTGTGGTATTCTCTAAGCTCGACTTGAGAAGTGGCTATCACCAAATCAAGATTCGCAAGGAAGATGTTCCTAAAACAACTTTCACCACCCGCTATGGCATGTATGAGTACACGGTCATGTCTTTCGGTCTCACCAACGCACCTGCCACCTTCTCGAGGCTCATGAACTCGGTTTTCATGGAGTATCTTGATAAGTTCGTTGTGGTCTACCTGGATGACATCCTAGTCTATTCTAAGTCAAAGGAAGAGCATGAAGAACACCTTCGGTGTGTCCTAAGCAAGCTTCGTGAGAACCGCTTGTATGCAAAGTTCTCCAAGTGTGAGTTTTGGCTGCCTCAAGTAACCTATCTTGGTCATGTCATCTCTGCCAAGGGCATTGCAGTCAATCCGGAAACTGTGAAGACAATTGTTGACTGGCTTCCTCCTGTTAATGTCAAAGAAGTGCGGAGCTTCCTTGGTTTGGCTAGTTATTGTCGTCGCTTCGTTCAGAACTTTTCGAAGGTACCGAAGCCTCTTACCGATCTCCTCAAGAAAGGCAAGAAATACCTTTGGACTCCTGCATGTCAAGCAAGCTTTGAGACACTCAAAGATAAGCTCACTTCCACACCAGTCTTGGTTCCTCCGGATACATCCAAGCCGTTCCAGATATTCTGTGACGCCTCTTTGCATGGATTGGGTGCGGTCCTTATGCAAGAAAAACAAGTTGTTGCTTATGCCTCTCGCCAGTTGAAGACGCATGAGATCAACTATCCTACACACGACCTCGAGCTCGCAGCAGTTGTCTTTGCTTTGAAAGTATGGAGGCACTACTTGCTTGGCAACCATTGTGAGATCTTTTCTGATCACAAGAGTCTGAAGTATATCTTTACTTAGCCTGATCTCAACCTTCGGCAGAGGAGATGGATTGAAGCAATCAATGACTTTGATTTGACCATCAACTACACTCCGGGCAAAGCTAATGTCATGGCAGATGCTCTCAGCCGCAAAGCTTATGTCAACAACCTCATGATGGAAGAACAACAGCCTCTCTTGTGCGAGGAATTCTGTCAGCTCAACCTGGAAATTGTGGAACAAGGGTATCTTCTGAACCTTCCGCAACCCTCTTGGAAGAAAAGGTTCGCTCTTCTCAGCTTGGTGATCCGTACACAAGAAAGATCATCTCCAGGATTCAGCTTCCGAAGTATGAGTCCTTCCACGTCGATGATCAAGGCACGCTTTTCTTTGAACATCGGATGTTTGTTCCGAACTACCCGGGTTTGAGAGAGCAAGTTCTCAAGGAGGCACATGATTCTGTTCTTTCTATCCACCCTGGCAGCACAAAGATGTACATGGACTTGAAAACACAATACTGGTGGCCGGGTTTGAAATGGTATTGTGCCAAGTATGTCTCGGAGTGTGATGCCTGCCGCAGAGTGAAAGCTGTCCATCAGAAACCTTCCGGTCTTCTACAGCCATTGAAACCCCCGGAATGGAAATGGGAAAAAGTAGATATGGACTTCATCACTGGTTTCCCAAGGTCGCAGAAGGGCAACAATGCAATCTTTGTTGTCATTGACAGGCTTTCTAAAGTGGCTCACTTCTTCCCCGTCAAGGAAACAATTTCTGCAATTCAGTTGGCTGAGCTCTATATCAACAGAATTGTCTCTCTGTATGGGGTTCCGCTTGAGATCAGTTCAGACCGTGGAAGCATCTTCACTTCCAAGTTCTGGGAGAGTTTCCAAAATGCTTTGGGAACAAAGTTGAACTTCAGCACAGCTTACCACCCTCAGTCGCAAGGACAAGTTGAAAGGATCAATCAGATTCTGGAGGATATGCTTCGTGCTTGCGTCATCTCTTTTGGCATGAAGTGGGAAGAATGTCTTCCTTATGCTGAATTCTCTTACAACAATAGCTTCCAGAAAAGTCTAAAGATGGCACCATTTGAGGCTCTCTATGGTCGCAAATGCAGAACTCCGATTGGTTGGTCGGGTTCAGGAGAAAGAATCTTGTTTGGCCCTCACATTGTAACTCAAGCGGAGGAGAAGGTTCACATCATTCTTGAAAATCTGAGGATTGCTCAAAGTCGCCAGAAGAGCAATTATGACAGGAAGCACACGGACATGGAGTATGTCCCTGGTGATCTCGTTTACCTTCGTGTCACTCCCATGAGAGGCACGCACCGTTTTGGTATCAAAGGGAAGTTGGCTCCTAGATACATCGGTCCTTTCAAATTCGTGGAAGAAGAGGAGAAGTTGCTTATGCTCTTGAGCTCCCGGAAAAACTCAAGGTCCATGATGTTTTCCACATATCTCAGCTCAAGAAGTGCTTCAAGGATCCTGGCAGGACCGTGGATCATGAGCTTATCAATCTCCAAGAAGACCTGTCTTATCAAGAACACCCCACAAAAATCCTTGAAGTCGCAGAAAGAAGGACTCGCAACAAGTCCATCAAGTTCTGCAAGGTGCAGTGGTCGCACCATTCCGTTGATGAAGCCACTTGGGAACGTGAAGATGAGCTCCGTGTCAAGTATCCTACCCTCTTTGTGTCTTCTTCTTCATCCTAGAATCTCGGGGCGAGATTCCTGTTTAGTGGGGGAGAGTTGTAGCATCCCAATTGTCTAACAATTGTAATGCTACTTGGTCTAGTAATATAATGGCTACTTCAAATATATAATTGTTGCATCATCATTATATCATGCTCATGTCATCATGCCTCCTTGCATTTGATCATCATATAAAACCCTTTTCATTTGGTTCTTATCTCATATGCATTATTAATTGTATTTGCTTCTTGATATTGTATTTGGTTATTGATATATTGTTTAATGCCCAAGTTGAGTTGGGGGCATATCTTTTATTCCACTCCACCACCTTTTCTTTCACCACCTTATAATTCCACCATCCAACTAAATATGAGCTTTGAACTTTATTTGAGTTTACCTCTAGCTCATGTGGGTTGGGATGGATCCAATTCTTTTCCACATGCTCTCATCTTAGCATCATGTTGTTTTCACACTATGGATATATGAGAGCCACATGGCCACCTTTGCATGCCTTGTGAGTGGAACCCTATTTCTAGCTCCCTTATGTGTTGTTTTGGGGTTATCATCATGTTGGGATATTTTGTGGGCTTATTAAATACCTAGTGGCATATACACACTAGCAAGTCCCATTGTATTTCAAATATGGTCATCTCCATCTACTCCACATGGGGCATCCTTTTAATTCTTTTTGCTTGGCTTTTATTCCAATTTTGGGAATGCATAATAATAATGCCATGTAATATTATTGTCTCACAAGAATACACATGGCATTAAATATTTTGCATGGGCCATGCAAGTACCACCCCATTCTAGTTTTTGGTTTTTATTTGATTTTTTTGAGTGGATCATCTCTATCTCTATCCCTTCTTTTGGCTTGATCTATGTTGATCTTGCTTAAACCCTATCACCACATCCCTCTCTTTTTCTTGTCTTGAGCTTGTTGGAGCTTGTCTAGAGCATGCTTGATCTTGTCAAAAAGGACCACTCCATCTAATCTCTCCTCTCTCTCTAAACCTCTCTCCTAATCTATATCTAAGCTAAACCCAAACCCTACACCTAATCCACATGTTCTTGCTTGATCTAGTTGGGAGCATGCAAGCTTCTAAAAAAAACCTAAGCCCCCATCCCTTCTCCCTTATCCTTTATCTAGACCCTCCCTAATCACCATACCCCTCTACCCCATCCTAATCTAAACCCACACCCTCATCTAAACCAAGACCCTAAGCTACCACCCCTCTCTCTCGGCCTCTCTCTCTTCTCTCTACCTAGCTGGCCCCACTTGGCCACCCGATCACCCTGGCCACCCTCTCACCAAACCCTAGCTACCTCCCACCCTTGCCAAGCCAAACCCTAACCCGACCCTAGTGCAAACCTAGCCGAGCCTCCCCTCTCCTCCTTTCTCCTCTCTCTCTGCCTGGTGTGCCCCACCCCAAGCCTGGCCCTTCTTGGACGCCCTCTGGTCCCACCTGGAAGCCTCCCCCTACCTGCCCTGCCTCTGTCCTAGCTCGAGCACGTGAGGTGGCAGGAGGAAAAGGGGCACCCGAGCCACCTTTTCATCTACCCACCTTACCACGGCATCTCCCTCTCCCTCTCTGCCTTGCCTCCACTCCACGACACCCCTGCATCCCCAGATCCCCCAGACCGCTCCCCTCTCTCCCTGCCTTCCCTCACCACCGGCTACACCATCGCCGACCACCCTCGGCCTCCTCTTCTCCTCGTGTTACCACGGCGGCGGGCGGGAGTTTTGGTTGTCGGGGAAGCGAAGCTGGGCCTCGTCAACGACCCCACGTGCTCGGACAAGAAGGAGTGACGCCACCGCCATGCCGTTCACCGACGCCACGCCACCGCAAACCCTAGCCGCTAGTTCGTCTGCGTCCTCGCCGCTTCGTCGCCCCCCTGCACGATCCGATCACACCAACCAACTCCTGGTGAGCTGCTGAGCCTCCCTGGAAAACCCCCGCTTGGCTATGCTCCCTGTTGACGCTGATCCGTCCGACGAACACCCTCAGTGCACGGTGCTCATCGATGTTCGCCGCAGCAAGCCGCGCTAGGCTTACCTAGCCGTCCTGCCGCTTCCTAGCACCAAGCCCTAGCCAGTCCAGTGGTCGCCGCCGCCGTGCGCACGCGCGAGGTCGCGAGTTCGAACCCGTGTGGTGCGCGCCTTCGCGTCGGCGCACCGATTTGTCCGCTGATTCGAGGAAGTGATCTGATGGGTCGTGGTCGCTTTACAAATATCCCCCACCTTTTTTTCTGCATCAACCCGCACTCCTTAGGACCCACCTGTCGGCTTCAGTGGCCACTTTGCAAAAAGGTACCGCGAGTTCGGGAACCACAACCCGCGGCCCCTGGCGCTGCCGCGTGGTACCCCCTTGGTCGCCCGCTGACACGTGGGCCTGCGAGGCCGTTGGTCCCACCTGTCTGCCTCTTGGGCTAACTTTCATGAGAAAAAAAAGCCCCAGCATGCTCTGTCGCGCCGGCCAAGACGGGTCCCACCGTCGGTGACTTGGGTTTCTACTGAGTAAAAAGTCTCTGCTTATTTCTGTTTTTAATTCAAATCTTTTTAAATTTATTTCAAATTCAAATCTGTTTTATAATAACTTTTAATTCTCAAACCCAAATAATACAAATAATATATGTTTTCAAATCAGAAAAATGTGAGGAATTCAAATATGCCATCCAAAATATATTTTGGACACTTTATTTTCCAAGTTGAATAAAATTACAATAAAATGCCCTTTTTCTTAATTAATTAATAACTTTTGTTTTATAAGTCCAAATTTAACAAATGATATGTCTAAAATGATTAGCTCGACGAGACCTTTCTGTTTATGCATTCCATGGTTTGATTTGAAGCATGCATCATATAAATATAAAGAGTACAGCAACTAATATGAGAATAAAATGAGGCCAAAACTCAATAAAATGGTTTCTTCTTGTATGCCACACCTCACCCATGCCATGCTACTTTAATGCCAGGCAAATTGTGCATCATTCATCATGGCATGATTGTTTGCTTGTCGCATTTATTCATATGCTTGTGGACTTTATTTATGTTGGCCCTTGTTTGTTTGGTTCTTCTTCGAATAGACGCTGAGCAGGGGATATATCAAGAGAACCAGGAGCACTACCCAGATCCTTCTCTCGCTTCAACTGAGCTGCCAGGCAAGCACTACCACATGCTTGCATACACATAGTACCTATTGCCTCTATCTTATTCTTGCATCATTGAGTCGCGAGTGCATTAATCTGAATCCCAAGTATTGCATAGCCTTTACTTTTAAACCCCACTGAAGCTTGTTCCTCCATCCCATGAGCCATTACTACAGGAGTTGTTTGAGCCATGCGAGTCGTAGAACAGCATGTGTAGGGTATGTGAGTGTCTGATGGATCACAAGGTACCTAAACAACTTAACCTGAGTAGTAATGGGATAACTAATGAAAGTGGCATCGGTGAGCCATATTTGCTATTTGGTTTTTGAGGCTCACTTGTGTCCCGTAGGACCCCGAGTACTTGATTCCTGTTCCTTGAATATTCGCGCTATCCACATCCGGGAGGCTTATGAACCCCCCTGAGCCAGAGCTTGATTCATTCTTATTTCTTGGGGCCACAAACTAGTTTGAGGTTTTATTTACTATCATGTACTTATGCCATGCTTTACTGCTTTATTTTAAATTGTGCGAGTAACGCACGCATCGCTTTATTCGTCCATGACCCGTTTTCGCGGTATCGACAAGCCCAGTCACACTTTCGGGTTCCCAGTCGTTTACAGCCGGCTCCACAAACCTTGAGTCCGTCTCGGAGTCAGCTAACTCCGTTGCGGGTAGCTTAATGGGGTGGCCCCCTGAAATATTTCTGAATCCTGTGATCGCTTTGTCGTGACTGCCTCGTTGGTTTTGATTTGGTTTTTCCGAGGTTGATCGAGTGTGTGTTGCTATTTGTGCACCCCCTGCAGGGTAAAACTTTCTGAAAGCCGTGTCCGCGGTTATGGACGACTTGGAGCACAGTTTCTCGATCATAGACAAGCATAACTAAAGTACCGCTTTTAATTTGACTAAGTAACTGACTAGTAAATAGTGCAACACTCATGGAATGGTTAATAAAACTGCCAACGGATGGGGGGTTGTTCGTCCGATTCCTCGTCGGTAAGCGGGGAGGAGGATGGATCTGTGGATATTACCGTTATTACTGTTATAACTGTTGTTATTAATTCATGGACATCCGTTTATCTCTGGTTAGGCGGATGGTTAGCGAGTATCTATAGAATTGCTAGGGTTTATCTTTTGCTGCAATTGCGTCACCCCAGGTTGTGTCCCCTTTAGAGGCATAAAGACTTGCTGAGTACCCCTAGGGTCTCACACGATAAATTGTTTGATTCAGATGAACAGGTGAACTCGCGAGATGGATACTGGGTGGAAGAGACGGACGATGCGGGCAACGATCATTCGGTGTAGAGATTAGAACGAGGATCCATGAGATCTGTATGGATCTGCTTATTTATGGGGCATCTTATGCCGATTTGCTTCTTATCCGTACTCGGATTTTGTCTTCCGCTTCCGCTTGATACTCTGTTGATTGATGTATGAGGAGATATCCTAAACTATTATATCTATCTAGGGTATTTGGATCTTGCCGTATGGCGTTGCTATATTTCCTTTCTTTTTAGATGGAATGACTCTGAGAACCATTGTATGGTGGCTTGCATACATACTCATTTGTGTATGTAGTTGATCCCTTCGCCTGCCGATTACGCCGCCCATTTTGGTCCCGATGTTTGGAAATGGTTGGGACGGCCGAGAGGTCTACCTGTGAGTGGCATTTGGGCCCCACCGTACTATTTCAACCATTTCTGCTCATCCAGGCTTGTAACCAGGAGCGTAATTCACCGAGGTAGTTACAGAGTAAAAGGGCTAAGGAGCTGCAGGAAGCGATAGACAAGTTGGCAGAGCCAGTAGCACAGGCAACTGACCCGGCACGTGTGCAAGCTGAGTTGGAGGAGGCCAGGATAAAAGTTTTGGAGAAAGCCAAGGAATTAGCTCAGTTACAGCAGGATGTGGATATCATGATCCGAGAGCTCAACTCGGCAAATCGAGTCAAGGGCGTAAAGACCCGGCTTGATGCGACGATATTGAGAGGAAGAAACCTCAACGAAGAACTGGAAGATTCAACATAAAAAATAACGCCATAGAACAGCAACAAAATAGCTATGCGGCCAACATATAACACAGCAGCAGCTAATCTGCGAGCAGCAGAAGCAGCAATGGCAGAGTTACCCCATTTGGAGGGAGAAGCAAAGAAAAGACAACAAGAACGAGTCAATGAACTAGTAAGAGCAGCAAGCATGCTGAATGAAGCATATTACAGAGCAAATCCGGGTATAGCAGGAAGGTCACAGCTGGTTCACTCGGCGACTCCTATCCCGGCAAGATCAGCAGGGCACACGGCATCCTCACCCGGAGCGGCGCCTAGACCGAGAAAAGAAAAGAGTGTGGATTCTGGAAGAAACAAGCAGATGGTCACCTATGATCCGGCGATGGCTCAAGGAAACCCGGCACATGCATAGGGGGCGAGAAGGAATAATGCCCAAGGAAATGAAAACCAAGAGAATGCAGGCCGAGAAAGGCAAGCAGGGCAAAGAAACGACAACGGGGGGAAAAATTTGCGCCTCAAGCTACGCGTGGAACTCACTCGGCGGGAGGAGGAAAACCAACGCCGAATAATGAACCAGCTCAACCCGAAAGAAGACAGCAAAGCGCGGGAAAGGAAGCTCAACAGCCTGCTGACCCGAATGCAAATAGGTACAATGATGGTTTCTCGGCTATGGTGAATGATGGATATGAATTGCCGGATCACGCATATCAAGCAATGGGAGCTAGACTTGGAGGCAGGAACCTTCAGCCGGATGATGCAAGGCTGAAGCTTGACCGAATAAAGATGGCAAAGTTGATTGAATCGCAAGGTCCGCAGGGTCCACCGTGGTTTGGCCCAAGGATCATGAAGGAGCCACCAGTACCAAATTTCCAGCTGGCCAGAGGGACAAAAACGTATGATGGAAGTACAAAGCCAGAGGATTGGCTCATAGATTATGGAACTGTTGTGAAGATCGTGCATGGAAATTTGAGATGGGCAGTATGATATGTACCGCAGATGCTGGAAGGACCATATCGGGTATGGTTGAACAATTTGCCACCCAGAAGAATTAACAGCTGGATCGATTTTCAAGACGCTTTTGTGAGAAATTCACGAGCACTTACAAGAGGTCGAATCGCCCACAACAACTGTCGATGTGCAAACAAAGACCGAATGAGACAGACAGGGAATTCCTCACAAGGTGGTGTTTGATGCGCAACTCTTGTGAAGGGGTAATCGAGTCACAGGCAATCGCTTGGTTTGCACAAGGATGCAGACATGGAAGTGTGCTATGGAAAAGGTTACAGAGAGATATGCCGGCAAGTCTGGCAGAAACAATAAGAATTGCTGATTCGTATGCGTTAGGAGATCCGACTCAGCCGCTGCTTATGTCGGCAGACGGGGTGACTGAGACTCAGATCTATGACGTTGTCGGGTCGCAAAGGTGTCAGGAAAGATCCGAATACAAAAGAAAGAGAAGAGACGAAAGGCCAGACTACAGATATGGTTCGACTCAGGTTGCGACCGTGAGTCAGGATCATCCAGATGCTGGAAGTAGCCAACGTCAAAGGACAAGTGGACAACAACAGTTGGTGCCAAAGAATGATGGTAAAAAGCCATACGAATAGAGGAACCAATATCAGGACCGACAGAAATATACCTATGAGATGATGCTGGACCAGCTGTGTAAGTTTCACACGCTAGTCCGAGTTAACCGGCCAATCACACAACAAAATTCACTTGGTTTCAGAAAGGAGATAGAGTGGATTCGCCGAATAAGCAGCTTCCACCACCTCCCCCTCCACCACTTATAGGAGGAAATGCTCAGACAGTGGGAACATATAACATATACGAAAACAGGCAGCCAAGGTATCACAATCAAGAAAGAAGAGAAACTATGCACCAGGTGCACAATCCAAGAGATGACGATGCTCATGTAGGCCATGGAACTAGAAATGAGTACAGAGAACATCACCAGAGCTATGTTGTCTTTGTCATAGAGCCGAATGACAAAAAGAGCCAGCAGCAACGGATGATGGCGGTGAATGCCACAATGCTGGCGATTTCCAAGTACATGCATTGGTCTGAGCAAGAAATAACTTGGAGTATAAAAGATCACCCCAAGATCATGCCAACCCCAGAAGGATATGCTCTAGTTTTGGATCCAATGTTCATGGGCCCAGATATCAATGTCAAGTTTTCAAAATTGTTGATTGATGATGGCAGTAGCATCAACATCATGTACAAGGATACTATGCTCAAGTTAGGCATTACCATGAACATGCTGGAGCCGACTAAGACCACTTTCATGGTATTGTGCCGGGATTATCCTGTGAGCCAATTGGCAAGATCTGGGTCGACGTCTTATTCGGAAACAGAGAGAACTGTCGCACTGAGGCCATAGAGTTTGAGGTAGTGGATTTGGTCAGCTCATATCACGCCTTACTCGGCAGGCCGGCTATGGCAAGATTCATGGCTACTACCCACATTGCCTACTTAAAGATGAAGCTGTCAGGCCCATGTGGGGTGATTACAGTTGAAGGGGATTACAAAAGATCCATTGCTTGTGCCTCAGTCGGATCTTCACTGGCCGAGTCACTCGTCATAGCACAAGAAAAGAATCAAATGTTGGAGGTGGCAGCATTGGCCAAAGCAGCACAAATGTCCATGCCGGCACTCACCAACCCGCATGGCAATGTGTCATTTCAAACTACCAAAGAAACCAAGAAGGTGCAGGTGGATGAGACTTTCCCAGAGCGCACAGTTACCATTGGGGCTGGCCTCACAGACAAATAGGAAAGTGAGCTCACCAGCTTCCTCCGTGAGAATCGGGATATCTTTGCATGGTACACTCACGATATGCAAGGAGTTCCGAGGGAGCTGGTTGAGCACTCTCTTCATGTAAGACCAGATGCCAGGCCGTTGAAGCAACCCCTTCACCACTTCACCGAAGATAGGAGGAAAGTAATAGCTGCCGAGATTGCCAGACTTTTAGCTGCTGGATTCATCATGGAAGTACTGCACCCGGATTGGTTATCAAATCTAGTCTTGGTCGAGAAGAAAAAAGATGACCCGAACGTGGCAGTGGTATGGCGCATGTGTATTGATTACACGAACCTCAATAAGGCATGTCCAAAAGATCCATTTCCCCTGCCACGGATCGATCAAGTAATAGATTCTACTGTTGGGTGTGAGTTGTTGTCGTCTCTGGATGCGTATTCAGGATTCCATCAGATACCACTGAATCTGGATGATCAAATAAAGACAACTTTTATCATCCCGTACGGGCCTTTTTGCTATCGTACCATGCCATTTGGGTTGAGAAATGCAGGTGCAACATATCAAAGATGCATGCAAAAATTCTTACAAGATCAATTGGACAAAAACGTTCAAGTATACGTCGATGACGTGGTAATAAAAACCAAGCACAATCATACTCTAATTGAGGACTTGCGTCAAACATTCGCAAACTTGAGAAGATTCCGGATGAAGCTTAACCCGGAAAAATGCACATTTGGTGTCCCGGCTGGCAAGTTACTCGGATTCCTCGTATCTAGCCGAGGAATTGAAGCTAACCCGACAAAGATCGGGGCCATCGAAAGAATGGAATTGCCAAAAACCCTCAACGATGTCCAGAAGTTTACTGGATGCCTGGCCTCGTTGAGCAGGTTTGTTAGTCGGCTAGGCGAAAAATCCCTACCACTATATCAACTGATGAAGAAATCAGACAAATTCACGTGGACACAGCAAGCTGATAGCGCTTTCCATGAATTAAAGAAAATGTTGGCAACAACACCAATATTAGCATCACCATTATCCAAAGAGCCAATGTTGCTCTATGTCACCGCAACCAACAGAGTTGTAAGTGGAGTAGTGGCGGTTGAACGTGAAGAAGGGGGCAAATCAGTCCAAAGACCAGTCTATTACTTGAGCGAAGTGCTCTCTATCTCGAAACAGAATTACCGGCATTATCAGAAGATGACATATGGGGTATATATGGCAGCAAAGAAACTGAAACATTATTTTCAAGAACATCCAATCCGAGTAATATGCGAGGCACCTATCTCGGATATATTGGGCAGCAAAGATGCCAGTGGCCGAGTCACAAAATGGGCAATAGAGCTGGCACCATATACTCCACAATATGATAGGCGAGATGCAATAAAGTCTTAGGCTGTTGCAGATTTTTCGTAGACTGGATGGAAATGCAGTATGAACCACCACTGCCAGATCCGAATTACTGGAAAATGCATTTTGACGGGTCCAAGATGAAAATGGGTCTGGGCGCCGGGATAGTGCTCACATCTCCAAAGAGGGATCAACTCAGGTATGTGTTACAGATTCATTTTGCTGCTTCCAACAACGTTGCCGAGTATGAAGCACTTGTCCACGGCATCAAAGTGGCCAAGGAAATTGGTATCAAGAGGATAATGTGTTTTGGCAATTCGGATTTGGTGATTCAGCAAGTGTCTGGACATTGGGATGCGCTGGACGCAAACATGGCATTATATCATTTCCATGTGCAACAAATTTCGGGATACTTTGACGGATGCGACTTCCATCATGTTCCTAGAGCAGAGAATGAGGCAACATATGTACTATCCAAACTAGGGTCATCTCGGCAAGCAATACCACCAGGAGTAGCGCTGGAGCACCTCGGGAAACCATCAATCAAGCCGTCACCAGAATCCGACTCGATCAGGGTCACCCCAGTGATTGAGGAGTCAGATGTGGTACCAATGGATATCGACTCAGGGGTAGGTTCGAACCACTCGGGGACTGATCCGCTCAATTCAGGGGTTGTCGAATCACACTCGGGGACTCCTCAGGTCATGTCGGCAGAGCATATGTTAGCAGATCCAATGGACATTGATGCTGAAGCAGACCCGGAACCACTGATACCAACATGGGCACAACCAATATTCGAATACTTAAAAGATGGGACATTTCCGAGTGATGAAACATTGGCAAGGCAAACAGTACGAAGAGCAAAAGCGTACACCATAATCAACAAGGAATTATACAAGTGAAGCGTGACGAGCGTACTGCAGCGTTGTATCAGCCCAGAGAAAGGCCAAGAGATCTTATTGGATATTCATCAAGGAGAATGTGGGCACCATGCGTCATCAAGAGCGTTGGTGGCCAAGGCATTCCGACATGGATTCTATTAGCCAAGCGCAAGAGTTAGTCGGCAAATGCAGTGGTTGTCAACACTATGCATCCAAGTCACATATACCAGCGTCTGAATTAAATACTATACCAATCACTTGGCCTTTTGCAGTGTGGTGCCTAGATATGGTAGGACCATTCAAACCAGCAAGGGTAGGCATGACTCATATTTTGGTCATGATTGATAAGTTCACCAAGTGGATAGAAGTGAAACCAATCAAAAAGTTGGACGGTAAAACAGCTAGCACATTCTTAAAGGATATAATCCTCAGATATGGTTACCCACACAGTGTAATCACTAATAATGGCACGAACTTTGCTGAAGGAGCTTTTGCTCATTTTTGCGGGAAACGCCGAATAAGACTCGATGTAGCATCATTCGCCCATCCAGAATCAAATGGACAAGTTGAACGGGCTAATGGCTTAGTTCTGTCAGGGATAAAACCCTCCTTAATGGAACCACTCCAGAGGTCACCTGGTTGTTGGATATAGGAACTACCCTCAGTGTTATGGAGCCTAAGAACAACTCCGAATCGTTCAACGGGTTATACGCCATTTTTCCTCGTGTATGGGGCAGAAGTAGTTTTGCCTGCCGACATAGAGTATGACTCGCCAAGAATAAGGCAATACTCGGAAGCCGAGGTAAAAGAGGCTCGAGAAGATGGAGTAGACTTACTCGAAGAAGCAAGGGAACTGACATTATCCAGATCCCCTATATATCAACAGAATCTCCGGTGCTACCATAGCCGGAAAATGCAACCTCGTGTTTTTCGAGAAGGGGGTATGGTGCTAAGGCTGGTGCAGCGCACAACGGGAATGCATAAATTATCACCCCCATGGGAAGGTCCATTCGTTGTAAGCAAAGCATTGCACAATGATTCCTATTGTCTCATAGATGCTCATGAAGCACAAAAGAACAAGGCGGACAGGTCAGGAGATGAGACCAAAAGGCCATGGAATGTGGCACTACTTCGTCCCTTCTATACTTAGGAGAAGAAATGAATGTATCACTCGAACTCTCATATGTCGGACGTATATGCCGGCTATGTGCTGATAATAAAATAGTATGATTCGAAAAACTGACTCGGGGACTACCCCTTAAGTTTTTCCTCTCAATTATTTTATGTCGGCTGGCGTGTCACCTGAAATTTATCTCGAAACAAGTAGTGTTTACTCGGAAAAAATCAACTCTTCTACTATGCTGTTGTCCGAAAACATGGCTTCATGGCAAGCAAGAGGAAAGGATGTATGATGGGTAAACACGAACACCGGATAAGTGCAAAGGAGAAACGCGAGCCAGCTTTAAGTTTTTGCCTAACTCTCTGCAGGTCATGTTATACTACATGTCGAACGATCTTGGCCAAGTGGTCCAAGTTTCATATCTGCTAACTATATCCTTAGTAATTTGAGACTCTAATGTCGAACGCCGAAAAAGGTAGACAGGGGCCAAAGTCAAGGAAAGGTGACACAGCAAAATGAAACTCGGGGACTTGCCCTTGAATGGTTCACATTCAGAACATAACGCAAATATATAAAGCCTATCAAAAGGCGCATAATCAAACTTGAAGTGTGGTGTATATTACATCTGTACTCAGCATACCGGGGATCTAATCAAAAGTTCAAGTATTTGTTAACCTAAGAAGCAGAAGGACTCGGAGGAGCACCCTTGGAGCTAGGAGCGTCGCTTGGAGCATCGACCGAGTCAGGGACATACGTGGCCGGGTCATCCGGACCATCTAACTCGGTTGCTTTGCTGTACCCACCCTCTTCATCAGCAACTTTGATGAGCGGGTTGCCAAGGTCGAGGAAGCTGGGCCCGTCGCACCAAGCGTGCACCATGGTATACTCGATCATGGCGTAAGCTCGCTCCTGGTGTTTCTTGATTAGCTCCAGGTCATTCAGCCATTTGCCATCTCCTCTTATGCGAGCAAGAACATCAAGATTGATGTCCTCGTACCATGAAAGCACGAAGGAGAGAGCCTTGTCTGCTGCACCTCGGTCGGCCGACTCACGCCATTGATCCAGCCGGTCCTCAGTAAGGAGCAATCTCTTAGCAAGTGGCTCGATGAGTTCAGGTGGGTCTTCATCCGGCCAGAGCATGCGAAACGCATGAATATCCGACTTGAGCAGGTCCGCACTGCAATACTGGAGGGTCCTGACCCATTCGGACATCGCTTCGAGAAGCTCCTCCATGGACACCTCGCCGTCGGCCGGAGCGCCAGATTCAGCCCTCACTTTCTTCATGGCTCGAATGGCAAACACATTGGCCTCAGGAAAATTCTCTGCAAGCAAAATACAAAAGTTAGCAAAATAACAAAAGTGGATGGAAGAAATCCAGAGCGACCTATATAGTGCAAAAAGAGTAAGAACTCACTATCGAGAAAGAAGTTGATAGTGGAAAGCTTGCTATGCCAAGTCTTGGCCTTGGCTTGGAGGGCGTCAAAGTTCAGATTTGCCGACTCAACCGATGACTCGGCCTCGTCGAGCAACCTTTGGGTCTTCTCGGCGCTGGCGGCTTGCTGCTCATTCTTCTCGGCAAGCTCCTCCTTCAGCCCCTTCACCTCGGCCAAGTGCTTCTGCTCCATCTCGTCCATCAGCTTCTTTAGCCGAGTCACCTAATCTTGCTCCTTCTGGAATTTGGTTTGGTGCTTCTCTGATTAATCAGAACAAATTACTTGTCAGCACCAATAGAAACCTTCAGCTATCAAATTAATGAGGCAAGAAACTTACTCTCGTCCTCGCTAATCTGCGAGTGAAGAACCTCAATGGTGGACTGAGCGGAGGCTGTGAGAAAATAGCAAGGAAAGAATGAGGAAATGAACCAAAGAAATATACACCGAATAGAAAAAGGACGAGTAAGGATATTACCTTGGCCTTGGGTGTCAGTCTGCAGCTTTTCATACGCAAGTTCGAGCTTGTGATGCGCCAGAACGAGAGCTTGGTGCACCTTGGTGCGCTCGTTATGCGTGAGCTGGACAAAGAAGACAGATAGTAAGGAAAGGTCAAGTCAAGCAGCCTGCCGGATTAAAAAGCTTAAGATCTTACAGCCGAGTAAGTTCTTTACTCGACAGTAACCTCGAGGGCTAGGGATCGAAGCTCTAAGATATGAGTTTGGCATAAGGAAATGAAAAAGATTAAGAGCTTACAGCCGAGTAAGTTCCTTACTCGACAGTAACCTCGAGGGCTAGGGATCGAAGCTCTAACATATGAGTTTGGCATAAGGAAATGAAAGATCTTAAGAGCTTACAGCCGAGTAAGTTCCTTACTCAAAAGTAACCTCGAGGGCTAGGGATCGAAGCTCTAACATGCAAGCTTGGTGTGAAAAATTTAAAGACTAAGTGATTATTGAGAGCTTACGACCGAGTAAGTTCCTTACTCGGCAGTAACCTCGGGGACTAGGTGATATGTATAAAGGGAATACTCAACAATACAAGAGTAAGAAGTTACTTTACCTCGTTCACTTCGTCGGCGCGGGCCATTAGGGTAATGGACTGCTGGGTCATGTCAGAGATGGCTTTAGGGCCCGATTTGATTTCTTGCCGGTATGGTCTTGACCTCCTGCTCGCCAGCTGCATTCCATGCCAAAGCATAAGGCTCAGCCAAACCGAGGCTTTTCCCACTGAGCGTCCGAGTGACAACTTGACCCGTTTTCAGGGTAGTTCCCACATTGGCACGGGTCGCTGCAACACTAGTATGGAGGGTAACAGCCTTAGATCCATCACCTGACCCAGCAGCCGCGGACTCGCCCGCCTTGCCCGTTGAAGCGAGCGTTGTTGCCAACGTCGGAGGCCGGATCTGAGGAGCAGAACCCGTAGCGTAGACCAGTGTTGTCTGCTCGGAGGAGGTGGATTTGCCGAATAAAGGGCGAGCAGAGCCAGAGGCCTTGGGCTGGGTCTGGCCCTTTGACAGAATAGGAGACCGAGCAGGAGGATTTCGAGGAGAAAGTGGAGCCGGCTGACTGGGCTCAGTAGTTTTGCTGGCTCCAAGATCAGGAAGTTGTTCATTCGCACCAGCCTGAGGGCCGATGCCAGAGGAACTGGTGGCGGAAGGTTTCTCGACGCCAGAATCACTAGCACCAAGATCAGAAAATTGTTCCTGGCCAGCACCAGGGGCTCTAGCCGAATGACCCACCAGGTCTGATTGACACTGAGAGGCGTGAGCCTCAACAGTGGGAGCCTCGACTCGAACGGGACTCGGCACCGTTGAATCAGCTGGAGGAGGTGCAGGCCTTAGCAGCGAGGCGATGCTAGAAGCAGTCTGGTTTGCCGACAAAGGTGTGGCGTTGAAAACAACAAGACATGTGTAAGAGAACATCGGTGACAAAAAGGAAAGAATGAAGAAAGCTGAGTGTAAAAACTTACCCGGTGACGACCGGGTCACGGGTGACTCAGCGTGTGACTCGGCGCCCAGCGGCTTGGCGGGTCTTAGCCATAGTGGCACCAGGAGCTGCCGGAGTGGGCTTACTCTTCTTGGTCGGCTGAGTGCTGGAGGAGGCTTCGCGTCGTTTTGGCTTAGTGACCGGGATCTTGCCGACTCCGCCCACGGCGATAGGAGGAGTGTCATGTACCTAGCCAGCTACATAAGTAAATAACAGTCTTACTCGGATAAGTTGGAAAACTAAGGTCGCAAGGCTTGTACCTCCAAAAGCGTACAATCATCATCCTCATCATCGTCAGACCAATCTTGTAAGGGATTGCGATATCGACTCTTACCCGAAGCTGAAGCGGCCACAGCGTGCGGGATGGGCATGAAGCACTCCAGGTCATACTCGACCTCATCAGAGTCGGAGCAATACCTGTTATAACTGCAGGGAGGGACAGTACTGTCATCAACCTGGTGAACAAGATTCTGTGAAAGACAAATAGAAAGAGTAACCAAAAACTAGACTGAGAGTGGCAAAAGAGCTAAAGCCTACTCGGCAAGGAAACCGACTCGGAAAACTTACCTAGGGGACAGGCCTGACCCGGCTGAACGGAGGGCAACTCCAAGCCCAATCATTCGCCAAGTTCAGTTTAAAGATTGAGCTTACTCGGCGGGCAATGGAGTCATGGGTGAGCTCCTTAGTGGAGTGCCGAGTGGGATCATGGGATCCACTCATGAAGCACATATTGTGGATCCTCGCTTGGATGGGGCTTACCGGCGTGAGATGAAGGCACACATAAGGTCAGTGTCGGCAAGATGAAAGTTTTCATCCGGCGACAACAACCTTTCCAGGATCGCGTTAGCCTCGTTTACCACAGTGTCTTGGTCGCGCGTGTCAAGCTGCCAGAGCTTCCTGCTGGGGACCTCATCCAAGAAAGGGGAAACCGGATGTTATCGGTGGACCCGTTGTTTTTGACATAGAAAAAGGTCCTATGCCACTTCTTGCAAGAATCAAGCCCATCAACCCGAGGAAAGATGGAGTCTCTCCTGGGCGTGATGCTAGCGGCACCGCACCGAGTCGGCTTCTTCTTGGCTCGAGGAGCACCAGGCTAGGGAACAACCTGAACCCTAAATCTAAAATATTTGGCCCACAGAAGAACGGTAGGCCAAATTCCGAGGTAAGCCTCGCAAGCAGAGATAAAACAGGAAAGAGAGCCAATCGCATTGGCAGGAAGATGATGGGTTTGCAGATGGAAGGTGGAGAGAAACGAGGAGAAGAAGGTGCTCACTGGAAGAGCGAACCCGCGCTCAAAGTGAGAAAGGAAAACCACCCGCTCGTTAGCTTCGGGTTTGGGAGAGATCTCACCGGTGGGAAGACGACAATCCACTTGCAGCGGAATGCGCCTGGTGGAGCGGAGCCATCCTACCTCCTCGGTGGAGACCTCCGAGCCTTCCCAGCCGCCGCGCTCGTCGGCGGGAACCTCCTGCTCCTCCGCACCATCAGCACCGTCGCGAGCGTCCATCACCCTCGCAGGCTCAGTCTCCTCCGCCGTCGTGAGTGGCTTGGAAGAACACGGACCCATGGTGGAATGGAAAGAGAAGTGGAGCAATTGCAGGGCAAGAACAGGAGGAAGAAGAAACCGCAAAGGGGGCGGTTCGATCTCGCAGGCGCAAGGAAGAAGAAGAGGCAAGGGAAAACTGAACGGGCGTGGGGGAAGTGGAAACCCCCAACCCCTACTTAAGGATAGTAAAAACCCAGGTTGTGGGATCCATCTGTGTCGTGCGGCCAGCGTGTGGCCGTGTACCAGGCCGAGTAAGCCAATCAGCAGGCGCCACGTAGCCAGAGATACACGAAAAATCCGGTGCCACATCATGAGAGGAAGGACAAGGGGCGCAGGCCGATGGGACTGCAACAGTGACGGGGAATAACTACGCAGCCGTCACTGTGCTGCCAGAGCTTGGAACAAAATTTGAGGCAAGTAATCATGATTACCAACTGTCAGTGACTGAAGCGCGCCGAAAATGACTCGGAATTGGCCAAAGTGACTCGGCTCGAGGCAAAAATGAGCCAAAAAGTCAAAGAGTGGATTCGAAAAATGTCAGATAGACCCAAGGTGCAAGATTACGACAAATAAAGACAAAAACTAAGTTCCAATCACACAAAAGGAACCTGGAGACGCCTAACAGCTTGAACTGCTAGACCTCACCAGCTTCGGGGACTAATGTCGGGGGGATAACCCTCGGTAGGGTCACGAGAGGTGAAACATAGCACAGTTTGGTTAGCTCCGAGTAAAGAAAGAACCAGGTTGGGTAAGAACAGCCGGGTAAGAGAAGCATGAGCGGGCGACATATAAACTATGTCGGTCCGCATAAGACAAAGTTGTGATTCTTGCAGGAACCGACGAGCCGAGTCTACCGAGGAAAGGCTGAGTCAAGTAGGACGCATGGCACCTTTCCGAGTAAGGTTCAGGAGGGACCATGGTAAAGCATGGTCAAAAGAGAAGGGCGACGCCGGATGACACAAAAGGAGTCGGGTGACACCCAAAGCACATGCTGACGTACAAAGTAATAGCATGACGCCAAAAGGAACAGGAAGCAGCGTACTAGAAGACCGTTAGCTGTCAAGCTTTATGGACTGGGCCATTGGGCTTAGGGCAAGCCCATGAACCGGCCCACATTATATGGACCAAGATCCAAATAGTAAACCCTAGAACCCAAAGGGGTGTAAGCTAGCTAGCACTGCCTATATAAGGGAGGGCATAGCTGTAGTAGAAGGAGGTTGGACCAAGTAAGGAACTAGTGCACTAAACCCTAGTTTATACAGCTCAAGGATCACTTGTAATCCTCGGGTATCAATAAAACCGCTAAGTCTGGAGAGTTCTTCTTGTTCTTTGTGCATGGCTCGATCGTCCACTCCCTCCCCGATGACCACAAGCATCCATTCGGCCCCCAACTTAAGCCTACTCATGGCATCTGTTGTGCCACCACCACGACACTTAAGGTCTCTCATGGGTAAAGTAACGCACCTCTATAGAGTGTAAGAACTGTAACTTGTTACTCCCTGTTCTAGGAAGGAGCTACGAACACGGCGGGAAAGGAACTCCATGAAAGTTCTGGTAAACCCGTGAAGGCTGACGGACATAGCTTTTCAGAATAAAAGCAACCTTTCAAGAAATGTTTATGAAAACCTGCATTGCCTACGACCTACGGTCTGTGGCTGTAGATATAGTGCATCAAACACTCCTTTTCTAGTGAACTTGCTGAGTACGCTCGTACTCAACGTATCTTCTTAACCCTTGCTAGATTTTGAAGCCATTAAGACGATGTCTACATCAAGTTATTCTCCAGGAATCATCATCAACAGCTCAAGCTCTTCATCAAAGTCAATGAAGTCAACATATACATCAGCTCAAGTGAAGACGAAGTTGCTGATTAGATAGGAATATAATCTTTAGCCATAGAACCTACTTCTGTAGAATATTGCAATAGCAGCAATGCAAGCCCCAATAGTTCAGATACTAGTCTATTAGTATATTAGTTATGAGTTGATTATTTCTGATTCTTCTTTGTAAGAAGTTTATTTCTCTCTCTTTAACCTAGAGTGTTCTCTGGATCTTTTGTAAAGAGTTGAGTTGTAACCTATAGTCATGTCTTGAACCTGCTATGTTTCTGTTGTACCACTCTGAGGGATGTAATACTAGTGAGCGGTGTTTCATTGGTGTTATGTCAACGACTATAGTGTACTACATCATGCAGTGGTATGCTGGGTCACCGCAAAGACTCCCTATGCCTCAGCCATAGGATCTATCATGTATGCCATGCTATGTACTAGACCCGACATTGCATATGATGTTAGTTTGACTAGCAGATATCAAAGTGATCCAGGGGTGGATCATTGGACAGCGGCCAAAAACATCCTTAAGTACTTGAGAAGAACTAAGGATATGGTTCTTTCTTATGGAGGTGATGAACAACTCGTTAATGGTTACACCGATGCTAGTTGGAACACCGATCCAGATGATTCTAAATCTCAATTTAGATAGATATTTACTTTGAATGGTGTAGCAATGAGCTGGAGGAGTGCAAAGCAAAGTGTTGTGGCGAGATCTTCAACTGAATCGGAATACATAGCTGCTTTGGAGGCTTCACAAGAGGCGATATGGATGAAGGAGTTCATTATGGAGCTCGATGTGGTTCCCAGTGTGCTAGACCCAATGGCTATCTACTATGATAACATGGGTGCCATAGACAATGCGCAGGAGCCAAGGTCACACAAGAAGCTAAAGCATATCAAGCTACGTTTTCACGCTATCCGAGAGCATGTCCAAGATGGTGACATAAAGATTTGAAAAGTACACACAGATCTGAATGTGGCAGATCCGCTGACTAAACCTCTCCCGAGGGCAAAACATGACCAGCACCAAACTATCATGGGTGTTCAGTATATTACCATGTAATCTAGATTATTGTCTCTAGTACAAGTGGGAGACTGTTGGAGATATGCCCAAGAGGCAATAATAAAAGTAGTTATTATTATATCTTCGTGTTTATGATCAAAGTTTATATCTCATGCTATAATAGTATTAACCGGAAACATTAACACTTGTGTGATTTGTAAACATAAGAGTCCCTAGTAAACCCTCTTATTTAAACTAGCTTGTTGGTTGAAAGGATGATCATGGTTTCTTGATCATGAACATTAAGATGTTAGTAAACAACAAGGTCACATCATTAGGAGAATGATGTGATGGACATATTCCTAATAATTAAGCGTAGCATAAAGATCAAGTCATTTTAAATATAGTTCAGTTGCTATAAACTTTCAGATACATAGTAACCTAAATCCTTCAACCATGAGATGATGCTAATCACCATCACCAGATGGATACTTTGATGACATCAAACACCACTACGTAACTGGGTGGTTATAAAGGTGACATTGAGTGTTCGGAAGGTATGTGTTGAGGCACATGGATCAAGAGTGGGATTTGTCCATCCATATGATGAATAGATATATTTTGGGCCCTCTCGGTGGAATGTCATCCAAATATCTTGCAAGCATGTGACTGGCTCACAAGATATCACATATCACAAGAATGAGAAAAGAGTACTTATCGGTAACGAGGTTGAACTAGGTATACAGAGATACCGACGATCACACCTCAGATAAGTATTATATCATGAGACAAAGGGAAATTGATATCATATGTAAATGGTTCATTCGATCACAAAGTAATCATAGAAATATGTGGGAGCAATATGAATTTCCAGATTTCTTTATTGGTTATTGATCGGAGAAGTGTCTCGGTCATGTCTGCATAATTCACGAACCGTAGGGAGACACACTTAAGGATTCGATGATGTTTATTAGTTATGGAATGTGAGTGAGAATACCGAATGTTTTTTGGAGTCTCAGATGGGATCCGGGATATCACGAGGAGATCCAGAATGGTTCGGATAATAAGATTCATATAAGAAAAGTCCAATTCCGGAGTTCAAGAATGGTTCCGGTGTTTTCACCGGAATGTTCAAGAAGGTTCACCGATCCGGAAGGGAAGGGTACATGGATGTGTCATGACAAAGTGGAATGGTTGCATCATCTCCTAGGTTGTCTGGACACTTGGAAGAGAGAAATCAAACTCTAATTTGAATGTCAAAAGGCAGTTTGAAAAAGTCAAACTGGAACAATGGTTTCCAAGTGGAGGAGGGAAGGAATCCTACCTAGAGGAGGATTCCCTCCTCTCCTTTCTGCCGGCCACATGAAGAGGAGTGGGGGGGGGATTCCCTCCCCCTTGACGCCCCTCCCTCTCATAAATAGAGGGGAGGGGGCGTCCCCTTGCCACACACCCAAAACCCTAGCTCGGCCGTGCCCTCCTCTCAAGTTGTTGCCGCCCTAGGCCCTCTCCAAGTCGCCGACTAGGGCTAAACCCTAGCCCTAGCCGCCTGCCACACCAACCCCTTGGCGCCCTCTAAACCCTAGATCGCCGAGGCCCTCTTCTACTCCACCATACTCGCTCCGCCTTAGGCGAAGCCCTGCGGGATCTCCCCTCTAAACTCCAACACCACGCCGTCGTGCTGACGGATTCGCAAGGAGAGAGATGCAACCTCCGCATCCTGCTAGAACAAGGGAGAGGAAGGTCTTCATTGACTACCGAACGTGTGACCGACTGTGGAAGCACTACCGGAACGCCGCGTCGAAAGGATCGTCTACGCTATCTTGAGATCGGCAAGTGAATGACTACATCACCCACGAGAATCCGATCTTGTTAACCTCTTTGGAATCTTTGAGGGTGAGTACTCCATCGACTCGTTGTTACAATCTAGTAGATAGATCTTGGCTTGTTTGTGTTCATGCGGTAGAATTTTTTGTTTTCCATGCTACGAACCCCTACAATCAGGTACACATGAGGGGGGCCACGAGGCCCAAAATAGGCTAGGTGGCATGGACCACACCCTAGATCACGCCACCTGGGCCCATTTTCCCGTCGAGCATTGTCTTGACCCCTCTTTTTTAAGCACCTCTTCGTCTGCACAAAAAAATATGCCATATTTCCCCGCATGAATTATAGAGGCAGTGGAGGAGGCGAATGTTCTCTTCTACTCTGGTAGAGGGCAGATCCTGCTGCTCTGAGTCCACCATAGAGGGGAAATGAAAGCCATCATCATCACCAACTCCTTCTTGGTGTAGGAGGGAGTCTCTCCATCACCATATTCACCAACACCACCATCAAAACCACCTGTCTCTAGATCGACTTCACCCCCTCATCGTTTGTGGTAGATTGAACCCTAGAATATTGTTTAAGTGTTATGTGCATGCTTATGCTTGGCAACTTGTCATTATTTTGTGGTGAAGTTATACTTTTAGATTGTGTTGTAATCCATATGCCACTGATTTGTGCCATGTTTCACCCTTGTGAGTAGTTCCCCATGTTCTTGAGGGCATACAATGAATTGCCTATGGTTTCTATATAGTATGCAATGAGTATTTGCTCAAGTTTTAATCTTTTATGTGGTTCTATGATGGTAATATGCGAACATCGACTACATGTTACTTCACCTTTATCGGCTCATAGGGCCGCACCTTAGTGTAATAAAGAGAGTACAAGGACAGAATGACAAAACCGTGTCCTAAGAATTTGAGTTGCATTAAGGGCAGTCTTGATCGGGGACCTTAGAACTTTAAGAAATAGTTGGACTTTTATGTCTAAATGAATCCTTTGTTTGCACATGAAATGGCCTTAGGACCAATCACTAGGGTGCACTTGCACATGTATATGGATTCACCTATTTTAGGCCTTGTTCAACGAGAATAAAACTTAACAAGATGCTTACCGTGTTGTTTTAGAAATATTCATGCTAAATAATTCCATGCTGCCCAAGGAACATTTGCCATAGATAAGTACACATATGAGATTTTCCTCTCACTGAATAGAGGATTGGAATTTCTCTAAAAACAACATTTACATTCTTGCAATTTATGTTTCTGCAAACCATAAACCCAAAAATGCCAAACTCACGTATCTTTTTTGTTTTAGTTTTTAAAGTTGCTAAGCAATACCTTTAGATCCTCATGGGTTCGATAACCTTTTCTATATTGAAAGGTACTACAATAGATCTCCTGCACTTGAGAGTCATTAGGCACTGCCACTTCCTCCACCACCTCCTTCCCCTTGCGTCGTTGATGGCCAAAGCTAGCAGAGGATTTTTTTTTTCCTATGCATTGCTTGCAACGACATTTCCTGGTGACTTCGTGGCGACGCAATGGATCCCTGGATATTAGGTGAACCTAGGTAGACTGTCGATTGCTCAAGCGTTTAGCAGGGTAGCAAAGGTGAGCCACGACTCCCCAGTAGTGGATAAAGTGGTGACATGGACGTGCGTCCCCGAATTTGGTGAGCGTGTGCGGTGGAGGCAAGAACTCCGGGTAGCAAAGAGGAGTTATGGCTCTCCAGTGGTGGATAGAGTGGTGCTGGGATGCGTATCCCCAAATTTGGTGAGAGTGCAAAACATAGGCAGGAACGCCAGGGGTCCCCATGATGGATTCCTGTCGATTATTATAGTTGATTCCTAGTGTGTAGGAACTTGTTCGTGTTGTGTAGGCATTGGATGGTTTTGGCTGAATGGCTCGAAAAGGGGCTAGGTATTTGCATAGCCCACTGAAATCCGACTTGGTTGGTGTTGATGCAGGCGGCGTCTTTGGGCGCCATGACCTTTTTGAGGGCATGTTATGATCTTGCATCCATTTCCATGCTAGTTAAGTGATTTGGGGAAACCCATATATGGGTCTCTCCAAATTTGTTGATAAGGGCACATCTCTTGTCATTACTTTCCTCAGAGACATTGGTTTTGAACATGCTTTTGCTACAAGGGTTATAGGTTCGATGGAGGTTTCATAGGCGGCTTGTTATGTTAAGGATGATGGTGATCAGCGAGAAAGTATCCAATGGAAACCTGTTTCCCATGGAAACTTGGAAACCTAGACACGTGCCATTGGATGTAAAACGTATAGCTGAGATGAGGCATGATACAGTCAGTAGAATTTTACAAAAAGACACCCACATTGGTTGTTACATGTTTCGGAAAACCCCTTGCTCTCCTCTCTCAATGATGCCCGTAGATCCATTACTGGATTTCTAGACCAAACCAGCGGCATCGACAGCGGCAGGAAGTCTGGTGCTGACCTTCTCCCGGTGGCCGAGGAGGGACGTTTGCCGCCGTACTCATAGAATTTATTCCTAAGCTCCATTTGCAAAATGAGAGGATTAACTGTGGTTCATCTCAGCTATACATTTCGCATCCGATGGTCCATGATCTAGTTTCCAAGTTTCCACTTGAAACAGGTTTCCATGGGATACTTTCTTGTGATGAGCACAAGTGGGTCATGTTGGAGTTTTTTTAGTCAGTTTATCATGATTTATACTAGGGGTTCCCATGATTCGCCTTGCCTTCATGGTGGAGTCGAAGAACACACGGTGGAGCATTTGTGGTTAAAATGATAAGAGATGGGTCTTCAGTTGCGTAGGTATGGTCGGCGCGATATCAAAGTTTATTTTCTCCTACAAGGTTTGTTGCTAGAGTCAGATGTCTAGTCGCTGGCTCTTTGCCGACTCTTGGGCACGTGTCAGTCATGGGGCGTCGATGCCTGTTATAGCAACTCTAGCAGACACTGTATTCGCCGAACCATAAGAAGGCGTTTAAGGGTCGTGTTTTTGCTCAGTTTTACTCGGGTTTGCTTATGGATAGAACAGAAACCACAAATCCAAACCATAAAAACTTGAATTTTGAACATTTGCGGGAGATTTCAGATGTTCATACGTACATAGCCGTGATTGTAGGTACAAAAGGCACAAATTCGACTAAATTAAAGGGGGTTTTGTCGTCGCTGCCGCTAAACCCTAACCTGCACGCGAAATCGGGCTCACCGAAGCCTCATGGAGCGGCGGTGACACTTCCGTCAGCAGATTCAGAGTTTGTCGTCAGAGAGGCCAAGGTAGGAGAAGCCAGAGACCGACACCGGCGCGTGGTGCTTCTTGTAGTGGAGGGCGGTGCGCTTTCACGCCCCGTACATGCGGACACACCGACGGCGCTCCTCCTCCTAGGCGGGGATGAGGCCACGGTAGCGCGAGGAGGAAGGTGGTGTACGGCCACGGTGGAGTCCACAACAGTCAATCGGCGACTATCGGTGGCGGATCTAGTGCGGGGGCCGAGGAATTTCTCGTTGGAGCTCGGCGATTTGAGCGGTGGTGTGAGAAAATGTGCGGTGGAGGTGTGGAGGGGGTGGTGGCAAAAAGAGGGATCGAGATCCACAAAACACCCTCAGAACCAGAATTATATAGTTCGAGGGGGTGGATTTGTCGGCCCCAATAAAAAAATTCTAGGTTGGGCTCCGTTTGTGGTGTCTTATCAGGCCAAAAAACACGGCCTGACCCATAAACTCACCGAAATTATATGGTTTCGGCGGTTTTCTGGTTTCTGGTAGAGATGCTCTTATGACTGAGGCTTTGGTGGTGAGGCCTACACATGAAAGTCAAAGTCGCTGGCTCACGGATGATTCATGACATTTACACTCAATGTCAACCTCCAGAGTGGCCTTTCTCATTGAAGACGTGTGTATGTATTTACGGTGGGTAGCGAGGTCGTCCGAGTTTGCATCTGGAGTCATGTTCCAAGATGGCACTTTTCATATTTGCTATGAATTGCCTGGAAAATTCTATTTAGAATAAGGTTCTGTTCGTGCTATCCTCGCTCCAATTGTTGGCGTTTTTATTCTTTATACTATATTTGTGTCTTTTTTGGGATGGTAAGACGATGGCTACATCCTGAAGTCAGAATAAGTTCCTCCACATTGTATCCTCACTCCGGTGGTGCGTCTAGCATTGATGGAGGGTGCATGGAGTCGTGTGTCTGACAGATCTCTTGGGATCCAGTCGGTTTTCATACCTTCAGGCCAGTCTTTTCCTATCTAAGGCTGTCATCACTGATGATGATTGCTGCTTTAATGTGCTGGTCCTAAGTCTTAGCACGATGACTTCATGTATGTCTATTGTAAGAGCACACCCAACGGCTACCCGCAAAGGCCTTTTTGTTGTCCGCTTTGCTCTTTGCGGACAAAACTGGACCAATATCAATGCCCAGTGGAAGGGACCAAACGGCCCGTAGGCCCCGAATGATTGCATTCCTGACCCAAATATGGGGATCCTTTGTGGTGGGGCGGACAAATAAACGGTCCATGTTTGTCATCTTTTTATCCGGCCTGGCCCATCTTTCACACACCCACACCTCATCCCTTTTATTTCTCTCTCCCCACTGTCGCTCGTCTTCCTCGCTTGTGCGCTACCATGGAGCAGGTCGGCCTGCACGCCCCGCGCCTCTCATCTCGCCCGCGCACCCCATGCCACATGCCTCTCCTTCGTGTGTCGCCTCGCTCATATTCCTACCTCACTCTCACTGACTCACTTCTCCACTCCACTACAGTGTAGGATGCCACTAACCTGGAGAAGGGGAGATCTTTCCCTTTCTCTCCACGCCTTTCCTCACCGCGCTGCCTTCCCACGCGGCCGGGGTCAATGTGATGGTCGTGCTCGTGTCGTTCCCAATTTCTCCGACTTTCCGCAGTTGTTGGCGTCCAGCCCGGTGGCCGGTGAGCTATTTGGGTGGTCATTGCCGATGCTATTGGCCGTTCGGAATGCCAACATGTCCCGCTCGCCCTACGCACTCGCCGTGGCCTCCAGCGCCGACATCACCGACGTGTTGTGGTACCATGTCCTCCTCGAGTACCTCTCCCTATCTGACTTCCTCTGCATCCCCTCCTAGGGAAATCTAGTGATGATGTTGTTCCATACCACTGGTCGCACGTCCTCCGACCTTGGCGCTATCAACCTCACGGTCGTGGCCGTGGGCAACAACCCCACCATTGTTATCCGCTCGCCGGAGCTGTTGAACGCCACTGTCCTCGGTGCCGTCATACAACATCAGCGTGCTCATGGTGGGTAGCCTCATCGTCTGCTCTGGCCTCGATACACTACTAGGAAAATGGCCTTTAGTGGCGCACCTGAAAACATCATCTGTGGCGCACTAGCAGTGCGCCACGTGCCTTGCGCTACGGCTATCTCTCAGCCGTGGCGCACTGCCTAGTGCGCCACGGTTGTGTAGAGATGACGCGCGCTAGTGCGCCACAGATGTTTGGGCAGGTGCGCTACTCCTGGGATCTTCTGTGGTGCACTACCTAGTGCGCCACTAAGCTTCCATAGTGCGCTTTAGGTGTAGTGCGCCACGGAAGGTAGATCATGTGCGCCACAGATGTGTTTTTTGTTTTTTTTTAATTTCTGAGCCAGATTATATACAATATTACAGCAGATATACACACACAGATACAAGATATATAATTATATATATAAATACACAATATGAAAAACAAGATTGAAACAAATACATATAGATAAGTCTCATACATGAATACATAGTCTAAGTTACATTGTTTCGATCATGTTACAAAGTAGTAGTTGGTGACATGCGAATACATGTGTCGATCGAACAAGTTAGAGCTCGGAAGCTCGCCTAGACATCTAAACTAGCTAGACACAAACGCGGGATAAATAACCAAAGAAGATAAGCATGATCACCGCCGCGACGAAGGTGTAGGTCTTCATCCGGTTCCTTGTCCTAACTCCCGCTAGATAGCGCGTGTATCTAGCTTCCGCCTCCTCCATAGTGTTGTACCCTTTGTAGCTATTGTCGCTGAAACGGTGCACCTGTCTCCGGCAGTCTTCCCAATCATCGTAGACTCCGGGAACCCATCCCTTGTACACGACGTACCACGTCATCTATAAGTTGACAATAATAATTAACCGGTGATTGAAAAAAAACATATATAATTAAAGTCGCATATGAAGATACACTTATAGAAAGTACTCCTAAATCAAAAAGACCAAACTCAAAAAGCATGCCTCATATATAACTAGGTTGTTCGACACAGGAATATACTACGATGGAACTGTTCGCCAAGTAGGATGCACAACACCTGGACCTGTGCATAGCACAAGGCGAACAATCCCATCGCAGCACATTCACATATAATGTGCCACGACATTTCAATCATCGACATTATTCTCGAAAAAGACCAAAGTAACTCAAAAAGCATGTCTCATATATATACATAGGTCGTTGGACACAGGAATATGCTACGATGGAACCGTATGCCAAGTAGGATGCACAACACCTGGACTTGTGCATAGCACAAGGCGTACAATCCCATCGTAGCACATTCACATATATAGTGTGCCACGACATTTCAATCATCGACATTATTCTCGAAAAAGACCAAAGTAGCTCGAAAAGAATGCCTCATATATAACTAGCTAGGTCGTTGGACACAGGAATATGCTATGACGGAACAGTTAGCCAAGTAGGATGCACAATTCCTGGACTTGTGCATATCACAAGGCTAACTATCCCGTCATAGCACATTCACATATATATTGTGCCACGACATTTCAATCATCGGCATATTCTCGAAAAAGACAAAAATAACTCGAAAAGAATGCCTCATATATATACATAGGTCGTTGGACACAGGAATATGCTATGATGGAACCGTGAGCCAAGTAGGATGCATAAGACCTGGACTTGTGCATATCACAAGGCTCACAATCCCATCATAGCACATTCACATATATAGTGTGCCACGACATTTCAATCATCGGCATTATTCTCGAAAAAGACAAAAATAACTCGAAAAGAATGCCTCATATATATACATAGGTCGTTGGACACAGGAATATGCTACGATGGAATGGTGAGCCAAGTAGGATGCACAAGACCTGGACTTGTGCATATCACAAGGCTCACAATCCCATCGTAGCACATTCACATATATAGTGTGCCACGACATTTCAATCATCGGCATTATTCTCGAAAAAAGAGTAAGGAAAAAAAGAAGGACCAAATTGAGCAAAGGACCAAAGAGTAAGCAAAAAAACCAAGCATTGATTGATATATAATAATAATAAGCAAAATAAGTAAGCGATGATTCATAAACCTAATAAGATAAGTACACTTGTCCACACACACACAAAGGTCATCTATAGTTTGTAACTACAACTAGGCCAACATCAAGCCTTCTGGCTCGGCTTAGGGAATGGGAGGACGCCTTGTCTCGTCATGAACTTCCTATAGTCACCCTGCATCTCTAGGCGATCTTCTATGTCACGGTTATTCGGGATATTTCCTCCGTAGAAGATCCCCCCCGAAGTCATGACATCACGAAAGATGATTGCCCCAAATCGCTGGATGCGATACATCTCTTGTCTAATATCCGAATCATTGATCTTGGCCTTTGCTTCGCCCACTGTTTGAGATGATCTGGCAACAGAATTCGCTGGTCAAATAGGAACGCCTCATGTGATGGAGTGCGTAGTAGGCTTCCTTCTTCTTGTTTTCCTGCTTCACGCAGGGGAACTCCGTTACGTGGTTGAAGACGTGCCTGCCGAACTTGACCTTCGTATTAACGAAGGTGGTGCCTTCCGTCGAGGCAAAGCCAGTGAGAGCATCATCCAGAACTTCCTTGATCTTGTCGTAGTTTTTCTTTTTTTCTAGACTCCCCGAGTCAAAATACGTGGCGTGGGAATGCTTCGGCGATAAGGAGATGAGCGTGCAATGTTCATCTCTGCGCAAAAAATTCAAATGGAATGTGTTGGAAAAAGAATGATGATGATCTAATAAAGCCAATCGACGGTGGCGAGTGAATAACGACTTACTCAGGAAAGTAAGGCACGAGAATGTATTCCTTTGTCTTGTTCGCCACGAGGATTCTTTTTTAGGCACGAGGCCACGATACGTCGCTCGCGGGGAACCCAAGCAACCGCCACGCATGTAGTAGGGTCCACTATAGCGATGCCCGGTGTGTTCTCTCTAATGATCTCAATGGCCAGGCTGAGAGAAAACAGGCGGACCATGGTATAATGCAGCGGGTATAGGTGGAACATATTGAAGATGTCGAACCGCAGGAAGAACAGATCCAGGGCATTGTCAAAGCCCAAGCCTGGTGGCACCTTAACCACGAATACCGGGTGCGAGGGATCTTTCTCCGATAGAAGGCGTCTCTCTATCGTCAGCACGCCGTCATGCACACTCTGCAGTTCCGAACTGGCGAGCTTCCGCAAATTCTTAGGTAGCATGGGCTCACCCGCCACATGAATCCTCCACATAACACCCTCGGGTCTTGGTGGCCCGTCCCGAAACCTGATCGGATTCGCAGTTGTTGACGCCACCGGCTGGCTCGAGCTGCTAGATTTTCTTTTCCTGCCCTTTTTTTCCTTTTGGAGAGCGGGCAGGCACCACAATTTGAGCACCGGCCGCCCTATGTAGTGTGTCAGGGCTTAGAATAAAGGGTCGGTTGGTTGTATCAGCTGGCTCTATAAAGGCGCAAGCTGGAGGCGTCTCCTGAGAACCAAACAGACGCTTGGTGATAGTGGCTTTCTGTGGGGCCACCAGCTAGGTCTTCTTCGTTTGCAACCGAGTGCTGAAGAAGTTATCATTCCAGTCTTCGTCGTCCTCGGCCGAATCCTGCGCCATGTGCATATCATCAACATGATCATCCGACCCACCGCGTGGAGGTGACGGTGAGGGCGGTAAGGGGGCCTTGCCACCGCTTGTCGCTGGCACGACAGGCGGTGCTGTTGTCTGTGGCGTGATGGCCCCCGCCGTCCCCAAATGGATCATGCTCTTTGGCCATAGCAAGAATAAGCCGAAGCAAATTCTGAGGACAGACGGCTCTTCTTCATCCGCTCCTGGGGGTTGAATGGGAGGTTCCAGGTCGTCGCAGCCCCTTAGCACCCGACTAATTTTAACCCTGTGCACGCTATTTGACATCGTCCTTGAGTGGAACGTGCGCTGCAAGGGTTGAACGATGGTACTCTTGGCAACATCCCTCAGCTCGTTGTTCACGTAGCATAAGAGAGTGCAAGGAACATCCGTCTGCGGAAAACATGTACGGCGTCGTCAGAGCGAGATGCCATAAGAGTAATAGATGGCATGAAAGGCGGTAATTAAAGCAATTTGTTTACCGTGATGGCGTCGAGATCGGCTAATGTCGATGCACCGCATACGGCGACGGGCGTGCAAGAGACGGAAGGGCTGCTTGATGGCGCGGTGCTGGCCGCCGGTGTATTCTCCCTACCGACGGGTGCTTGGAGCTCCGGTGTCGCCGTGACGATGGCAGGGGGCACCAACATGTACTCCGGCGCCGCGGTGATGGCAGGGGGAGTCACCAACACTTGCGGCGCCGCGGTGCTAGCGGGCGGAGTCATGAACATGTAGTTCGCCTGATTCGTCGGCGCCGCATTGTTCAGTGGCTGCTGACCATGCTTGGAATCGAGCACGGCCCTACTCGACCACCCGCACTCCAGTTTGCTATTGACTCCACCAAGGTAGGGAGGAAGGACGTGAGGGTGATTGCCAGGTTGTCTTGGACGATCTGCGGGATCCACGCCACTTGTGCCTTAAGTTCTTGAACCTCGCGGTTTTCCTCCTCGCTCCTTCCCGACGGCGCCACGTGCGTCCTCGGCGATGGACCAAAATGATCAACCCAATTCTTACCCCCGAGGCCGGCCAGACGGCCAGCCGACGACGGCTTCTTCGTAACCGGCTCTATTTTCTTGGCCCGGTTCATCACCCTGTTAAAAGGGTTATCCCACCGGGTGGCCGTCGACCCACAGGATGAGGAACCCTGGGATCCATGACTAGCAACAATTTCCTCCTCCTGCAGAAGAAGTAACAGTGAATCATTTAAATCATCGATTAGATTGCAATCGAGTTGATCCGCGGTAATTAGATTATATTTACCACAATTTCCTCGAATTCCTTCACCGCAGGATCCGCGGTGAGTTGTTTGGTTTTTGGGTCCACATGGTAACGGGCCCTGATGAAGTTTCGAACCTACCCAGGTTCGAATTTAGCAAAGGGGTTTTCTATCCCCTTGGATCTATACTCTTCGTCTTCCTTATTCCATTTGGCCTCCGCGGTTCTGTATCCACCAGATCCGAGATGGTGATGACCTATATTCATCGCCTGCAGCACCTTTCCCCGATTACTATTGGCCATGGCTCTTTCGGATTCACACCTCTCCTTGAACTCCCGGAACTGATCTTCGGTGATCTGCGGGTCAATCTTCTAGATATCCTCGAGACTTTTGCCTTCTTTATAGATCTTCTTCTTTATCCGGGTTCTCCAGCTGGCCAGGGCGGTGCTCATCTTTGTGAGGGCGGATTTGTTTACTTTGTTCCCATGATAATTTGTGTTCTGGTACTTAGCGGGGAACTTGTATCTTGCGTGCATCTTCTCGAAGAGGAGTGTGCGCAAGTGGCCATTATCTTTATGCCGGAGATTCTCGGTGTTGATCGAGATGGTTGTCCGGGTGATCGCCGCCACTTGCCCACCATACCCTTTGATGACAAGGGCGGGCTCCAAAGGAACCCCTGATGGGCTCACTTCGGTAATTTCCTCCCTAACTGTGCCGACCGTGTTCGGGCGCCGGTCCTTCGGCTTCTTCTTCTTAGGAGGGTTGCTACCACTCCCTGTGCCCTCACCGCCATCAGTGGTTTCATCGTCCGCCGTTCCTTCGGCTTCTTCCTCCGCATCTTCCATCTCATCATCCTCGCTCTCCGAAGGATGGTATTCTTCATCGTCTTCTAGCCGCTGGGCCGCCTCCCAGAATGTCAATTGTTTATTCGGAGGTCTGAGTTCTCCTTCAGCGCTGATGTGCTTAGAACATCCAGCCTCGTTGTTGTCACACATCTTTGCACTAATAAAAAACAAATAATTGGTTAAATGCACGGAAAAATCCGGCATGACCTTTGCTAATTTTCTTAAACTAGGAGTGCCCGATTTCTGCCGAAATGGAAGTTAATCAGCATTCCGGCAAAAATCGGGACTCATTTCATATAAGAACCTGCATATATATGGCCAGCATAGCTAGCACACAATAAATGGCCATCATAGCCAGCACAACCAGCACACAATAAATGGCCAACACAGCCAGCACATAATCTGGTCACATAGGATAATCTAGCCAACACAGTCAGCACATAAACATCTAGGTAGAAAACACATTGGTTAAGAATGCATCAACATGCCCAGCCACATCAAGCAATGGGCATTTACAGTTATCATCTGGATTCACCAGGCACCAAGCATATGATGGAAAGAAAATAACTAAAGCCTGCTAGGTCTCTTGAAAAAATAAAATAACACATATGAGCATACACAGCAGCAACTAAAACCCAAGCATACATGTTTCTGTCAACTAAAGCCTGCTAGGTCTCTTGAAAAAAGAAAATAGCATTCAGTTGTGCTCATATGATGCAAATGACCTGAACAGAGAAAATAACTTATTCTTTTAGTTCCCAGATGCTAATTCATGCCACTACTTCTACTCTCTTTCTAATTACTCCACCACTTATCAACCATCATTAGTATTATAATCCACCTATATGGGGTGCAAGATGTTGATCAGATACACGAATATTTTCTTATCGCAACTTGTGCAATTTGCAAGTATTGTAAAGCATGCCCAGCAAAGAAACTTTAGTTCTCAAATATTGCACCCTGACAGAAGACCTATTACGCATACTTACAGAAACCATCTAAGCTAGTAAGGAAAGATTTTCACAAGAGTTTAGTACTCAGATTTTTTACAACTTGAATCTTGCTACTTGCTTAAGTATAAGAATTTGCTAAAAACATAAGCAGATCACTGTGGGGGGCATGATGTGATCATGGACAAGCCTCCGCAAATAAAAGATTGTAAACCATTGTCGTCATGACCATTTACTTGTCCATACATCGAGCTATGTACATATTGCTAGATGGTGAGAGTGCAGCCATAAGTTTCGAGTTCTATATTGCGATTACTACTATGAGAGCAGACGGATTAATCAGCAAGGTGGCATATATACTATCCTTTCATCACAGGTACTAGTACTAGCTAGCACATCGGCTTCATCTTGCTACTATATAGTATAGCCAAAATCGTCTTGGTGCTTGCTAGTTGTATATACTAGTGTAGTAGTACTAGTTATTTATCTGGGGAGAGTAAATCAATGGTTTGATGCACCATGATAGCGAGGCTCCACTTGAATCTTAATTGAAGGCAAGAACGGATACAGACAATAACCTAGACCCTAAACTCCAGGAAGGCAAGTTCTAAATTGACAGACCTCCTACTACTTCTAAATTGACAGATACAGACAGACCTACAACTTCTAAATTGACAGATACAGACAGACCTCCTACTACACTCCACAGCTGAAGCTCCAGGAAGGCAAGTAAATTAAATCCGAGAAACTAAACATTGGCTACAAGCTACTTCTAAAAACTTCTGCAGATTAGCAAGAGCAGATATAGACAATAACCCAGACCAAACTGCAGCTTTGGACCCAGAGGTCTTCAGATCAATTGGGTTACTAAGGTTGTACCCTTCACCAGGAAGCTTCTCAAGAACTCCGGCGTGTCCGAGGCCACCATACAGAGGGAGAGAGAGGGACAGAGGGAGAGAGAGGGAGAGAGAGGGAGAGAGGGAGAGACAGGGGAGGGGCGACGCTCACCTCTGACGGGCGGACGACGGGCGAACGACGGCGGGCGGACGACGGCGGCCTCCACCTCCTCGAGCGGCGCGAGATCCTCCTCCTCCACAAGCGGCACGGCGCGGGCCTCCTCCTCCTCCACGGATCGGCAGCGGCGCGGGCCTCCTCCTCCTCGAGAGCGCAGCGCGACGGTGGCGGATCGAGAGCGCAGGGCGGCGGTGGCGGATCGAGAGCGCAGTGCGGCGGTGGCGGTGTCTGTGAGATGCGGGGATGAGAGAGGCGGACGTGGCACGCGCGGTTGACTAGTCCAACACACATAGGCGTAGCGCACCCTGGCCAAGTGCGCTACGGTTATCCGTAGCGCACTTGGCCAGGGTGCGCTACGCCTATGTGTGTTGGACTACCAGATAAGAGGGCGGCCACCCCACTAGTTAAGACTAGTACTGTCATATCCCACTGGTTCTGCCCCTTAGCTCTATTCTAAACTATGAGCACCCAGGTTCGAATCCTGGTGCTCCACTTTTTTTTTATTTTAAAAATACTTTTAAATGTTCCAAAAATGCCCAAAAGTGGTGATATATGCCATACAAGTTTTGTTTTGTTTTTAAAATACTTTTAAATATTCCAAAAATGCCCAAAAGTAGTGATATATGTCATAAAAGTGTTACAAATATGATTCAAAGTATAACTCAATTTCATAATAATTTGTCCATGAATATTACAATATTTTTCGACCATGCGTTTTACAATATTTTTTGAGCTAGCGTTTTACAATCTTTTTTCCCTTCTTTGTCGCGGTTGAATAATTTAGCCCCGGCACTTTAATGTTTCTTCTTTCGAACGGGCTACCTTTTTTGGGTAGGGTTGTCCTTTTTCTTCTTGTGATGTATGTTGCTGCATCGTAGTCGTCGTCATCTTCAATCTTTGGATCGCCGTACTGGTCGAAGTCTTGCTCGTTGGTGACTCCATCCATTCCGATGATGTTTCTTTTTCCTCTCCTCACGACAACACGGCTAGGCTTTGTCGGGTCTGTAATGAAAAAACATTGGTCCACTTTGGTAGCCAGTACCCACGGTTCATTTTTCGCGGCCACGTTTGCACCGGCGGCATTGGATTTGGCTGCTTCGGGTATAACCATGGTTGTGAAATACCGGTCTTCTCTTTCGACGCTCTTTGCCCATCTGACACGGAACATCGGCACCTTTTCTCCACAGTAGTCGAGCTCCCAGATCTCCTCGATTCTTCCGTAGAATCTTTCCTTCACGTTGTCATCGGTGTAGAATTCCGACGTTACGCCTGAGTTCTGATAATCACACTTGTTGTCCTTTTCCTCCGTGTAGAATGTGTAGTCGTTGATATCATACGCCTGATAGGTCACCAGGTTTTGCATCGGTCCCTGCGACAAGGTGAATATGATCTTTTCCATGTCAGAAGAATGCGATCGCGGGGGATTATCAAGGAGCGTCTGCCTAAACCAACGCGTGAAATCTGAGTTGTGCTCTTTGATTATTTCTCCCTGCGTCCTCTGTATGCCCCGGTCACTGTACTTCTTCTCGATTAACCTTTTGTGCTTCTGTACCCAAGGATCGACCAGTTCTAAATGCTATAGCGCGACAAGGTTTGCTCGATCAAAGTCTGCGCGTCGAGCTTGCCAAGGTGCCTGTTGACGGGAAGACCGACAGGGTTCTCGATGTCTAGATAATTCGCGCAGAAAGAGATGCACTCTTCGGCCAGAAAGCCCTTGGCTATGCTTCCATCTAGACGGGACCTGTTGCGAACGTATCCTTTGATGTGTCCATTCATCCTTTCGAACGCCATCATGTTGCGGAGGAACATCGGCCCGAGTTGTACGATGTCCTCCACGACATGGACCAGCAGATGCACCATAATGTCGAAGAATGCGGGTGGGAAGTAGACCTCAAGCTCACATAGTATCAGCACGATCTCCTCATGTAGCCTCCCGAGCTGATTCACGCCAATCGACTTCCTAGAGATGACGTCGAAAAACTTGCATAGGCCAAATAATGTTTCACGGACGTGCTCGTCCATTATCCCTCTTAGTGCGACCGGAAGTACCTGCGTCATTAGCACGGCACAGTCGTGAGACTTCATGCCACTGAACCTCTGCTTCGCCTCGTCTAGGTATCTGCTTATCTTGCCCGCGTAGCCGTAAGGAAATTTGACTCCTAGAAGGCACTTGAAAAACTGTTTGATCTCATCCTGGCTTAGAGTGAAGCAAGAAGGAGGGCAATAATATTCGTTCTTCTTGAACTGTTTACCCTTCCGACGACCTTGTGTCGTCTCCGACTCATGATCATCGTCATCTTCCTGATCATCAGGAGTAGTGCGTCCTCCGTGAAGCTCCTTCCGGATACCCAAGCATATCAGGTCGTGCCTTGCTTTCAGACCATCTTTCGTCCTATCCGGCATGTTGATTATGGTGGCGACCAGACTCTCGCACACGTTTTTCGTGATATGCATGATGTCGAGGCTATGAGACGTGCGGAGAAACTTCCAGTATGGCAACTCCTAGAAAACAGACCTTGTTTTCCATACCTTCATCAGCGGCTTGTCTTGTTGCTGCCTCTTTCGCTTCTTTCTAGGCTTAGGACAATCTTTCCAGTTTTTCAGCAACTCTTCCACTTCTTCGCTGCTCCTATGCTCTGGGATTCCTCGGGTCTCTGATTTGCCATCGAACAGGTCTCCATGTTTTCTCCATGGATCATTCTTGCCGAGCCACCTCCGGTGCGCCATGAACACAGTTTCGATGACCCCGATCTTTCTCTAGTTGGAGATAGCTTGTGTTATCCATGCACCTAACGCATGCGCAGAATCCTTGGATAACCTGCCCCGAGATATACCCGCAACCTGGATAGTCTTGCACCATAGTGACCAACGCGGCTCTCATAGTGAAATAATCTTGTGCGACGGCGTCGTAAGTATTGGCTCCAGATTCCCATAACTTGGCTAGCTCCTCTTTCAACAGCCCGAGATACAGATTGATGTCGGTACCAGGTTGTTTCGGCCCTTGAATTAGCATACTCATTTGTATGTACTTCTTCTTCATGCACAACCATGGAGGGAGGTTGTACATCCATACAAACACGGGCCAAGTGTTGTGCGTGCTGCTTTCGGCTACCGACGGATTGAGTCCATCGGTGCTCGCACCAAGCCTGATGTTCCTCGAATCTCCACCGAATTCTAGGAATTCGAGGTCCAATGCTTTCCACTGGCTAGCATCTGAAGGGTGCGTCAGCAGCTCATCCTTTTCGGGGTCATCATCATCATCTCCTGGCTTCTTCCTTTCTGCATGCCATCGCATGAGCTTCGCTTCCTTAGGGTCCGCGAAATAGCGGCAGACGAGGAGTGATAGGAAAGTACCATACCACTTTTCGAGGTGCTTTCTTTCCTTTCTTGTATCGACTCACGCCGCACACCGGACATGTGGTTTTCTCGCGTCCTCGCCCCGATAAATGATGCAATCGTTGATGCATACGTGATATCTAACGGCGATAGATCGAGAGGATGACGATTTTCTTGGCATCCTCTATACTAGTTGTACATGTGTTCCTCCGGGACGATCGTGCGAATGCCATCTTATCGCCGAAGCTTGCGTCGCTCAATTTGTGTTTTGCCTTCATCTCCATAGCCTTGAGCGTTACATTCAACCGGTATCATCGGGCTGCATCCTTCATACAATGGAGTAACCGCGTCTTTCTCAAGTTGCGCAAGCTTGGCTTTCTCTCTAGCGGTAGCCTGGCGTTACTAAATCGCTTGAGAAGCAGCTCTTGCACATAAGGGTCCCGCACCCAGCTGACGTTGTTCCATCGCCGCGCTCCTCCCATCTAGATCATCATCATCCGATGCGCTTCCGCACCTTCACCATCTCAGGAGACTCTTCATCATCTCGTCTGCTCGCCGTGATGATGATCATCGCCATGTTGGCCACCTTCACCGTCTCCATCGCCTACGCCATCGCTTATCCAACGATCGTATCCATCCATGAAACCATGGCGAGCAGTGCGCTGCAGATTCCGGAATACGGGTCGATCACCCAGTTGAGTTTGCATCTTCTGCACGGACATCTTATATTTGTCTTGTTATTTCGTATCATGTCGGCCGTCGCACATTTCAAAAATCTAGCCACAATGCCTTCGCTCATTATGCGGACCATTTTTTCCTGCACGGTGTACACGGTACAATTTTGAAGTCTATTAGAACCACATAGTGAATGCATGCATGCATGCAATGGTCGATAGAAAATTTCGGCATGACCTATCCTAAAATTAGGACCTTTGCGAAATGCCAAAGTCTTGCCAAAATGGAAATGAATCAACATTTTGTCAAAACAAATGGCAACTTGTTCACATACAAACACAAGAGAGAGAGAGACCGATCCATACACACATGAACATATCATTATCCTCTCCATACACACATGCATGAGCATCATCGATACTCTCCATATACACACACATATATGACCATCGATCCTCTCCATACACACATCATGAGCATCGATCATCTACATACATATGAGCACATCATCCATATACACATGAACACATCCTTACATGGACAACTTACCGATATGAGAGACCGATCGCGAGAAAGAGGGAAAGGAGAGGTGCGCGCGTCGACCGGAGAAGGAGATGAGAGACCGGAGACCTTCCTCTATTACTTATGTAACATCCAAAGCAAGTTTTACATGCTAAAAATGGTGAATGGGTGGAGAAATTGAGGTGGGAAGGAGAAGATCCCGACTAGATCTAAGGAGGAAGAAGAAGGGGAAAGTGAAGTGTGGGGTGGTGGATGTGGCCACACATGTGCACATTAAGTGTTGTCCTGAAAAAATCGACACATCCGTGGCGCTGCAGCCTAGTGCGCCAGGAGTAGAAACATCTGTGGCGCACTATGCCATGTGCGCCACAGATGTTCCTACTCCCTGTGGCGCACTAGGCAGAGTGCGCCACAGATGTTTGTGGCTGTTTCACAGCAGAGGGGGGGCGTAGCGCCCCCCCCCCCCATGTGCGCCACGGTTTACACTAACAACCGTGGCGCACATGACTATAGTGCGCTACAGATGTTTGGCGTGCGGCCAACAGGGCCCTGGCCCACACATATCTGTGGCGCACTATAGTCATGTGCGCCACGGTTGTTCTAGTTACTAGTAGGGCACTGCCCACAGGTGAGCCACGCCTGTTTTAGTCGTGGGGCACTTCAACCATGTGAGCCACGGATGTGCTGATTACCTATAGCCGTTTTCCTAGTAGTGAGATCACGACATCTAGCTCCAAGACCTGCCCCTCCCTCGTGGTCAACATCACCCATGTCCTCTTCGAAGCGTGGGGATTCAATGTGGCCACCTCTATGCTCGAGGCATCCGACATTGCCGATGACTTTGAGGACGACGAGTGTGGCGCCGTTGTCACCATCTTTGTCCCTACAGACGGCGCCTTCGTCGACCTTCGCAACACCGGACGCCTCCAGTCCCTCCCCGTCCACTGCAAGGTCGTCATTCCACGCTTCCACGCGATGCACTCCTAGTACCTGCTCGTCTCCCTCCAGTCTATAGTCAACCCTGTCCAGCCCACGCTCGCCATCGAGTGCATCGAAACCAGTCGCTTCATGCTCAACATCACGCGCTTCAATGGCTCCATCGCCATCGACATCAGCGTCGTGCATGCCATTATCACCGAGGGCAAGGGACGAGGAATAAAATAGGGATCCTTTGATTTTGGCCTCGCCGCCTGCTACCTATGATTCCGTCGGTCGCCCAACCTTCCACGACATGTCGCCTAGGAAAGGGAGGAATAAAATGGGGAGCCCCGTTGGGCAAACCGCGGACAAGGGCGGACCAACCATCCCAGACATGGTTCAAAAGGAAAAAATTGACACATTTCTTGTCCTATTTTGGGGCGTACCCTTGGCATTATATAACAAGCTCTACTATGACAAGATTTTGCCTAGCTCCGGTGATGAAGGGGCGAGGATAGTGACATGCCCTTGGCTCACGCTAGTGCATATACTCATCGCCAGGTGATCCATGAACCTATTTATACTTTTTATTACTTTTAGTCTTATACCTGCCGCTGTTGATGATTATTAATGATTGGTGCTAAGCTAGACATAACTAAGGCGTTTGACACGGTGGACTGGGCCTTCCTCTTAGAGGTCCTAACCAAGCTCGGCTTTGGGGAGAGGTGGATCTCCATCCACTTCGACGTGGGTGATGGTGAATGGTTCTCCTGGTACGGCCATCTTAAACCAGAGGGGGTGAGGCAAGGGGGTCCTCTATCCCCTCTTCTCTTCAGCGCGGTGATGGATGTGCTCCACCTGCTCTTCGTGAGGGCGATGGATGTGGGGATCCTCGTTGATCTGTCGGCTAGTGGGCCACGTCACCGCCATGTCCATGTATGTGGATGATGTTGTCACTTTCGTTCGTCCCACACCCTTGGATCTCCACACATGTGCGGCGATCGTGGATGACTTCGTGGAGGCATCGGGACTTTGGACTAACCTGGCAAAGTGCTTGATCCACCCTATCCGGTGCTCCCTAGAACAAGTCAAGCTAGCCCGTGGGATCCTGGGATGTGAGGTGGGGAGCTTCCCATGTCGGTATTTGGGGCTGCTGTCGGGGCTTCGGAAACCTACGACGGCTCAATTGCAGTATGTGGTGGATAATGCGGCTAACAGGCTTCACCTATGGTGCGCGGGTCTTATGAACCGAGGCGGGCGCACCACCCTGGTGAAGTCCACACTCTCGATCATCCTGGTACATGCCTTGATGTCGTTGGATGTCCCGTGATACGTCAGAAACGTATCTATAATTTTTGATGCTCCATGCTTGTTTAGTATCTACTTTCCTTTGCTTTGTCTACACTTTGAGGTACTTTTTACATGTTTTCTGGTACTAACCTATTAACAAGTTACCACAGTGCCAGTTGCCTGCTTTCTGCTGTTTTTGGTTTGAGAAAAGCTAGTAAAGTAATATTCTCGGAATTGGACGGGACAAACGTCAAAGTCAATTACTTTCTATGGGGAACAAGAAGTCCAGAGGGGAGACGGAGAAGCGGGCCAAGGCGTACAAACCCCCCCTAGGCGCGTCCAGGCCTCCCCCTTCGCCTATAAGAAGCCCCTGATGCAGAAACCCTAAGTACCCGATCAAATATTCATGAAACCTTTTGTAGCCACCGCCACCATCGTCCCTAGATCGGGAGGGATCTGAAGTTCTTCTCGGCACTCTGTTGGAGGGGAGATCATCCCGGAGGCCTTCTCTCCGGTATGATGCGTGAGTAGTTCCACCTTGGACTATGGGTCCATGTAGTAGCTAGATGGTTGTATCTCCTCCTTTGTGCTTTCATGTATAAATCTTGTGAGCTCCGTCCATGATCAATAATATATTTGTAATCATGCATGTTGTGTTTGCGGGGATCCGATGGATATTGAGATTATTATGTTGGTTTGATTAATGGTTTTGTCTTTATGATTCTATCATGTCTGTGTTGTTTGTGATCTTGCATGCTCTCTGTTGTTAGTAGCTATCTTGGCCAAGTAGTTGCTAGTGACTCCAAGAGGGAGTATTTATGCTCGATAGTGGGTTCATGCCTCTAGTTTCCAAGGGAAGTGACAATAATCTCTTCGGTTGTAGATGTGATGTGGCTACTAGGGAGAAAACAATGGTCTTTTGTTCATGGAACATGTGGACTGTTTACCTTACACACTTTGCTTAAAGCAGTTGTCTGTTGCTTGCAACTTAATAATGGAGGGGGTTTGGATGATAACCCCAAGGATGACTTCTAGTCATAGATGCAGTTGGATGGCGGTCTATGTATATTGTTGTATTGCCCAATTGAATCTCATAGGATCTTTCTGACTAGTAATTGCATTGTTATGCCTTGCTCAGTTCCTGTCAGTTGCCCTGCTGTAATTTGTTTACCCTTCATGCCATGTTGTTTATCTAAGGAGAGCACCTCTAGTGAACTATGGACCCCGGTCCAATCTTTACCATTGATACATCTTCCACTATTACTTGTTTACTTGCTGCAAACCATTACCTTCCACACCATACGTTTAATCCCTTGTTACAGCACACCAGTGAGCTTGACAACCTCACTGGTTCGTTGGGGCAAAGTCTTGAGTTTGTGTTGTGCAGGTCTCCGCGTTGCTTGCAACACCTGTGTGACATTTCCTTCCTCCTTCTGATTTGATAACCTCGGTCTCTACTGAGGGAAAACTTGCTGTTGTGCTCATCATACCTTGATCTTGGGGTTCCCAACAAAGTCCTCTCTGACAGGCAACAAGCTTTCTGGTGTCGTTGCCGGGAGGCTAAGGACGTCTTCACTAGGGGAGTCTTCCACTTCCTTTCTCTTTACTTTGTTTTTAGTTTGCTTTGTTTCTTTTGCTTGGTTTTGTTTGCCTCTTTTAAAAAAACAAAAAAATTAGTCTAGTTTGCTTTGCTTTCTTTATTCAAAAACACAAAAAAAAATAGTTCCTACTCTAGTTGCCACCTTGCTCTAGTTCACCATGTTGTTCCCCAAGTTCGCCCTGAAAGATCTTGCGATAGGTAGTGGCTCCATAATTGGGAAAGATAATATTGAAGGATTCTTTAATCATGTTAGCAAGCATGAGGACATTGAGGATAAATATATAGCAGAACTTGCTCCTAATTATGAGATTGTTGCAGCTTCTTTAGTTCATATCTTGGAGGCTAGGTTTGTTAGCCTTAACCCCTTCATACAATTCTTGTTCCTAAAACTAAAAGAAGAAAATAATGCTGAAAAGAGAGAATTCATCCTTGAAACTTTATCAAGAGAGTTTCATGATGTTGCTAGGGAAGCCAAAAAGGTCTTTGAACATTTCATATGCTAGTTTCAAGTGTAGATGTTGTGGCTATTTCTGATAAAACTAATCCTAGAGAGGAATTCAATATACCCATACCCTTTAAGCTTGTTGGAATGCATGAAGCCCTTCAAAAGAATTTTGATTGGATTGCTCCTGAAAATCTTTTTGATGAAAGTAGTAGACCAAAGAGAGATGAGAAGGGATCCTCCAAAACCCATTTGGATGAGATACCTTTTATAGTTGAAGATTTTGCAAGTATTGATGTTAATGCTTCTTCATTTGAAAATACTTGATTCTTCTTGCTTCTTGTGCCTAACTTAAAGGCGTTAAAGAAAAGTATTTGTTGGGAGATAACCCAATAGTTTCCTTGAGTATTGAAAGTTATTACTTCAGTAATGACCTATCCTTATTCTTTTTGCTTGCTTTTTGTGCCAAGAATGACCTCTAATGAGAGGGAAGTAAGATTTGGGGAGTTGCTGTCCCGAAAAAGATTTCTGTCCTCCACCAAAAAAAATCGTGAGGAGACTTTGTAACTCGGATTGAGTTGAAAATTTACGAATAAATCCCCCAGTATGTTATCTAACTTTAGTTAGTTCAACACTTTTTTATTTGAGCAACATAAGATGTTCGAAAAAATGGTTTCTACCTGCTGGTCTGTTTTGACAGATTTCTGCCATTTTTTGCATTTGCTTCTTATTGCTTCCTTTTTGAGTTCTCTTTAGGTAAATTGAGATTTTTTAATGAGTTACTACAGTAGCTTGTGTTTTTAGTGAAAAGCCTTGATGTTCCAAAGCTTTGCCAGAGGTATAATATCTTTTGAATAGTTGCTAATGAAGATTGTGTGAAGTTTTGTATGAAGGAAAAATTTCATGTGTAGAGAGAGAATGATGCAATGAGATGCAGAATGGACAAAATCTCAAGCTTGGGGATGCCACCATGGTGTCACCCCAAGAAATATCCAAGAGGTACAAGCGTCAAAGCTTGGGGATGCCCAAGGCATTCCCTTCTTCATCAATAAAAAGCTCAGGTATGTTTAGACACTTCGTTTTTATTGTTTCATGCACAGTTGTGTTGTTCTTGGAGCGTCTTAGTTTTCGTTTTCTTTGCTTAGTTTGTTTAGTTTTCTTGAGTAGTTTGGACCCCCGTTCTCGCTGTGTTGTTTGCAAATAAGTTGCTTGGTGTTGGAAAGGAGTAGTAAGTTCTTGCTTGTAAGTGCAAGCGGGAGCTTGCATTGACTGTGACTTAGAATTTAGCATGACATGCTAGGTGTTATTTTGAATTTATGCTTAGTGATTATTGCTGTAGCATGTCTTGTTCCAAACAATTGGGATTTCTTAATGTGCCTTGAAGAAATTGTGCGTTGTTTTAGCATGCAAAGGCATAGTAGTGTGGTATTCTCTTTTGATGCTTTGCTTGGGGTGACTTGGCACATGCTCACACCATGTTATGACTATGACAAGTCACCATAGCCTCTATGATCATTTAGTCCTTGACTTGTAGTACCACTCTTTGCTTTGATTAGTAATGCTTTGTAGCTCTGCATGATTATGGCCATTATTTCTCTCTTAGTTGGTTGCGCCCAGTCTTTTGCTAGCCTCCACTTGTATGAGTAAGTCCTACTCATGCTTCCAACTTCCAAGAAACCAAGTTTTTCCAAAGTGTACACTATAAATTCCTATGCATGGTGTGTTGCACCATTCCAAAGTATATTCTTGTTTTCAACTATCTTCCAATTAAAAACTATTTTGTTATGTGAAAACTTAGTGATTAAAGCCCTCACAAACTTTATGGCACACTTTATATTCTTTGCTCCTAATAAACTTGAACCATTGTGTCATCTATGTTGTATATGCTTGCACTTATACGTTGGAATTAGCAAAATCGTGCTGTCACGGGGAACGTTTTCAACATTGCACATGTACTTTGTACTCAGTTGATATCATGCTCTTTTGTCTATGAATGTCACTGGTGTGAAATAAAGAGGGAACTTGTAAGTCCATGGAGTTTGTATCCTGTGTTAGAGAAACGCCTGGGCCGCTAGCCTAAGCCATGCCTAATCATGGTGGAAACTTGCAGCATCACCATAGTGACATCTATGAAGCATTCTTCTTATAAAAAAAAGAGAGACACATTGAGAAAAGAGGAAAGAGAGAAAAAGCACCATATTCCCATGGTAAATAAGAAGATTGCTCATTGTCTACTTGCCTTGTCATTTTGGTTATGGGAAAGCTCCTGTACCATGTGCAAGGGTTACCCCATTGGCGGTTCTCAATGATATGCAAATACTTATAATGACAAGAATTTACAGGTGACCAAAGTTGAGTAGCATGAGGTGTGGCCCTCGTATTCAAGGGACTTGAGATTGCCAACTTATACTTCATCAAGCATATACTCCATCTTTGTCACTTTAACCTTAATCACTTCAATATGCTTGTGATAGGGGCAATGAGGGATGAAAGCTAACAAGTACCATAATTTTTGGAAGCTCTTTTTGAAACTTGAAATCCCTACTTCCTTTATAAAAGGCTTTTCTTCCACCATTATTTGAGTCTCCACCTTCTACCTTTAGGCACCATTAAGAGAGCATAGTTGTCATTCTGTGTGCAGTGTTCCAAAGCTTATTGATTAATGCATATTGTGATATTACTTGTTATTGTGCTATTTCTTTCTAGTCACCCTTGTGAACTTTGAAGGTGTCCTATACATCTATTTGCTACTCTATGAGGGACAAGCTATTTGCCACTATGCTATGTTTCTGTATGTGAAACAAACAAACGTTTTTCAATGCATGTTATTCATGATCTTTGTTTGTAGCTTGTCATGTTGCATGCATAGTTACTATGTCCTATTGTTATAACTCCATCTCTCATGCACATGTTTAGAGTTCTTTGATCCCAGCTTTCAATGCTTGCAAATGGTTAGATCTTTATTGTGAGGGTGCATGTCACCTCAAAAATTATTCTTTTTATCACTTACCTACTCAAGGACGAGCATGAGTTAAGCTTGGGGATGCTTGATATGTCGGAAACATATCTATAATTTTTGATGCTCCATGCTTGTTTAGTATCTACTTTGCTTTGCTTTGTCTACACTTTGAGGTACTTTTTACATGTTTTCTGGTACTAACCTATTAACAAGTTACCACGGTGCCAGTTGCCTATTTTCTGCTGTTTTTCGTTTCAGAAAAGCTAGTAAAGAAATATTCTCGGAATTGGACGGGACAAACGTCAAAGTCAATTACTTTCCGTGGGGAACAAGAAGTCCAGAGGGGAGACCGAGAAGCGGGCCAGGACAGCCAAACCCCCCTAGACGCGGCCAGGGGTGGGCCCACGCCTGGGTAGGGTTTGACCCCCCCCCCCTGGTCGCCTCCTCGGCCTCCCCCTTCGCCTATAAGAAGCCCCCGATGCAGAAACCCTAAGTACCCGATCAAATATCCACGAAACCTTCTATAGCCGCCGCCACCATCGTCCCTAGATCGGGGGGATCTGAAGTTCTTCCCGGCACCCTGCCAGAGGGGAGATCATCCTGGAGGCCTTCTCCCCGGTATGATGTGTGAGTAATTCCACCTTGGACTATGGGTCCATGTAGTAGCTAGATGGTTGTATCTCCTCCTTTGTGCTTTCATGTATAGATCTTGTGATCTCCGTTCATGATCAAGATCTAATCTATTTGTAATCATGCATGTTGTGTTTGCAGGGATCCAATGGATATTGAGATTATTATGTTGGTTTGATTAATGGTTTTGTCTTTATGATTCTATCATGTCTGTGTTGTTTGTGATCTTGCATGCTCTCCGTTGTTAGTAGCTATCTTGTCCGAGTAGTTGCTAGTGACTCCAAGAGGGGGTATTTATGCTCAATAGTGGGTTCATGCCTCTAGTTTCCAAGGGAAGTGACAATAATCTCTTTGGTTGTAGATGCGTTGTTGCTACTAGGGATAAAACAACGGTCTCTTGTTCATGGGACATGTGGACTGTTTACCTTACACACTTTGCTTAAAGCAGTTGTCTGTTGCTTGCAACTTAATACTGGAGGGGGGGTTCGGATGATAACCCGAAGGTGGACTTCTAGTCATAGATGCAGTTGGATGGCGGTCTATGTATATTGTTGTATTGCCCAATCGAATCTCATAGGATCTTTCTGACTAGTAATTGCATTGTTATGCCTTGCTCAGTTCCTGTCAATTGCCCTGCTGTAATTTGTTTACCCTTCATGGCATGTTGTTTATCTAAGGAGAGCACCTCTAGTGAACTATGGACCCTGGTCCAATCTTTACCATTGATACATCTTCCATTGTTACTTGTTTACTTGCTGCAAACCATTACCTTCCACACCATACGTGTTACAGCAAACCGGTGAGCTTGACAACCTCACTAATTCGTTGGGACAAAGTCTTGAGTTTGTGTTGTGCAGGTCTCCGCGTTGCTTGCAACACATGTGTGACGTTTCCTTCCTCCCTATGGTTCGATAACACCGGTATCTACTAAGGGAAAACTTGCTGTTGTGCTCATCATACCTTGCTCTTGGGGTTCCCAACAAAGTCCTCTCTGATAGGCAACATCCCGCCCTAGACGTTGGTGGCGTTCCACAAAATTGTGCGGGCTTTCCTGTGGAAGGGAAGGAGAGAAGCTAAAGGCAACCACTGTTTGGTCGCGTGGAAAAAGGTGTGATCCCCGAAGGAGTATGGTGGCCTCGACATCGACAACTTACGCCTATTGAACTTTGCTCTCAGATGCTGGTGGGCTTGGCTCCAGAGAATTGACCCTGGCAAACCCTGGGCAGAGTTTGACCTAGGCATGCCGTGCCAGTCATGGGAGCTCTTCCATGTCGCCACATGCTTCACTATGGGGAATGGCGAGAGAGCAATGTTCTGGCAGGATCGGTGGATCAACGGTCGGAGGGTCGTAGAGATTGCCCCAAACCTCCTGTCCCAAGTTCCTCCCAGCAATATCCGGGCCAAATCTGTTAAAGAGGGCCTCTCAGGGGCTTGGCTTCGCGACTGTGGTCCGGACCTAGGGAAATGTGTAGGGGTTCGTAGCATGGAAAACAAAAAAATTCTATCGCATCAACACAAAAAACCAAGATCCAATCTATGGCAAAGCCAAGATCTAATCTATGAGATTGGTGCAACAAGATTGTAGAGAACTAACCCTCGTAGATCCAAATCGTTTAACGAGATCGAATTCTCGGGGTTGATGTAGTCGATCACTTGCCAATCTCAAGATCGCGTAGACGATCCTTCCGGCGCCACGTTCCAACAGCGCTTTCACAGTCGGTCACACGTATGGTAGTCGATGAAGACCTTCCTATCCCTTATTCCAGCAGGGCAGCGGAGGTTGTAGATCTCCTCGGAATCCCAACAACACGATGGTGTGATGGTGGTGGTGGAGAAGAGTGAAAGGGCATTTATGCCTTTCATATTGTTTTGATGTTTGTTGACAACACTTGGATAGGTTTAATGTATTGCTAAATATTTCAGGAGATATCAGATTTATTTTGGGTAATTTATACACAAGGGAAAAGGGTTTCACAGGAACAAAGAGGGCAAGATCAATATCTGGCTAGACTATCCGGCTGATGTGTTTCGGACTGTCCGTCCCAACCGGAGTATCTGACCCGAAGCAGTCGGAGTGTCCGATTGTGGCATTTCACCAGTTTTCCCTCGTGAGTGTGGACGTTCTGTATGCAGGTTCGGACACTACCTGGACACTGGCTGGACTCTGGCCGGAAACTTGGCCAGGCCGGAGTGTCTGGATGACGCACACCGGAATGTCCGGCTGGACCGGACAGTCCGGCCCATATCGGTTGGACTGTCTCGGTTAAGTGCCTCCAACGGCTCTAATTTCAAGGGGCCTATAAAAGGACCCCTTCTTCTACCTTGGGAGTTGCTCGACCAGGTCAAGAACAACAACACATTTTGAGCCATCAAATCCACAAGATCTCTTCACTCACCCATCCAAAGTCATTGATCTTTGGAGAATCGAAGGAGGAGGCCTTGATCTATAGCTTCACCAAGAGAGATCTTCATTTCCCCCTCATTCACTTGAGGGCCCCTTGCTCTAGTGTTTCTTTGGAAACCCTAGCTTTTGATTTGGTTCTTATAAGCTTGTCTTTGATTGTTTGATATCTTGCTTGTATTTGGGAGCCTCCAATTAGGTTGTGGATGTGTGACCCGAACTTGTTGTAAAGGTGCCGTCTTCCACCTCGAAGGTTGCCGATATAGTGGAAGAGGTGAATCGAACCCTTTGGGATCGGAGAACAAGGGAGGCCTCTCGTGGCGTTGGTGGTTTGAAACCACCCCTTCTCCAAACGTAGACGTACTTCCCCTCAAAAGGATGGAACTACGGGAAACAAATCCTTGTGTCTCCATGTCCTCCACTTTGGTTACTTCTATCCTTTACCGCACTTTACTTGTTCTTGCTTAGTGTTGTGCTAGTTGGTGCTAGTTTGCATATAGGTAAATTCACCTTAGTTGCATAATCTAGAGAATTTACCTTTCTTATCAAACCCTAATTTGAAAAAGAAGAAAATTTGAAGTAGCACCTATTCACCCCATCTCTAGGTGCCCATATGATCCTTTCAATTGGTATTAGAGCCTCTGCTCTTTATTCGGGCTTTAACGCCTAAGAGTATATGGGCAACAACTTAGGGGAAGGTGATCGTTAGCCTACCACCTCGGTGACCATGGAGGATCTCAATAACTTGGAAACAAGATTGAGCTCCACCTTGGGCAACAAGGTCAAAAAATTGCACAAGCTACTTGAGCAACTTGTTAAAGATAAAGGTGACTCATCATCCCCTTCTCCTCAATAGGTAACTCCATAAATACCAAAGGTGAATGCCTCGGCATCACCCGCGGTTGTGGAAGTAGGGGATAATCCAAACAACACTAAGTCTTCCACAAAAATGGATGGTGGGAAGGGAGAGCACCACGAGTCTCAAGGTTGGTACTCTCCCGACCCTCCAATTCCTCGCCCTCATATAAACAATAGAGGTGACCCACCAAATATAGATGCAACTACTTTTTCTCAATGGAAATCACTAGTGAAATCTCATGTGCGCACCTCTTGCATTGAGTTATGGAACATCATTGAAGAAGGACTCCATATTGGGGATCCAACCAACTTGACTAGAAAAGAAGTTGTCAATAGTCAACTCAATGCCACCACCTTGCACATGATACAACAAGTATTGGGTACAAAAGATTACCCTCACATTGAGCACCTCAGCACCGCCAAGGAAGCTTGGGATGCTCCCACGGAGTTGTATGTTGGAAATGAGAGCATGAGAAGGAACAGGTATGATGCACTAAGCAATGAAGCCGAAGGCTTCTATATGAAGGATGGTGAAGATCATGAAGATATGTATCGTAGGATCAAGTCCACTGCCATCGCCTTTATGAATGTGGGTGCCTCACATGTTGATGATGCTTGGATAAAAAGGAAATATTTGAGTGCACTCATGCCTTTTGAGCCTACCGACTTGAAGAGCCTACAAGGAAGACATAACTATCACCTCATGACCTCTAATGAAGTTATGCAAGAGATGGCTTCTTTCAAGGTTGCCGCCAAGAATGCCAAAGATGCTCATGCTCGAGCCCTTGGAATGAGCAATGTTGTCAACCTTGCATTAAAGGCCAAAGTTGTGGAACATGTGGATGAAGATGATAGTGATGAAGGCATATCCATGAGCCACCCCGATGATGTCAAGATTGCTCATGGTGAATATATGGCCTTATATGCAAAGAACTTTTGGAAAAAACCCACCAAGGACAAGATGGAAATGCAACAAAGAATCAACCCCAATGGACGAAGAAACAATGTCACTAAATTGAGAACTTGTTTCAATTGTGGTGACCGCTACCACTTTGTGGCGGGTTGTCCATATGAGAAAATAGAAGATCATGGGGGCAAACTCATGTTGAAGAATACTTCCAAAGCTCCTTACAAGAAACCCTTCATGAAGAAGAATCCCATCAACAAGAAGTCGGGTGAAATTGTGTTGATCACTCATTGAGAATTTTCCTCCGACAATGAATATGATGAAGAGTGTCGCGGTATTGCACGGAAGATGCTACTGGGGGAGGCTTACGTAGAGGGAGCAAGGCGACGTAGGAGAATCCAGGAGTGAGATTGGCACACGATGTACCCAGGTCCATGTTCCCTCGGTGGAGGATCGCTACGTCCTGCTATCAATCCAGTATATGATCATAGATTGGTTTACAATGGAGCCGCCGTAGGCGGAGGGAGAGACTAGATCTAATCTATTGTGGGAGCAGCCATCCCATGGGGGTGCCCCTGGTGGCTTTATATATGCAGCCAGTTAGGGTTTACAAGTGCTAGTGGGCTTTGTATTGAAGTCGCCGTCTTGGGCCTCCAGTCGGCGCCACTCGTCTGGGTCCAGCATGCGCCACTCGCCGTATTGGGCGAGTCAACCCGCTCAGGGCTAGGTTCCAGTAGGCTCGATCCAACTGGCGAATCCGCTTCGTGGGTATACCCCGATTGGTATTCCCCCATAAGTAGTCCCCGAGCGCGTTGTCAATTCGACGCGAGCTTGAGGCAGGGCGCGGAGAGTCTTGACAATGGGTCGTGGCGAATCGGCGACGAGCTCCTGAACAGAGAAAAGAACCGTGAAGCGGGAGGCGGTTAGCGTGAGCCAGTCGGGGATGGCCAGTTGGCGAAAGACACAGGGTGTCGGTGAAGCCGCCAGTTGCGGCGAGTCCCCGAACGTGGAGCGTGCCGAGTCCCCGAGCGCGGCGAGTGGCGAGGTCGAGCGGCCGGCGAGCGTCGAGCCCCCGAGAACGGCGAGTGGCGAGGCCGGGTGACCGGCGAGTGGCGCTGTCTGTAGCGTGTCGAGTCCCCGAGCATGTGGAGTACACGAGGGCGAGTCCGCGGTGGCGAGTCCCCGAGCGTGTTGAGTACGTGAGGGCAAGTCCGCGGTGGCGAGTCCCCGGGCGTGGAGAGTACGCAAGTGGAGAGTCCACAGTGGCGAGTCGACGAGGGTGAGCCGCGGTCGCGGAACCACGCGTACACGTAGCATGCCTAGGAGTAGTCCCCGAGGCTCGAGTTGGCTTGTAGAGGCGACTTGAGGCTCTTTAGAGATGCATATTCTAAAAATAGTAGTGGTTGTTGCCGAGCATGGCGAGTGATGAGGTCGAACGACCGGCGAGCGCCGAGTCCCCGAGCGCAGTGGCGAGGTCAGTGGCCGTGAGCACCGAAGTCCAAAGGCGAAGGCGAGGTCGAAGCGACCGGCGAGTCCCGGCAGCAGCGGCGAAGGTCGAAGCGACCGGCCGAGTCCCGAGCAACGACAATGGCGAGTCGGCGCCGTGGCGCTGAGTCCCAGCGGCGGCGAGCAGCTGAGCGACCGGCGAGGGCGAGTCTCGGCGGGGGGCGGCCGAGCGACCGACGAGGGCCGAGTCCCCGAGCGTGGCGAGCGGCGAGGTCGAGCGACCAGCGAGCGCCGAGCCCTCAAGCACGGCGAGTGGCGAGGTCAAGCGACCGGCGAGCGCCGAGCAGCGGCCAGTGGCGGCGGCGAGTCGGCGGCGAGCCGAGCCACCGAAAGGCGAGTGGCGTAGGTCGGCGACGGCGCCGAGTTCAGAAGCGCGACAGTGGCAGTCGGCGACCAGCGAGTCTGCGAGTCCCGGCCAGCGAGGCGAAGCGAGAGTGACGTAGGTCGAAGCGGCGGCGGCCGAGTCCCAGCGCAGGCGAAGGTCGAGCGACCGAGTGATCCCGAGCGGCGAGGCCGGCGGCAAGCGAACGGTGCTGAGTCCCCGAGCACGGTGAGTGGTGAGAAAGACACCGTTTTGCTTAGAAGGAGGAAAAAGTATGACTGCAATAAGGTGTATTCATGAAATATATTGAATATTTGTAAGAACGTGCAAATTGTAGATGTTGAAGAAAATACACTTTTGTTACGTGGATAGATGACCAGTATGTAAGGTTTATGCGTGTCTTTTCATAAGTAGGCATACCTCCAGCATCAAACGCTAGCCGGGTAACAGGGACGTGATGCCAGACTGTTGAATCCGAAGACAAGGTCGGCCTTTTGGTACCCAGCATCACTACTTCGACAAACGCGAATAAACAACAGACAGAACTGAAACCGATCTCAAGTATGATTTTGGTCCCTGAAAGGGTCATATGCGACTGCATGGTCGGCTTTGGAGAATGAATGAAGATGCATATATGTTTTGAATCCATAACATTTATGAGTGTATAAAAACTTAGCTGTTAGCATGGCGAGTCCGCGAGGGCGAGGTCGCTATGGCGAGTCCGCGATGGCGTGGTCACGGCGGGCGAGTCACCGATCGTGGCGTGTCGTTGATGATAGCGAGTCCGCGAGGGGAGAGTCCCCGAGCGTGGCGAGTCCGCGATGATAGCGAGTCCGCGATAATGTTGATTGCGTTGTTTTTGTTAGCGAGTCTCTCGTCTTGGCCTGGGAGGTCAGTCGCATGGCGACTCCAAAAATGGCTCTCAGCTTGGCGTTCTTCCTGAACGATCCGAGGCTCGGTTTGCGAGTCCTCGTACGCAGTACTTGGCCGTGCGAGTCGCACTGTCTAAGGTTGAGGAGGACATGGTGCTGTTTGTGTAGCACAATCATTTGTCTTGGCCCGGAAGGCCAGTCGAGCAAGGCGACTCCAATGATGGTTCTCGGTTAACGTTTTTCGTGGACGATCCGAGGTTCGGTTTGCGAGTCCTCGTCTGCACTACTTAGCCATTGCGAGTCGCTCTTTTAAAGGTTGACAAAGGCAAATTGATTTTTTCCGGGGGAAGAGACACCCGGTGGTGAGTCCATGCAGCATGGCATGCGACCCTCTCTGGTGACTCGAACGATCAAGGTCCCTTAGTAGGAGCGGAGTACGCATTCAACATAGCGGACGGGGTCGCATGGTGTTTAGCCAGAAAAAATCGACGCGGCGGACGTATGGTCGCGCTTTGCCGAAGTCGACGCGGCAGACACGGGGTCGACGCGGCGGATGTATGGTCGCGCTTTGGCGAAGTCGACGCGGCGGACACGGGGTCGACGCGGCGAACGGGGGTCGCACTATGGCGAAGTCGACGCAGCGGATGCAGGGTCGACGCGGTGGACAGGGGTCGCGCTATGGCGAAGTCGACGCGGCAGACGGGGATTGACGTGGCGGACGGGGGTCGCGCTATGGCGAAGTCGACGCGGCGAACGCAGGGTCGACGCGACGGACAGGGGTCGCGCTATGGCGAAGTCGACGCGGCGTTTAGCCGATAGCTTGGCGAGTTCGCGGCGGGCGAATCACCGAACTTGACTAGTTGGCGCTGGTGGCGAATCCGGGCGGCGAGTCCCCGAGTGCGGCGTTTGGCCGGAAGGAGTGGACACGGCGACGAGTGGTGGTGGTAGCGAGCTTGATGGTACCATTGGTCCGACGGAATCGCGTGGCGGAGTCGCTTTGATGGAGACATCGGTAGCCGGTAGGAGTAGATGTGGTGGACCGGGTCGCGCGACAGTGTCAGCCGAATTTTTGCCAGAGTCGACTGGCTCGAGTTGTCACGGCTCGAACCAACTTGATTTTCGCCAGGTCCCTCGCACATAGATAAATATGATTCATATGATCCAGATTAATTTTCAGAATCAGCAAAGATATTATATAGACGCCACACTGGCAGGCGAGTACTCTTATTTAGAGAAAAATAATTGATCATAGTCAAGAAAGGATTGAAATAATATCACCTGGTTATTCCCGTGTGGTGCATGTATAAGTGTTAATAATTACGTTTCAAGCGATGATTTTCTCCTGGGCTTGATCCCATGTACGTGCGGTTTCTTCTTGCTTCGGCAGTTCGGCGTTAGCATCTCAAATCCATCTCCTTACTATATGAGGCACCGTTTTGGTCGATAGCCTGGTGTCAAGACCGATTCAATCTATCTGATAAAAAGGACGACTTGCCGATTCATGAGGCCAAGCTCCATCTCATCCCATGACACAGGTCACCGTCGTGTGGTGCATATATGCCAAAGAAACATGTAAAGAATTAAATTCATACAAACTAAATAATTTGCATAGAAATTGATACACAAGAAGTATTAGATTAAATAGAAAAAACCAATCATGATCGCATGTGATCGAGTGTGTTTGTCTCAAGGCCTGATCTGACTCGATCGCAGCTGTTACGGACCACGCCATATGCGAGTGGAAAACCATGCAGATTGCATGCGGCGACGGGCCAGATTCGATTCTGTTATCAGGGTTAATTCTCCGAACAGTGCATATGGTCAAGCGTGCATGCAAGATTAGGTCCTAATAAAATAAGAAATTTGCAAAACAAACGGTAAGAAATAAAACTCATATAACGTATGTAGTAGATTGTGTGCGCTCGCATGAGCGTGTGTCAGGATCGTTGGCAGCTAGACCAGATCGGACCAGCATCTGAGTCCCAGATGGAGGCTCTTGCACGAGTTATTGGTGATACGGAAACGGCCGCCACCAAGACGTAGATGACGAGATGAAATCGGCCGCCGCCAAAAGAAATCAGCACGCCGACATGGATCATCTGACCAGATGAGATCTGGCTGCCGTTGACGACGAATTTGAGGATCCCGCACAGATCTTCACCCTCCAAGCACCGCTTGCCCCACGGTGGGCGCCAACTGTCGTGGTATTGCACGGCAGATGCTACTAGGGATAGCTTACGTAGAGGGAGCAAGACGACGTAGGAGAATCCAGGAGCGAGGTTGGCACACGATGTACCCAGGTCCACGTTCCCTCGGTGGAGGATCGCTACGTCCTGCTATCAATCCAGTATATGATCATAGATTGGTTTACAATGGAGCCGCCGTAGGCGGAGGGAGAGACTAGATCTAATCTATTGTGAGAGCAGCCATCCCATGGGGGTGCCCCTGGTGGCTTTATATATGCAGCCAGTTAGGGTTTACAAGTGCTAGTGGGCTTTGTATTGAAGTCGCCGTCTTGGGCCTCCAGTCGGCGCCACTCGTCTGGGTCCAGCATGCGCCAGTCGCCGTATTGGGCGAGTCAACCAGCTCAGGGCTAGGTTCCAGTCGGCTCGATCCAGCTGGCGAATCCGCTTCGTGGGTATACCCCGATTGGTATTCCCCCATCAAAGAGGAAACATCAAGTGTTGTGGCTGCTCTTGCCACTACTTCTACTCCCACATTCTCCCTCCTCGGCTCTCCAAATGAGAATATCTCCAACAAGAACGCCACTTGTCTTATGGCAAGAGGAACGTGGGTATCTTCATCATCTCACCCCTCCCCCTTGATTAATGATGAAATTGCTGATGAGATGTCTCTTGAGGTCAAAAAGGAAATAATTGCTTTTGATGAGTTCATGAATAACTTGAAAGGGGAACACAAGAGACATTTTGTGGACCTCTTAGATCAACTTTCTCACACACAAGATCTTCTTGATGAAAGATGTAAACTATAAAGAGAACACATGATTGAGGTAGAAGCCCTAAATAATGCTCTAGAAGAAGAACAAGAGACTAGGATGTCCCTTGAACTAAAACTTGAAGGGCTTGATGGGGCTAATGACATAATAGTGAATAGACTCGTTAAGGAATGAGACCATGCTATTGCTATAAAAGGGATAAAAGGTACAAGATTGAGTTTGGTGTTGTTCATGAAAAACTTGCTGAGGACTTTAGGTTGCTTGACAAGGCTCACAAGGATTTGGAAAGTGAACTCTTGTCTCTCACAAAGTCCCATGAAAAGCTTCAAACTCAATTGACCAATATTCCTTCACCTAGTAATTTCATTCCTTCTAGTAGTACAACTATCCTTGAAGAAAATGCTAGGTTGAAGGGGGAGCTAGCTAAGGCCACCTTTCCAAAAGGAAACAAGTCCATTGATGACCTCTTGAGTAAGCAAAGGTCAAATGGTGAGAAAGGGGGCATTAGTTTTGTCTCCAAAGCCAAGAAGAAGAAGAAGAAGAAGAATAAGGCCAAGTCCGCACAAGGAAAAGACCAGGCCATTGTGGGTAGTAAGACCACAAGTGGCAAAGCTATGTCTCATGATGATTTTGCGAGAATTGCTAACCCTCACTATGTTTTAATGTGTGATTATTATGGTGATGTGTATGCACAATATGTTGGCCCATTTGATGGGTATATTGCTTGGTCTATTTGGGTTCCTAAGACCCTTGTTGCTAACAAAATAGGACCCATTGAAAAATGGGTACCTAAAAACTTGCTTGATCTTTTGTAGACTTATGCTTCCGGAGGGTCCAAATGGGTGCTTGATAGTGGATGCACAAGTCATATGACCGGAAGCACATCTATTGTCAAGGAGTTGAGACCAAATGATGATCAAATATCCGTGACATATGCCGACAAGTCTAAGTCTAAGGTAATGGGTCTTGGCAAGGTTGTGGTTGCCCACGACATTACACTCGTGGACGTCATGCTTGTTGAGACCCTTGGCTACAATTTACTTTCAGTCCGTTCTCTTAGAAAGATGGGCTTTGCCATCTTTATTGATAATGATATTGTGGTCCTCATGTGGAGCAAGTCTCTCAAGGTCGCTTTCGTTGGGTACATCGAAAATGACTTGTATGTGGTGGACTTTTTGGGGCAAACCACTACAAGTGCAATGTGCTTATTTGGAAAGGCCGATGTGGGTTGGTTATGGCATTGCCGACTAGCCCATGTCAATATGAGAACTTTGCAAAGTATCCACAAGGATGTCCATATTGTTGGACTAAAAGAAAATGTTTCCTTTTCCAAAGATCGTGTTTGTAGGGCGTGTGTTGAACGAAACATGCATGATTCTCCCCACAAGACAAAGAACCGCATCAAGTCAAAGAGGATCTTGGAGCTCCTTCATGTGGATCTCTTTGGTCCTCCATCTCATACAAGTCTTGGTGGGAAGAAATATTGTTTGGTGATTGTTGATGACTATTCAATATACTCATGGGTATATTTCTTCAATTTTAAAAGTGAGACCCAAGAGAACTTCATAGACTTCATCAACATGGTTCAACGTCAATACAATGTCCTCGTGTTGATAATAAGAAGTGACAATGGCACCGAGTGCAAGAACTACACCTTGAATGGATTTCTTAGTGATGAGGGGATAAAACACCAATATTCCGCTGCATATACCCCTCAACAAAATGGTGTAGCCGAGAGGAAGAACCAGACTCTTATTGAAATGGCAAGGACTATGTTGGCGGAGTTTAAATCACCATACAACTTTTGGGCCGAAGCAATCTCCACCGCTTGCCATGCATCAAACCGGATCTACCTCCACAAACAATTGATCAAGACTCCATATGAAATGCTTACCGGTAACAAGCCCAGCGTATCTTACTTTCGGGTGTTCAGTTGTAAGTGTTTCTATCTCATAAAGGATGTTCATTTGTCCAAATTCGATTCCAAAGCATTAGAGGGTATTTTTGTTGGCTATGGTCTCGAATCTAACACTTATAGAATCTATGATAAGCTCTCTGGAGCCGTCATAGAATCTTGTAGTGTGACTTTCGAAGAATATGATGGTCTCCAAGGGGGGCATGTTGATGCTTGTGATGCAGATGATGAAATGCCTCAGGATGCCATAGGAAGAATGGGTGTGGGATTTATCCGCCCCGTTGAGGAACCCCTTATGGCGGATCGAGAAGAACTATGCTCTACTCAAGTGGAGCCCTCATCTTCACAACAACAACAAGAAGAAGATCCATCTATCGAGGGGGACAATGACCCAAGCCAAATACAAGATGTGGACCCTCAACATGTTAATCAAGGAGATACCCCTAGTGAGGAGGAGCTTGAGTCACCATTCTCCATAATGTCAAGTGTTGCTCGGTCTATTTCACAAGGAAGATCTATATAATCTGCCATGAGAGAATCTCAACTCCAATCTAGTAATGTGCCTAATCAAGACCAAGGTCAATCTTTGCCTCTTAATGAATAGAATGATTCCGATGATGATCAAGGTCAGGTTGATGGTCAAGACGAGGACCAAAATGATGAAGTGGTCCCCCCAAGAAACAAAAAGGGGATCGAAACTCGTCGCAAAGCTAGAATGGATAGGATGTTGGAATTAACAGACCACTCTCTAGAGAATGTGGTTGGATATGTAAGGAGAGGAATGTCCACAAGAGCACAATTGAAGAGGTTTAGTGAACACCAAGCACACATCTCCATGATTGAACCAAAGAAAGTATGGGAAGCTCTTGAAGATGTAGATTGGTTGGAAGCAATGCACAAAGAGCTCAACAAATTTGAGAGAAATAAAGTATGGAAGTTAGTTGAGAAGCCAAATGATTGCCACAATGTTATAGGCACCAAGTGGATATTCAAGAACAAGCAAGATGAGTATGGAATTGTAGTAAGGAACAAGGCAAGATTGGTTGCACAAGGGTTCTCTCAAATTTAAGGCATTGATTATGGAGAGACATATGCACCCGTGGATTTCCTTGAGTCCATCCGTATCCTTCTTGCTTATGCGGCACATCATAACTTTAAGTTGCAACAAATGGATGTAGAAAGTGCATTTCTTAATGGCCCATTGAATGAGTTGGTATATGTAAAGCAACCACCGGTATTTGAGGATCCCAACTTCCCAAACCATGTCTACAAACTTGATAAGGCGCTCTATGATCTCAAACAAGCCCCACACACGTGGTATGAGCACCTTAGAGAGTTGTTGTTTGACTGTGGGTTTGAGGTTGGGAAAATCGATCCCACTCTTTTTACTAAGATGGTCAATGGGGAGATTTTTGTATGCCAAATATATGTTGATTATATTATCTTTGGCTCATCTAACAAAGCTTTCATTGATGAATTCTCAAAGCTTATGAATAATAGGTTCCGGATGTCTATGATGGGGGAGTTGAGAGTATTTCTTGGTTTAAGAGGAGGAACATTCTTCAACCAAGCCAAGTATACTCAAGATATGCTCAAAAGATTCAACATGAAAGATTTAAATGGTGCCCTGCCCCATGGCAACAAAGACTCATCTTGAACTAAATCCAAATGGTAAAGATGTGGATCAAAAGGTATACCGGTATATGATTGGTTCTTTGCTTTACCTTTGTGCATCTAGACCCGATATTGTGTTGAGTGTAGGAGTATGTGCAATATATAAAGCGAGTCCTAAAGAAAGCCATCTGATGGCGGTCAAGAGAATCTTTCAATATTTGGTCCATACCCCACACTATGGTCTTTGGAATCCTCGAGGGTCAACATTTGCTCTTTGTGGATATACGGACTCAGATTGGGCTGGTGATAAGGATGATAGAAAATCAACATCCCGGGCTTGCCAATTCCTTGGTAGGTCCTTGGTATGTTGGTCTTCTAAGAAGCAAAATTGTATATCACTCTCCATCGCTGAAGCCGAGTATGTGGCAGCTGCTAGTGCTTGCACTCAATTGCTATGGATGAGGCAAACTTTAAAGCAATACGGTGTCCCTTGTGACAAAGTGCCTCTTCTATGTGACAATGAAAGTGCTATCAAGATTGCCTACAACCTGGTGGATCACACAAGGACAAAGCATATTGAGATTCATCATCACTTCATTAGAGATCATGTTGCTCGAGGTGATATTGAGATATCATATGTGTCAACCAAAGACCAACTTGCCGACATCTTCACGAAGCCACTTGATGAATCAAGGTTTTGTTATTTCAGGAATGAACTAAATATCATAGATTTAAGGAGCTTGACTTGATCACCTTGCATACTCACCTATGTCTTGACCCTTATTTGGTTAAGGTGTAGGCATGGAGATAAGTGCGGTCCTAATACATTGGACTATCCCTCCCCCTCCCCCATAATGCCAACATTAATGAAATTCAATTCTCTTGATATCATCTTGTGATATGTGAGCTTTATTGGTGAGTAGTGGCTATGAACCCAAGGATATTCTTCGCGGTGTCATGCCACAAACTCTTATATGGTGGCCTCGGCCACCACCATCTTCTTAGTGAAGATTTTGTTCTTGGATTGTTTTGATTGGAACTTAACTTTGCCATCTTTTTAGATCTTTTTCGACTCATTGGTTTTTCCCAGTACATCCTCTGAATCACAGGCCTATTCTCACCTATAAACATGCTCCTCTTGTCACACATTTGTCCAACACTTGAAACTGGGGTTTCTGGTCGGAGGGGGCCGAGTGTCCGCCCTGTACTAACCGGAGTGTCCGGCCAGCCCGGAATCTCCGCTTGATACAAACCGGACATTCTGGCCGGGCCGGACTATCCGGCGCATATGGCCCGGACTGTCCGGCCCCATCGGTTTCGTTCTGATATTAGGGGTCGGGGAGAAGTGGACGATTCATTCCTCCTTCTTCTCCCCAACTCTCTCTTCCTCTCAACTACGGCCCCTGACCAAGAGCTTCACTGGGAGGGCTCCTCCACCTTGGATCTTGCCGTTGCCGCTGGACATTTGCCTCCCTTGCCGCTGGGATCCGTCCCCCTCCGGTGAAGGTCCCCATGGATGCTGGTATGAAGCTCCCCTTCTTCTACATCTCTAGGGTTGGCCTAGATGAATTTTTTTGGGGGCAATGTCTTACCTAGATCCATGGATACATCACTCATGTGTGCAACCTTCATCCTTGTAGTAGTTTTAGCAATCCCGATCTGCCCCGATTGAACACACCCGTGCAGCCCAAAAATCGCCCAGGATCCATCCGGATTATCCGGCGTGTACGTGTCGGACACTCCGGTCCAGCCGGAACACACCGGACTGTCTGGTCCAGGTGGATTGTCTAGGGAAGATTTTCCAAACTGTACGGGGTGTTCAGTTAGTACATCTCTAGAATTACTTTGACTACTACTTGTTGCTTGAATCATCCAGGACAAATGTGCTTACCCCATATGATATCCCTCTATTATGATTTCACAGGTGGTTCTCGTCCTCGCCATCCTCGGGCTGCTAAGAAGACGGTTTCTCGTAGGTTTTGGTATGATGAAGAACGAGACATTCATGTTGATCCGTATGTGGTCAGGCAGGCTGCTCGAGACCGTGTCGCAGCAAAGCATGAGAAGGTTAGGCAGCTAAAAAGAGATGAAGCCAAGCGATGAAGTTTGAATCATTGACTACTTTGGCTGATTTGGGTACCGAGGAGTTTGTGGAGATGAGACTTTAGAAATTCTACTCACTGTCTCGCACCACAACTGATGAGCGCTTCTGGAGGAATGAGCAAGCCCTGCTGTTTTCTGAGCTATACGGTAGCTTCAAGACTCCCACTTGTCCCATGCAGTGGTTGGATCTTGGGAAGCTTCATTCTCACAATTACTTTGAGGATGCTCTTTGGGTGACTGAGAAGATGGGGCTGCACACCATCTTTTTGGCAAAAGAAGACTTCAATGTTGAGTTGGTTCAACAGTTCTATGCCACTGTGGTCTTTGGGGAGACTACGGACATTCCTCTCGAGTGGATGTCTGGCACTACCAGGTGTCATTCCAACATGGTTCAGTTTGCTCACATTCTTGGATTGCCTTTCAATTCCAATGGTCCCAGTGGTGTCCGGATGCACATACATGGACATGCATATGACAATAACAGGCTGGCCCCAATTTACTCTCAGAATGATGTGGTTGGCCAAACCACCAATATCAAGCTCATCTACAACATATTGCTTCGCATGTTCCACCACACTCTCACTCCCAAGGCTGGCAACAAGGATGAGATGAGAGGCGCTGAGATAAACCTTATGGCCCATGCTCACACCGTGTACATGAATGGTCCAGCTCATCCAGGTGGTGCTATTGATGTTATGGACTTCATCTATCAGGATCTGTACAAGTGCATCACTGACAAGAAGTGCCCTCTATATGCCCCTTATGTGATGAAGCTCATTGTTGCTCACACTCCAGTCACTCCCCTGCTCTATCATGGTTTTGTTCCTCACACTGCTGCCAAGCTATAGAGGAAGGGTGCCCCTACCACCAAGGCTCCTCGAGGCTACCCTCCTGCTCACGACATTTTTGAGGATGATGAGATAGATGCTGATGCCTCTAACAGTGACGGTTCTGAGGAGGTGCAGGCGCTGGTGTCTCGTGGCCCTAGGATGAAGCATGCTAGAATGCATATCGCTTCAACACCTCTAAGGAGGAAGTGCACAAGAAGGAAAAGAAGGCCTCGTGGTGTAAGAAGCTCCTCCTATGCCAGAACATTAACATTCGCCATGGACAGTATGATGCATACAAGGCAAACAAGAATGTCATGAAGGAGCTCAAGCGGATCAACCAGCCCATGGATGTTGATCCTTCTCAGCAGCAGGCATCTCATGGCACTCTCTACTATGGACACTGGAGTCAGGGACGTGTGGACTGGTCCGTGTTTGAGGATGTTTCCTCTTCTTCTCGCCCTCACGGCTAGAGCTCGACTCAGGATGACTATGATGATGAGGATGGTGATGAGGATGCCGATGAGGACTTCAGTGGCTAGAGTCTATCTTGGGGCGTTTTAGTAGTGCTCTTTTCCCTTTTTGGTGTCTCGATGCCAAAGGGGAGAAGAAGCCCCATATTAGGTTGCTACCGGGGATTTGCATGGGTATACAGGCTTCACGTTATTTCGATTTGCCTCTTTGAAGCTCCGTGTCTTTATCTTATTGGTTTGAGAACTATGTTGTGTTGAACTTCATTTTATGTGTTATGTGTGTTATGACATGTGTACTCGGTTATGTTTAAGACTATGTTATATCTAGCTTATCTATCTAGTCTTTATTATATCTTGTCATAATTTGTTTTACCAATCTAGTGAGGATGTGATCCTAGGATGTGTGATCTTGTATTCAAATGCAAAGCTAAATTGGCCACACATCTAGGGGGAGCCTTACTATGTTGTGTAAAATCATCTATTATGAATTTTTTATCTATTCCATATGCAAATCCTTGGGTTGTCATCAAACACCAAAAAGGGGGAGATTGAAAGGGCATTTATGCCTTTCATATTGTTTTGATGTTTGTTGACAACACTTGGATAGGTTTAATGTATTGCTGAATATTTCAGGAGATATCAGATTCATTTTGGGTAATTTATACACAAGGGAAAAGGGCTTCACATGAACAAAAAGAGGTCAAGATCAATATCTGGACTGATCTTTGGCTGATGTGACCGGTCCCCATCCGTATCCGCAGAAAGCAGTGTCTGACCATGGCATTTTCGATTTCCCTCATGATGTGGATGTTATGTATGCGGGTTCGGGCACTACCCGGACACTGGCCGGACTCTGGCCGGAAACTTGGCCAGGCCGGAGTGTCCGGCTGACGCACACCAAAATGTCCGGCTGGACCGGACTGTCTGGCCCGTACCGGCCGGACTGTCCGGGTTAAGTGGCTCCAACGGCTCTAATTTTAGGGCCCCTATAAAAGGACCCCTTCTTCTATCTTGGGAGCTGCTCGACCAGGTCAAGAATAGCAGCACATTTTGAGCCACCAAATCCACAAGATCTCTTCACTCACCCATCCAAAGTCATTGATCTTTGGAGAATTGAAGGAGGAGGCCTTGATCTATAGCTTCACCAAGGGAGATCTTCATTTCCCCCTCATTCACTTGAGGGCCCCTTGCTCTAGTGTTTCTTTGGAAACCCTAGCTTTTGATTTGGTTCTTACAAGCTTGTCTTTGATTGTTTGACGGCTTGCTTGTATTTGGGAGCCTCTAATTAGGTTGTGGATGTGTGCCCCGAACTTGTTGTAAAGGTGCCGACTTCCACCTCGAAGGTTGCCGATATAGTGAAAGAGGTGAATCGAACCCTTTGGGGCGAGGTTCATCGGAGAACAAGGGAGGCCTCTCGTGGCGTTGGTGGTTTTAAATCACCCCCTCTCCAAACGTAGACGTACTTACCCTTAAAAGGAAGGAACTACATGAAACAAATCCTTGTGTCTTTGTGTCCTCCACTTTGGTTACTTCTATCCTTTACAGTACTTTACTTTACTTGTTCTTGCTTAGTGTTGTGCTAGTTTGACATATAGGTAAATTCACCTTAGTTGCACAATCTAGAGAATTTACCTTTCTTGTCAAACCCTAATTTGAAAAAGAAGAAAAATTGAAGTAGCACCTATTCACCCCCCTCTAGGTGCCCATACGATCCTTTCAAAGAGATTACTGCAGGGCTTCGCCTAAGCCAGAGCAGCTGTATGGAGGAGAGAAGGGAGGTGCCGGCGGCTAGTTTTTTTTGGGTGAGGGAGTAGGGGCGCCCCCACCCCTCCTTATATGGGCGAAGGGGCAGCGGTCTGGGTTCCTAGCCCTGGCCGAGTCCACCCCCAACTCCTCATGGCCGGTGGCAAGGGAGAGGGAAAGGGAAACCTTTTCCCTCAAGGTTTCATTTCCTTCCTCCACTAGGATTTGACTATTCAAACTAGAGTTTGTATCTCTCTTCCTAGTCTTGGACGACTTGACCTAGGGCATGATGCCGCCAGCCCCACTAGGGCATGGCGCATCTAAGTGCCCCCTCCAGGGTGGTGGACCTTGCAGAACCTTCTAGAAGCTTCCGGTCAAAACACCAAAAACATTTCTAAACCTCAGAAATTGACTTTCCTTATATGAATCCTATTCTCCAAACCATTCCGGATCTCCTCGTGATGTCTCGGATCCAATCCGAGACTCTGAACAACACTCGATCTCCAACTCATACTCCATATCTACTAAACAACATCGAATCCTTAAGTGTGTCTCCCTACGGTTCATGAATTATGTAGACATGATCGAGACACCTCTCCGATCAATAACCATTAGAGGAATCTGGAAATCCATTTTGTCTCCCACATATTTATACGATGACTTCATGATTGAATGAACCATTTACATACGATACCAATATCCCTTTGTCTCGCGATACTTTATTTATCCGAGGTTTGATCGTCGGTATCTCTATACCTAGTTCAACCTCGTTATCGATAAGTACTCTTTACTCGTTCTGTGATATGACATCCCTCGTGACCTAGTCACATGCTTGCAAGCCAATTGGATGACATTCCACCTAGAGGGCCCATAGTATATCTATCCATCATATGGATGGACAAATCCCACTCTTGATCCATGTGCTTTAACACATACTTTCAGAATACTTAATGCCACCTTTATAACCACCCAGTTACGAAGTAGTGTTTGATGTCATCAAAGTATTCATCCGGTGATGGTGATTAACACGATCTCATGGTCGAAGGATTAGGTTACTATGTATTTAAAAGATTATAGCAAATAAACTTTAAATGACTTGATCTCATGCTATGCTTAACTATAGGAGTGTTGGAGATATGCCCTAGAGGCAATAATAAATGTAGTTATTATTATATGTTTGTGTTTATGATAAATGTTTACATTCATGCTATAATAGTATTAACAAGGAAACATTAATAGTGATTTGTAAACTAAAATAGAGTCCCTAGTAAAGCCTCTTTATAATACTAGCTTGTTGGTTAATAAATGATTGTGGTTTCCCTATCATGAACATTGAGATGTTATTAACAACAAGATCATATAGTTAGGAGAATGATATGGTGGACATACTCCTATAGATAAGCGTAGCATAAAGATCAAGTCATTTTAATAGTTCAATTGCTATATGCTTTCTGATACATAGTAACCTAATTCCTTCGACCATGAGATCATGCATATCACCTTCACCGGAAGGATACTTTGATGACATCAAACACCACACCGTAACTGGGTGGCTATAAAGGTGGCATTGAGTGTTCGGAAAGTATTGGTTGAGACACATGGATCAAGAGTGGGATTTGTCCATACATATGACGGATAGATATACTCTGGGCCCTCTCGGTGGAATGTCATCCAATTAGCTTGCAAGCATGTGACTGGCTCACAAGGGATCACATATCACGGGAACAAGAAAAGAGTACTTATTAGTAACGAGGTTGAACTAGGTATGCAGAGATACCGATGATTAAAACCTCGGATAAGTAAACTATCGTGAGACAAAGGGAAATTGGTATCGTATGTAAGTGGTTCATTCGATCGCAAAGTGATCGTAGAAATATGTGGGAGCCATATGAATTTCCAGATTCCTCTATTGGTTATTGTTCGGAGAAGTGTCTCGATCATGTCCGCATAATTCACGAACCGTAGGGAGACACACTTAAGGATTCGACGTTGTTTGAGTAGTTATGGAATGATGAGAAAGAGACCGAATGTTGTTCGGAGTCTCGGATGGGATCCGGGATATCACGAGGAGATCCGAAATGGTCCGGATAATAAGATTCATATAAGGAAAGTCCTATTTCGGGGTTGGAGAATGGTTCCGGTGTTTTCATCAGGAATGTTCTAGAAGGTTCCGGAATGTCCGGCACTCCGAAGGGGAAGGGTACATGAATGTGTCATACCAAGTTGGAATGATTGTATCATGTACTAGGTGTCATAGCTGAACAAAATAAAGGGTTTAATCAAATCCTAGTTTGAAAAGTCAAACGCCAATTTGAAAAGTCAAACGACTATTTTGGGAAGTGGAGGGGAAGTGGGAAACCGAGTTGGGGAGGAGTTCCTCCTCCACCGCCGGCCCACTTGGGATCCGAGTTGGGGAGGGACTCCTCCCTTGGCGCCTCCCACCTATAAAGGGAGGGGCAGGGCTGCCCCTCCTAGTGCACAAGATCTCCACCCAAAACCCTAGCCCGGCGCCGCCACCTCCTGTTGCCGCCGCCGCCTAGGGCTCCCCTAGCCGCCGACTTGGGCAAGCCTCAAGCCCTAGCCGCCGGCCCTAGCACCTCCTCCTTGGTGTGTCTAAACCCTAGATCGCCGAGGAGCTCTCTCATAGTCCACCATACTCGCTCCGTCTTAAGGCGAAGCCTATGAGATCTCCCTCTACTTAGGTACCACTTGTTGTTGTCTGGAATCGCGAGGAGAGTGCTACAACCTCCGCTGCCTTTGGAACAAGGAGAGGAAGGTCTTCGTCAATCAACGCAGTGACCGATCTGGGAGCGCCTGGAACGCCTTGTGGGAAGGATCGTCTACGCGATCTTGAGATCGGGAAGAGTATGACTACATCACCCACGAGAATCCGCTCTCGTTAAACACTTTGGAATCTTCGAGGGTGAGTTATTCCATTGACTCGTTGCTACAATCTAATAGATAGATCTTGGCTTGTTTGTTTGTATGCGATAGAAATTTTTTGTTTTCCATGCTACGAAACCCTACAAAGGGTATCGAGCCGTGTCTATATGTAGATCTGCAGACGAGTAGAACACAATGGTCATTGTGGGTGTTGATGCTTTTATTGCCGATTGCTTCTTGTGTACTTTGCATCTTGGGATGTTGGGATGAAGCCCGGCTAACCTTACATTACATCGTTCATGAGACTTGCTCCACGCTTGACATGCAACTTGTATTGCATAAGTGGCTTTGCGGGTGCCTGTTTCTCCCAGCATAGTTAAGATTCAATTTACAACGGGTGATTGTCAATACTAGTATCAATGTTGTGGTTCATGTTCGTAAGTTAGAACAACACTTATTGAAAGCCCCAAACCACATAAAACATGCAAAGAAAGTAGAGGCGTCTAACTTTGTTTTGCAGGGGTGTGCTGTGATGTGATATGGCCATGATTGTGATTATATTTGATGTATGCAATGTTCCTTATTGTAAGTTGGCAACCGGCAGGAGCCATATGGTTGTCTTTAATTTTGTTAAGACTCGCGTGTCTATTCAAAGTAGTTGTAATAGTTGAAGCCGGTGGACGACAACCATGGAGAAGCGTCATTGACCTTGATGCAATGCCGGTGATGATGGAGATCATGTTCGTGCTTGAAGATGGAGATCGGAAGCACAAAGAAGAAAGGCCATATCATATCACATATTATGAATTGCATGTGATGTTAATCCTTTATGCATCTTGTATTGCTTAGTTAACGATGGTAGCATTATAAGATGATCCCTCATGCACATGAATTTCAAGTCATAAAGTGTTCACCCTTAGTTAGCACCGTTGCTAAAGCTTGTTGTTTCAAAGCACCACGTGATGATCGGGTGTGTTAGATTCCGCAAGTGTATACAACATGAGCAAGCCAGATTTGCTCATGCGGAAGCTAAGGTTTGATCTTGACGAGCCTAGCATGTACAGACATGGTCTCGGAACACGGATCACCGAAAGGTAAAGCATGAATCATATAGTAGATATGATGAACATGTCGATTGTTCGCCATTGAAACTATATCAACTCTCGTGATGATCGATGTTGATGTGGTGGATTTGGTTCGTGTGATCACCAAAACAATGTGAGGGATATTGTTTTGAGTGGGAGTTCACCTAGATTAATTTAACTATTAATTAGAACTCAATTTGTCATAAACTTAGTCTAAACTATTGCAAATATGTTATAGATCAATGGCGGCCCCTACCATCAATTTTAATGTGTTCCTAGAGAAAGAAAAGTTGAAAAACAATGGAAGCAACTTCGCAAATTGGTTCCGCAATTTGAGGATTGTCCTCATAGCTGGTAATTTGACCTATGTGCTGGATGCACCGCTGGGTGAACCACCTGCAGCTACTGCTACCGATGAAGTAAAGAATGTTTACCTCGCTCGGAAGACTCAGTACTCCACAGTTTAGTGTGCTATCTTGTATGGTTTAGAATCGGAGCTTCAGAAAAGGTTTGAGAATTCAGACCCATATGATATTGTCGAGGATCTCAAATTGATCTTTGAGACTCATGCGGCAATTGAAAGCTATGAGGCTTCTGAAAAGTTCTTTAACTACAAGATGGAAGAGGCGGCTGGTCATGAGCATGTGCTTAAGATGTCTGGGCACGCAAACAAACTTCAAAGCTTGGGTATAGTGATTCCCAATGCTTGGGGGATTTACCGTGTCCTCCAATCACTGCCACCAAGTTACAAGAACTTTGTGATGAACTACAACATGCAAAACATGAATAAGACGTTGCCAGAACTCTTTGCCATGTTGAAATCTGCAGAAGTGGAGATCAAGAAAGAGCACCAAGTGTTGTTGGTCAATAAGACCACCAAATTCAAGAAAGGCAAGTCTAAGCAGAAGGGACACTTCAAGAAGGGTGGTAAGAAAGTTACCACACCGACGAAGAAAACCAAGGCTGGACCTAAGCCTATCTTGAGTGCTTTTCTTGCAAGGGAGAAGGTCCTCAGGCGGAATTGCCCAAAGTACTTGGTGGATTTGAAGAACGGCAACATCAAGAAGAAAGGTATATCCGATACACATGTTATTGATGTGTATCTCACTAGTACTCGTAGTAGTGCACGGTATTTGATCTTTGGTTCGGTTGCTCATATTTGTAACTCAAGCGGTGCTGAGAATAAGCGGAAGCTAGCGAAGAGCGAGGTGACGATGCGGCGTGGGAAAGCAGATCAAAGGTTGATGTGATCGCGGTTGACGCTACCCCTTCATCTACCATCGGGATTAGTTTTATACTTAAATAATTGTTATTTGGTGCCGTTAAGCATGAACATTATATCGGGATCTTGTTTATTGAGGCGGTTACTTGTTTAAGTCCGAGAATAATGGTTGTTCGATTTATATGAGTAATATGTTTTATGCACATGCACCTTTGATAGATGGTCTATTCTTGTTGAATCTCGATAGTGGAAATACACATATTAATAACATTGAGGCTAAACGTTTGAAATCGAGCGATAACTCGACCTATATGTGGCATTGTCGTCTTGGTCACATTGGAGTGAAGCGTATGAAGAAACTCCATTCCGATGGACTTCTTGAATCACTTGATTTCGAATCACTTGATAGATGCGAAGCATGTCTGATGGGTAAAATGACTAAGACTCCATTTTCTGGTATGATGGAGCAAGCTACGGACTTATTGGAAATCATACATACCGATATGTGTGGTCCAATGAGTGTAGCATCGCGCGGTGGTTATCGTTATGTTCTTACCTTCACGGATGACTTGAGTAGATATGGGTATATATATTTCATGAAACATAAGTCCGAAACTTTCGAGAAGTTTAAGGAATTTCAAAGTGAGGTAGAGAATCAACGTAACAAGAAGATTAAATTTCTACGTTCTGATCGTGAAGGTGAATATCTAAGTTACAAGTTTGGCGAGCATTTGAAGAAATGCGGAATACTTTCACAATTGACACCGCCGGGAACACCACAGCGTAATGGTGTGTCCGAAACGTCGTAATCGAACTCTCTTATATATGGTTCATTCTATGATGTCACTTACAGATTTACCGCTATCATTTTGGGGTTATGCATTAGAAACAGTCGCATTCACTTTAAATAGGGCACCATCTAAATTCGTTGAAACGACACCGTATGAATTATGGTTTGGGAAGAAACCTAAATTGTCGTTCCTTAAAGTTTGGGGTTGCGAAGCCTATGTAAAGAAGTTCTTACGGACAAGCTTGAACCCAAAGCGGAAAAATGCGTCTTCATAGGATACGAAGGAAACTATTGGGTATACCTTATATCATAGATCTGAAGGCAAAATCTTCGTTGCCAAGAATGGATCCTTTCTAGAAGGAATTTCTCTCGAAAGAAGTATTTGGAAGGAAAGTAGAACTTCGAGGTTGTCGAACCTTCTCTCGAACTTGCGAGTAGCGCGACCGGAAGAAGTTCCGTGGTGCTGCACCAATAAGAGAGGAAGCTAATGATGATGATCATGAAACTTGTTGTAGTTGCTCTGAGCCTCGCAGTCAATGAGAACTTCGTACCACTCTGATTGGTATGATCCGTTATGAGTATCATGTTGGTGGACAACACCGATGACCCTGCGACATATGAGGAAGCGATGATGAGCCCAGATTCCAATAAATGGCAAGAAGCCATGAAATCCGAGATTGGATCCATGTACGAAAACCAAGTATGGACTTTGGTGGACTTCTGGGATGGTAGGAAGGCTGTCGAGAACAAATGGATTTTCAATAAGAAAGCAGATCTTGATGGTAATGTTCGTCTATAAAGCTCGACTTGCATAAAGGGTTCGACAAATTCAAGGAGTTGACTACGATGAGACTTTCTCAGCTGTAGCGAAGCTAAAGTCTGTGAGGATTATGTTAGCAATCGCTGCATATTATGATTATGAGATATGACAGATGGATGTCAAAACAACATTCCTCAATGGATACATTGATGAAGAGTTGTCTATGATGCAACCCAAAGGTTTTGTCGATCCTAAAGATGCTAACAAGGTATGCAAACTTCAACGGTCCATCTATGGATTGAAGCAAGCATCCCGAAGTTGGAATCAACATTTTGATAAGGTGATCAAATTTTTTGGTTTTATACAAACTTATGGAGAAGCTTGTATTTACAAGAAAGTGAGTGGGAGCTATCGTGAGACAAAGGTATTTACAAGAAAGTGAGTACTTATCAGTAACGAGGTTGAACTAGGTATGCAGAGATACCGACGATCATAACCTCGGATAAGTAAACTATCGTGAGACAAAGGGAAATTGGTATCGTATGTAAGTGGTTCATTCGATCGCAAAGTAATCGTAGAAATATGTGGGAGCCATATGAATTTCCAGATTCCTCTATTGGTTATTGTTCAGAGAAGTGTCTCGATCATGTCCACATAATTCACGAACCGTAGGGAGACACACTTAAGGATTCGACGTTGTTTGAGTAGTTATGGAATGATGAGAAAGAGACCGAATGTTCTTCGGAGTCTCAGATGGGATCCGGGATATCACGAGGAGATCCGGAATGGTCCGGAGAATAAGATTCATATAAGGAAAGTCCTATTTCGGGGTTGGAGAATGGTTCCGGTGTTTTCATCGGGAATGTTCTAGAAGGTTCCGGAATGTCCGACACTCCGAAGGGGAAGGGTACATGAATGTGTCATACCAAGTTGGAATGATTGCATCATGTACTAGGTGTCATCGCTGAACAAAATAAAGGGTTTAATCAAATCCTAGTTTGAAAAGTCAAACGCCAATTTGAAAAGTCAAACGGCTATTTTGGGAAGTGGAGGAAGTGGAAACCGAGTTGGGGAGGAGTTCCTCCTCCACCGCCGGCCCACTTGGGATCCGAGTTGGGGAGGGACTCCCCTCCCCTTGGCCGACGCCTCCCACCTATAAAGGGAGGGGCAGGGCTGCCCCTCCTAGTGCACAAGATCTCCACCCAAAACCCTAGCCTGGCGCCGCCATCTCCTGTTGTCGCCGCCGCCTAGGGCTCCCCTAGCTGCTGACTTGGGCAAGCCCCAAGCCCTAGCCGCCGGCCCTAGCACCTCCTCCTTGGTGTGTCTAAACCCTAGATCGCCGAGGAGCTCTCTCATAGTCCACCATACTCGCTCCGTCTTAAGGCGAAGCCCTGCGAGATCTCCCCTCTACTTCCCAGACCACGTTGTCAGGCCGGAATCACGAGAGAGTGCTACAACCTCCATCTTTGGAACAAGGAGAGGAAGGTCTTCGTCGAATCCGAACGCGATGACGATTGCAGGGCACGCGAAGGATCGTCTACGCGATCTTGAGATCGGGAAGAGTACGACTACATCACCCACAAGAATCCGCTCTCGTTAAACACTTTGGAATCTTCGAGGGTGAGTTATTCCATTGACTCGTTGCTACAATCTAGTAGATAGATCTTGGCTTGTTTGTTTGTATGCGATAGAAATTTTTTGTTTTCCATGCTACAAAACCCTACAAGGAGTGTGCCCATCACATCATTCTTCTAATGATATGGCCTTGTTATTAATAACATTCAATGTACATGATCAGGAAACCATGATCATCTATTAATCAACAAGCTAGTTTAACAAGAGGCTTAATAGGGACTCTTTTATGTTTACAAAACACACAAGTATTAATGTTTCCTGCCGATACAATTATAGCATGGGATATAAACATTTATCATAAATATAAAGATATGATAATAACCGTTTTATTATTATCTCTTGGGCATATCCAACAAAGCGGCAGTCCCTAAGTTCTTTCTTCTATGGCACGCGCTGGCGGGGATTCAGCTTGTCCTAGAGCTTGAGGATGTACTGACCTAGAGATGGTCAAATGATGGTAGCTACTCGGTGAAGTCGGCATATGGCGCGTTCTTCGCAGGTATGACGCTGGCGCCGGCGGCCACTCAGATCTGGCACTCTAGGGTCCTGCACAACATTAAGTTTTTCGCGTGGCTGGCCTCGTGAGACCGATGCTGGACATCGGACCGGCTTGAGAGGCGTGGGCTGCCTCGTCCGGCCAAATGCCCTCTATGCGACCAGGAGCCGGAATGCATCCAACACCTCCTCCTCGGTTGTGTTGTGACCAGAGAGGTCTGGGCTTGGACCCTTCAAAGGTGGGGCAGATTGCAGTGGATTCTCGTAGCAGAAACTGACCTCCTTCGATGGTGGACATCTAGGACCTGCCCGAAGGCGCACAAGCTGGATTTGTGGACATCCATCATCCTGGTCTTCTGGGGCATTTGGCGGCACCGGAACGACGTGGTGTTCAACGCCATGCACCCCGCGGCGAAAACCATCAAGTCTAGGATCCATGCGGACTTTGAGCAATGGCGTTTAGCTAGGTTTTTTAGCTCTGATGTTTTTGGTTTCCCGGAGCCGTCGCCCTTGTTGTTAGACGGAGAGTAGGCTTAGGCCGTAGGAGAGCTGTCACCCCCATGTTGACAGTGTGAAACCGGCCGCCTTGCGGTGTTGTAACTGCCATCGGCAGACCCTTCTATATGTTTGGTACACCTCTCAGGATGTATCCTAGAAAAAAATAATTGGTAGGATTTTTGCAAAAAACATTCTAGATGATCAATCATGAAAAGCATACTCTTAAAAGCCGCCTTCCTCATCGGACAGCGCAAATTCGCTCTGTTGATACTAGGATCTGAGAAAAGCGGGCTTCGTGCGGGCCACCAGTAAACATTTCGGCGGGGCCGGGGAACAGGCGAGTGGCGCCGCGGAATTTACGGATTATTTTAAAACCTTTTACCGCGCGCCTGTAACTTACCACGTGCGCTCCACCCGACCCAAAATTCCCCAATCTGGCGAGCTAAGCAAAACGAAACCAGCGCAGCGCGGCATTCTTCTCCCTCTCCGCGTTCGAATTCGCGTGTTTTGGCGGCCACCCTTCCCTCTCATTCCTCCCCGTTCCAGTCAAATCCACTCTACATAACGCAACCGCCGCCGCGCTGCTCCTCCCTCGCCGTGTCCTCACTGCCCCCCGCCTCCGAATCCCAAACCCTACCTACCGCGCGCACCGGGGAGCGCCGGCAAATGGCCGACAAGGAGAACGCGGCCCCCGTCGTGGCGGCGGGGCCCAGGCTCACCCGTGCCGGGGCCAAGCGCGCCGCCGCCTGCTCCGCGGGCTCCTCCGGCGGCGCCAAGCGGAAGCGGGTGGCGCTCAGCGAGCTCCCCATCACCGTCTCCAACGCTGCGGTCTTCCCCCGCCCTTCGCCGCAGCACCCCGTCAAGCCCACCAAGCCCGCCAAGCCCGATGAGGAGGAGGGGCACCTGGACGGGAGTAGGTGCGAGTCCACCTCGCCGCCCGCCTCCGCGGAGGAGGCTAGCAGCGGTGGCGGCGGCGGGGACTCCCAGCTCTGTGGGTCCTACGCGTCCGACATCTACACCTACCTCCGCACTATGGAGGTACCTACCCCACTCTCAAAAAATTCCGATCCCCATTTCTCGCTGTCGGATATTCCGATTCGTTGGCGCTGGGTCTGGGTTGGAACAACCGATCTGATGATTTACTCGAATGTGGTGGGGGTGTAGGTGGAGCCGGCGCGTCGGCCGGCGGCGGACTACATCGAGACGGTGCAGACGGACGTTACGGCCAACATGCGGGCCATCCTCATCGACTGGCTCGTCGAGGTCTCCGAGGAGTACAAGCTCGTCGCCGACACGCTCTACCTCACCGTCTCATACGTCGACCGCTTCCTCTCTGCCAACCCGCTCGGCCGCAACAGGCTGCAGCTCCTCGGCGTCGCCGCGATGCTCATCGCTGCGTAAGCACAACCTCTCCTGCTCCATTGTCTTGAAAGCAATTTAATAAGAAGATTTCGAGGATTGAGTTGGGTTTGCATTGGGGTGGTCGCAGGAAGTATGAGGAGATCAGCCCCCCGCATGTGGAGGACTTCTGCTACATCACCGACAACACCTACACCAGGCTGGAGCTTCTCACCATGGAGAGCGACATACTCAAGCTCCTCGACTTCGAGATTGGAAGTCCGACCATCAAGACGTTCCTCAGGTGGCATACTCACCCAAAAGTTCACAAGCTCTGCCTATTCTGAATCTGTGTCTTTTAACTGAATATTTGTGCATTTCCCCCTTGTTTCACTAATTTCAGGCGGTTCACAAAATCTGGCCCAGAAGAGAAGAAGGTGACTACCAATCCTTCAAATTCGTGCTATTGCACCCATTTCACTTGGCTTTTCCTCTGTTGTTTCCTATGTGTATCGATGCCTGAAGTTATTCTTGCATATGCTTGTTGCAGCGCTCGAGTTTGTTACTGGAGTTCCTCGGTAGCTATCTTGCTGAGCTGAGTCTTCTGGACTACAGCTGTCTCCGGTTCTTGCCATCAGTCATTGCTGCTTCATCTATTTTTCTTGCTAGGCTGACCATTGGACCAGACACTAATCCTTGGGTAAGGGTGAAGAAATAGATTCACAAAACTTGGAATGTTGCTGTTGATATTTCAAGTTCTCAAGACTAAAACTATCCTGTACTTATGTGGCTGCAGAGCAAGGAAATGCAGAAACTGACAGGCTACAGGCCATCAGAACTGAAGGATTGCATCATAGCCATACATGAACTGCAGCTCAATCGAAAGGGTCCATGCTTACCTGCAATTCGAGACAAGTATAAGCAACACAGGGTATGCTCAACTCCTACATTTATGTAATCTTCCTTTGACATTGTTATGCTGGTAGTATTGGTCTAATTCCGCAATCGTTTGGAACAGTTCAAATGTGTATCAACGTTGCTTCCTCCTGTGGAGATCCCTGCATCATACTTCCAAGACATAACAGAGTAGTCCTTCTTGGGCTGCTCCACTGTAAAGCTAATAACTCCAAGCTCACCTCGAGCTCCTGGGGATAAGGGAGAATTTACAGCTTCAGAGGAGGTTCTCAGTCAAGTTAGGATGCTGGAGGTTTTTAAAGCCTAAGCAGGAGCTTTTCGAGTTTTCTTAGGAGCTAGTCAATCACAAGTAGGAGATTAGGCTTTTTCTTGTTTTGTAGAATTGTATCTTTGTATTATATCTTAGAACATCGTGCCTTGGTCTTTTGAGCCACATATTTGTAATGTTTGATAATCTGCTGATCCATTGCCTCCCCCGGTTATTTTTGTGACCACTCAGTGTGCTTACAGTATCAGCCTTTCTCTTGAGGGGCTGTGATGCTGTATTTTGAAATCGACGCAAGAAGCATAGCTTGCATGAATAATCATACTTGGCATGCTTGTTTAACTCATCTCAATTCTCTTTAACTGTGATGGTTCTTTGTTGAATAAAAACCCTAAAGGTCTGTAACAGCAAAGAACTTCTATTGAGATAAAAACCCTGCCTATATGGTGTAAATTGGATGTAACAGCAAAGAACTTCTATTGAGATACTCAAAACACATTATACTCAGTAGTATGCAAACCAGACGATTCAAGGTGGAAGTTTGTTGGTTTTCTTCAGCTTGTTACTGCTTAGCATAATTTTAAGTTCATACTAAGGTAATATATTCTGTCTGCTAGTTGGTCCAGGTGTCAAAATTAACAGATTGATTTTTGACAGTAATCTTACTTGAGCAGTGTCTGTTGATTGAGTGCCTGAAAAATAATGTTTGCTGTAGGCTTAATAAAACTGGTATTGATTCCTTTGGATCTATGTCTCAATATAGATGCTGAGAAGAGATATGTATGATTAGTTTGTGGATGGTCACTTGTTTCTGCGTATAGATGTATAAGAAACTCTGAACATGTATCTGGATCTGGACTATCAGTATCCACAGTGCAATACCACTTTGCAGGACACCTGAATTCTTTTCTGATGGAAACTGATGCAGAGGCCGGTTTTTTTACCCCTTTTCGAAAAAGAAACTGATGCAGCTGAAACTTCCTGGAATTTGTTCCTTTGCTGTAAATGATTACATGTGACTATTCTTGCTTATGTCATTCTTATGAATAGTGACAACTAATATCATGTGCAATAGTACTGTACTCAAGTGTCTAGACCACTGCTTCTGTTTGGAATAGCAAAAGGTGTATTTCATATTCCAATGCAAAACAGTACCTAGCTTTACTTGGACTTCCCTTGATGCATGCATTGAATATGCCCTGTATTTCATATTCTTATGAAGGAGTATGCCCTGTATTCAATGTTTTCCTTGTAACTTAAGTTAGATGAACTTACTGTTGTACCTCACTTTGCAGCTTCACGGTTCTTGGTTACTATGCACCTTTTTTTTATCAGAGCTTCATTTAGGTATGTGTTGGTTTGCACATTTTCCTGAAATTTTCTTAGCTATTTTGTTTTCATCTGCATGAGGACTAATATTATCTCTAATCAAGGTACGTGCTAGGTTAACGAAAGCAAGAACTTACAGAGCTTGTAATATGAGGATGACCGAGGAGACAATATATATGCTGCTTCTAGCAAGTACAAAATCCGTGGATTCCTTCACAACGGAGTCAACTAGGCTAAATATGATCAGATTAAGTATCTTGCTACAAAAATATTGCAGCAATGTTACCATGAATTCAAAAAGAACAATAGTATCTTCAGTGTTCAGTACCACCAATGCTTTTCACTGATTCTGATGGTGAGCTGAACTAAATAGATCACTTCTTCAAACCATTTATTCAGAAGGACAAACTTGATGAGGACTTTTGTAGAGGTCAAAGTAGATACATCAACCTATCAAAGCCTGAGGTTCAAGTCTATCTTACTTTGTTCTGATGTTTGCTCTGAAGGTTGTGTTCTTGATCTGAAGCTTCCTGGCCATGTTGAATTTGTCACCTCCTCGCAGGGAATTGCTGCCCAGGTCATCGCTCCTTCATGAAACCTCGGTACTGTCCTGATCTGTTCTTGCTGGCTTGACTTCTGAATCACCGAACTCTGGTTAACTCGCAGGGATTGCATATAGACGGCGTGTGCCTCAAGGGGCAGGCCCATCACCATCCTCTGTGCATGGTAGGAGCGCTTGGCGGCGCTGCGCTCACGCTTGTGGGCGTTCTGGTGGCCACCCAGCGCCTGTGAGCTGAAGAACTTTCTCATGCAGAAGTTACATGAGAAGACCTTGTGTGGGGCGGAAGGCTTGGGCTCAGGTTCAGGCTGCGAGCAGTTTGCTGCCTCATCTGGTGATCCATTCGCACCTAGCGTGAGGCTCAGCCATGTTGCGCCGTCGTCCTGGTCGATGGCAAGCAGCTCTGGGCTCTCCTTGTTCACTGATGATGCTTCGTCTGCTTGCTCCATCTCCTACCATGAATTTGTCTCCTGGTTCTCTCTCTAGGTTTGTTTGCAGCTCATGTTTGGTGCATCTCTTCCAGTTTGCAGTTTGCCTTATAAAGGGGGACGAGGTTGGGAGGTGCAGGGAATATTTTGGGCTAATAATTGAGGCTTGTGGCGGAGGTATTTGTGAGGAATCAGGAGGTAAAGAACTTTGTCTGGAGTTAGTGGATATCTATCTTTATTTGATTGTATCTCTTCTTTCTTTCTTTCCTACCTGGCCCATTCATATATAATAGAGATGCTACATACCCCAGGGGGCAATACAAGGCAATGCATGCTTCTGTCATCTTTTCCTGTACTTGCCTTAGTGATTTGATATCTAGTTTCACACCATATATGTTGTTGCTGTGTGTACTCCTACTCTTTTTCTAAAAGAGAACAAGAATCACAGTACAAGGCATGAAGTTTCCATGACAAGCTTTCTTCCATTTGCAAGCATGCCTGGCACAGGTGCCATTTGACTATTTGGCAGGTGGGGCGATGATAGCGATTCTACATTAATAACAAAGTCATGAATCTTGTTAGGATTGTGGTTGAGTCTATTCAGGAAAGCCCACAGTTTCAGGCTCTAGAATGTCCATTAGGTTAGGCCATAAGAAGCAATCCTATATTATTGGCTTGTGAACACTGTTTGACAGATACTGATGTACTAGTAGTTGTGTACAATCTTTTCATTCACCCCATATCTGCACTATAGCTACATTTTCTTTTGGCAAATTAACTACTTGCATTAAAAGCATGATGGTTAGGTCAGAACTCACAACAAGCAATATCAATAGGCGCCAACAGCTGATTTCATCACTATTCTGAAGAGTATTATTCAAAGCTAGTGCTGGTAAAAACATACATCCCTTTTTGCATCTCTTTCAAAATATTATAACCATCTGATCTGAAAAGCAAGAACTAGCATAACAAATTGAGTCAGAACGGTGAGGCCAATAGTATTGTTTTATGCATCTTGTTATCCCTTCAAGAACCAATAATTGAGTTATATATATACTGTATAAATTGGTGTGGCCATATTCTGTTAACTTGTTAGGCATCATCACATTTGTTTGCTTTAGTGGGAGACTGTTGCTGTCACAAGTGCACTGGAAGAGGTCCGCCTGTACTTTTTAGGTAGTCTTTTGTGGGAGATGGAAGCTGAGTTCTTGCCATCTTGCTTTGCTCTGTTTGTGCAAGTGTTGCGATGATGATGTTAGCATTGGGATGGATAGAGCTTGCAATTTGATACTGAGTCAACTTGATGAAGATAGAAAAGGAGAGGCACCTAGCTTCCTTCCACATAGTTAACCATATCTGCAGGGGGCAGTACCAACATGCGTCGCTTTCCGTCAGATATGCAGATCTATGTGCATTTTTCCAAGCATAATTTATCAGGGACCCGTTGGTATCTTGTTCCTTCCTTTGTCCACTCCCCTCCTGTTCTATTTGGTCATATTACTAGAGAGGGGGGGAGGTGAGGTCCTAGGCTTTGTTCCTGATCACTGCTTTTTCTCGGGCCTAAAACTGGAACACATCACTTGTTTCCAGGAATTGCAAGTGCTATGCTGATCTCATTCAAGGTATCCAATAGTACGAAATCTGAACGTGACACGGCGAAAATCCTATTTATTCAGATATTCCTTTCTTCATAGGGAAGGTAACTACTCTACGGCTGCCCCAAGCTCCTCAAACTGATTAGACATCCATATTGGAAACCAGCCCAATCCCATGTGGTAAATTAGCACAAGCTTTTTCGCAACAGGGAGCAGTTTGAAGAGGATTAACCGTATCTCCTAGACCTAAAAGACTTGCTTTTCCTTGCAGTTCCCTGTGATGGTTGATCACTGTTGTCTGCCATTTCATCTACTGGATTGGTGACTCATCATACATCGCACTGATGGTGATGATGCTGATAGCAGAGATGCATGCAGCCATGGGAAAAGGGTTCCTACTTTTGATCATGTTTGGCCACAACAGCGTCCTGAATGATACCTCACATAGGTCTAGAAGTAGCGGAAAGAAGGCGAGGAAAGATGCATCAGGTGGCGACGTGCATGTTTGCTGTTTGGTGCTGCCAAACAGCCAAGTACAGAGAGTGGTTGGCACCATGAAGCGCCAGCCAGAAGAAACATGGAACTATCAGACCTGCCTCCTTGATAATAATACTACATCGATGCTAACTCAATCTTGTGTCCACATTAGCCGGTATCTTTCTGGCATGGCCCGTATCTTTTTGGCATGACACTGACATCTCCTTCACAACGTTAGACAGTTAGACAGTCCTCCGTTTGGAAATATAAGATGTTTTAGGTTTGTGAATGAGATGTATCTAGACATCTTTTAGTGACACACTAAAAGATGTCTAGATACATCTCATTCACAAACCTAAAACATCTTATATTTCCAAACGGAGGGAGTAGTAACTTCCAGTGCTAGTTACATTTCATAAAGGCAACCGAAAAGTCTTGTGTGGGGGTTACAAGGGCCATAGGAAACGTTGGACCGTAACTTTCAGTAGTTACTTGCATTTGTTAAAAGTAACCGAGAAATATTGCTGTCTGATTTTGTGCCGCAAAATGGAATGATGATGCTTTTCACGTGCAGATTTCTTGGCTAACTTGAACTCTGGAGTTCTGATAAGCTGGTCGACTGGGCAACTGATTGCGGAAAGAAGACAGACAGAGGATACTTCAGACATCATCAGAGATTTTTTTTTCAAGAAGATGTGTTCATTTCGTACTGGACTGCATAACTTTAGAGAAAATGTCCAAAAGGTGTGTTGTTTTCGTGCATGACTTCTCAACTCTTAAAGATCCTCATTGACACTTCTTTTTTGAGATTATGTTTATGGCCACTTATTTTTTTTTTGTGAAAACACAAAGCTTGTGTTTTGATATATTGATAGAAAAAGAGAATATCCAAACAAATATTTAATGCGACATCCCTTACAGCTCTACCCACTAGATCTATGTGGCCGGGATCAAGGCACTAAGGCCCTTATCAGCCCAGCAGAAGCCCAAGATCGATCCTCGGACCAAATTGTATCCACGAGCCCTCCTAAACTTGGAGAGATGTTGTCGAAGACGATAATGTTACATTGTTTCCACATCCACCATGCTGTCAGCATAACCAAGGACAGAGTAACCTTGCGTAAGGCACAGAGGTAGATTTTCACACCTGCAACCACTAGTCGACGAAGTCCACCTCATCTGCCGGGGAGGGGGAGGGGGATCTGCATTCGTGTATCAGATCTAGGATAGAACCTCATGCCAAACTGATCTCAAGAAGGGGTGAACGATAAGGAGGTGCCGCATGTTCTTGATCGATTGTTCACACATGGGAAACAAGGGTAGCGGTCAAGACAAGCAAGCCAGACCAAGAATTTGACTCGTGCAGGCGCCCATGTGCGCCAGTTCAGCCTCCAAGACTTTGATAGGATGGATCCCTCAAAGAGGAAATCATAACAAGACTTGGAAGAATACTACACATCTGTTGTCCACCTCCAAAGGAGGGTGTCTACCCCTTCTGACAGGTCGAAGTCTCGCACCTTGATCCAAAGTTGGACGTATTGCCAGAGGACTAGTGAGCTCAGCCATACGCTGGATGTCCGTGATACACTGACTGGCACTGAAGAAGCGCCTCTCTCATTGTGTGGCTATTACAAGTGTGTTTTGCGATTAGAGCATAGAGGTCTAGCGCTATCACCTTGATCGTCCTCCCATCAAGCCATCTGCCTATCTAGAAGAGATCCATCTCTCCATTCCCCACCATCATCATGGTGAAGGCGTAGAACACCTCAAGATCTGTCTTGGAGAAGTGCATGTCAAGGCTACGCCAAGGTCGCAACGAGCCAATACACATTCTCCAAATCTGCCGAGTTCATAGGCTAATGGCCATGTGAGATAGGTCAGAAACTCCCAAGACACCATGCCCGAGAGGTTTGCACACTCTGTCCTAGTTGACATGACAATTCCCTCCTCTAGCATCCGCTCTACTAGACCATAGGAAGCTCTGACAAATCTTTTGGTTTTTTTTGAATCTTCTTGTTAAGCACAAGTACGATGATCTGATACAGAGGAATTGCCATCAGTACTGACTTAACAAGGTCTAATCACCCATACTTCGCCATCATGGAGGATTTCCATAATAGGAGGCGGTGAGCTACGCGGTTCACCAGCGGTTGGAGCGTTGATGCTAAGAGACGCCGAACCGATGGGGGATCCCAAGGTACTTGATATGGGAGGGTGCCAATTGGCACTCCATAACCCCCACCGCCCATTGGGCCTCCTCCTCTGTGCATGCAATCAGAGTGACCGAGCTTAGCAAAGTTGGTTACTCCCGATGCGTCCCTGAGGGGCGCGAGGATTACGCGGACCGCGTGTAGCTCCTCCTTGTGTGGGTGGCAAAAGATGACTGCATCGTCAGCATAAAGAGAAACCTACGTCACCAACTCGCCGGGTGCGATGCAAGTCAAAACCCCAAGCTCCTTATCCTTAGCCAAGATCTTGTTGAGCGAGTTGATGAACAACACGAACATCATAGGCGATAGGGGGTCTCCCTGTCTCAGGACCCTGCGATGCCAAAACAGGGGGCTCAGCCCGCCATTTGAGCAACGGTCGAGTGTTGGAAATAGAGAGTAGGATAACCACTAGTTCCCTGAATCTAGGACCAAACCATACCTTCCTCAGCACCTGGAACAACAATACCCATGACAATAATTTGAAAGATCGAGCAATGTCTAGCTTGAGCATATCTCGTTGCTCTTTGAGCCTATGAAGTAGGCGGACCGTCTACTAGATCAACATGAAGATATCATGAATTGGCTCATCTGAATGAAGGCACATTGGTTCAGATCCACCAGGGCGCCCAATCTAGGGGCAAGTCGCGATGCTAACACCTTCACCTCTAGCTTGCCAAATGTGTGGATCAAACTAATCGTACGATAGTCCCTAATGTTGTTGCATCATATATCTTGGGTAGTGGACTTATCAAAGCTTTGTCGAGGCCTTAAAAACCGCGCCCATTCATGGTATGAAAAACTTCTGAAAGGCCAATGTCGTTGTTATGGAAACGACAATACCTAAGAAGGCTAGATAGAGGTGTGAGAGTGAGCAGGGAAGCGAGCGACGGCGTCCGCATGCGAGATTGGGCACAAGCGAGCGTCGGAGACACAAGAAGTACCCAGGTTCAGAGCCCTCGTGGTGAGATAAAACTCTGAAAGAGCATTTCCTATCCTAAGTGATTTTGGTGTCTATAACAACACACATGTCCGACTAATTATTTGCCAAGTGTACCACATGTTTTATCAAGAAATCCTTGGCTCATTCCTCCCAAAAAGGGTCCCCTTCCGATCCTGCATTTTTCCTCTATGATGTCCGGTAGTACCGGAAAAATCAACCAGTACTACCACACAACACCGGCAGTATCGGAGATTGCTACTAGACCAGGTAGTGGGTTTGGGCGAACTGCCAAAAAGCTTCTGTCCTCCGCGGTACCAAAAAGCGGTAGTACCATATTCTGATACCGGTCAAGACAGAAGGTGTGGGCAAGTTCGCCAAACACCTCTGTCTTCACCAGTACCAAAAAGCGGTAGTACCGCTCTTTAGTACCTACCTCGATAGAAGGTTTTGACAAGTTTGCCAAATGCCACTGCCCTCCCCGGTACCAAAATGCGGCATTACCGCCTGGGTCCGGTAGTACCGTGCCTCATGGCCGGTAGCACCGCTTTGCGGTAGCACCACATCTTGGTACCGCTGGAGTCTGGGGCTGTTTTTCCTATATGGCGCATCTTCGGTACCTGACCGGTAGTACCGGTGTTTTCCGGTACTACCGCTCGGAGTTCCGGTAGTACCGCTGCAATAAATGTTCAACGGTCAGATTTGCACCAAGGACTATAAATGCACCCTTCACCTACCTTGGGAGGTTGCTCGACCCACTCAAGAACACTACCTCCATTAGAGCCACCAAATTAACAAGATATCTTCATCCAACCATCCAAAGTCATTGATATTTGGAGAATCGAAGGAGGAGGCCTTGATCTACAACTTCACCAAGAGAGATCTTCATTTCCCCTCATTTACTTGAGGGCCCCCATTCTCTAGTGTTTCTTTGGAAACCCTAGCTTTGATTTGGTTCTTACAAGCTTGTCTTTGATTGTTTTGACAGCTTGCTTGTATTTGGGAGCCTCCAATTAAGTTGTGATGTGTGCCCCGAACTCATTGTAAAGGTGCCGGCTTCCACCTCGAAGGTTGCGGATATAGTGGAAGGTGAATCAAACCCCTTGGGGTGAGGTTCATCGGAGAACAAGGGAGGCCTCTCGTGGCGTTGGTGGTTTGAAACCACCCCCTCTTCAAACGTAGACGTACTTCCCCTCAAAAGGAAGGAACTACTAGAAACAAATCCTCGTGTCTCCGCGTCCACCACTTTGGTTACTTCTATCCTTTACCGCATGTTGTGCTAGTTAATGCTTGTTTGACATATAGGTAAATTCACCTTAGTTGCATAATCTAGAGAATTTACCTTTCTTATCAAACCCTAATTTGAAAAACGAAGAAAAATTGAAGTAGCACCTATTCACCCCCCTCTAGGTGCCCATACGATCCTTTCAATTCGTATCAGAGCCTCGACTCTTTATTCGGGCTTTACCGCCTAAGAGTATATGGGTAGCAAAGAAGGGTAAGTGGATGGTGAGTCTACCGCCTCGGTGACCATGGAGGGTCTCAATAACTTGGAAACAGGATTGAGATCTACCATGGCTAACGAGATCAAACAATTGCACAAGTTACTTGAGCAACTTGTTAAAGATAAAGGTGGCTCATCATCCCCTTCTCCTCAAGAGGAACTTCCACCATTACCCAAAGAGAATGCCCCGGCATCACCCACGGGTAAGGTGGTGGGGGATAATCAAGATAACACTAATTCCTCCACAAAAAGGGATGGTGGGAAGGGAGAGCACCATGACTCTCATGGATGGTACACTCCCTACCCTCTAATTCCTCACCCTCATATAAACAATAGAGGAGACCCACCAAAGCTAGAAGCATCTACTTTTGCTCAATGGCAATCTCTAATGAAAACTCATGTGCACATCTCTTGCATTGAACTATGGAACATCATTGAACATGGACTCTATATTGGGGATCCAAACAACTTGACAAGAAGAGAAGTTGTAAATAGTCAACTCAATGCCACCGCCTTGCACATGATTCAACAAGGATTGGGTACAAAGGATTACCCACACATTGAGCACCTCAACACCACCAAGGAAGCTTGGGATGCTCTCACAGTGTTGTTTGTTGGGAATGAGAGCATGAGAAGGAACCGGTATGATGCACTAAGGAATGAAGCCGAAGGCTTCTATATGAAGGAAGGTGAAGATCATGAAGACATGTACCGTAGGCTCAAGACCACCACCACCGCTTTTAGAAATGTTGGTACCTCACATGTGGATGATGCTTGGATAAAAATGAAATATGTGAGTGCACTCATGCCCTTTGAGACCACCGACTTGAAGAGCCTACAAGGAAGACACAACTACCACCTCATGACCTCAAATGAAGTTATGCAAGAGATGGCCTCTTTCAAGGTTGCTGCCAAGAATTCCAAAGATGCCCGTGCTTGAGCCCTTGGAATGAGCAATGTTGTCAACCTTGCATTGAAGGCCAAAGTTGTGGAACATGGGGATGAAGATGATAGTGATGAAGGCCTCTCTATGAGCCACCCCGATGATGTCAAGATTGCTCATGGTGAATATATGGCCTTCTATGCAAAGAACTTTTGGAAGAAGCCCGCCAAGGCCAAGATGGAAATGCAACGAAGAAGCAACCCAAATAGAAGAAGAGAAAATGTCACTAAATTGAGAACTTGCTTCAATTGTGGTGACCTCTATCACTTTATGGCGGGTTGTCCCTACGAGAAGAGAGAAGATCATGGGGGTAAACTTGTGTTGAAGAAAACTTCCAAAGCTCCTTACATGAAACCCTTCATCAAGAAGAATCCCATCAACAAGAAGTCAGGTGAAATTGTGTTGATCACTCATGAAGAATACTCCTCCGATGCTGAAGATGATGAAGAGGAAACGTCAAGTGGTGTGGCTGCTCTTGCCACTACTTCTACTCCCACATTCTCCCTCTTCAACTCCCCAAATGAGAATCTCTCCAACAAGAATGTCACTTGCCTTATGGCAAGAGGAACAGAGGTATCTTCTCATCTCACCCACCCTCTTGAGTAATGATGAAAATGATGATGAAATGTCTCTTGAGGTTAAAAAGGAAATAATTGCTTTTGATGAGTTCATGAATAACTTGCAAGGGGAACACAAAAGACATTTTGTGGACCTCTTAGATCAACTTTATCACACCCAAGATCTTCTTGATTGAAGATGTAAACTAGGAAGAGAACACATGATTGAGGTAGAAGCCCTAAATAATGCTCTAGAAGAGGAACAAGAGACTAGGTTGTCCCTTGAACTAAAACTTGAAGGGCTTGATGGGGAAAATGATTTAATTGTGAATGGACTCATTAAGGAACGTGACCTTGCTATTGCTAAATATAAATGGGCTAAAAAGGACAACATTGAGTTTGGTGTGGTTCATGAAAAACTTGCCGAGGACTTTAGTTTGCTTAACAAGGCTCACACGGCATTGGAAAGTGAACTCCTGTCACTCACAAAGTCCCATGAAAAGCTTCAAACTCAATTGACCAATATTCCGTCACCTAGTAATTTCATTCCATCTAGTAGTACAACTATTCTTGAAGAAAATGCTTAGGTTGAAGGGGAAGCTATCTAAGACCACATTTCCAAAAGGTAACAAGTCCATTGATGACCTTATGAGTAAGCAAAGGTAAAATGGTGAGAAAGGGGGCATTGGTTTTGTCTCCAAAGCCAAGAAGAACAACAACAATAAGAAGAAGGCCAAGCCCGCACAAGAGAAAAACAAGGCCATTGTGGATAGTAAGACCACAAGTGGTAAAACTATGTCTCATGATGATTTTGCGGGAAGTGCTAACCCTTAATATGTTCTAATGCATGATTATTATGGTGATGTGTATGCACAATATGTTGCCCCATATGATGGTTATATTGCTTGGTCTATTTGGGTACCCAAGACCCTTGTTTCTAACAAAAGAGGACCCATTGAAAAATTGGTACCTAAAAATTAGCTTGATCTTTTGTAGACATTTGCTTCTGGAGGGTCAAAATGGGTGCTTGATAGTGGGTGCACAAGTCATATGACCGGAAGCTCGTCTATTGTCAAAGAATTAAGGCCAAATGATGATCAAATATTTCCGTGACATATGCCGACAAGTCAAAGTCTAAGGTAATGGGTTTTGGCAAGGTAGTGGTTTCCCACGATATTACACTCGTGGACGTCATGCTTGTTGAGACCCTTGGTTACAATTTACTTTCAGTCTGTGCTCTTGGAAAGATGGGCTTTGCCGTCTTTATTGATGATGATATTGTGGTCCTCATGTGGAGAAAGTCTCTCAAGGTCGCTTTCTTTGGGTACATCGAACATGACTTGTATGTGGTGGACTTTTCGGGGCAAACGACTACAAGTGCGATGTGCCTATTCGGAAAGGCCGATGTGGGTTGGTTATGGCATCGTCGACTAGCCCATGTCAATATGAGAACTTTGCAAAGTCTCCATAAGGAGGGCCATATTGTTGGACTAAAAGAAAATGTTTCCTTTGCCATAGATCGTGTTTGCAGGGCTTGTGTTCAAGGAAAGATGCATGATGCTCCCCACAAGCTAAAGAACTGCATAAAGTCAACGAGGATCTTGGAGCTCCTTCATGTGGATCTCTTTGGTCCTCCATCTCATGCAAGTCTTGGTGGGAAGACATATTGTTTGGTGATTGTTGATGACTTCTCAAGATACTCATGGCTATATTTCTTCAAGTTGAAAAGTGAGACCCAAAATACCTTCATCGACTTCATCAACTTGGTTCAACGCCAATACAATGTCCCCGTGTTGATAATAAGAAGCGACAATGGCACCGAGTTCAAGAACTACACCTTGAATGATTTTCTTAGTGATGAGGGGATAAGGGTGACTTCTTTTGGGCTTCTAACCTAGCTTCTGGGTTTCCCACCGCATAAGCAGAAAAGAAGTCTCCAGTTTTTCCCCACCGAGAAACCCCTCAGAAGCCCATTTACACACAGTGGGGAGAAACTGGTGGAGAGCAGTTTCCCGAGCTTCTCCACTCAGGTCGCTAGCCATTCCCTAAAAAAGGTCATGTCGTTTATAGGAATTACGTCCAGAATGCCACCGCATGGCAGTGAACAACGAAACACATTGATAGAAGAAAAAAACATCCACGATTCCTGACCCCATCCCACGCGTGGCCCTCCTTCCCCGACCCATCTCTCCCCGTCACGAGCTTCCTGCCGCATCGCCGCTCTCCCAGCCCGCCTCCCCTAGCCCCGCCGCCTCCCCCAGCCCCGCCGCCATCGAGCCGCCCCTCCCCCCAGCCCGACGCCATCGAGCCGCCCCTCCCCTTCCTCCCAGCTCGAAGCCATCGAGTCGCCCCTCCCCTTCCCCCCAGCTCGACGCCCCAGCCTCGCCGCATCCCCCCAGCCCGACGCCCCAGCCTCGCCGCCTTCCCTCAGCCCGCCTCCCCCTAGACCCACCGCCTCCCCCCCGCCGCCTCCCCCCAGCCCCGCCGCCTTCCCCCCAGCCCCGCCGCCTCCCCCCGGATCCCGCCGTCCGCCCTTCTTCCTGGCAGGATTTGCTCCGCCCAAGACGGCACCTGCTCCGCCCGAAGCTCTCGGACGGTGAGGAGAGACTTCGGCCCCAGCCCGCCTCCCCCCTGGACTGGACTTTGTCAAGTTATGTCGAACGAGGCAGCCAAGGTAGATGTTCTTCAATTTTTTCTTGCACTCACTGTTCTTGTTAGATGATAGTGTGATGGTACTATTTGATGCTTGCTAGTAGATATTAAACGTAGTGATTGTGCTGTCCCAAAAATCACGTCATGTTAAAAGAAGATATATGTTTACCGATAGTGGTGTGTGTGTCGCATCGTGCACTAAAAATGGTGGATAATATTTTTTGTTGTATATCTAGATTGTCAAGCTGAAACAGGTGAAAGCTAGTTGGGATGCTGTAGCTCATCGTGTATTTCTTGACGTGTGCATCGAAGAGATTAATGCAAATAATCGTCCGGTGCATGTTTTGACCAAACATGGGTACTCAAATTTGGTTACGAAGTTCAACGAACGCACAAAGAGAAACTATGACCAGAAACAAATGAAAAATAGGTGGGAAACACTCAAAAAGGATTACACTGTTTGGAAAGGATTGATCCAACATGCATCCGGTTTGGGTGTTGATCCTGTCACTCATACCATTGATGCTAGCGACGATTGGTGGGCACATGAGATACAGGTAATTGTTTGGACAATTGTTGTTGTTCAATGCATATGTTTGGCAATTGTTTTTATTCTAATAGCATTCTGTGATATGCAGATGTGTCCAGAGGCTGCCAAGTTTCGGATAGCTCCACTGCAGGATGAGGAGGACCTAAAGATACTGTTTGACAAAAATGTTGTGACCAATGTGGCTGATAGGGTGCCTCCAACTTCTCAGACTCGAGTGGACATTGAAGTGGATGGTGAAGATTCAGGTTGTGAGGCTGATGACCCTCTTGTTACACCTGTGCGTACACATGGCAAGAAGAAGAGAGGATGCCCCTACTCACCTACTCCCACGTACGCCAAAGAAGATGAGTGCTACAACTAGCAGCGCTTCTAGGTTGGATCGTATGATGGAGCTCATGGAAAAGAGGGAGAAAAACAAGGAGAGGATTAGGATGATGGAGGAAGACAAGAGTAAGAATTCGGTGACATCTCCGGACAAGAGTAAGGAATCTTCTAGGGATGAGATTAGGCGGTTGGTTTCCTTGGTATATCAGGATGGAGCTAAGCCTGGGAGTTTGGAGTACTTCTATGCGACACAACTTTTCATTTTACATGAATATCGCGAGATGTTTTCTTGTTTGGTGGAGGATGCAACGCCTGCCCAGAGGATAGAGTGGATTAAAATGACATGGGAGCATCATAGCAAGAAGTAGTGTTTGCAACTTGTATCTGTAATGAACTATGTTATTTGCTACGAACTTGTATTCATACTAAGATGTGTTATTTTCTAGGAACTTGTATCCGTACTAAGATGTGTTATTTATATGTTGCCGTGAACTATGTTTGTTCAACACAATTTCAATTTGTCTTGCTCCCTAGTTATTTGGTTTCTTCTTACGATCGTTTGCTTTTGTATAATTACAGATGAACTCAAATGATGACTCAGATGAAGAATTTGAGATGATGTTTATGCTTGCGGCTTGTATTGCCGACAATGAGAAGGTTCCTTATGCTGCTAGAAGACCCCCACCTTTGGTGTCAGGGATACAATGGGTTAAGGACAGGATGACTGATCCAAAGAGATTCTACAAGGCTTTTAGAATGAGGAGGTCAGTCTTTCAAATGTTGCATGCCATTCTTGTTGCTGACTATGGCCTCCTTTCGACTGCTCAGATGTCGAGTGTAGAATCACTATCTATGTTTGTTTGGATGTTGGGGGGCCCTGCAACCAATAGTCAAGCTGCAGATCGTTTTGAGCGTAGTGTTTCTACTGTGAGCAACACATTTCATCATGTTTTAGACTGTGTAGACCGTATGGCGGGTGATTATATTAGACCCAATGATCCTACTTTCACCCAAGTTCATGATAAACTTAGACAACCTAGATTCTGGCCCCATTTTAAAGATGCCATTGGAGCAATTGATGGAACACACATTCCTGTGATAGTTGCTGAGCAAGACAGGCAAAAATATACTAATAGGAAAGGTTATACAAGTCAGAATGTGTTGGCAATATGTGATTTTGACATGAGGTTCACATTTGCTGTTGCTGGATGGCCTGGATCTGTTCATGATACACGTGTATGGACTGATGCTCGACCCCATTTATCCAACTATCCGCACCCTCCTACTGGTAATCTTCTTGCATATGTAGCACGTACAAAAAATATATGCTAATAAATACTATATATTTATGTTCTGCTTTGTTTGCTACTTGAAGGAAAATACTATCTTGTTGACTCTGGATATCCAAACAGAATTGGTTATCTCGCCCCATTCAAAGAACAACGCTACCATGTTCCGGAATTTCAAGGGGCACCTCCACAAAATATGATGGAGAGATTCAACCATCTCCATTCATGTCTACGAAATGCTGTTGAAAGAGCATTTGGCGTTCTGAAGAAGAAGTGGCGCATTCTGCAAGGATTGCCACATTTTCACGATCCTCTGACGCAAACGAAGATCATCACCGCGTGCATGTGTTTGCATAACTTCATCCGCGACAGTAAACTATATGATCAAAATTTTCACAACTTTGAGCGAGGCCCATATATTCACGAGGACAGCGCATCGTATACTGGTGCAACCGCTCCCTCTTCATCTGATAGTGTCATGGGTACAC